>CAWUHX010000013.1:1386020-1986020 GCA_963922205.1 Romanomermis culicivorax | reverse complement strand
CATCATCATCATCTACAATCACTTCATCTTCATTAGAAGTAATATCCTCTAAAATTTCTATAGGT
This sequence comes from Romanomermis culicivorax, assembly GCA_963922205.1. Taxonomy (NCBI): domain Eukaryota; kingdom Metazoa; phylum Nematoda; class Enoplea; order Mermithida; family Mermithidae; genus Romanomermis; species Romanomermis culicivorax. The sequence continues at coordinate 1,985,955 of CAWUHX010000013.1, read as the reverse complement.
ATATCCTCTTCATCAGAAGTAATATCCTCGTAAATAGGTTTCATTATAAAGATTAGCGAAACTAAAACAGAAACTAGAGAAAACTAGAAAACAACCTATTTACCAAAATTTATAGAGTAATAATGGAAAAATATTTTATAAATTAGCAAAAACTATTAATTCTAGGGTAGAGATTTAATTATGGTTTACAACCTTGTCATAGTAGTTTTCTTTTTTTATGATGGGAAAGCTTTAAAGACCTTCATAACTCATGAACACATGTCCATATCATTTCTTCAGCTCATTTTACTAACATATAACCAGATAAAACCAGTTGAAACACCTGTTTTACTGTACAACTCTAATATTTTTTGTTTTGATTCTTAATACTATAAAAGAACTGTAATTGCTGTTTATAACCTGTTGCACCATCTTTTCTCTTTATGGGGAAAAGCTTTAAAGACCATTATAACTCATGTGCATGTGGCTATATCATTTCTCTAGCTTTGACCTTGAAGATTATTATAAGGCACAAACACAATTATTTTCCCTAGCTTTGATCTCGAAGATTACTATAACACACAAACATGTTTATTTTCTTTAGGTTCTATACATATATGCTAGAAGGACAAATTACTGTAGAACACATAGCTGGAATATTTCTTTTGCTCATAACCCCGCCTCTTACACAATCATCAAAATAACAGATTACTGTAGGATATATGTCTTGAATATTTATTATGCTTATAACCCCCCTTTTACTCTAAAATTTTGACCAGTTTATACATTTATCGGGTTTGCTGTTACAAAAACTACTTGTTTCTCTCTCTCTCTCTCTCTTTCTCTCTCTCTCTCTCTTTAGTATATTTCTTTTATTCAACTCCCAAATTTTAAAAAAAATGGAACACAAGTTTACGTTAGAGGAAAACATGACATTATTCATAGTGGTTGAAGGTAAATACAAATCAATTTATTTTTGTAACGTCGACCCCAAAACAAAAGAGGCATACGGTCATCGATTCAAACTCATTCTACCGCAATATGGTATATTAGGTCCCAATGTCAACATTATTGAAAAGTTTTCCCATGGGGGTCAATGCCGCATCAACCTTGGTTATATGATGATGGTCCAAAGCGATGGGGTTACCGTATGATTTACCAATCTGTTTAATGGAACAAAATGGAGTTTATCTAAAGAAGTGAGTTGATATGAATTTTTTCTTTCTTTCTTCTCTTTAACAATTTTGAAGATTGAATTGTTTTTTCTTTCAAAGTATATAATGTTGTTTTCTTTAGCAATTTTGGGGCTGGACCAGCACAATACATGAAATAGCACCAGCTATTTCAAGAAAGTACAATGCTCTAGCAGTAAAACTCCAAACAACCATGAAACACAAACAAGCGATAATGCTGACACCAATGTTTCAGCAACAAAAATCGCTGGAAAAAGTGATGATGGTAAGAAAATTGTTGGAGAAGAAGGTGCTGATGCTACAAAAGTCACTGGAGAAGAGGACAATGCTATTGAAGATCAAAAAGCAGTTAGCGCTCAAATGACATTTGTTAACGAGCTCTTCATTGACCACCTCAATGATCCAGACTACGAATCAATGTTGGATATGAGTTCGCTGGATGCCGAATTATGTGTTCTAGGTTTAGATATTCCATGGTTTTTTGATGAGCAAGTAGTAGAAGGTGAAAAATTGTTTATGATTGTATGTGCTGAGTTAGCTATACAAAACATCTTTAGGGGGTGTATTTTTGATTGTTATTGTGAAAAAGAGGTAGGAATTATTGATCATCATTACTGTCCAAGTCCTCATTCCATATATAATAATGCAATTACACCAGCAGTCGATCGTTTATATGAAAAGATGGGGGTTATTATTGACAGTTTTGAGTATTTTATAGGAGAGGTTCAAGGTTATTATTGTCTTCGCGCCTTTAAACAGATGATTGATATATTTCATTGTATTCCACTTACAAATACTGGTCATAAGATTGTTAATGATACTCTAGCTCATTATATTGATGAATGTTATCATTATGATTTTGATAATGATGTTGTTGTAGAAACACTATGGGAGTTCATTAATGGTAAATAGTAAAAAGTTTTGCTTACACTCATTATAGTTTTGTATGTCTAATTAATTAATTAATTAATGTTTGTTTACTTACGTACTTGCTTGTTTGCTTGCTTGCTTGCTTGATATATAAGCTGGTATATTATTTTTGCATACAGTAATACTACTCTATTATATATATATAATGACCTAGTTTATGCTTTGCATTTGTACTGTGTTTTATTCTGTTGTAATTTTGATAATTATAAATAGCAACTTGTTCAAAATAAAAATCATTTTAAAAATTGTTCAAGTAAAAAGTGGCTGGTTATTGTTATTGTGAAAGAGAGATGTCAGATGTTGAAGAGTTCCATATGTGGAAACACCCATTCAACTGCATAGTTTCTGCTTAAGAAATGATTCACCCTGCTCCTATGATAATTTATTGATGTTATTTGGAATGGCAAGAAGCCTATGATGAATTAATTCAAAAATGTGCTTATGTAGAATTTATTCAAGGTTCACCTGACTTGGACGAACTTCAAAAAAATAGAGACACACCTAAATTATTATTTATGGATGATATGATGCAAGAGATGAAGAATGATCAACATTTTACTCAACTTTTTACTAAAGGATCGCATCACTGGGATTTATCAATTATACATATAGTTCAAAACACCTTTTTTGATGGAATGCGTACAAGTAGAATAAATGCTCAGTATTTGATTCTTTTAAAAAACCCTAGCAATAGATTACAAGTTTGCATACTGGCTCGACAGATTTTCCCAACTACTTCAAATTATTTTATAGAAGCGCATGAGGATGCTACCAGTATACGATATGACTATTTATTAATAGATCTTACACAGACATGTCCGGAAAAATATCGACTTAGATCTAACATGTTTCCTGACAATGATCACATGATTTTATATACAGCTAAATAATTGATCATTTTTACAAAAAAATTTTTACAAGTTAGTCGGATCTTATTATTTATCGATATGTTATACAGTAAACACACTTTTTTAATAGTCTTACTGTAATTCTTTTTATAGCTGTTTTTATTGTATGGGCACAATATCCTTTTCAATTTTTGGAAATGGAGGAACTGCAAATGTTACTGATTTTAGGATATCAAATACAAAAAATGTTACAGATCGGGATTATTTATGGGAAAATTATAAATTAGATATAACACCTTTACTAGGTCTTGCAGAAAAAATTTTACAATGTCCTCAGAATGATGGTTAATTTATGCCATTAAGAGCGTGTTTCAAAATATATATTTTTAATCCTACTGTATTCTCTTGCTGTAGCCGTACCAGTAAATTTCAATCCTGTACATCAAGGGTACTAGGTTGCAATATATTGATACTGTAGATTTATTACATAGTCAGAAGAAAAATATTTTACAGTACATCAGTTTAGTCGAAATTTTGGAAGAGGTTGGTCGTTTTTCTATAATTTGTTTGCTTGTTTTGTATCAATTACAATGTCCGCCACATTCGAAGTTTTCGTCAGAATGGTGCAAAATAAAGTAAAAGGTAAAATTTTTATGTCAATTCTACCTACTTATTAAATTATTATATTGTTTTTTATTTGAAGTAAAATATTAACCAACAAACAGAAAGGAGAGATGGCTGATTTGTTCTGGACTCGCTTCTCATCTGAAGCCAAGACTTTTTACAAAGACTAAGGTGTGCAATCATTTACATGGTGAAGCTGGTTTACCTATGGGATGTAAAAAGGTTACACAGTTTTGGTGCTTTGCTTTGCCCTGCCCCTTTTTACAACATGTTACTACTCAGCCAAGTCACGGATCACACCTGTAATATTTTACAATGCTGATTGCTGCACTTTTTTCCCCACTCATACAACATTATACGTAGGAATGGGATCTTCTTCAATGACAGGTTCTGTTGCAAGCTTGGTCATTCAGCTTGTTCCCGCCTGACCCTGACCATTTTCACTCTCATAAGACTAATTGGGAAAGGTTGACCTTAGTTTTCTCTAACTTAGTATAGTGCATCCTAATTAACCTTAGTTTTGCATGTTTTCAACTTTACATTCTTTTCACCTTTCAGCAGCTTGTTTTATTTTATTCATTTTCACTTCTGGCTTTCGCTTCAAACAGTCGAATCTGGCCACCACTCTTCAAAATTTTTTGAAACAATGATGACTCCATCAACATTGTTGGCTGCTGATGACACCACGCCCTACAAAGAGTTGCTCAACATCAATGAACGCTGCGTTTGTTGGGCAGAACAACAGCCGCATCAAAACAACCTCAGCTTTTGTTGTGATGGTATTTTCTATTCTTTGCATACACTCTCTTTAGCTTTCCTTCTCTGTGCATGCCCTCTGACTTGTACCTGGGACCCCATTGGATATTTCCGCCTAGGCCGCATCTACAATGAACCCATGGTCAGCTGCCATGATCCCAAAATCATCTAGCTATGACCCAACTCCTTTGCCATTGCCAGTTGCTGCTTTGACTGGCTAGTACCATGATTTTTTTTATCTGGCTCAAGTGATCCAATCGACATTGTTAAGACCCGACAGTATCCGTGACATTGGGGCCCATGTTGCAGCTGTCCGGGAAACAACCTTTCTCTTGGTTTCAATTGAGGTCAACCTTTGGACTTGGAACAACTGACACCACCTCCAACATCCACCTTGTCCTATATTATCTTAGTTGCCTACTCCTTTGTTCAGAACACAATGTGAAATATTTGGTCCACATCACCAATGTGAAACATTGGTACATTTCTCTTTTCAGGGGCCCACCCAACATTCTTCCGCCACCCATTTTTCTAGCGCACAGTTGTTTGGAGGTGGCCCTCATCACCCAGGCCATGCCAAACTTCCATGGTCACACCTTGGTCGGCTTCAACACAGAATCATCCCTCACTGCCAATATGAAAAAATTTCAAATTCTAAGTTCCAATGCCCGACGATCCCAAGGCCTCTAGCTATCTATAAAATGTTCAACTAGCATTCCTGAATGGCAACATGTTGGTTTTCAAAACATTTACGGCCAAGTCCAAAGACTGGACCACATTGTTCTTCCTGATTGACAGTGACCACACCATCATAATTTCTTATGACAGAGCTGACAATCGGAGCAGAATCTATGCCTTCCTCGGCACCTAATTTTGGACCAATCGACAGAAGAAAAACAAAGATCCCATCTTCAAAGCAATTCACTTTGATGCCTACTGACTCATCTACAATATCAGCCTTTCACCACTGCTCTATGAGCTGGCTCAGAAAATCGGATTTATGCCTGAAAAACACATGCTGAAGGCCATCATTTCCCCAATGTGGTGGCTCAATGTTTCATGTCTCATCCTTGAGTTTCCTGCCACATTGCATTTCTTGAACAATCTGAAGGAATCGTTTTTGCGGCCCAATATAATTGCCTGCACTGCCTTTGACACATTTTACCAGATCCTATTGTAACTTGCTATCAGATGCTACAGTTTTATTCTCCAAATTTTCACTGCCCTGGTCCTCTATCCGCATGATTCATTGGCAGCCACCGAAATTGATTGACTGCCTGAAAGACTCATTGCCATGTTCTACAATGTCCCCTTCACTGATGTTTTGCCTGCCAATTCAAATGTTGTGATCTATCTGATGCTCTCTCATATCACCTTACCAGTGATAATGCCTGATGAGGTTTTATCAGCTTACCAATTTTTCATGTACAATTGTGCATTGTCCGACTGTGGTCCATCTTTCTGTTTAGGCACGGAACCCAAGGGCTTTCGTGATGTCAAAACATTGACCTGGACAATCCACCAGAAACTGATCACTTTACTGGAAATGCCAAAAAAGAAGAAAAAGAAATCAAAATGCAACAAATGGAATCAGTCGCCGGAGTTGTCGGATGATGAAGATCCATCACTTATACCAAGTCTAGCATGACCCCAAACGCCCTCAAGCAGCTGTTGCCTCAGCCATGAAGAGTGATTTGATGGCTCGATTAAACCATTTACTTGGTTTCCCTGTGTCACTGATATACAAACTCAATATCTGTGCCCACATTGCCAAACCATCAGACACACCGCTCACAACAGACGTTGATGACATATAGAAAGAACGCGTTGCACCGGACCAACCTCTTCCTGATCAAATATATCACGGTAATCATTACCATTATCTCCCTCAAACCCTGCTTAGTATTTTCAGATGGTTTAGACAGAAGCCAGCTGGCTCAGCAAGGCTCCCTGGAAAATAACCCCCTTTTGACTGCAACCCAGGCGTTTACATTTGCATTCATTTTGCCTTGCACCCGATTATCTTCAATGAAGATTTGAAAATGGAAACCAAAATCAAAGTTGTCGACATTGATGATTACAACTATATCAACAACCCACACCAAGTGGTTCATTTGTACTCCAGCCTCCTTGGCCATATTGATTTCCGCGACAAAATGTCATTCCTTGCACTGATCATGACCTACCCAATGCTGACTATAGCCTCAGCACAGGTTGTGTCCAGGGACGAATTGTTGGATGAACTGATGGCGGTCTCCTCACACAAACCCTCCAATGACGAGTTACTGGAGATGCCAATTTTGGATCTAAATATTGACAAATTGGCAGTCAATGTTGTCACATCATGACCGACTGGATCACCATCCATGGTAGACCCAACGGCTTCAGCCACATTGATTAATGAATTCCTGAAGTTTATATTACAGGACATCACGAATATGGCACCCGCCTCCATCCATATGAAAACACCGGTCCACTGACCAGAAACTGAAACTGAAGAAGATGTAATGAATGTATCTCAGATAAAACCTTGACTGATATTCCCGAAGAAGCCACCATCAACATCAAAACTATTATGGACGTTGTTCTGCCAGCGGTCCACCCTACCATGTATTTTGTCACTCCTACCATGCTACCTAGATCACCTTTGATCATGACCGTTGCTGCTGCCAGGTATATTCCTTCTGTTTGTTTTTTGCAACAGTATATTTCAGAATCACAATCTATTGCCTTGGCAGCTGCTCTTGAAGCCTACAGATTTCTGGTCCCTCTGCCTACCATGTTGTTCCTGGAAAACCATTGGTGCAATTACCTGCCAGCCCTTTGCAATCAAATCACCGCTATTTTGATGCTGGCTATTGTTACCATGCCTGTCATACAGCAACCAACACCATCAGTACAAATTGCTCTGATTGTTGTCCAATCGGCATCTCAGCCAATTGCCACTCAGCTGCCACCAACCATACTGATGGTGGACAACAGCAGGAACCCAGCACTTCCACCACTCAACTCGATAGACATGGTCAAACGATCCAAAAGCCCGTTCGTTACGAGCACTCCATCAAACAAAAAATGCAATAGCAAGAAGAGGTCGAGTATTGAAAAGCCCACAAAGCCCAAACAACTGATCAATCTTGATTGAAATGTACACTGCCACCCAGCATGTCATGTGCTGACTGTGGAAAGGTACCCAGTGATAGAACAAGGAAACACTACAAACAACAAGCCAAGCAAAGAGCCAGAACCAGTGAACATGAAATGGCTGGTCATGCCAGTTCCCCTACTGGTGTGATATCACAGCTGAAAGTAACACTGACTAAACAACCACCATTGAAGATGGTCAGGAAACAAATAAAATCTGATCAAACATTGATGCCGCCGCCTCTGCTGCTGCCGGCATGAAGTTCCAACTCCCATTGATCTCATCACAATTCATATCTATGTGATGATCGACACCACCATGAACGAGACCAATCTCCCTGTGGAGATGGCAACAACTGTGATAGCTATCAATGCGACAGCCAGGCTGATGCCTCTCATCACCGAATTCAAAGTGAGCAAACATGCTAGGTTCACTCAACTGGTTTCTACAAAAAAGGTCACCCATGTGCTTTTGGCCGCTCACCACCCAATTTGATGCAATATATAAGCACACTCCAGCATGATGCCGAGGTTCAGCATCAGTTAGAATTGCTCAAAAATCTGCCGCCTAAATCGGTTTTCAAAGCACCTAAACCTCTGGCTCCACTGATGGACATCAAATCTCCGATTTCAATGCCATCCATATCAGCCCTGCCAATGACGGTGTCATTTCAGACTAGGGCCTTGGCGCTGCCGCCATTGGCTGCTGTTATGTCCACTACCACCACAATGTAAACCATTTAAACATGGCCCAGTTCCACCATTTATCAACCATAGACCTCTGCAACAGCCACCGCTTCCATACCCATAGCTGCCTCCACGGCGAGTATGTTGATATGCAGTTTGCCCAGGTTGCCAAGTCAAGCGATCATGCTGCCAAACTATACATCTTTCTGAACCATGGACCCACCACACACGATCTCCCTGGTCACTCTGGGCTATCCACTGCATATTAATCACAATGTAGAATTTTTCCAACCAGGAACAATGCAAGAATTGTTGTTGCTCCACTTTTTTGGCTGACTAAGCTTCCACCTCACTATCACGGTGCATCTCCATGCAACCAATGCCTTCTTGGTGATATACCAATATTTCCGTGAACATTTTTGCGCGAGTTACTGAGAACTGATGCTGCCGTTCTCCCACCCAGTAGCCCACCTCATTCTACAATGGGTTGGCCAATGGCCAGAGCAATAGGGATGTGCTGATGCCATGGAAACCACCCACATCACTTTGTTCCTATGCAAAGCCCATGGTTCGGACAACCTGCATCACCTGATTCAAGCATATAATACTGCAGTCAGCTTGATCAATTCGTGGATGGCCTACTCACAATAGGCGCCATTTCCTCTTCCCACTGAAACCAACAAACTTTACCGGATCTACCACCAATACCACAGCAAGATGAATCACTCGCTTCTGATGTTGTGCCACCATGATCACTGATTCCAGGGCCCAGGACCAATCTGCTCTCCCGGTTGCCTACTTGCACCTATACATCCTCATCATGTGGCCAGGCTGAAGCTGACCCTTATGACCACCCTTCCCATACAAACCATTATGATCACCATGATTCTTATCACTGAAACTGCTCCCATCACCTCGATGATCACCATTACGATCATGATGATCATCGAGACCCCCCGCACTCCACCCCATCAGACCGATGCCACCACCCCCACTAATTGCCGCTGTTTTTATAGTAATTTGTTTTTGTTTTTCCTTACTCATTTCATATTATCACCCAGTTGTTTTATTCTAATCTCGTTTTTTGTGTTTTATTGTTTTACTAGTTTTACTCCCCGCCAGGAAGCCATTACCTGTTTGCTACAGTACCACTGCTTCGAGATGTTCTACCACGAGCCCATCCCCCCACCATAAGATTGTCCTTTCCTTCACCTGCCACGTCCCATAAGCTATCATTCATCTCCCCGGAACTAGTCAGACCTTTGCTCTCCAATCTCCCAAAGGTAGCAGTTGGCCTCACCCTCCCATCCGCATGGACTCATATGCTGGTGTGCTCCAGTATATCAGTGCAGACAGAGTGACAATTCAGGCAGCAGTGTTGCCGATGGGGCGCCTTCAGCCTCACTAATTGCTGACTGAGTTGGGAGGTTCTGCCCTACACATCGTCGAATCGGCTCAAAACATTACAACAACTCTGTCAGCCTCACTGGACACTGCGGATGGGGCATATTAGGCTCCTCCTGGTGACATCCTGTTAGGACGGAGTTTCTCTCCTTGCACGTTTTGTTTGCTCATGTGACAATTGCTCAAGGCAATCTAGTGCAAGGGGGGAGGGGTTGTTGTAGTGTGTTTCCACTGATTTTTAGGATTTTTGCCATAGTTTTTTGATTTCAAGAAGACGCACACTGGTATGATTTGGAATTAGGTGAAGCAGACCACTTCAGAGCATCTTACTGTAGTCCAGATTCAGTACATGTGTAGTGAGCTCTCTTTTTATTATTTGCATCATATATTTTGTATTAGTTACTGTTCCCCATGCCTTTAGTTTTCCTCAGCACTGGGGACCTTTATTGTATAACCCCACCCATTCCTAATTGTTATATTGGTCACGTAAGTCGTTTCTTTTATTAGGTAAACTTTGTATAGGAGAAACGTCTCCTTCTTTTGGTTTTAAGCATTGGCAATTCAAATTAGGGAACTGAAGGTTTTGTAATTTGAGTTATAATATTGTGGGGTTTAAGTACTTGAGATTAGTTATTTCTCTGGTAAGTGTGGATGCTGGAAATACATGCATTAAAGTTGATCCCTGGCTAACTCTCCTGCTTGTCACTACCACTTCCTTCCATGCCTTGACTTATTTCGAATATGACAATATGACTGATTTCTATGCTTTTGATGTCTACATTGCTAGGGCCTGCTGCTTCCATTTCCATAGTCTCTCTGATTTTTCTCTTGAATTTGTTGCTTTCCTGAGTTAATATCTTGGTGCTCTTAAAGGCTGGAGCACATCCACACTTCAGGCAATGTTCATCTACCCCACTTCTTTCTTCCTCATGACTTTTCAGGGCATTTTTATGTTCTGATGTTCTTGTTTTGTTTCTCCAATGTATACCTTCTGGCATGGTTCCATTGGTATGCTGTACACTACACCCTACTTTTCTTCTTTCTCCCTGGTAGGGGCCACCATGATAGTGTATGTCTGGATTCTGTCTTTGCTGGCAACCACCAATCTAACTTTATATTTCTTATATATCCATTTTACCTTCTGAGGAAAGTGTCCACTATAAGGGACCCTAATTGTGCATTTATGTTCAGTTTCTTCCTTCTCAGCTCTGGTTGGTTTCTGAGCCTTCTTGATTATGGTTTGAGGGTATCCATTCTCCCTGAAGCCTATTGCTATGTTCCTTGTTTCCTTGCCTTTATCCTCTTCTTCCAGGCAGATGTTTTTTGCCCTGATGATCATATCTTTAACAATTCCAAGCTTTGTATTTGTTGGATGATTTGAATTGAAGTTTAGATACTGGTCCATGTGTGTTTTTAGTCTATTCTTGTTTCTGGACACTAATACATCAAGGAAGGGTAATTTTTCATTATTTTCCACTTCCATTGTAAATTAGATGGCTGGGTTCTGATTGTTCATGTGTCAGCTTAGATGTAGTAAGTCTCTTCACAAAGAGTACCTTTTGCTGAAGCCATCAGACACCTACAAGCCTGTCTCAAACAGGACTTCACATTAAATGAAAGAACATCACTGAATGCCCAGCAAATTGTACAGCTGACAGACTGTTGTTTGAATAATATGGTATTCCCCTACAAGGAGAAATTCTACAAGCAGATGGATGGAATGGCTATGGGATCGCCAATATCCCCAGTATTGTGTAACCTCTTTATGCATAATTTAGAAACCATGGCTCTCACAAACTGCCTGCATAAACCGTGGCTTTGATATATCGATGAAACCTCCATGTTATAGGGTGGAAATGATGATTCCTTGAAATCATTCTTGGATCACATGAACAATCAGATCCCAGTCATTACAATCAGCCGCAACAAACATTCAGACAATTAAGGCATTCCCTTTTTACAGTTATTAACCTATATATCTACAGTATAGCTGTTTTCTTCTCATTCCTATATGAATACAACACAATGCTAGTACTATAATGTCTGGAAATAAATTAATATTAATTTCAGAACAAAACTTACTAAAAGCATGGCAGGGCTAAGGCAATGCAGTAGTTGATGTAAACCTGATCAGCTTTGACCCATTGCACCCTGGCATTGAGAAGGAGGATGCTCCACAGCTGAAGGCTAAGGGAGTGTCGTCCATGGGGGCATCCTTGCACATCCAGCATTGGCTTTTCAGGAAACCCCAAAAGGGTTTCATCCCAGCCATATATGAATGGCCATTCTGGCCTTTCCACCACATTTTGAAGTCAGTCCAACCTCGTCCCACAATGTTGATGCCAAAGCATCAATGTCAGCAGTCAACATGAATGGCACTAAATTTAATAATAATTCTTATCATCAATTAAAATTATTTTGGTGTTAATTCAAATTTAAATTTAGTGGTAATATAACAACTTACTGTAGTAAACAGGGCTTCTTTTTTTGAGCTCGAAGTAGTTGTCGAGTAAAATGGGTCCAGCAGCATATAAAACCTAGAAATGATATTTTTCTATTTTTTACCCTATTTATACCTCTTTTTCCTCATTAAAGCTTTCCAGTTTTTTCCACCTTTTTTCATTGAAGATTTCTGGTTTTTCTGCCCTCTTTCTTTGAAATTTCCAGGTTATCCTACAGTGCTATCGACCATAATCACCACCTAAAATGTCTTGATAAAGTGTCTTTGCTGCCAGCTTTTTATATACAACGTTTGATATTTTCCAGCATTTGTAATTGTTTTTATGAGGTACATGGGCTTCAGCCATTCAACTTCTTTATGTTCCTTTTGGAAAACAGCGGGCATACAAAGGTCAAACATTTACCTGTATAAGGCATAATGTACAAAAAGGTGTATCAGTTTCTATACATTTTGCCTAGCCTGTATGTCTCTCCAGGGTCAATATTTTTCAGTAGACATTTACTTGCTAGTACAGTTTTTAAGCACTGTATGCATGCTCTCTTTCCTTTGTCTCTAACATGATCTTGTTTTTTCTACATGTTCTAGCTGTTAGCTTTTGCTTTTGTATGTTATATGCCCAATGTATGTCCACTTTTTTCTTTCTGATCAATTTTGGTTTCTATACAGTCTACAGAAAACATCAAATCCTTTTTTCCTTTTGGCCTCTAACATGGTTGTTAATTTTTTCTACACCTCTTTCTATACCAGGGTCGCTCTGGTAATTTTTGCTACATGTTTTTCTATACCAAGATCATTCTGGTCATTTTTGCTACAAGTAATTGACCCTATACAAATTGACCTGTAGAGATGATGTTTCACTGTGAAGTGGCTTTTAATGGTTTTACACATAGAACAGGCCATTTCTGACCATTATGACCATTCTGACTTGAATGATCATTCAGACAATAGGGCCTCTGATTAGCTTTCTGTAAGCCTGCAGACAGCGCCCCCTCATTTGGGGACCTGGGGCACTATGAGAGACTTCCTCCACCAGTGGAAGAAGTCAATTGTTATGCAACCTTTTCTCACATTTGTGTACTACACTGCATGCCCATTTTTCAAATCAATTTTCTTGTTTTTCATCTTTTTGTATGCCCATTCTTTGTTCCACATCAATTTTCATTTTTTTCTATACAATCTACAGTAAACCTCTCCCCTCACCACCTACAATAACAATACTATTAGTGCAACTCAACTATTACTGTAACTCTAGAACCTGTATGCTTAACCATACCCCCTACAAATGGATGAAAAATGACAAATTACAGGGCGTACACAAAAGATAGGGATATGCTTAACCATATCCCCTATACAGGCTGGCCTTACTTTTGTCATTACCTCAAGACAAGGCAATAGCTTAATAATGTAGGCCACCATATATGCACAGCATAGAAATTCTGCTGGGGCCAGCCAGGACAGGGGGTGGAATCAAAAAATGTTTTTCGTTTTTGATAATGAAAAAAAGGTCTCAGATAGGTCTTCTAACATTCTAGCAGCATATTCTTCAACTTATATTACTCAGATATGTGAAATTATTTGCTTAGACTGCAGTTTTATAAAGTTTTAATGTTACTTTTTTGGAATCAAACATGCTTTGTTTAGAAAAATTGTTAAACTACATGCATCATTGCCATTTTTATGACAACTTTCTGTTCTCTCTTGCTCATTTTCCTTTGTCATCTTCTCTATCATTGCTGGTGTGGTCAAATCTGCTGGGGGTCAGCAAGAATCTGCTGCGGGTCAATCAAAGTCTGCTGGGGGTCAAACCCCCAACCCTCCCACATGCATGTATGTAGGCCACCCGAGTAAAGACCCAAATGATCTGGTACTGATTACTTAAAGTGTAACATACATGCTAATGCAGTACTGTAAATATATAGTGTACACTATGCGATATTCATTTATTAAATATAATTTCATTTCTTAATCTATTGTCTCAAGGGTGTCTGGGATTCACACCCAAACATTCCTGTAAATTTATGTGAAGTACTTTATTCTGATCATTCCACACCCCAGTAGCCACTATTGACCCAATTAAGATGCCCCAATTAATTTGCGCATCAGCAGCTGGTCCCCTAGAATTACACTAAAGTACACATTCCATGGCTACATTAATTTCTCATAAAAATCGTAAACAACACCTGCACATAGTAAAAAGTAAAAGCCCCACCAGACATTAGTCTCAAGTCGAACGGTAGTGATGGTCCCATAAAACATGTATATACAGAGGAAATAGATACAGAAGCATGCACAGAAGCAAAGAGGCGTGGCTAAGTCCACTGTAGGAAGTAAGCATAAGGAAAGCACCAAAAGCATAGGGTACCAGGAAAGCATTGGAAGGTGTGACAGAACTAGTAGAAGGATAGAAGCAAGAAGCAGCGATTGGCAGAAGAAGATTGTTGGAAACAAGACCTCCCGTGAGGCCAAGGGAGTAGCCACAGAAGCCATATATAAAGAGAAGCAAAGCCTGATTTAGTCAGAATTTAAGTTTGTGATTTTTAGAGTTTCATTTGCAAGCGCGTTTTTCGTAAAAGCGAGATTTTAGAAGCGACAAAGCGAGTTTATTATTTGCAAGCATTTGTGTTTTGTATCAATGAGCAAGCAATCGTCGAAATTGTGTTTAATTGATTGTCCTTATATTCGTATTCAGCCCCCCTTTGTGCATCGCCACCGTTCTTTGGGATCAAGTAAAGTTTCATTAAGAACTGTTTGTTACATATTTTGGTGACCGTACCTTTCCGTTACCATTGGAACTCCCTGCCCACTAGGTGCATCCTTTATCCGGGCATCCGGAAGCATTAATCATATACAGTAGTAATTGTTTGCTACAGTAGGACAGACATTCGTAAAAAGCAAACTGGAAATCCTCTCCAACGAAACATTAAGATTTTATGAATACAGCGTGAAGCAAAAATTGAAACACTTAAGCAGAAATCCCAGCGTAAACCAAAAATGACCCACCAAACTCAAGATCATTTAGGAGAAATCATCAGAGAACAGATAAACAAATTGTTTTCTGAACATTTTCGTACTCCATGCACACAATTTAACCAAAATACAGTAAACCCTACCCTAATTAATGACGTAAGAACATCCAACATTCGTAATAACATGGCAAATAATTTCTACACAAAACATACAGTATTCACGGGCGGCATGACCCAACTTTTTGGTGATTGGAATAAACGTTTAGAACAATTGATGGCACTACAAGGCATGAACGATACAGACGTACAGTTGAAGTTAGCATGCTTAGAAATTCATTTGGTAGGAGCCCCATTAGCAAAATTCAAAAGTCTAGCTAATTCCGAAAACCCTCCCATCACGTACGAGCAGTATAAATTAGCATTGCAGGCCTTTTTCCCAGATAATCGAGATAATGAGCAACATCAACAATTTTTGCGAGACAGAAAACAAAAACGATCAGAAACAGTCATCGAATTTTTGTTTGATCTAGAACACCTAGCAACCCTCCCCTACCCCAATTTTAATACCGATGCACGAGAAATGATCATAAAACCCCTTTTTGTTGAAGGCATGCAAAACGAAATCAGGGAAGCAATTAAGTATAGAAGGTTCGCAACCCTAAAAGAAATGTCCAACAAAGCAGCTTACATTGAACAGCAAATCCTTAGAAATGAACTAAAATCCAACACCCTTCCATTTATACATCCAAAACCTGAACCCATCTTTTCACTAACCAACAACACTGACCAACAGGACCTTTTGCATCGATTAGAACAACAAGTAAAAGATTTACAGTTGCAGATCAAACAAAAATCCCAACCCCCACAACAGAGTAACTATAACAGTTTCAGCAACAACAATACTTCTAGCAGATATAACGGTTACAGAAACAACAGTAGTCTTAGGCAACCCACATGCTTTCAGTGTGGACAACTCGGCCATGTAGCTCGTAATTGTAATTCATTAGGGACCCAAAAATCATGTGAAATTTGTTTTCATAATAATCACATTACGCAGGATTGTAAAAGCCGATTCATTCACTGCTCCAAAACAGGACATAGATCTGATAACTGCCTTTCAAAACCTTACTCCAACTTTCAATGTTTTCTATGTAAGCAGAGAGGTCATACAAGCAGTTATTGCCTCAACCAACAAAGTTGTAATATCCAAAATTGTATTGAGTACAGGCAACCCCAACCCCTAATGGACATTGATGACCCCGCACTCTACCCAACTTTACCCCCCATAACTAACAGCCCCAAGTATACTTTAGGGACTATAATGCCGACCACCCATCACGGTAGTCAGGAGGAATATGTCCTCGACTTGGGCATTCGGGATTGGTGCATAATGTCACTGCCCCCAATGCCAGAGGCCGAGAAAACTACAAAACCCCCGCCCACCATCCGGGCAACTTATACAATCCCCCGAAAAACGACCGCCACTTTGCCCACCACCCCAGAAACACTTTCCAGAAGGGGCCCAAACCTTTTGTCCCTCCTACATGGCCTCACCCCCTAACCCTACAGATTTCACCCCAGGCAAACACAACTGCCGACCCTGATGAGTAAGCAAATCCAAACCCCATCCCCTAACTCAACTTCTAAAATTTTACAGACTGTTCAGATTGTAAACTGGCCACCCCCTCCACACAAAACCCCAAAATGCCGACAACAGGCACACCAAACCAGCCAGACCAAAAAAATACAACATCCCGCCGTCTCCAATAAAAAATTATATTGGTCTTTGTGTTGTCTTTTTTTCTGTATAATAATCCCCACATCGTGTAGTGCACAATTTCAGCCCTGCAGAACTTCATTGAGTGGTCACTCGGTCAGCATACCAAAAACTGTATCATGCATGCCCCCTTCCACAGTAGACAAACCAGTACAGACATTCGGAAAAATCTACATTCCCTCCACCAAACCTCACATAACAGATGCATACAAATGCAGTGTTGGCAAATGGAAAATTTGTACTAATACTGGATTTTTTGGCTCAAAAGGTATTGTTTTCGACCAAACCAAAATGAAAAATCCAATCCTGCATGTTTGTAAGGCAATCGTTATAGACAAGGAACACAATGGTCAAAAATTATACGAAACAAAACCAAGATTTTGGTCAACAAACAACTCCCTAAGCATAGAATACAGGTGGTGTTGCACAGACCACTGTACGTCCATAACTAACGTCATCATAGAGATTGGACAAATAGCATCTTGGAATAGAAAATTGATGACAGATACACTAGGTGACCTGGGGTCATGCAAACCGACATCAGGCCATTGCGTAACAGCCGACGGATCCATTATTTCGAATGAAACAGCATTCGAAAATCTGTGCCCTTTTGAATACAAAAACACGTATTCCATAAAACTGACACAAACCCACATGATAATAGAAGAACTACAAGGTGCTTTCTCAATCAAACATGCACTCTTTTCCAACCCCAACTGCCCCGAAATCCAAGACAGTGTCATAACTGAACAAGGCATTGTTGTACAATTAGACAAAAGAACCCCACATTGTAACGCCTTTTTAACCCCAAATCAACGAAACCCATACTACACTCTACGATTTTGACGATTTTGAGCCCATCAACGCAAAACTAAACTATCTAGCAGATTAAGTCCAAGAATTCGAGATCCAAAATTTCAAAAACGTCTGGAGTGAATTATGCAGACAGGCACAGCGTCACCTTGACTTAGTATGGCAAATTTTGCGCCTTGATGCAACCCTTGGGGTGCATGCATTCCTACAATGGACGGGCATAATAGCAGAATTCACAGGAGATGCCCTCACAGTCTGGCCCTGTAAGCAGGTGAATGCGTCCAACATATTTTACAACCATAAAATCAATGGAATGTGCTATAAACTCTTACCTATTCTTGTGGGGACCAACCTCATGTTTTCAAACCCAGGAGGAAACGACTTGACCCCTTTCTCACAAACCATTGACTGCAATCACATGCATGTAGCCCTTTACAAACAGAATAATACATGGGTCAGCGAAACAGGATCCCCGCATGTCACTGATCTGCCTCTAGAAATCGTATGGAACCAAAACTTCTCCCTCTTTCATTTCAACACACCCACAATTTTTCATGATCAACTCGCAACAATATCAACAAATTTACTCTTTTTAAAGCAATACATTTACAAAACTCATCAATTACACCCCCTAAATGTCCCTTAACTCAGATACAATTTACAATATAATCTCGGGCAGTGGCCAAGCAATCGGCAATACCCTCTCCGGCGCTGGTCAAGGCATTGAACATGTAATAACTGGCACTACTCAAAGCCTCACAGACCGATTAAATAATTTGCTCAAAGGACCCTTGCAAATCGTTATCAACCTGGCTGTTATCACTGTAGTCATTGCAGGCATCTTTTACTCTTTTCTCATTGTTCAAAAATATTTCCCCTCCCCAAAGCATCATGTTACTAATGAACATGCGTACGAAATACCATCACACAACAGACATTTACATGAGACCATTCCCCCATCATTCGGCCATGCTCTCTTAGAATTAGCTAATCGTCACAGGGCCCAAACTTAGCAAAAATACGTCCTTGTCCATATTGATACCCCTAGAACTCCTGCAATTGAACTTATAAATCAAATCCACCAATCTGGGTCAAATAAGTCACCCCAAAACACACCTGAGAAACATACCCCTCAAATTTCGATAACACTAAACGGCAAGCTATTTACAAAAGGCATGATTGACACTGGTGCCGCGTACTCACTCATTGATTCACAAATCCCAGAAATCCTGAAGCTAGGCATGAAACCCCCGCTAGTCGGAGCCAAAGCAGTAAACAACCTCCCGATCCACTTTGTAGGAACAACTTTTGGTACAGTAACCGCCCAAACTATCCAGGAAACCATAATGGTCCATGTCCAAAAAGACTGCACAGCAGACGTCCTTCTTGGAAAAAATTTCCTCAGTCGATTTTCAGAATACACCATCAATAATCAGAAGTCCCAGGTCAAATTTGGCGATGTTATACCACCTTGTGACAGCCTGGAATACAGCCCCCTTTCGACCCCTGGTCGAACTTACTTGGATGAGAAACTAGAATTACCACCCCGTACAGTAATGGAATTCACTGTTCCCTTGCCCAAATCATACCTACAAATTAAACAAATTGAATTTACCCCAAAACCCAAACAGAATGCCAAAGTTCATTTCCCTGCTTGTGTATCCGAAAACCAAAACAATCGCATCAGAGTCTCTGTCTTAAACACACAGGGCACTCCCCAAACCCTTTACCCTGGCACATGCATCGGTGCAGTCTCAGACTATATTCAAAAAAAAATTATCCCACTAAACTAACTCCCTCTATGACAAACCAACCAAACCATTTTGATACATTTACATGGTTAAAAGAAAATATCAACTTAACCTCAAGTAACCTCATGGAAGCAAAGAAAACTCCACTCCTAGGCTCTCTATCCAAATATCCCACGCTATATGCTAAATCTAAAATGGATGTAGGTAGAACCACCCTTGTTTCCCATACCATTGACACCAACAGCTCCTAACCTGTATGCAGACACCTCTTTCCCACATCACCAAAGGAAAAGCATATCATACAAGCAGAGGTCGAGCAACTCGCAGCAGCAGGTGTCTTTAGTCAAAGCAATTCCCCATGGTGCACCAACACAGTTTTAGTCCCCAAAAAAGATGGTGACCATTGTTAATGCATTGACTTTAGAGGCCTAAATAAAGTAACAAAAAAAGATACCTATCATTTGCCTCGCACAGACGAAATTCTAGACACCCTGCGTGGAATGAAATACTTTATGTCCCTCGACCAGTCAAATGCCTACTATTCTATTCCAATCGCAGAAGCTGACAGAGAAAAAACAGTCTTTAATTGCTCAGCCGGGTAGTATAAGTTCAATTACCTCCCCTTTGGCCTCACCAATGCCCCAGCCACTATTCAAAGATTAATGGATGTTATCCTTTCGGGATTGCAATAGAACACATGCCTTGTCTATCTCAACAATGTCATAGTCTTTGCCGAATCCCATGCCCAAATGTTAGAATGTCTAGACAACATTCTCACTCGTTTTTCTAAAGCAGGACTCAAACTCAATATACAAAAATGCAAATTTTGCCAGCCTCAAGTCCAATACCTAGGTCACGTCATTTCTCAGCAGGGCATTTCACCAGACTCAAATAAGGTACAGTCCATTTAAGACATACCTACGCCCCAAAATTCCAAAGAAGTCAAGTCATTCTTCAGCCTACCCTCTTATTATCGCAGATTCATCCCCAATCACTCCCAAATTTCCAGCCCACTCACAGTGTTACTCAAAAAGAATTCAGAATTTTAATGGGGGCCTGAACAACAGAATGCATTCACTGAACTCAAAGAGTTGCTTATCCATGCCCCAATCCTGCAACATCCAGATTTTACAAAACCATTCATTTTGCAAACTGAGGCCTCAAAACTTGGAATTGGCGCAATTCTGAGCCAACTAGACAGTAAAGGTCATGATCGCCCCATCGCTTTTGGGAGCCCCACATTGAAACCCGCAGAATGCAACTACCCAATAACTGAGTTGGAAACCCTTGCTGTAGTTGAGTTCATCAAGTATTTCCACCCCTATCTTTTTCAGCAGCATGTCATTGTCCACACTGACCATACTGCAGTTCAGGCAGTCCTGCAGAAAGAAAACCCCTCTCATCGCATTGCCCATTGGGGACTAGCCCTCTCTGGTATTCAACTTGACATTCTGCCTAAGAAAGGCACAGCAAACCAAAATGCAGACGCCATCTCTCATTCCCCTTCGGGCACAGCAAAACAATCTTTTGACATTGACCACCTAGAAACCCGCCCTGAAATATCAACCATCAATTCCGTTATCGAAGCTGAAGCAACTGAGCAAGAGGAACAGCTGAAAAATTTTGCAGAAATCCAACACACTGATTCAGCAGTCCGAAAAATTCTACCTAAAATAACCCAAAAACATCCTCTTACAATGATCAAATTCACAGTTTACCATAATATTCTCTTTCGTATAATTAACAAGCAGGCGAAACTATACATCCCAAAATCCCAAATACAGGATCTCATCGCATTGCATCATGACAGTAAGTTCACAGGTCATTTTGCCTCTCGGAAGACCCTACACCTGCTCCGGCAAAAATATTTTTGGCCACAAATGAGCCATGATATCAAATGGTACTGCAAAACTTGCCACCCCTGCCAGACCCAGAAAGCTCTTCGGCACCAAATACATGCAAATCTTGTCCCAATTCAACCGACAGGCCCATTTGACAGAGTTGGTGTTGATTGCATGGGGCCCTTACCCCTCACTGAAGAAGGCAACCGATTCATTGTCATCTTCATTGATTATTTCACTAAGTATGTTGAGGCATTTCCAACTCCTGACATCACTGCAGCCACAATCCCTAAAATTATTGGTAAACAAAATTGTTTGCCATCATGGCTGCCAAAAAATCATCCATTGTGATCGTGGCTCCGATTTTGTATATGATCTTTTTTCCCAGATCACTAGTTTATGCAATACTCAAAAAATTCACACCACTTCTTACCACCCCATTGCCAATGGTGAAGTGGAGCATTGCAACCTGATCCTCCACACCCGTATCTGCATGTACATCAATTCAAATCACACTGATTGGGATACTTATCTACCCTTTGTCGTTTTTTCGATTAACATTCACAAAAATGATAGCACTTCATATCCCCCACATGAATTGCTCCATGGTAGGCAGGCTAATCTCCCATCTGATGCAGCGCTAAATTTTTTCTTCACATCCTATATGGTTGATTTTGAGGATTATGCCCTTTGCATCAAATCTCACTTTACTGAAGCCCTCTCAACCGTGCAGAAGAGCTTGCAAAAAGCCCAATACCACTATACCCTCCAGTATAACAAGCATGTTCAGAACATCCATTACAAGGCGGGTGACCCCATTCTCTATAAAAATCATTGGTGTAAACAAGGACTCACTCCTAAATTCCAACCCACCCCCCAAAACGGGCCCTATACAGTCACAAATTTCATGTACCCAAATGTTACACTCAAACACCCCCGTAAGAATATCACTTTTACAGTACATGTAAATGAGACGACCCCCTTCTATCCCTGAGAAGCAACTATCGAAACCGCCCCAACCCCTTCTCACCCTCGAACCCCTTGAACAAGGACGTTCAACTTCGGAAGGAGGGAAATGTAATGTACATTTTAACGCAGTACTGTGAATATATAGTGTACACTATGTGATATTCATTTATTAAATATAATTTCATTTCTTAATCTATCGTCTCAAGGGTGTCTGGGATTCACACCCAAACATTCCTGTAAATTTATGTGAAGTACTTTATTCTGATCATTCCACACCCCAGTAGCCGCTATTGACCCAATTAAGATGCCCCAATTAATTTGCGCATCAGCAGCTGGTCCCCTAGAATTACACTAAAGTACACATCCCATGGCTACATTAATTTCTCATAAAAATCGTAAACAACACCTGCACATAGTAAAAAGTAAAAGCCCCACCTGACATTAGTCTCAAGTGGAATGGTAGCGATGGTCCCACAAAACATGTATATACAGAGGAAATAGATACAGAAGCATGCACAGAAGCACAGAGGCGTGGCTAAGTCCACTGTAGGAAGTAAGCATAAGGAAAACACGAAAAGCATACGGTACCAGGAAAGCATTGGAAGGCGTGACCGAACTAGCAAGATGAAAGAAGCAAGAAGCAGCGATTGGCGGAAGAAGATTGTCGGAAACAAGATCTCCCCCGATGCCAAGGGAGTGGCCACAGAAGCCGTATATAAAGAGAAGCAAAGCGTGATTCTGTCAGAATTTAGATTTGTGATTTTTAGGGTTTCATTTGCAAGTGCGTTTTTCATAAAAGCGACATTTTAGAAGCAACAAAGCGAGTTTATTATTTGCATGCGTTTGTGTTTTGTATCGAGGAGCAAGCAATCGTCGAGTCCGCGTTCAATTGACCGTTGTTATATTCGTATTCTGCCCCCGTTTGTCCATCGCCACCGTTCTTTGGGATCAAGTAAAGTATCATTAAGAACTGGTTGTTACAAACGACAACTTCAAAAATCGTCGAAATATTCACCATAACTTTTTCATAATGTCATGATGAAATCGGAGGTTTGCAGGGGTCATTCTGAAAAATTACATTCATTTTCCACAGATTGGCTATTCGAGTGACCAGCAGTAACTGGGATGACCTATGTCACTGTAAAAATTATGGAAACCATTTCCGAGGTCGCATGAGTAGTCCAATTGTCAGAGGCAGTGAAACTTATATGCAAAATTTTAGGTAAATTTTTATGTTATTTTTGTTAATGTTTATATTGAGACACAACGTACATTCTTTTAAGTCCAGTGTGCAAATATGTCAAAAACTTCTCTGATAAGCAACATAGAAACTGAACTTAAATGATAAACATGAAATCTCAATCTTTGAGACTCGTTTGGCTGAAAATAAGCCAGCAACTAAATAAACCAAAGGTAAACTTTCGTGAAACCTTTAGCTAGTTTCCACACTAGCGACCACTGCAGACCTTTAGCTAGCCTCGGCCAGTGCAAATGCCAGTCCTAAACTGACATGACCTAGTAAACCGAGACACCAATAAACGTTAGCAAAACTTCACTGATAATATTGCACATAAATAGCGATACTCGAGGCCTTTTACGCTCTTCTTTCGTTTTGGTTATTTTCCTTACTAATTGTGAATTAAGGATTTATTATTATTTTGTATCGTTTTACATCAAATATTTATGCGCTATCGAATACCCACGGTTAAAGGTAAATCGTGCCCTGACACAATGATAACTCGAATGACCCCGAATAACCTCACGACATCATGAAAACGTTTTGGGGAGCATTCATATTTTCGGTAAAATCGTCATCCGAGTAACCAGTGGGCCGTTTGGGTCCAACTAATTAGTTTAGGTGTTTTTGCACTAGTCTTTCGTTGAGGACATGATATTAGTCATCCAGTCTACGATCATATAACCCTATTAGCGGAGCACTACGTCTCAATGTTGATTTGCATGTTGTAGTATTTAGCATGTCTATAATCGATAAATCAATCTTACTGTAGATATCTGATGAGAGAACTAAGCATTAGGGAACGAAGTGTTAGCCCTCTGATTGGCCGAAATTACCGCCCCCAGACGGTTTTTCGCCTAATATGTATTTTTCATTTTTTTTTAATGTTCCTTAGGCTTAGGCTTAGGGTACAGCAGCTGCGCCCGAAGGGCGCAGTGCTGTTGAGGCTCTTCCAAATCAAGTTGTTAGCTAAAACCATTTAAAACGCATTAATGCATTTTCGACATCTCAAAAATTTTGACCAATCAACAAGGGGGCGGTAATTTCGGTCAATCAAAAGAGGGCTAACACTTTGTCCCTAATGCTTAGTAATGAAAGAAAAAGAAACTGAAGCCTGACGAGACATGGCGGCGGCAGGCACCGTTTTTTCCTCAAATGGGGTCTTATGAGGAAAAAAATTTCGAAATTAGGAAATAGATTTTGGGTATGGTTCTCATTGTGGAAAAAATTCTGGGGAACTCTAAACCGAAAAGATGCGTTTTGGTGGACTTTAAAAGGTCAAAATCTCAAAATTTTCCGGCGCTTCGCGCCGAGGCGCGGCCGTTAGCATATCTACTTCGACTTACTAATTAATGCTCAACAGTTTCTATCAATGAAGTTCGCTCGTTTCATTTTCTAATCGTTTACAGTCAATTAGGTCGCCGAAAACAGAGATTTTTCATCAATTCTCTCATTTTTTTCTCTCGATGATTGGAATTTTTTAAACGTTTGCAATCTGAACTTTTGCGTTTATTGAGGGTGAAAATTGAAGACATCATTCTAGAGTGCGATTTTAAAACTTTTGTTCGCAAATTATCTGTTGGATCAGCGTTTTAGAATATAAAAACCCGAAAATTTTTCCGGTGCTTCGTGCCGGAATGGGGAGCAAATTACACTTCATCAGCCTGATTTCAATTTATTTCCCAACGTTATGAAGCTTCATTTTCCAGCGTTTTAGAAAGTGAAAATCCAAAAATTTTTCCGGCGCTCCGCGCAGGACCAAGAACTAAATAAAATTAGATGATTCTAATGTCGTGCGTGGGAAAATGAAGAGAGTGTAGACGACGGAACGCAGATGAGAAATTAGCTGTGTAGCTCGACGATTTATCGCGCGTTTTAGAAGAGACGTACGGAACGTAGAAGAGCGTGCGGAACGCTGTAGACGAAACACTCGGAGTGTTTTACGGAATTAACGCAACGATAGTCGAACGCAGGAGATTGACGGGCTCGTAGAGAGCGCTGTGTCAATTTATCCAGGGATCTTCGCTCAGGTCGTCAAAGGTTTTCGGATGCCGAAACTCGCGCCGTAAATTCTTAACCGCTTAGGAGTTTTACTCGCTCACTCAAACTATTTTCCAAATAGTTTGACTCAACTTAGAACAGACTTTTCACACAATTTACTAATGTACAAAGCCGCCACACACTTTTCAGACAAACACCAGAAAACACAACCTTCCGGCTACAGTACAACGCAAACTAATGAAAGAACACTTTCATAATTTCTTCACATTGTAGCCACGCCTCTTCGGTGGTCTCGTCACGATCTTTCCAAATCAAACTTGCCGATCTTTCTCGCAAACGACACGAGCTTTACAAATACGTCAAATTGCTCCACAACACTCCTCCCCCTTTCGATCTAAATCGCCTCAAGCGATTTCGACGTGTCGTGGTGAATTTGCGTATTGATCGAATGAGAGCGTTTAGCTCGTTTTTGGGCAAGTTTTCTTTCGACGATTTGTCCGTCTCTCTACTCTGCGGCACATACTACACAAACAAAGAAAATTTAAAGGATGTTATCACAAAAAATGTTACGGCACAACGTGATGAGCAAATGAAAACTAGTATTTAGCACCGAGAAATTTAAAAAATTTTTTAGAGATTTCAAAGAAAAGATTCTAGTGGAAAAAGAATAAACTAGTAAAAGGAAATGAGATGCGTTAGCATCGTGATACTTATCCCTTTCGACTCATTTCGGCGGAAATCCGCGACCTTTAGGCAAAACTTTGACCGGAGTTTTGCCCGCTTTCAGAATACCCGGCTGGGGCATCTGTATCGATTGGCTCGTGGTCGGTGCTCGCGGGGCCAAAGCTCGCTGCGCGGCTCCAAGCGAGGTTCGCACTCCAACCATCGACGGTTGAGTTGTCGCTGTCGTTGCCATAGTGATGATCGGAGCCGGTGTCATTTGGTATTTTGGCGGTACGGCCGCTTTTGCCATGGCTTGGGCGTCTCTCTTTTTCTTTTCTTCGGCTCGCTTGTCCATTTCGATTTGATACTCGCGATGTATGTCTCGAATGATACTCTTTCTTTCTTCCGTTGCCGGATAGTTCGGGGCTCGCGTGTCGGTGAGACATTGCAAGATGTAGCGTAGAGCCATCGAATACGAGTTATCGGTAGTTTTGTAGTCGTAGGCTTGCCTGGCGTGGAAGAGGAACAGCGTGAGCTGCGTTATCACGATTGCGTTTTCAGCGCCGTAGTACTTATAGTAATCGCACATCCAACTCAGAAGAACTGCAGTGAGTTCTTCTGTGCAATGCGGATCTCGTCGCAAATATCGCGCTTGAAAATAGTCAGGAAAGTCCTGCGCTATCTGTTGCGAAGCCGCGGTGGCTTGACGTAGAATTACGGGATCAAAATCCAAATGAGCACGATTGAAGTAATTAATGATAATTACGTCATCGGTCGTTCTCGGTTGGATTTGAGCCGTAATAGGTGCTGTAGGTACGCTAGGGTACCGTTCTTCCGGCGGTGTACGCTGTCTACCGTGTCGTCGATGTGCAACTTTGTATTCTCGAACGGTTCTTTGCGACTTTTGTTGTTCGCTAGCCGCTTCCGCTTGTTGCGACGTTGTTGGTTCCTCAATCATTGGTTCGGAGCGAGCCGTCGGAGGCTGTTGGCTCTCTAACTGTTCTTTTTTCAATTGATCGCGTTTCAAGGCGCTAGCCCATTCGATTCTTTTTTGTCGATCTTTCGATTCGCTAGGATGTTCTTGTCTATAATCGCGGTCTCGGTGAAATTTTCTAGGACGCTCGTTCGACGCGTATTCACCATGCCGATATTTTCGACTGTCATAATCGTCGCTTTCTTTGCGAGCAGTAGACCGCGAGGGTCGTTCTCGTGACCGTGATTCGGTTTGTTTTCGTTCTCTACTACGAGTGTCTTCTCGTGATTCGCGGCGTTTTTTGGATGGGGGCACGTAATTAGGATCTTCTGGATGCGTGTCCAGATAATCCTGTATTGTGCGCAGCTGTTTATCGATGGCATTTCGTCTGCGAAACAGTGAAAACTGATACGCTCTAACGTTGCGAATAGGTACGCCGTGTTCATCGCACAATCGGTCGTCTTTCACCTCCAAAACTGGAGTGGCGGTTTCGGTACTTATCGGGGTAGAGGTGTCTTCCTCGTTTTTCTTCGGTATCCGATATCGCGTAGGTATGATTTTTGGAGGTACCATTTTCGATTCGTCTTCTTCTTCCTCTTCCATACGCGAAACATCGTACATTGATGAGGTTTTCACCAACGCGGCTACCTCTTGTATGTTTCGTTTCTTTATCTCCTCCGATTCCAATTCGAATGTACTGCTCGACAAGTTTTTGGATAACGGAGTGAACGAGGACGTTGTTTTAGTCGTTGTTATAGGTGCAGTAGTATCAGCTGTGGATACGTCTTCTTCTTCGCTTTCGAGTTGTATGACGTCGGATTCGGACGGTAGTTCTGTTTTTACCGCGAACGATTCTTCGGCGGTTTGTTTGAGCAACGAATCGACGGCCATCGCCGTTTCCGCATCGAATTCGGTTTCCGCGGTGGATTGTGTAGGAGCCTGTGTAGGCGTTTTTGTGGGACTTTCTCCCGACAATATGGCGGTCGGTATTACGGGCAAGTTCGAACTCATTGTTAGAGTATGACTCGGTGGAAAGCAAATGAGTTGCTCGCATTTTCTCGACATTAAAATCGGCGAATTGTAAGAAAAATAGTAGTAGGGATTTTCCCTGTACTTCTTTTTCGTTACGAGATCTGTTTCGTTAGAGACTGGAAAACAGTCGTTCTTGAATACGATTTGTCGCATAAAATATCGATTCGCGTATATCGGTTTTTTACTGTCGACGCCACTCTTTTCGTTATAGGGCAAACGACTAGTCCATTCCATTAGTTCGAATTCGAACGTGCCGTCTCGTTTCACCCAATTTTGCTCGCAAATAAGATCTATGTCGATACTGTCACTTTTCGATAACAGTTTCGAGATCTCATTTTTGAGGATTGCTCGCAGTTCCATTTCGGAGTGTGGGGAGCAGACGTGAGCGACTAGCGGCATAGTTCCACGAACAGCATTCATCCATTGATGATGGTTTGGAACCGAGTAGAGCGGCGTTAGAGCCGGCTTTTCGGCGATCTGATGGTCGCATTTTATATCGTAGATCGGCCACGTTTCTGGAGGACCGTAGGTGGTGAACGGATCGTTTACAATTAATTCGAAGTTTATTTGTTTCGCGTCATCACTTGTCACCATGTTTTGGTCTATTTCGGAAAGAAATAGCAAAGACATAGGTGCGCCGACTGCGTGATGGATGCTAACTACGTCATTGGAGCGTAAAGCTCGCTCGATTACTTTCGCGCATTCAGCGGCGTCGTCATACGGTTCAATCTTTCCGTCGTCGGTCAACGAGGACGTGTTGTTTTTGCTACCTTTTATCGTCGGTAGTTTTGTCAGATGCATTTTCAGTCCGAGCGGTTTAGTGGAGTGCTCCACGTTTACGTGATTATACGTACAGTATCGCATGTTCGGAACGTTATAGTCGTAGTATATGATTCGATTTAACGCCAAGATTTCGTCGCGCATGATCGCATGCAGCATACTCTTCGAGAGCGTCGGATCTACGACTCCGAAAGCACCCTTTTCATCGCCTTCGCGATCGATGTTCGCGTTATCATACAAGTTTTGTGCAGCGATGTGTATGTATTCGGGCGGCAAGAAATCATGCGGAAAGATTTGAATGCTGTCGTAGACGCTGTCTACGAAGCCGTAGCGCCCGTACGCCAAAAACATTAGTATCGGATAGTACGCATCTAGAATCGAGTACGTCAAAACTTGATCGTCGGGTTTGCCTGCTTGGGCGATGCGATCGTTCGCTTGCGGAAAATACAACGTGTAGCGTTCTACGTCTAGCGCGAACGCGTCGGCGACGATTCCTTTCAATTTTTTATTTTCGGGGCACAAACCGATCAGACGAGCTCTCTCCCACTTTTCGGGTGAGCGTTCGATATTTTCTAGTATAATCTGGACGTCGACCAGTATACTAGGCGCGAGCACGTTAGAGTGCGTTTTTCGAGCATCGGATGAGTAAAATTCTCGTCCGTGCATGTCTTTGAGACATTTCCAATCGTCGGCTTGATCGAATCCGATTACGATCGTTTTAGGGGCCGACACGAACTCGTAGAAGGCCGTCCAATCATCGGGTGTCGCCGCTAAGGCGTCGAACATTATAGTGTATCCAGTGGGAAAACCCAGCTGGACGAACCGAGCGACGTGTGTCGCGTTCTGGTTCACTATATTCATCTTCGTTTTCTTGTGTATGTACAGTTGAGTAGTCGAGATCTTTTCGACGTCAAATCCGACTAGCACATGGCCGCGGAAATTCGGTTTCGCGTATGCCGATAGGGCGCCTTTCAATTGTCCGCTCTCAACGTATTGAGGGTCGCGTAGCACGTTGAGCGGTCTCGCATATACCGTCTCGAACCAACGTTCGAATTCCGTGATTCGGATCATTCTTTTGATATTGTATTCTAAAAAATATCATAAAATTTCGATTAATTTCTGTGAGATTTAGTTTCGCATGGAAACGTCACTCATTCGAATCGCGGCGTGCAAATCTTCTAGCGAAGTTACCGCGACTCCCATTTTCTTATCGATGGATCGATACTTTACTCTTCCCAGGGGAAGTGAAACCCGGAGTTTCTTTTTAGAGACTTTAGTCTATATGGCAGTGCAGAACTTACCATCAGCAAAGAAAAATCTGTCGTCTTGACGGTATTGCTTTTTCTGATACGCGACGTATCGGTCTTGATTGTTGAAAGCTTTTCGAAATATCGGCGGCGGATTTATAAGCGACGTTGATATCGCCGATTCTTGCGACGTCGTCGCCTCCGATTCACTCGTCATCGCCTTTATCTTTCAACTTTGAAAATTTTGAAGAATTTCAAATTCGATGCGACCGTTCTCTATCGTTTCAATTTTGCGAAATGAAAAATTTAAGCCAAGCTATCTTGCTATAAAAATGAAGGTGTAAAGTGGAAAGTTGTTAAACCACGAATTTAAATTTTCATGCACATGGCGAAAAGTGTAAAGTTCAGATTGGGTGGGACCAGAGGAAGATTTTCCTACAGCGCGCGTTTTCTATTCAATCTCTCTTTTGCGCAACTACTTATGGAAGGTCAATTTATTCGAAATGGACGTGAATAAGTACAAAATCACATAATAATATCACACGCATTCCTTTCATTCATTCCACATAGAATCTGTATGAGCGCGTTTTGCGCGTTTTTAAATATTCGAAAATATATGTACTCATCGCTTTGCTCAAAAATATTAAATAGTTAGACTTTATTTATCAAAATTAAAAATTAGTGTTAGTTAAACTATATCAAAAATATTAATTTTAATGTTTACAAATTTTTGGAGGACCGTTGTCTTCCGTTTCTAAGATTGCCGATGCCGTGCGAGGCATGTATGGCTTTACGCGAGAAAGTGAGACTTTCTGAGATTGTCCGGGACAATCTAAACTATCGATAGTTATCACGTTTTTCGTAATTTCGGAGTTTTCGACCACTACGAAGGGTCCGATATAGTCTTTGTCGATTTTAGTTGCTTTTTTGTTGTTAAGCAACAGTATGAGATCGTTTAGATCGTATTTTTGGTCTTTCGCTTTTTTATCGAAGTATCGTTTATGCGATTCGGACGCGTTTTTTAAGTTTTCGAAAACTTCGTTATATAGCGTTAGTTGCGCTTGTGTGAAGATATACTGATACGCATCGTAGTTTAGCGGTAACGTTAGACTTTTCGCGCAGTCGAAATCTATAGCGATTCTGGGTTCATAACCTCGCAAAAGTCGAAACGGAGAAAAGTGAGTAGCTGTGTGAGGAACAGCGTTATAGGCGAATGTCGCGAAAGGTAGATATCGTTCCCAATTATCGGGGTCTTCAGCGGTGAATTTCTTGAGTTGCGAAATCAACGTTTGATTGAATCTTTCTACCATTCCATTACATTGGGGGTGATATGCAGTGGTATTGATTTTCTGGACTTTTAGTAGTTTCGCGATGTCTTTCATCAAGTTTGAAGTGAATCCTGAACCCTGATCTGATAGTAGATGTTTCGGGCTGCCATGAACCAAAACTACGTTGTTTACGAAACTTTCAACTATTGTGGCTGCTTTTTGATCCGGAATCAAATGAGCGCTTACCCATTTAGTGAAGTAGTCTTGAAATACGATGACGTATGATCTTTTCTCACCCAAAGGGGATATGTTTACTATGTCGGTCGCGACGATTTCAAATGGATATTTTGGTTGTATCGGCATCAACGGAGGAGGTTTCGGCAACTGAGAAGTCGTTTGTTGACATGTTTTACATGTTTTGATCCACTTTATTATCGATTCTTCCATTTTCGGCCACCAGAAATGTTGACGAATCATCGCTGTAGTGCGTCTATGACCTTGATGGCTCAAAATCTTTGCGCCGTGAAATTGATATAAAACACTTTCAATCAAAGTAGTCGGAACTACTATCGCCGAAGCTGTGTTAGCTTGTTTTGACGTTCGGTACACTATTTCGTTTTCGGTATGGAAAGCAGATGAAATCGTAGAGATTTGCTTTTGTTCTAGGACTTTTATCAACTTCGCGATGTATGGATCTTTTCTTTGAGCTTCTCTGATTTCTTCCGGCGATTCTATAGTTACTAGCCGTTTCTCAGGCTGTTGAAAGTCTTCTTCGAACTTCGGCACTTTATTTCTTTCTTCTTTTTGCGTCATTGACCTTGTTATGGCTGCAGCGACAGTATTTTTCTCTTCGCGAAACGTTGGTCTGAATATTTCATTTGTTACTTCTTCGCTAGTCTTTGACGTCACTTTAGCGCGAGGCTCATTTCGTGATAGAAAATCAGCACAAGCATTTTCTTTGCCTTTCACATATTCAACACGATAGTCGTAGTCTTGAAGCTTTATTGCGAAGTTCTGAAGTCGCGAATTTCGATGTTTTTCTTCTTTGATCCATTGCAAAGGTTTATGATCAGTTCTGACCGTTACTTTTTGACCATAGACATAGTGTCTGTACCATCGGAAAGCTTCTACGATTGCGAGACATTCGCGCTCAGTCGTACTGTAGCGGGTTTCTACGTCAGACAGAACTCTACTATTATACGCGATGACCCATTGATCAGTTTCATTTTCTTGATACAAAATCGCACCAATAGCAGTTGTGCTAGCATCAGTTTGTATGATGAATTTCGATTTTTCGTCGTTATAGACAGGATATCGCAAGAAAGGAGTCGAGGTTAGAGATGTTTTAATCTCGTTAAATGCTGTACGATGTTCTTCTCTTATTTCATATTTCACATTTTTTCGTAGAAGTTGATAGAGCGGTCGCGAAAGAGTGGCAAGATTCGGTATGAATCGTCTACACCATTGGACAAGGCCCAAAAAACTTTGAAGATCTTTTACCGTTTTTGGCATTTCATAGTTTACGATCGCGGAGACCTTTTCGGGATCAGGCGCGATTCCATTTTCGCTTAGCAAGTGACCAAGAAATTTTACTTGTTTCGGTACGAAATCGCATTTATCTGGTCTTAGCGTTAGATTCGCGTCACGGAGAGCATCAAAGATCAGTTGGATATGTGCTAGATGATCATTATACGTTTGCGAAAAGACTATGATATCGTCGATGTAGACCAAACAGATTTTCCAGATGTATGGATGCAGGATCCGTTCCATTAGTCTTTGAAATTCAGCGGGAGCATTTTTCAAACCAAAAGGTAGAACTTTGAAACGAAACAAGCCTTCTTGACTGACGAAAGTAGTTTTATCGCGTGAAGCGATGTCTAAAGGGATTTGCCAATACCCTGCTTTCAAGTCTAGAGTTGAGAAAAATCGTGCATTGCCTAAAGCATCTAGATAGTCATCGATTCTCGGGATCGGAAACTTATCGCTAGGAGTAACTTCATTTATACCTCTATAATCGACTACGGGTCTCCAACTTCCATCTTTTTTGGTTACCAGAAACATAGGCGCAGCCCACGGTGATCGCGAAGGTTCGATGAGGCCTTTTTCCAGCATTTCTTGAATTTTCTGACGAACCATTGGTCTTTGTTCAATCGGCGCACGATAGTAGTGTTTTGCGACTGGTTTTGCATCACCGGTGTCTATAGAGACCGTTAACTCGTGAGTGAGAGTAGGTTGATCTCCAGGGAGACTGAAAACATCGCGATATTGCTTGAAGACTTCGATAGCGATTTTTCTATCTTCATCGTCGATATTCGACTTTTCGGTCATTTTTTCGAGAGCGAGTTGAAGTTTTTCTTCTTCCGACATAGTTGACTGATCTTTAACTAATGTCGCTGGTTCATAGTCTTCTTCATGATCGCTTAGGGACGCGACGGTCATTTTCGATTCTTCGAGTTTGAATTTAACCTCAGCGATGAGCTGGTTAGGTTCTAGATGGATGCCGTTCGCACTATTATTGACGAATAATAGTGGACATTTGCCTTCGGTTATGTTGATTATCGCAAGTTCGATCGGATATTCGCAGTTTTCTTTTCCGAAGTTCACGGGTTGAACTATGACGCTTTTGAAGCTTTCGTTTGTGAAAGGGAAGACTTTCCCATTTACCCAAGTCTGACAATTCGGTTCTACATAGCATGACGAGATATTCAAAATCGGTAGCGATCTGTCGATTTTCACGATTTGCGTTTGACTATGTCCCGTAGAAGTATTTGAAAATACTTCGTCATAGGGCGCTTTTTCGATCGGTTTCAAAACTAGGTTTAGTTCTTGCTGAACGTCTCCGATTCTGATGAAATTTTCGCGAAAGTTTATTACGGCTCGAACGCTCGGATGCACTAGGAAATCGGTTCCTAGGAGGCATTGCTCTCCTGTAGTAGGTAGTATCCAGCATCGTACTAGATGCGTTCCGAAAGATGAACTGATTTTGAAGATTATCGGACCTCTGGCATCGACGATAGCACCGTCGGCTACTTTTATCTGCGCGGATGTTTCCAAAGTATCATAGTCAATCCCCAAAGAGCGTTGAGCTAGACATGAGGAAATGACTGAACACTGAGCACCGGTATCGATTAACGCTTTCGTTTTGGTTTTTCCGATTTCGGCATCGATATGAAAAGCACGAGTAGGAGCGTATAAGCTCAGCAGTTTGATATCTTTTTGCGAACATTCTTCGATTCGACACACGCTAGATCTCGCGATCCACGGTTCAGTAGGTTTTTCGATTGTGAAATCAGTGATTCCGGGAGCGACAAAGAAGTTTGTAGCTTTAGAAGCTTCTGTCGGTTCAAGCATGTTAGCTGTACTAGTCGTCGGTTTCATCGGAACGAAAGGTTTAGGTGAGTTAGACACCGTTTTGGTTTCTGATGGCAAAACTTGTTGCGAAGATTTCGGAGAAGTTAGCTGAGTCTGTATAGACTGTGAGTTATTCATCGGATAGTAGTAGTGCTTTTCGATTATCTTTTCTTGTCGGGATTCGGAATCGCAGAGAGAAATGTTTGCAACATCTCTCTGATAGTTTCGATTATCGCGATTGAAAAATCGGTTATTTCGATCAAAATTTTGATTCTGATTGAGCGTGTAGTTACGCGTATTTTGTTGAAAACGAGGACGCCAATTATGGTTATTTTGCCATTGATGATTCGGTTGCTGTTGCCGAGGCTGAGAAGCCTGTGGTTTCAATTGATAGCATTCGGAGCTGTCGTGTTTACACTGACCATGATAGGTGCAATATTTTACGGGTCGTTCACGTGACTGATTTCGTTGGAAGTTACGATTCTGAGAGAAATCCCGTATAGGAATGTTTTCTCTATTCCGAAAGTTCGGACTCGTCCTGCGATCGAATCGCGATCTTCGATTTTCGAAATTGTTAGCGTTTTGCGAATTTTCTCGGATTCCGAACTTTTCTAGGACTCGTTTTATGCTTTCTTCCAATTCTTTCGTTTTCGCTAGAGTCGAATTTTCTTGAAACCTCACGCTGTTTCGCTGTCTAGAGTCGTCTCTGTTTCGGGATTGAGAGTTATCTCTGAAACGAGGTTTCGAATCATCTCTGAAGCGCGATTGAGCTGGTTGCTCTTCCGACCGATTTTCGAGTGTATTAACCAGTATAGGTTGTTCTACTCTGACAGTTGACTGTTTATTCGCTCTTTGGATTTTCTGAACTTTCGCGACGGCTATAGCTAAGTCAGTGATCGTTTCTAGAGTACTCGCGTCAATCGAGACTCTGTAAATTTCCGGCATTTTCCAAAGAAAAGTTGTGATAACTTTTCTATGGCGATACTGAGCGCTTCTGTCATAGTACAGTAGATGTACGTAGGTACTGATTCGATTTAAGAAAGCTGACGGATCTTCGGTTTCGTAAGGAGCGATAGACTGGAGCTCGCATTGGAGCGTATCTTGGTCGCAATTCGGTGCATTCATACACATCAAAATCTGTTTCGCTTCATCGTAGGATCGGACATCTCGTATGGTGTTCAGGGCACCATCGCAAGTTAAGCGACGCAACGTGTGAAGTTTCACATACTCAGACGCATCAAGACCGAACTCGTTTTCGAGTGCAATGAAGAATTTCAACACTTGTTGATTTCGGGTCGAATTATCTAGTTTTTGCGGCGCTATCTTTTTACAGATAGTTTTAATTCTCGTTTCATCATCAGCGAAAGATCTATGCACCTGAGAAGGTGGGATAGACGGAAAATTTATCTGAGAGTTTAGCGCGTTTAGCGCGTTAGAGCGGTCAAACGTTTGAGTCGGGATGATTAGATCATCATCATCGTCGATTATTCCACGAAAACTAAGTTGACTTTTTCGATCGCTAGTGACGTTTTTCGGTTTAGTCGATTTCTGAGACTGAGCGTAAGAGCTCGTAGGTCTCGCGATATTTTCGATTTCAGGGACGTTCGGTTTCGTTAGCTCTTCTTTCTGAGCTCTCATCGCTTCGATTTCGGTTTTAAACTCATCGAGAAGTTTTTGCTGTTGAGTCGCGATAGTTACGATTTCGCTTAACGCGTTAGTAGCGTCGCCACGAAAGTTTATCATTTCTGCATCACATTTTTGCATTACGTCGATATACGCGTCATTATCGAAGATTTTTCGAGGATCGGTCTCCTTCGGTTTCGGTTTTAGAAAGTTGAATTTTCGATTTTCGACGATTTTCGGAGATAGAGATCGCGAGGTTTTTCGCGTTTTTAGCGGAGCGGACGTTTCTGGTAGATCGAAATTACGCTTATCTGCTTCGTAGAGAAGCGGTAGATTCGCGTTTTCGCAGTCGAAATTTCCTATTTTTCGATCATCGGGATTCGCTAGTTTCTTGTAGAAACCTTTTTCGTAACCTAGCACAGTACAGTGATGCGTGCGGTTTTCCTCCATTTTTCGGGTCGATTCCGGTAGTTTTTTGGATTTTTGATTTTTCGCAAATTTCAGCATTTCCTCAACCTTTAGACGAGCTGGTACGGTCACCAAATTATGTCGTGCGTGAAAAATAAGATGAAAATAGACGCAATTAAGCTGTGTAGCTCGACGATTTATCGCGCGTTTTAATAAGAGACGTACGGAACGTAGAAGAGCGTGCGGAACGCTGTAGACGAAACACTCGGAGTGTTAGATGAAACTAACGAAATGATAATCGTATGCAAGAGATTGACGGGCTCGTAGAGAGCGCTGTGTCAATTTATCCAGGGATCTTCGCTCAGGTCGTCAAAGGTATTCCGATGCTGAAACTTGGGCCGTACTATCTTGACTGATTTGGAGTTTCACCCGATTACTCAAACTATTTTCCAAATAGTTTGACTCAACCTATACCACACTCTCAAAACACAATTTACTAATGTACAAAGCCGCCACACACTTTTCAGACAAACACCAGAAAACACAACCTTCCGGCTACAGTACAACGCAAACTAATGAAAGAACACTTTCATAATTTCTTCACATTGTAGCCACGCCTCTTCGGTGGTCTTGTCACGATCTTTCCAAATCAAACTTGCCGATCTTTCTCGCAAACGACACGAGCTTTACAAATACGTCAAATTGCTCCACAACACTAATCGGAATCACAGAAATGTTGATAGCGGATAAATTGATGAGAACTCTATCGTTTATTTCCTTTATCCGCTCCTATAGAACACCAATATAATCTTGATGAGCTCATTTGACTAACATAACCAGAATTTTCTCAATTTTTTCCTCATTTATGCAGGTTTCTGACTACAAATACAACAAAATGCTTGGGTAAGCTCCTAAAATGCATAAAAAAGCATCCGTAGCCACATTATAAGCGTTTTTTAAAATGTGGAAAATTTTTGGAAAATGAGGAAAAAAATTTTGGGTCCGGTTCTCATGTGGAAAAAATCTTCGAGGAAAAAAAACGGTGACGGCAGGGCAGGCACTGTTTTTTTCCACGGACTGTTTTCCACAAATGTGGAAAGAGGTCAAATTTTTTTTCCACATGTGGAAAATTTTTTTGTCGTAAAATTGTCGTTTTTCGCTTAAAAATGCTCATAAACACTCATACCTACCTGTAAGACATACCTGTGTGGCTAAACCCGAAATCTGGAGGGAGGGGGTAGAAAAAAGTCGAAATTTTTCCCAAAAAAGGCCAAAAAACATACACTGTTTTGCTAATTTTTTTAATTTTTTCCAAACCGGTGGAGGGGGTTGGGTGATGTTGGGTATACGGTAAACGAATATGTTAATTAAATACGGAATAAATATGCAGCACATTTACGAATATGCTGTGCTTGGTCAAAAAGGCATATAGCTCTTACAGTTGATCAAAATTGGACTTATCCAATTTAGAGCAAAAAATTTTACTATTTCTAAATGTTATTATCGATTCAGGAAGTTTATTTCAAATGGGAATAACTCTATTTGTAAAGAAGTATTTCTTAATATCAGTCCTTGGAATATCTGTTTTTAACTTCCAATCATACCTGTAAGACCTCCGACCAGTTGGGGGGGGTAGGAAAAAGTCGAAATTTTTCCCAAAAAAGGCCAAAAAACATACACTTTTTTGAAAAAAAAATTTTTTTTTTCCAAACTGGGGGGGGGAAATGATTTTGGGTATAGGGTTGGCCGAGTTGGTGGGGGGGGTCCCCCCCAACCCCCCCCCCCCAAGTACAGGTATGCTTCCAATTGTGGTTGGACCAGGTCTGAGAATGTGTAATGGGGCAGAAATCACTCAATTTTTCATCTTACTTCGTGGTTTATTATCTTATATAACATAACCAAATCATTCAAACGCCTTCTATTTTCAAGTGTCTCTAACTTTAATTTAGTTAAACGATCATTATAAGAAACCTCAGGATAGTTGAGAACTAGGGCTGTTCCGAGATCTCGATCTCGACAAATCTCGGTATTTTTCACATCTCGATCTCGGATATTCGATTTCTGCGGATCTCGATCTCGGCATTTTTTAAGATTTTATCCGAGATATTCGAGATTTTTTACATAATTTAGAAAATAATAAGACGTATTAATTTTAATTTTTTTTTTAATTTTTTGAGAAAGGTCAACATGTCAACTTTCTCGGTATTAGTGTAATACGTGCACCGGACTTCATATTTTGTGAACCATTGTGAAATTTGCATATGTAACATAGTAACCTAGGTGAATCGATACCGTGGAGTTCAAAAATCATGTCAATTTTTTCCTACAGTAAGCCGATGTCGTTCTACAGTACACTTTTCACATAAAACTCAAAAAGTAATATGAAAACTACGCAATTAACAGCTTTAAAAAGTAAAAATATAACTTTACACATTACAAATGTTGCACTTTTTTATCAAAAACAAATTTCATTTTTTGTCAAAAACAGGGTTTTTTTGACCTACGAGTCACAAGCAAAGTGGCTTGTTGACCTAAAATTTTACAAGCCATTTCAAATTTTTACAAGCCAATTTCATAATATCAGTATACGTGAATAAATTCCAATGCTAGGTTATTTTTCAAAGAAATGTATATATTGAGCATCACGGCAATCTATCAAAAAAGAGATGTCATTCAACACTTATTCAATAACAAAGCCATTCATTCATTAAAATTCAGGAAACATTTGAAATTTTTGAGTTTGATTGAAGTCTAACCTACAAGCATTGTGGAACAAATTTTGCAGCAAACTATCCAAGAACATAATGACTTTGAATTACATGAGAAATCGACAGTAAGTCTTCTATGATGACAAGTGAGAGCCCAGAAAAGCTATTAATCTTTCCTGCGTGAAACGCAGGAAAAATTTTTTGGGTATTGACATTCTACGATGCAGCAAAATCAATTTTCCAAACACTTAATGAAGAATTAAATTCGAATTTTGTGTTCAAAAGTCGTAATTTCTAGAATTTTATATTTCAAAAATTTTAAAACCATTAATTTATCCACAAACTCTCATGAACTTGGCTGAAAAGATATGAGTAAGAAGAGTAGAAATTTCCGAAAACTACTCCCATGAAGCTTTTAGATTGATTTTACGTTAAGAAAGGAATAATCGCTTCAAAAAGTTTACAGACTTGACGTATTAATCTTTCTCAAAAAATGTGAATCTTCATTAAATATCAAGATGAAATATTGAAGATTACCAATTAAAACATGAGATAATACGTTTAAGATGATTGAAACTATTAAAGATTAAATGATAAGTGAAGGTAGACATGTTAGAAGCGGCGCCTGAGCTAGGAAATAAATAATAATGCTTATTTAGGTTATAGCCGGCGCGAAGCGCCGGAAAATTTTGAGATTATGACCCTCTAAAATGCACCAAAATGCATCTCTTCTGTATCCGATGTGATCAAACACATGATTCAGAAAATTCTGACAAGCCATTTTGGCTTGTTGGACTAAAATTCTACAAGCCATTTTGTCAGTCCAACAAGCCATGGCTTGTAAAATGCTAAAAAAAACTATGGTCAAAAACAATTTTTGTCATGGATTTGCACTTATTCTAAAATTAGTTTAGTTGTATTTATTTTATGATTATTTATTCATGGTATAAGAATTAAATCGTAGCTCAGTTAAGATGGATGGTTTAGCTCAATCGGTTAGGCGCTCGCTTCGTACGCAACAGTCTGCAGTTCGTAACCCACCGGAGACGAAAAAATTTGTGGAAAAAACAACGTCGAAAAAGTCCGGTGCACGTACTACACTAATACCAACTTTCTCAACTTTTTGAAGCGTTTGTTCTTTTTTTAATGTAAATTCAATTTAAAAGCTTCATGGAAGTATTTTTGGACAAGTTCTACGCTTCTGACTCATTGCTTTTTGGTCAAATTTATGAAAGGTTACGAACAAATGAATGGTTTAAAATTTTTCGAATGATAAATTTCTAGAAATTACGATTTATGAACACAAAATTTAAATCTAATTTTTTAAATATATGATCAGAATGATTATCAGAATGTTTAAAAAGCTCAAAAACACTTAAATAAAGCGTCTGTGAGCCTTTTCAAGCGAAAAACGAGGATTTTAAGATTTTTAAGGATTTATGTAAAATTTGATCCCTTTCCACATTTATGGGAAAAGGTTCGTGGAAAAAAACAGTAAACCAAAGTGGATAAGTGCCATTATTTTAATTATCATTATTATGTATTTCCTAACTTAGGCGCAGCTTTAAGCACGTATGCCTTCATTTATCACTCAATCTATAATAGTTTTCATCATGCTAAACGTATTATATCATGTTTTAACTGCTAATCTTCAATATTTTATCATGATATTTAATGAAAATTCGCATTTTTTCCTTGACGCAGTTTTTGAGAAAGATCAATACTTCAAGTCTCTAAGCTTTTTGTAGTAATTATTTCCTTCCTAACGTTAAATCGATTTAAAAGCTTTATGGAAGTAGTTTTTGGAAATTTCTACTATTCTTACTCACATCTTTTCAGCCAAGTTCATAAGAGTTTGCGCTAAAGTGCGTGCATAATTGTATAAAATTTTCTATGATCAAATGATTTATATTTTTTGGTATTATGTCTAGTGCGTGGTCAGAAAATGTCGTTCTAGCATATGTTTATCGCTTTTAAACATCAACATATTATAGATTAGATGTTTTATCTTGCACTGTTTTCTTAAAGAATTTGAATAATTTGATGAAAACCAAAGTTTATGTCGATTACGCAGTCCTTAAAAAATTTACACGTTCGTTAACATAGTTTTTCTGCATTTGAGAAATA
The DNA here is from genome assembly GCA_963922205.1 of Romanomermis culicivorax. Classification (NCBI taxonomy): domain Eukaryota; kingdom Metazoa; phylum Nematoda; class Enoplea; order Mermithida; family Mermithidae; genus Romanomermis; species Romanomermis culicivorax. The sequence goes on along the minus strand of CAWUHX010000013.1, from coordinate 1,944,397 downwards.
ATTGAGGAATTTTTCGGTCGTTTGGTGGCTAACTAAAAATTGATAAAATGTGGATTTCTGGGAGCTTGACGATGTTGTGCATCACGTAAATTGAAATTAGGCCTGGAAAACCTCTCTGGGCGAAAAAAATTGTAAAAAAATTGTACATAGAAAAGGAAAAAAATTGTATATAGAAAAGAATCGTAGAAAATCTGGATCTCGCTCGATCTCGGATAAAATAAAATTTACATCTCGATCTCGAACATACTGGAGTTCCATTCTCGATCTCGATCAATTTTTAATTCTCTTATGTTCTCCACTCATCTTTTCTTTCTTGTGTGCCCGCTATTACTGTATTTTTATTGCTATAATAGCGATTTCCTATAGCATAAAGTAATGACACTTCTGATAAGATTAATACTTCTATAGCTGCCATTTTATGGCTCCCTAACTAGTCTAAGATGATAGGGGGAGCTTCCAGCATTTTTTACATAGTTATTTTGATGTACCAAACATTCTAAAAAATTAAACCAGAAAAAAACCACTAAAAAACCATAGAAAAACCAAAAACCCAAAAGACCAAAAACTCGAAATTTCAAAAGTTTGGTTTTTGCCCACCCTGGGTCTGACGTATGTTTTGTATGCATTAGTCAGTAAAAATTTATCTTTGCTTACAAAAATTTTGCTGCAACGATACTAATACACTATTCGAAGAGAAATCGTTCACGTTCGGGTCAAATATACGAATAGAAAATATTATATTCGTTGACTCGGCGCGGAGCACCGAAATTTTTTTTGCATTTTCAGCCCCTAAAAACTAAGGAAATTTGATGTTTGACCAGCCATAAATTTTGTGCCAATTGGCACAAACGCTTAAAATTTTTTGTGCCACTGCAAATTTTTTTGTGCCAAAAACCATGTTTTTGCTAAAAAAAAACACTGATTTAAATTTTGTTTTCATAAATCTTAATTTCTAGAAATTTATCATTCGAAAAATTTTGAAACCATCAATTTGTTCGTAACCTTGTATACTATATTTGGCCGAAAAGCTATGAGTCAGAAGCGTAGAAATTTTCCAAAAATACTTCAATGAAGCTTTTGAATTTAATTCACGTTAGTAAAGGAACAAACGCTTCAAAAAGTTCAGAAAGTTGACATGTTGATCCTTCTCAAAAAATCTATGGAAGAAAAAATGCGGATATCGTCATTAAATATAAAGTATAATATTCAATGTGGTTGTGAATCGAATCGAAAGTAAAGGTAGTTATGCTTAAGGCCGCGCCTGAGCTTGATAATAAATAATAATGATCATTAAGCCGGAAAATTTTGACATTTGGACCCCCTGAAATGCACCAAAATGCATCTTTTCAATAAAAAAAACTCCAAATTTTTCTTCCACATTTGTGGAAAACCTCAAAAATTGTTTCCATATTCCAGATTTTTTTCCACATTATAGTGCAAATGTGGAAAAAAACAGTGGTGCAAGGTTCACTGTTTTTTTCCCACATTTGCACTATGATATGGAAAAAAAATTTGAAAGGAAAAAATTTTTGAGGTCTTTCCACAAATGTGAAAAAAAATTTGGAGTATTCTTTAATATAAAAAAGATGCATTTTGGTGCATTTTAGAAGGTTCAAATTTCAAAATTTTCCGGCGTTTGGCGCCGGTTATAACTTTTCATTACCAAGCTAAGGCGTGGCTGTCTACTTTCACTTACTATTTAATCTTTAAGTAGAGTTTTCATCATCTTGAACGCATACCTAAGAGGTCCGGCCAGGTGAGGGGGGGGGGTTAAAAAAAAAACTGAAAAAAAATTCAGTTTTTTTTGCAAAGGACAGGTTGCAATGTGCAACTTCGGGGAAAATTTTAGTTGCACAGATAGATTTTAAGTTGCTCGCTCTGAAATCAATAGATTAGCTTATGTTTATCGAAAATATATCAGAAGCTAGCTTTCTTGTATTTCATTCGATTCACGCCGGTTTTCAACTTTCAAAACCCAATTTTCTGAATTTTGGAGAGAAAATGAAGAAGGTTGATTTGATATGAATTAACTTGTTTGGCGCGTAGCGCAGGAAATTTTTTTGGATTTGGATATTCTGAAACGCTGGAAAATGAATCTTTTCACTTTTTATTTCCCAGACAGAAGGTTTAATTTTTAAGTAAAGTTCGAGGAATTTTCAGTCGAGCAAACTACAATTTAAAAACTAGGCAAGCAACCAAGAATTTTAATTCTTCAATCACCAAGAATCATACCTGTAAGGGGTCTAACCAGTGACCAGTTGGAGGGAGGGTAAATCCAAAATTTTGGGGTGGGGGTCCTAACATTTCCAAAATTTTGGGGAGGGGGTCGAAAAACCCCCAAAAAAGTCGAAAAAATTTCGAAAATGTTCCCAAAAAACGCCAAAAAAGCCACTTTTCCCTTATTTTTTCCATTTTTTCGAGTTTGGGGGGGGGGTTGGGTACAGGGTTGACCAAGTTGGGGGTGGGGGTCCCAACATTGGAGTATGTGGTTCGAGCAAGTTGGGGGTGGGCGTTCCCCCCCCCCCCCAACCTCCCCCCCCCCAATTACAGGTATGCCAAGAATTTCGAATTTGACTAAAAATGTTTTAATCACGCAAGTGTCGAAATTTTTGTAAAGATCGCAAAAAAATTTGGGTAAAATAATGGAGAAAAATCTTTCTTTCCGTTAAATCCGCCAAAAAACAACGCAGGATCATATCTTTATCCATAATATATTGATAATTAAAAGGTATAAGCATCAATCTAAAATTAAAAGGTATAAGCATTAATCCATTAATGGAGGATTTTTGCGCTAAGATGGCAGTTGAATGCCCATTTTCTGCCAAAATTCGCCAATTTTTTCAACTTTAAGGTTGAAGTACTATTTTTCGGCTAGTGTGACATTTTTCAATGAAATCAGGGATATTATTAATCAACCAATGAATGGTACTCAGGTAATGATACCTACCTATACTATAATACTTTATACCTGCAGTATATAATATATACACGTGTATTATACATGTCTATACTCTATAGTATATATCTCTCCCCGTCCCCTCAAGAACGGGGAAAAACTCGTCCCCGCCCCGTCCCCCGAAAAAAACTGTCCCTGTACGATCACTACTTCGAAATGATGTTAGTTAAAATAGTATCAAGGGTCTTAAAGGAATAAAGTGTTCATCAGACATGCACGGCAAGAATCTTCAAGGGGGGGAAGGTCCATGGACTTTTTTCCCTGGGGGTAGGGGGGCTGGGTGAGCAAAAAAAGTTCTGCAATCCTGTTTTTCATACAAAATATGCACAAAAATCATGAGAAAAGCTGTCTTGGAAAAAGTTCAGGGGGGGGGGTGTTTGACGATTTTTTTCGACCAGGTGGGGGTGGCCACGGTCTCAGGTATGCTGGTTTACCCCCCCCCCCTCTAACCCTCTCTATGTGCATGTATGGTGTTCATACGTTCAGTTGAAATTGTGTAGTGGTAAACGCATTAAGTCTACAGGCTGGTGGACCAGTTTCGATTCTTCAAGTTGGTAAGATTTTTCTGTAGTGACAAGGATTATGTGACATGTGTGCAGATTTTATGCAAATGAGTTCCTGGATGCCATGAGCCCATAGATTTTCGAACTGATTTGGATATCTGGCATCATGAGGAGTTCGTAAATGCCAGTTTGGGAAGGGAACAGACTTATAAAAAAATTCACAATTCTTGAGTTAAATTTAAATTTCCTCTGCGTTCCATTTCTTTTTGGGCTGGAAAATAGGTTGCGCACGATTTCTACCAAAAAATTAATGCGTTAAATTTAAACGTAGCTTTGATTAGGTATATTTTTATCAAGCTTTTGGTCTAAAACCTTTCCGCAGTTTTCAGTAATGTTTCTGCTAGAAAAAAAAATTTTTGTGCCATTGGCACAAATTTTTTCGGCTTCTTGTGCCAAGTGGCACAAATGTCCGTGCACAAGAAAACGCTGCCCATGTTTCAATTGGTAATCTTGATCTTTAATGAATATCCACATTTTTCCGTGATATATTTTTTGAGAAGATCAACACGTCAACTTTCTAAACTTTTTGAAGCGATTATTCCTTTACGTAAAATTACTTCAAAAGCTTCATTTAGGTCTTACTTTTCCAAGATTTCTACTCTTCTTACTCACATCTTTTCCGCCAAATTAATTAAGATTTATGAATAAATTACTGTTTAAAATTTCTAAAATGAATTCTAGAACTTAATGCTCAAAAAATTGAAACCTGGCCTTTGTAAAAAGCGGTCTGTGCAGTGTGCACCAGTGTGCCAAAACATGGTTCTTGGCACAAAAAAATTTGGAATGGCACAGAAATTTTGAGCGTTTGTGCCAATTGGCACAAATTTTTGGCTGGTCAAACATTAAATTTCCTTGATTCTTAGACGTTTTAAGAGCTGTAAATGCAAAAAAATTTCATCGCTTCGCGCCGAGTCAATGTACTACATAATATTAATTACTCGTATATGTCACCTGAGCGCGAACGAGTTCTCTTCGATGAGTGTATTAGTATCGTAAAGTGTTTTTGAGCATTTTCAATTCTTGTGTTTTTAGAGCCGTTAATTCATTAAAACTGAGGAAAAAATTGAAATTTTCGAGTTTGAAGTTTAATTTACAAGCGTTATGGAACAAATTTTCCGGCAAACTATCCAAGAGCATAATGACTTTGAATCACATGAGAAATCGACGGTTAAGTCTTCTATGACGACAAGTGAGAGCCCAAAAAATATGTTAATCTTTCCGGCGCGATGCACGGGATAATTTTTTGGGGTATTGACATTCTGCGACGCTGGAAAATCAATTTTCTGAACATTTATTTCAAGAATTAGATTCGAATTTTGTGTTCAAAAGTCGTAATTTCTAGAATTTTATTGTTTGAAAAATTTTGAGACAAGTAATTTATTTGCAAACTTTCACGAACTTGGCCGAAAAGATATGAGTAAGAGTAGAAATGCCCAAAAACTACTTCCATGAAGCCTTTGAATTGATTTTACGTTAAGAAAAGAATAATCGCTTCAAAAAGTTTAGAGACTTGTCGTATTGATCTTTCTCGAAAAATGTGTGAATGGAAAAATGCGGATCCTCTTTAAATTACAAGATAAAATATTGAAGATTACCAATTAAAACATGCGATAATACGTTAAAGATGATGAAAATTATTACAGATTAAATAATAAGTGAAGGTAGACATGCTAAAAGCCGCGCCTGAGCTAAATATTACATAATAATGATTATTCAAGTTATAACCGGCGCGGAGCGCCGAAAATTTTGAGTTTTTAACCTTCTAAAATGCATCTTCTTTATATCCGATCCCCAAAATTTCTTTCCCAAATGGGGAAAGAGCCCAAAATTTTTTCCCCTTTTCCGAATTTTTTCCCCCCAAAAAGCACGGTTTGGGGGAAAAAATAACAGTGAGCCTGTGCAGTATTTTTTCACCTGTGCTTTTTCGGTAAAAAAAAATCGGAAAAGGGAAAAAATTCTGGGTGCTTTTCCCATTTGGGGAAGAAAGTTTTTGAGTTTTTACAGAAAAGATGCATTTTAGGATGTCTGAATCTCAAAATTTCCCGATGCTTCGCGCCGGTTATAACGTTAATGATCATTATTATGTATTACCTACATAGCTCAGGCGCGACTATTAGCATGTCTACCTTCATTCATCATTAAATCTAAATCTATAATAGTTTTCATCATCTTAAACGTATTATCTCATGTTTTAACGGGTAATCTTCAATATTTTATCTTGATATATTCTAATTTTATCTTGATATTTTTATCTCGATATATTCTAATACAATTCTAAAGGAAGATTCGCATATTTTCCTTCACACATTTTTTGAGAAAAATCAATACGTCGTCTCTAAACTTTTTGAAGCGATTATTCCTTTCTCAACGTAAAATCATTTCAAAAACTTCTTGGAAGTAGCCTCGCAGTAATAATATTTAAAAATTATGCGCATCCTATTCTTCATCTTTTCGCGTCTTTGAAAAACTGCGAGAAAACGGCTTATGATTCAAAAAGAAATAGAATGCTGCGTGAATTCAAATATCTCTATAGAATTGTTCAGGAAGTTTATATTTTCGTACAATTTTCGGATTCGGATTTTTTTCTAACAAAACATAGATGTAAATATTCAATTGTGAATGTCATTGCTTTCTCCGACTAAAATCAAGTCGACAGCTGCTTAAATGTTTGGCCGAAAAGTTGCGCCAACAATGTCAATTTTTCTATTTGAATCAAACATCAGAAATAAGAAATTGATTTCCCAAGTCAAATTCTACGGAATGCACAGAGCAATTCCAGACTTTCTATTAATTCACCAGTCATTGACAACCAATAAAGTCTGATACTGAGATACAAAGATACTATTTGAAGAGAATTCACTCGCGTTTTTCAGCTCCTAAAATGTCTAATAATCAAGGAAATTTAGTCTTTGATCAGTTAAAAGTTTGTGTCAATTGATTCAAACGCTCAAAACTTGTATGTGCCATAAACCATGTTTTGGCATAAAAAACACTGTTTCGAAATTATAATCTGCAAAAATGAGGAAAAAATTGAGAAAATTTCAGTCACTTCATTTCGCCAAATCCGTATATTTTTGGCGATAAAAATCTTGAAACGCCAAAAAGGTTTTGGGCCCTTTCGTCAAAGGGCAAAAAAAAATTTGGGATTCGAAGCCGCAAAACTGCATGGTAATGCATTTTAGAAGGTCAAACTATTAAAATTTTGAATGTAATATCTCATTATTTCTGTTGCGAATGACTGCTACATCGAAAATAGCATGTAAATAAGTTCCAAAGTTCCAAAGTTGAATTAGATTTTTACTGCACTAGCAAGACAGGTCCTGATAATTTTAATGTAAGCATTTCTTATTGAGCTGAGAAAGTAAAAATTAGTTTTTTTTGCCCCAGGCTTTTCATTACAGAAATATTGGGCTTAAAAATTCTTTACCCTTTCCCCTACCCAAACCCTGAAAAAGTGAAGGGACCCTCCCCCGACCAAGTGACCAAAAAAGTGATGTCTGACCAATTTTACACCCACACGCTGTGTATACCTTACGAAAAATTTAGGGGTTCCGATATAATACATAAGTACCTACAGTCATACAAGTAACGGAGCCCCGAAGTCTGGGGTGTAGGGCGATTTTTTGGGGGCCGGGTTGTCAGTAATTCCCAAAATTTTGGGGGAGGGGTCTCTCAGGGAAAAAAATTTGATTTTTTTACGAAAAAAGTCCGAAAAATAGTTCAAAAAATAGTAATTTTTCCCTAAAAAGACCGAAAAAATGTATCGGTGGCGCGAAGCGCCAAGAAAATTCACATTTTTTACCATTTTTCGTTCAAAAATTGACATTTTTTGTTAAAAAATTGAAATTTTTCAGTATTTTTCCGAACAAAAGTATGGGGGGTCCCTACGGCTACCATATGGCTAGCCATTGGATTGGAAAATCCTGGTGGGCGATCGCCCAATGGCTAGCCATATGGTCGACGATTTCTGGGGGGGGGGGTCCCATAGCACTTCCCCCCCCTATTACATGTATGCCTACAGTCGTTAGAACAAAGGAGAGAAGTGAAATCAGAGGATGCTCCATAGTTCATACGTTAAAAAAATATACATATTTTTCTAATTTCAGATTTCTCCAATTTAAATCAAAAATTCCACTTTGCCTCGATAATTAAGCAGACTGTACCATAATGTGAGGAGAGGTATGAGAAGGGTATTACCCCTACCTAAAGTCCTAAAAATTGATCACTGGTTGCTTACTTTTGAGACAAAATGTAGTGTTTAGCGAACATTTAGCTACACTACCCACGAAAATTTTCATCTTTACCCCTACCTGGAAAACCTGTCCTTGGGAACCTATAATTAAGTAAAGTAGAAATACCGGGTGAGCCAAAAAAGGCTGCTGACTTTCATAGCTTTCGAATGGATAACGCTTTTATAATGCGATTTGCTGACGTTGATATAGGTAAAATATCTGGCATAAAAACTGCAATGTTTCAGCTAGGTTGCTCAAATATTGATTGACTAGATTCAAAAATACTTAACGACGACTTTTTTGGCGAATAATAATGAAATTGGCAAAAATCAACATGCTTCATTACAAAAAAAAATAAAATAGATCCAATCTATTGAAAACTACAAGAGAGCTATTTCAATGTGTCCCCCTTTCTGTTTCACCATTAATTTTACTCATTTTTCGGACTGATCAACGAATTCGCTTTGCACCATAACCTCTTTCAACCAATTTCAAAACAAAAGCTCTCAATTTTGGCGAAATTATGCCCATATTGAAACAATAAACTGATGACTTTGAATTACGTGTAAATTATAAACCTGGGTGATTTTTAGTGTTTTCTTCTGTGTAAACAACTTAACCAAAAAAAGTTTCTCAATAAGACAACTTTTACATTCATTTCACAACTTTTATCTTTTGAAGAATGACTACTTTTACAACAAAGACAAATAGAAGATTCTAATGCAGCAACCCGTATTAAAAATCTTCATCCATTCGAGAGTATGATAGTCGGCACCGGGCCACCCTGTATAATTCCTAAACTTCTGGTTGCCAGAAAAATTTGAGCAACTTGACATTTTTGCGTGAAAAAAGTCGTAAAATTTAGTGGACAACCCTTAACGAGTATTCGGTCAATGTAATTAGTCTTTCGATGGTTTAAAATGTATCCTTTTGGTTTTGAACTCCTAAAAAATTTGTTCTCCATAGAGAATCTTGTCCGGAATGTAGAAAAGCCTGTGCCGATGTTCACAAACGCCTGAATTTTTTCAAGTTCGCTAATTTTTTATTCTCTAATTTACAGATAATATTTCAATGTCCGATGCCTCAACTTTGTTATCGAATTCTTCAGACGCTATCGATCCCATAACTCTTGACAACTCGAAGTGGTCGATTTTCGATTCCACGGTATATTCTGCCCCGAATATCATTATCTTCTCGTTTTTAGAGGATTTCTTCCTGAATCGTGGTTTTACATTGACCTCGATCAAATTATTTTCTGTTTTACTATTGTTAATTCTTTTAAACGCTTTATTAATTCATTTTTCGTGGCGTATATACGGCGGACAAATTATAAACACTATTTCGGAATTGTCAGCTAAGAAGAACCAGTCGAATTCTTGTGAGCTAAGCGTACTCCTTCATTAGTTTTCTTATTTCTCGCAACTAGAAGTTTTTAGCCGAGTCGAGTGATAGCGGTTCCGCTACTCCAGACGATAAAAGCAAATAGAAATTCAATTATGGACAAGATAAAGGCGTTTTTCCAACAAAAGAAAGCCGACGTCAAGTTTAAAAGTTTAGGCCAAGGCTACAAATTAAGTGAAGGCTCGGTTATCAGTAGTCATTCTGTAAGTGGCATGCAAGTGTGGTTGATTGAGTGCTTGAAAGAACTCAAAAGGCGTCAATAATTGGTTGAATAGGCATGTAGTAATTATCAACGCTGTAATTGTACCCAAGTGCAATCAGCTCCAATTATTTGCTGTTAACTATAAGTAGGAGACGTCCTAGAAACTTTATTTCCGAAAAAGAATGATTAAAACTCTATTCATATTTCTCAATTATATTCGTATACATTGGAGAAACTTTCGTGTTCATCACAACATTCTTCTCTACCAAAGCAATGTTTCCTTTCTCATATTCATCTCTGTCGAACTCAATACTTCAGTGATACATAATTTAAGGCGTTGAAACCTGGTAATGAAATTTCACACGTGTAATTATTGTTTTTATTGTTTGGTTTTCCAAAATAGACTAGACTAGGCTTGAAATAACCGATAATATTTGAACCAGCGAAAAATTTGTTATAGCTACCCTTAAGTGATCCAAATCAGTATTCGTAAATTTTTGCTCACCCTTTGCATTAGTATCCGAAGGCAGAGCGCCCCATGGGGAGGGGTATGAATGGGGTATTACCCCTACCTAAAGTCCTTAAAATCGATCACTGGCTGCCTAATTTTGAGACAAAATAACGTGTCTAGTGGACATTTATCTACACTATTCCCGCAAAATTTTCAATTTTACCCCTACCTGAAAAATCTGACCTTGGGGACCTCTGTCCGAAGGAATAAATCATAGGTGGCTCAGTAGCAACTGCCTATAATATACTTGGATCACCAAAGTTGGCCTCCCCCCCACCTAGAGCCAAAACGGTAAGAGCTACAACCTTAGGGTTTTGCAAACTGACAAACTATGGGATGCATGCGGTCATTTGGTCTCTATTTGCAAATGATGCTCGGTTGAGCCCCAAAAACATGCAAAAAACAGCCTTTTCTAGTAACTCCAGTTTCAGCTTGCCCCACAGTGGGTGCAGCTTCCCCGAGCTCGATACTTCGCCCTGTGCATTTACCCAGTGTCCCTCAAATGACACTTTTTTCTTTTTTGAAAAAATGGCCTCAATCCAATTATACCATGGCCCAATGTCAAGGGAACCCCCAAAATTCCACAATTTTGTTCATACCTGGATAACCCCCATCTCCTGAATCATTTCGGTGGTTGCCGAGCCAAACAAGGGTAGAGAATTAGGTGTATAATACTTTTATCTTGTACAAAATAGGCAGAATGTAATAAAAGTTGATTTTCAAGCTTATTTCAGAATCTATACACTTTTTAGGACGTGCCAGTGTATCCAGCAAAAAACTTAGAAGATCAGGAGAAAAAATTATGCCTACCGGAAAAAGTCAGAGAATTTGTAAAAGTGCATTCTGGTGCGTTTTAGGAGGTCAAAGTCTCAAAATTTTTCAATGCAACACATACATTGATTTCCTGATTGGTTGATTGATTCCCAATCATGTGGCTGATTTCATGACTGATGTGTTGATTCCTGGGTTGAATTGAATCATTAGTTGATTTCCTAATTAGTTAGTTTATTCTCTGATTGATTGGTTGAATTCCAAATCGGTGAGTTAATTCTTTGGTTGTATTGAATGATTGGTTGATTTCCTGGTCGTCTCGTTCATTGATTTCTTGACTCGTTGGTTGATTCCCTGTTTGGCCAGTTGATTCTCTGATTCAATGGTTAGTTTATTATCTGGTTAGTCGTTGGCTGGTTGATTTCCTGGTTAATGGCTGGTTGGTTGATTTCCTGGCTTTGTTTAATTGATTGAAAGATTGTTTCATGATAAGTTGGTTGGTTGATGATCTAGTTCTCAGCTGTTGATGGTCTGTCTCCAAGTCCTCCATCCCGCTTTTTCAGTTAAAATTGGTTCACACACAAAATATGATCTGGTGCTGAGAGTAAAGTCATCTGGTACCGAATTCGCCTCACCTGGTGCCGAGAATCCAGTTTAACCTATTGTCCAGTTATGATTTTGTTATAAAGTTTATGGCTTCAAAGTAATAAATTTTTGGATAAAATTTTTTGCGCTATGTTTTTCTATGCAATGCCCACATTCTGCATGCATAAAGTCATAGATGGACTGAGTAGTCGCAACCACCCTGGCCCGCAATGGTTAAGGATAGGCGGAACAAGTTGTCCTCAACTACGTGGTCACATGACCATGAGGGCGTTACGGTGGATAGGGCAGCAGCGGGCGCGTCTGATCGTGCTTGCCGAGAGGCCATCGGGTCACTTCCGCCACCGAGTCGTTTCCGTCACTGGGTCATTTCAATCAGTGTGCTACCTTACTGTATCTGTTTGTTACCTGAAATAAATTATAGGTGGCTCTATAATTCCATAGGCCTAGTCGGACTTTCGGAGCTCCACCTAGATAGACTATCAGAGCTCCGCTTAGTTGGACTGTACAATCGTCCATAGGAAGTAGACGCAGCCGTCCGCGAGTGAGGCGCAGCTGCCTGCAATTGAGACGCAGCCGACTGTAGGTGAGACGCAGCTGACTGTGAGTGAGACGCAGCCATCTACAAGTGAGATGCTGCTGTCCGCAAGTGAGATACAGCAGTGTGCAAGTGAGACGCAACCGTCAGCATGCGAGAGACAGCCGTCCACAAGTGATACGCAGTCGTCCACAAGTGATACGCAGCTGTCTGCAGGCATGATGACAATCTATCAGAACTTAGTCAAATTATCGAGTTCCAAATAGTCCGAGCAAAATGAACAAAAGGAATTTTAATAGATAGTCAAATTAAAACTGGCTTCGTTTACAACGTGTTTTAAGTGCTTTGCGTTTTACACATATTTTTCTTTGTCCAAAAGTAGGAATTCGTAGCTTTGAGATTGTTTTTTAAATTGTTTCTTTGATGTGAAGATGGCCACATTCAAAAGTTCAATGTGCTGCAATGAAGGTTTTCATTCATGGTCATGGCCCACTCATACTGGCTTATTGGAAAATGCTCCGGTGGGGCAGAAAAAGGAGAATATACTCGCATGGATAGTTTCCAAGCTAGAAAAAGGGATGGACTAGATTTTTGAGAACTTGGGTGAGAGTTGGAAAAATCCAGTCTGTTCGATTTTCATCGTTTCTCATTAAAAAATTTTCCATGTCTGTGAAAAACTATATTCTGCAGCTGAGTGCATCAACACACCTTCCAGCCATACATGCATGCATTTAATTGGGGGGAAGTGCTATTGGAACCCCCCCCCCCAGAAATCATCGACCATATTTCTAGCCATTGGGCGACTGCCCCCCCCCAGGATTTTCCAATCCAATGGCTAGCCATATGGTAGCCGTGGGGACCCCATACTTTTGGTCGGAAAAATACTGAAAAATGTCAATTTTTTGATGAAAAATGTCAATTTTTTTGATGAAAAATTTCAATTTTTGAACAAAAAATGGTAAAAAAATGTGAATTTTCTTGGCGCTTCGCGCCATGAATACTTTTTTCGATCTCTTTAGGAAAAAATTATTTTTTGAACTATTTTTCGGACTTTTCTGATGAAAAAATCGAATTTTTATCCTTGAGAGACCCCTCCCCCTAAAATTTTAGGAATTACTGACCCCCGGCCCCAAAAAAGTCGCCCAACCCCCCCCCCCCCAGACCTCGGGGCCCCGTTACATGTATGCATACATGTGCAGCTCCAAAATTTTGAGGAGAGTACAGGGGGATGGACCCTGGTTTTTGACGTTTTTTGAGATAAAAATCCAGGAAAGTTGGCAAAAAAATTTTCACTCGGAAAAGTTTTATAATTTCAAAACTGTGTGAGAGTATGTGCCCCCATATCCCCCTTCCCCCTCGCACATGTGTGCTTCCAACTGCATTGAACTTTTTTACTTAGTTTATTTACTAAAATTTTTTTTTTTAAATGGCTAAAATTTAGACGTCCCTCACTATTTTTCGGTTAGAGGGAGAGGTACTGTTTCGAATCGGCCAGGAGTTTTGAGCATTCCTGAAAATGATTGCAGCCATTGTTTCGTTGCTATTAATATTGTTTGAGTTCACGAGAGAAGCTGACTTCAAAAAAATGATAATCGATCCAAGTTCCAGATAACTGAAATTATAGAGGGCATATTAAATATAACGGAGCGAGGTCTGGGAGTCGAGCGAGTTTTTGGGGGCAGAGGGTCATCGATTCCCCAAAACTTTAGGAGTCCTTTAAGAAGAAAAAATTCGTTTTTTCGCCGAAAAATTGCAATTTTTGACCTTTTTTTTCAAAAATGACCATTTTCTTTCGTTTCGACATCTTTCGGTTTATTCCGACCAAAATCATTGGGGTCCCTATGACTACCATATGGTTAGCCATATGATTGACAAATCTTGAGTGGAGTCACTACATGTCCGACAATTTCTATGGGGGGGGGGGGTTTCCTATGAGCCTTCCCTAGAGAGGTGACCAACGAGCGCCCGCATGAAAAAGATTAGTGTCGAGGATAAAAATTAAGGAAAATCGATATTGGAATCAGAGACGTTGAGGAACATATTATAATCACCAGAAAAGTAATATTTACATTTTTATGTTATAAAGTTTATTCAGTTTATAACTATACATGTTGGACCGAAACAATGTCGTATTAGTAGAATATCGTGCCTAGCTCTGTCTAGGTAACTATCTGTAACGTCAGTGTGTCAAGTACGAGTCATTCAAATAGATCAACCAATTTTGTTTTATTAAATCTTCCGGATATTTAATGTATTAATGTAGTTTTGGCCAATATGTCTGTGTTTCAGTAATTCAGCTAACTAAAGCATTTGAACAAAATTGCATAGTGATTCTATTATAGTCTATTTACCTTGAAGTTGTGTGCGCTGAGAGAACCGAAAAAGTAGGTTCAACTTAATGCGCAATTTTCACGGAGTGGAAAGCTTTATATGTAGAAAAACGCCTAATTTATCCATGACGATGAGAACGCCAAAATCATACAAAGACCGCGCAACTTATCCTTTTTTGATTCAGATACAATTGTGTTTGACACTCGAGTTCACTATTCAACGAAGTTGTAGAAGGAAACTTTCAGCTGTTTTGTTTACCGCTCATGGACGATAAATTTTTTCCATTCATTTCATTACAGTAATGAGCTTTACCAGTTCTTCCGTTCCGTGTTAAGCCATACATGTAATCGGCGGAGTGCTGTAGGAACCCCAGGCTAGCCATATAGTGATTCCACAAGATTTACCAATCATGCTATGCTAGCCATTTGGCAGACTCCTATACTTTTGGCTATAAAATACTGAAAAATATCAATTTCTGATTTTAAAAAATATCATTTTTGAATGAAAAATATTCAGAAATGTCAATTTTCTCGGTGATCCGTGCCATAAATACATTTTTTTACTTTTTCGGTCAAAAAAAAACAATTTTTTGGGTTTTTGGTAAAAAAGTCGAAATTGTTTTTTCAGGAACGCCCTAAAATTTTCGGCAATCGATGACCTTCCCGCGCCTTAAAAAAGTCGCTTGACCCCCAGACCTTGAGGCTCCGCTACATGTATGTGTTGAATACTTTCATGCGATCGCTGCATCAAAATGAATGGAGTGTAGTAGTATAACAAAAGTCATTGTTACTGGTTTTTTTATTTAAATATTTCCAACATTGCTTATTTAGCATCTTTTGATCGCTCTGTATTCCGAGTTTTTTATAGGAAAAATCCACTTCTTCAACTTCCAAATCGAAATATGTGACAGCTGACGCTGAACAAGCTGCTCAAGCAGGTCTTCGGCGGATGCAAATTTCGCAGCAACCAGTCACGAGTAGATCGCATCAAGCTATTAAGGCTGAGGTGAGCGCGGCTATTCCAAGTTGACTTTTGCATATTTTATCAGTCTTGAAAATAAAGCATTATTTTTTAATCGCCTTAGTTAATCCCAGTGCTAAACGCTAATCGGACATTCTTTGCTTTACCAACCTAACTAGTAATTGTTGACATGAATTTCAAGATTTGCGACACCAGTCGATTTACGAATGGCTAAGTTCTTATTAAATTTGTTCACTATTCTATTGACAATGATATCGGGTCTAACCTGAGTGTATCTGAAGGTGCTAAAAACATATCTTGCTTCCTATTGCAGTTCGATTTTGCGCTAGAGTATGTTCGTAACGAATCAAAGTGTCTGATGCACTTACTCTTGATAATACTTTCCAGAATATGAATGTTTCTCGTTACAGGCTCAAAAACGTATCAAAGCTGAACACAAAGAGCACGATATTACAGCATACGAGCCAGAAAAAAAGGATGCAGAAGCTCCTACTTTATTGAATCAGATCGGGATTTATTTCACTTGTGATTTATTAGGTAGGTAGTAGTTCAAGGAAGCAGAATTTAATGGAATATCAAAAATACTCTTGCCGCTTTCCTACGAAAAGAATTATTAACTTGTTAACCTCGCATAGAAGAAGTATGATCAGGCGTTGTGTACTCACTCAAAAAATGAGTTTAAAATAAAATTTCGAAACAAACGTTTCATGATTTTCGCACAACTTTGAATTTATCTACTAAACTGTATCTCTAAAAGTCTGAGTTTCTATACTGTTGTTAAAATCTATCTTCGTTGGGCAGCACATTTCAGTTGATTTCTTCCGAATTTTCGGAAATAACTCTCCGAAAATACACTTCAGAGGCCCTCATGAACAAATTTTCAGGTAGGATACCTAAATATATAATAAATGAGCTATTTTTCCAAAGAGCCGGAGAACCAATGACCTATTTTTAGCATCTCAAATAATTGTACGTAACGTCCCCGCATACCCATCCTTTGTGACGCCTTTTTATGGAATAAATTTTCACACTTCTTGACCTTTCATTTTCTTTCATTTCAGGAGTTTCATAATTCAATATATATATATATATATATATATATATATATATATATATATATATATATTACGGTTGTCCCAGGCCCCGTCCCCGGCTCCGGAACAGCTGCCCCGGCCCCAGGCCGGGGCTAGGGTTGCCCCGGTTCGGGGCAAGACTGCGAAAAAGTACTATTTTCGATAGTATAACAAGCTCGATTTATAATAGAATTGAAGATTAGAATGTGACAAGTAAATATTCAGTACAGTAATACTTTTAGGAATCGTTAAATTCACGTTCTATTTGGGTCATTGTATCCGGAACTGCACTTCAACGTCAATACAGGTTCTCGATAGATTTTTTCAGAAAACGTACAATTATATCCGCTAATCATTATTACTGATTTGCCAAAACTTCAGCATACATGTCAAAAAAGCTGTTTTCAAATTACCTAAGCAGTGTCCAAGAAGTTAGAGCTGAAGCGAATTCAGATTCCAGCCACAGTCATTGACTTTGCAAAAGTTACAAAGGAAATGAGGATATTGACGAAGTTGTTATTTGTGAAGATAGTGATTTTTGATTTTTCACCACAATTTTGTGACATCTTTAACTTTTTTCTCGAGCTTTTTGAAAAATTTCTCCCTTCCAGTCATTAGCGTGCGTGCTAACATCCAGACATATAACGTACTAACATATACGTCACCAGTGGTACCATACTTCATGTATCATTCATGGAAAAATTTTTAAGGCTATTCTTTTTCTTTTCATTTCATGTCAGCTATGATAATGCATTGATTGATAGGTTAGAAAGAGTTTGAGTATTTTAGACAAAAAAAAATTAATTTTTAAGATAACTGTCAATACTAAGTGCGAGGGAAGCTCAATCTTTCCCCAAAGTAACTGCATTGCACACATGCCTAGACACTTCTACTGATTCATCTGCAGGGTTTTCAGCACAGTGCTAATAAAACCAGAGCCATGCTAAGGGAAATTTTTAGACGTTAGCACGCATGCTAATGACTGGAAGTGAAAAATTTTTGAAAAACGTTTGAGAAGAAAGTCGAAGATACAAAAATTAGACAATTGTAGGTTTTCTGAAAAAAATCAAGAACCTGTTTTGAAGTTGAAGTGCAGTTCCAGATACAATGAAAATATGTAAACTTTTATCCAAACAGAACCTGACTTTTGCGATTCCTAAAAGTATTACTGTCAAACTGACTACTGAACGTTTACTTGTCATATTCTAAACTTCAATTCTACTATAAATCGAGCTTGTTTTCCTATCAAAACTACTAGTTTTATGTAATCTTGCCCCGAACCGGGGCAATCCTAGCCCTGGAGCCTGGGACAACCCTAATATACATATATATATACATATCATGGCCGTGCGCAAGGGGGGAGGCGGGGGGCGGCCGCCACCCCCCATTGATGCAGTAACTCTAAACCGAAAACATGCGTTTTGGTGGACTTTAAAAGGTCAAAATCTCAAAATTTTCCGGCGCTTCGCGCCGGTCATGGGTATAATTATAACTATATTCTATCAGGCGGGCCGTTAGCATATCTACTTCGACTTACTAATTAATGCTCAACAGTTTCTATCAATCAAGTTAGCTCGTTTCATTTTCTAATCGTTTACAGTCAATGATGTCGCCGAAAATAGAGATTTTTCATCAAGTCTTTCAATTTTTTCTCTCGATGATTGGAATTTTTTTAACGTTTGCAATCTGAACTTTTGCGTTTATTGAAGGTGGAAATTTGAAGACATTACTCTAGAACGCGATTTCAAAACATTTGTTCACGAATTATCTGATAGAGAGATTTATTTTTCAGCGTTTTAGAATACAAAAACCCGAAAATTTTTCCGGCGCTGCGCGCCGGAATGGGAGGCAAATTACGCTTCATCAGTCTGATTTTAATTTATTTCCCAACGTTGTGAAAGTTCATTTTCCAGCGGTTTAGAAAGTGAAAATCGAAAAATTTTTCCGGCGCTCGGCGCCGGACCATTCTATAGAACACCAATATATTCTTCATGAGCTCATTTTGACTAACATAACCAGAATTTTCTCAATTTCTTTCCTCATTTTTGCAGGTTTCTGACTACAAATACAACAAAATGCTTGGGTATGCTCCTAAAATGCATAAAAAAGGATCCGTAGCCACATTATAAGCGTTTTTAAAAATGTGGAAAATTTTTGGAAAATGAGGAAAAAAATTTTGGGTAAGGTTCTCATGTGGAAAAAATCTTAGAGGAAAAAAAACGGTGATGCACACAGTATATCCGCGTAAGATCAACATTTTCTGGGGCTATTCAGTGAAAAAATCTAGTCCGCCCCCCCCCCCCCATGAAAAAATCCTGCGCACGGCCCTGATACACATATATATCTTTTTCTAGGCGACGACGTTCATTTATCAAAAAAGGATATGCAACAAGCCGTCGAAACATTCTTACGCGAAAATTTAGAAACCCAGGACGCAATAGTCGCCTCGTCAATTATGATACATTCATTGAATGGTTACGACGTCGAAAAACGTCAAAACGGTATTGAAATTTTAAGCAAATATTTGCAGAATATCATACAATCGCCTGATGAAGAAAAATTCCGTCGTATAAAAACTTCGAATCGCGTTTTCGTTGAAAAAGTTTCCAAACTGAAAGGCGGTGTGGAATTTTTGAAATCTGTGGGCTTCGAGGAAGTGATTGAAGTAAGATATAAAAACGAAAATTGTGAATTTAAGTCCAATTGCGTACTTGGTGTTTAGAGAATTATACTTACGTTAAATTTCTCAAGAAAAGGAGTGATGAGCCATTTTTTAAAAGCGCTGTGTTTATGTTTTAATCAAGAATAAAATGCCTTATAAATTTTAGTAACTTGGCATTTGACAGGAGAATGAACTTTACTTGATTATGCAAAAGCCTGAAGGAGATACCGATCAAATGGTCGAACGATTGAACGTTGCGTACGATTGCTTGCTCAATGGAAAACCTGTACCTTTGAAATTGTACAGAAATTCCGTAGTTTTTCCACCAGGTTAGGACAAGAGTGAATCTGCTTACACAACTTTTTTTCAAGTGCTTGCCGAGTATCTCTGCGTACACATGAAATCTCAAACTCGTCATCAAAAGTTACCTTTACGTTTTTTCTAAAAATTGTAGTTCCTAAAAAACACGTTTTCTGACGTTTAGGGCATTCTAATTTTGCCAAAAGCGAAAGTTTAACCGAATTTTCCCGTAACTTGCCTTCAACTGTAAGTATTAATGATTACATTTTCATAATTTGAAAGGTTCTTAGTCTATGAGGGCAAAACCAGCTTGAGTTTCCCTTTTATTGTTTATTATTATTTAATTTTGATTGTAGATAATGATATTCATGTTTAACTCTCTTACTTTTCGGAAGCCAGCGTAAAATTTCAAAATTTAAATATAAATTTTAAAAAGAAATTTTACGCTGGCTTTCGAAAAACTGTACAACACAGAAAATGATGTATATGAAATATTCGGACTTATATCCTCTTGAAGATTTTCTTCTGTCTGCATCAGGTAATTTCAAAACTTTATAAATGGGAAAACACTTATGCCATTTCGAACACTATTCCGCTTCATGACAGATAGTTCTAACAAATACGTAATTTGTTTGAAAACTTCTGAATCGAAATCAATCACGATTTTGTCGATCTCAGGTCGAAAATGCTCTTCCGGAAAGCTTGAATATTAATCTTAAATTAGACTCTAATTTTAAGGCATTCAACTCTGTAGTTTTTTCGAAAATTGTTTCGCAGGAAAAGCAGCTAAATCTGTCGACCCGACAACCTTGCCCGATGATTTTTTTCACTTGTCCGTCCAAGAAATTGGTAAGGAACAAGCTAACAAAACTCGAGAAATGGAAAATTCCTTGTCCTTACGAACGAAAGAAATGCGCGAACGCGATCGTATGAAACAAATTTACAAATACGAATATTGTTTGATAAGAATCCGTTTCCCGGACGAATACGTTTTACAAGGAACTTTTAAATCGGCTGAACCGTTGCAAGTTCTAATCGAATTTATTCGCAAACATATAGTTTTGGATTGGGCGCCGTTTCGGTAAGTTTTAAAGTGTTTTACATACAACTTGTATCCTTTATGCATAACATTATTTTTTGCTATGATTTCATTGCAGTAGAACCGTCAGCGATTATTAGAATATATGAGATTATGGATTTAAAAATAGCGAGTTCTCGAATCTATACTTCATCTTGCTGTTTGTTTGTCGCAGAGTTTTCATTTTTTTAGTTTGTTGGATATTACTGGTCAAGTTTTACCACAAGATGATCAAAAGCTAGAAAAAACTTTAGCCGAATTAGATTTAAGCCCATCAGCGATATTATCATTTGCTTTGGAACCGTCGTTTGTTCATGATTACATTTCTGGTGGACAGTCTTTACCAACAAAATATTTGAAAAGCGTCGATTAATTTGCATAATGTATCTTATTATTTCAAAGTGTTTTCTTTGTAATATATTTTCATTTTGTTGCTTTTCTGTTTTGTCTATAAAGCTTATTTTGCGGAATATTTAATAAGAATCCTATATATTTTCTGCTGTTTTTCTTGTACTCTTAATGCTTTCGGAGGAAGAAACCAGGAAGTAAATACTGCATATCTTATGTCTTATTATTCTGCCTAACCATCTTTAGAATGACACTGATGGTTTATGAGTCCACATTTTGAGTGGTACAATCTCGAAAACAATTTAAAAAATCAAAATACAGTGTTATGCTTGTAAATTGAAAAATAGAGAAAAAGTACATAGAATCCTCAAGGTAAATTTATACTATGCTTTTAATGCTGTAGTACTCAAAATATGGTGAGGTTGGTTGAGTAGACTCACAAATTTACAATCCTACAAGACATGCGGTTTGGCAGGAAATGATAATCTAATAAAAGTTCAGAAGTCTTTCTTCGGAAACTTATGAACGCAGAACTTAGAAGAAGTATCAACATGAAAATGCCGGTGAGCCGCTGCAGAAAAGACATGTTTCAGTTGTGAAATTCACGCATTGTGGATTTTGCTTCTGAGCTACACTAAAGGTGACTTTCTATAGTTTTTCAAAAGAGTAATTCGCTCCTCTTATCATTATAATGAACGAAAAAGGTTTCGTGTCCATGAGCATCGAAAAGAACAACTGGACATTGCCTGTAATACTCTCTTTATTTGGTCCGGGGACATCGTGTCTAGCTCCAGTTGAGCTACAACTTAAGTGGCCGCTCAACTCTATTTCATTGTAGTTGACACGAAGCTCATCTGGCACTTAAGTACCGGCTCTGATTTCTTTCGCAATTTTGAATGCGCTCCGACCTGGCATCGACCACTTCAAAACAAACGTGTTACAAACATAACAAATTGTTGCTTACATTCATTTTCAGATAAAGCCTCGAAATGCAAAGATTTGAAAAATAAATTCGTATGCAGGAGTGTAACTACGCATCAAGAGCCAAAATTTTTTCTTTCAAGTTGTACTCCAAACTACTCCAGTAAATTTGAGAAAAAAGGGCGGCCACGTAAGCAGGTTGTTTATTACTTGCATAAAAAATTTTTTTCTTCCAGAGGCTCAAAGTAGACGTAGCGAAAATCAAAAGGATAAATCAATTTGACACAGAATGTTTACGGACTTGAAAATTTTTATGGATACGCCAATAATACGGTGAAAAAATAGACTGTCATTTTTATGCCCATTTGATTCGAATAGAATATTGTCGACATCGAAGTGTAATGCTCAAAAAACTTTGATCATGAAAACATAATTACCAACTTGTCTGTTCGTCATGGACGATAAAAATTTCCGTATCATAGACGATCGTAGGCTTTGATACGAAACTTCTTTTCAACTTTCGCTGAAATTTCAAAATAATATTGGAAATTATAAAAATTTGCAAGCATTGCTGACTCGTATGTTTATGTCTTATGCCTGCGGCAGTCGATTCGAAAGACTTTGACGCTATTTTAGAAATGTGAACCTTTTTTCTTTCTTCCACAGCCCAAACGTCATTCTAACAGTAGACAACATCTTGTATTCTAATCAGTAAATATGTACAAAACAAGCCATAATCGTAATAAGGCAGTCCGACCATAGAGTAGAAAATTGACACACAAACTTGGACAAATTTGAAGAATCCTGAGTTTTGATGTTTCATATCAGAAGGAATATATTTTTCGAGTTAAAAATCTACCAAGTAACAATGAACGAACATGCGAAATTGGCTTCAACTCAATTACAGTACAAAAAAGAATCATAAAAAGGAATCATTAACAAAGCGCATAAGACAAAAAACATAAAATTTATGTACATATTATGGAAAATTTTGAACAAATTTCAAGCCGAGGTTTCGGCGAAACGATATGGCGGGCTAGCTCGCACGTTGCCGGAGTGCACGCCGATCTTTTGAGGTTCACCTTCGATCACTGGGACGCTGGTGGGCGCTGGCTTGGTGAAAGTTTGGTCGTACTTCAAAGGAGGTACTCCCCTAAAAAAGAATACACAACGTCAAATTCGATTTTACGAACAGAATACCTATACTTTCATAATGCTAAAAATTATTGGGCGAAAAATTCGGGACTTAATCAGGTTCTTGAAGTCCTCACTACAGTCACTGCAATTTAATTTCTGACAGTTCATGAAAAAAATTGGGATATTGAACATTTTTTAGGCATCAATTAAGTGGGCTCAAAAATTCTCAGCTCAATAACTTGGCAGACGAATATGTGCTTTCCAGTTTCATAGTTACGAGCACTCTAAGAGAAACATACTAGAACATTGCCAGATGGAGTCAGACATTAACGATAAGAACCCATCAAACAACAACAATAAAATGAAGAAATCGGAACAGAAAGCAAACAATTGCACATGTAAAATTAATAAATCAGTGCAAAAAAACGTGAAAAATTAACCGAAATAAAAAATTAAAATTACTGAAAAACTGAATGGAAAAAGAAAGAAGAAGAAAATGTAGAACGGAATTCAACGAGTGTTATACCTAGCAACTTGATATGGTCTTCCCCTGGCTTTTTCTTTCTTCTTCCGAAGATTCCAGCACCAATAATACATCGCAGTCAAAACTGCGATGACTAGTAACGATACGATAATTCCTGTAAACCACTTCAAAGCGTGTTCTTCGTCCCTCCCTGAAAAGTACAGAAGTTTGCCTGTAAAAGAAAAACTAAAAAGCTCAAGCTGGCCAATCATCTTACATCTGCACCAGGCCCACCAACCGGGACTCCATGTTCCATTGACGCAGGTCCTTTGTTGTTCGCCGTGCAAAAAGTAATCAGGTTGACAAGTGAATGTTACAGTAACTCCATCCAAATAGTTATTGCCCGGTGGGTATTTCAAAACACCGTCATTTTTCTGTAGAGGACCGCAGCTGATCACTGTAACGAGAAAAAATTGTATCAACTATATGTACTGTATTGGGTGAATTACTGAAAAAATACAATAAAAATCGAACATTGATCCAGTAAGAGGAGTGATAAAAAAGTTATTTGGAGCGATGATAAAATATGACAAAAATTGGAGAGAATATGATATGAATGAATGAAATTGATATGACTGCGAATGCTTCAGAATAGTGTAAAATTGGATTGCTTCATTCTTACATTTCTTCTCTCCGAGGTATTTCAGTCCATCGAATTTCCTCTCAGCGTCCAAGGTGTCCAGACCCACTTCCCGTCTTCCGGTGGTTATATAATCGAATTGACAAGCATAAGAACCTTGACAGGCTACCTGAAATCAAGTCTCAATTAACAGATGCGACAATACGGATAAACCTGAAAATAATTACCACCACTTCTTCTTGGCTAAAAGCCAGCGATTCCCAAAACGTATTATTCCTACGAAGCAATGGATTGAAGTTGACACCGTAATTTTGCGAGTTGAAAGTCAGCGGATTGTATAAGGCTTTGAACTGAGTTTGGAAGAGCAATTGGATCTTGTTTGGATCAATTCTCCCTAAATAGAAAGTCGAAATGTGTGAAGCAATTTGGCCAGAATCAAACGTATCTAAAGATTAAGCCAATAAAAAAGCATTCCAATTTGTACAACCTTCGATATTATACTCCATTCAATTTGAAATGATCGACGCAGCGGTCGGAGTTTTGCAACCTTAATATAGAGATCAGAAAGTCAATTTCTATAATTTTGAAATGATTGAAAAGAGTGGTAACGAAAGACCCTACGTATATCATGAAAGAAAAATATATTGAATAAAGTCAACGCGCCTTCCATAATTTTGAATAAAAGTTTGGCTGCGACCTCGCTGCATCAATCATTTCAAAATGAATAGATTATAGAAATAATATTCCAAGTGGTGAACTTGTGCTGGTATATGCGTCAATTATTGGCACTCAAGTCCAAAAGTCAATAAGATGACAATATTTATCAGTACTGGAGTATCAGTTTCATTATCATTGCATCCTCTTTAGTTCGCATTTTGCTTCTTTGCAAAAAAATTTACGTCAATATTCATGAGTAGTTGTTTCTTTCAAGTTGAACCCTTTACCATTTTATGACTGTTTACTTTTGATCCCAGCTAACCAAATCAATATCTTTATGCAGAGATTTTTAAGCCAAATTAGTCTTTTTGGAAGGTAATTCTTCGTCTTAAAAATTACAAAAAGATGTGAAAACCAGAAAAGTAGTAGTTCCATTTCGGACTACATTGAAGAATTTGTGGTTTTCGAATGGATATGAAATCTGCCATACATGAGCCGGATAGTTTTGGCATTGAATGAAAGTTTTGGCATATCTACTAAGAACGATCTAATGAAACAAATTATGAATATCAAACCAGCTGGTGCTGAAACTCAAGCCATAATTGAACTGATGACAGACCAAAATAAATAAAAAGGAGAAATGTAGGAGGAGGAAAATATGGAAATTTCTGTAAAATGTGTCCAATAAATACATGCGGAAAGCACAAATATCCCTATTAATTACATTTCTCCCCAAATTGATAGTAAATATTGCTATTTTCGCTATCTGATTGTGGATACGGCCCCACGTTGACCACGGCGCAATCGGGAGTAGTTAAATCGTCCCTCGGATCGTTATTCCACGGCCCCAACAGTCCAAGCGTGCGGACGAATGACGAACACCTGCCTGGACCGCCGACATTTTGATTAGGCGGCGCAACGGGGTATCCGTATTGGTTGGTCGTATAATACTTGAGAATAAATATGATGTAAAGTAGAGAAGTGTTGTTTTTCACAGAAAGTGGCTCACGGCGTAAGATTCGTTATAAGTGGGCGGAGCAGAAACCATAATGTTAAGGGTGCCCCTGGCTTCTTTAACCACGAGGCCCATGCCCGTCGTGAACATGATTTCTATTTCGGACATGTTCATATTGCGAGGCTGGCTACGAAGGGTAACTCCTGAGCGGCAAAAATTTTAAGAAAAGAACCGAACGAACAATGTTTCATACAACCTTTGAACGTCTGCAATTTTTGCCAGGGTGTGTCGAAAAAGACCCGGATGCCGTCGACGTAGACGTCGGTTTTATAGCGCCATCTAGCGAAATCTTTCCTAGCAAAAACTTGGACGATGGATGAATCGTTATCTTGCGCTACGACGCCAGTGACCACAGTGGCGGGGACGTCTGCGTTCCCTAAAAATGGATTTGATCAGAAAAATAAACTTCATTTTTTCGATTTAGCTGACAGTGTGCTGTTTGGGACCGTTTTTCTCTATGGTAGACTTCATCATTTATTGACAGATAGATCAAATTACTTCTATTTCAATCCTATTTCATACAACCCGCCTGATTAATATGTCACAAATTACTGCGAAAAGAGCGCTTCGAACTATGCTAATAATCACGAGGAATATAAAAATAAACAGGCTAATATTTTGGTTACTAAAGTATGCACTTTGTCGGGCATTCGTGTTTCGGATGAACCATTAGTTTTATCGAAAAAAACAATCATTCGGCTGATATCTGCAACTTCGTCCTAAATCTACTAAATTAGCGATATGAGCACGGGCAATGACAAACTTACAAACATTCTTAGACGGTTGCTCCATACGGATCTGGACGTTCATAGAATGCCTTTGATCTTTCAGAGTCGTCAACGTGTAGTATCCATTCCCGTTGAAAGTATATCTCGTATTATCGAACGTAACGAAATGACCTTCGCCGAAAACGTAACCTATGAAATAAAATTGTTTAGTAAATTTGGATGATTCCTGACCATGCAGTCAGGTTATAACTATAAGGACAGATTGAGAAGTGCAACACATTCACAGAAGTTGAGACACAGGATGGTCCCCAAACAACTGCAATTTTTCCTGAATTACTTTTGGGTGTTATCATGCGTCGACTTCGACAAAGGTGGGGAAACAATTTTTCATCGAATAGTATACATTTTATAGAATTCTGAGAAATTTTAATGTGCCTTTCTTAAGCATCATCTTCCGAAAAATATGTATTTTCCGTGTCACTTTCTAGATTTTCCGGCTGTTCAGCATGACTTGTTATTTTGACCTTTGTTAGCTTAAAATAAAACTTTTCAGGCAGATATGAGACAAAAAGGACATGGAGTTGACATCAGTAAAACGGAAATTATTGGCGCATTTTCCATTTTTTTGTAGTTTTTCATACTTCATTGACTTTCTATCAGACGATAGCAATGTTTGGCTTTTTCAACAGATTCGTCAAAAAGGTACCGACAAACTTAGTCTTACCTAAAGCTGGAGGTCTGTAATCTTGGCAACCCGACGTCATACGTCTCCAGAAATAAAATTCGCAATGGCCAGCCCATTTGCAGCAAATTTCGTAGGGTAGAAGGTCGTTGAAAAAGTTAGACATGCTTGGAACGTAGGGCGGCCGTTTATAGGGCGCCGATCCCCACGGGTGCGCCCTGTACGGAACGCCGGCCGAATAGAAGCGCAAATATTGATCATTGTATTCATAGTCGTGCGAAAACATCAACCAACCTTGCCAGTCGTAACAGCAAACTTGACCGGCGCCGGTCCATCTGAAAGCATAAGATAATCCTGATGGGTGATTCAGCAGATGATCTTTGATTATCCTTCCAGACATTCAGAAAATTTGAGATTCGTTTTACCCAAAATTCATTGAAGTAAATTCAAACTTCTTACATGCAAAATTGTTCAAGCATATATTATACGACCTATCAAAAAGATAATATTTTGCAACAGGGCAGCCCCAAAGGTCTCAACTTACATGAAAAACCTGAAAATCTTTTTTGAATTACTGCGATATGACATTCTAGAATATTATTACAATCGAAAATTCACATAGTGAAACCACCGAACCGCTGATTTTCGAGTTTTTCATGCATTCGTCAGAATTTCAAACAATCAATACGCGGTACAGTAAGTATCGCATTATGTGGCATCTAAGAAAAGCTGGATGAGGTTTAACCGACAACGACTTGTTTTGAATGGGCGTTTCAGAATTTTAATACATCTGCTACCTTCATATTGATAATTTCGAAAAGCTCAAATTTTCACAATTTAAAAAATTTGGGAATTTTCGTGCGTTAAAGCATTTCTACAGTAGAATTTACACTATATTATATTATAGTAAATTTTTTCCTCGATCTCCTCGATCACAAAAATATTCTGATTCGAATAAGAATTTTGCAGCGTAGGCGGAAATCTATTTTTCTTAGGCTGACTGTGATAGTCATAACAATTTGAGAAAAGATGTCGCACATCACACAGGCTTATTATCTGCCTCCGGGATTCTTTACTTCTTCCGCGACTGCCCTGAAAATAATTGGAGAGCAATTTGATAATTTCCAATACTTGATCATAACATCAAGTAAGATCAATAAGATCAATAATATATATATATCATAAGGTCAATAATATATATATATATCATAAGATCAATAATATATATATATATATATATATATATATATATATATATATATATATATATATATATATAGGACAGCTAGTGTCAAAATATATATATATATATATAACAGTTTGTTTTTCATGAAAATGCTTTTTTAAATGGAAAAATGACAAAAATGAGAATTACCCAAAAAATTAATTACAGAAAGTTTTTATACTAGGATCTTTCTAGCAAAAAAATTTTAAGGGTTAGTTGAGTAAACACACAAATTCCCTGTCTCATGCGACATATGGCATAGCAGGAAATAGCAAGTACTTGTTTTCCATTCATTAATTTACAAGCATTTCAAGAAAGACAGGCTATAGTTCAAGGGTTGCAGCAGTTATATGTGTACGACACTGCCTCAAGAAACTACAATGCTCGTAGATAAATTATCAGGGGAACAGAAGTTTGATAACTCTATTTAGCCTGTTTCCTGTTCCTCTAAAATGCTTATAAACAAGAAGAGCAAGTCTATTTTACATTTTTAGAACTTTATGCCACTCAACCACACGTCATAAAATATTTTACAGTAGAAGTTATGTGAAAATGATTTTTAATTTAATGCATATTTGTAGCATTTTTCATATTGGCATTTTATAAAAACAGACTACAGGTTGCCTGTTTGCGGAGCTATTGTAGCTTTTTTCAGGGGGTTTTCTGCAGATTTGTGCAGGTTGGGAAACGTTATCACATGGAAAACCATTGATATCATGCAAGCAGAGAGAAATGTTTCGGCAAACATTCCTCCAACAATTACTGTAGTTTATGCGCCTTAAGAAGCTAGACAGTGAAGCTACATTTAACTACAGTATATAATTTTTAAATGCTTGCAAATAGAGAGTTGAAAGCAAGTACTATTTCATATTCATTCCCTGATAAACAGCAAAAATTGATGCGAGCCTACTCAACTAATCTTGACCACTTTTTCAGCAAAAATCCTACAGTAAAAGCTTTGCGTAAACGATATGTCCTCAATTTTTTGTAATTTTTCAATTTACAGGCATTTTATAAAAATTGAAAAAAATTGATTTTATTCAGCTTACACGCTCGTTGTGGAAACGACACAATGTTGGGCTCCCTGCGTGTAATAGCATCGATGGTCGCCGTTGATATCGCAGTCCATGAGGGCAACGAAACGACCTACGTCAGCCAAAGCTTGATCCATAGTGCAAGGGCACGCATGGCTATTCTCCAAAAACATGTAGAAGTTTTCGCGCCGACCGTCATATTCGAACCAATCAATGCACATGTCGACTGCCCAATTGTTGCCCCACTGGTGTTTCCAAGAATCGTGGAAAAACCAACCGAATGGTATCAAGTCGGACCAATAAATACTGCAGGAACAAAATAGGGTAGAATGCTTAAGGAACAACGACTGAAATCTTTCCTTTGAGAGTTCCTATCACAACAATAGGAATACCGCAATTAAATTACTGCAGAAAATACTGTAGCTCACCCATCCCCTCTGTCTGCCATCCAATTTTGGGAAACGCGGACTTGAACAACACCGCCGGCATATTTTCGCCAAGCGTCGACCATCATGTCGGCACGATTCAACGTGTTAGGGTTGAAGGAATAGGCGCCGCGATTTGGAGTATTCTTGTCGATGGAACCGATCTGATAAATCAGTAGCATAGATCAAGAATCGAAATATGTGGAGCCAAATTAGCAAATATGGAAAAGTATAGAAAATCAAAAAAAATTTGTTCGAAAATAAATAAATGCATACAATGACGCAACTATAGTCCGGTTTTCTTGAAATGCTCATGAATAACTAAAGTGGAAAGCAAGTACTAGCTCATATTTTTACGATTTTATACTCAGCTATACGTTACACTAGGACCGCGAATTTGTGGGCATACTCACCTAACCATCACCAATTTTTCAAGGGATAAATCCTACTATAAAACCGTTGTGTAAACGACTTCGAGGGCGGCGCATGCCTTTGTCATTTATCAATTTACAAGTATTTTATAAAAAAACAGACTTACAGTCTGGTATCATAGCGGAAGTGTAATTTTTTTCTCG
Organism: Romanomermis culicivorax; assembly: GCA_963922205.1. Classification (NCBI taxonomy): domain Eukaryota; kingdom Metazoa; phylum Nematoda; class Enoplea; order Mermithida; family Mermithidae; genus Romanomermis; species Romanomermis culicivorax. The sequence continues at coordinate 1,914,345 of CAWUHX010000013.1, read as the reverse complement.
AATTAATTTACTAAGCAAAAAGATATTGACACAAAGCGACTGACTCCGATATTTCACTTGCTATCTTTTGTATATTAGTCTGTTATTTATAAAACTCTTCGAAATTGAAGTGACAAAAATCAGCAGTGTTCTCAAAATTTTTTAAATTGAGTTCCTACAATAAGATTTTCACTCAAAACGTTGTTAAGGGCTAGTTCAGTATGCTCATAAATTTCTGGGGCCGGTTTCATCAAAAAGACTTAAGCTCCAGCTGAGCTGCAGCTTAAGCTGTAGCTTAACTCCATATGTTATGTCATTGCCGTTAATCTGCAGCTCACCTGTAGCTTAACTCATATACACAAAACATATCAACTTAACGGCAATGGTATAACACATAGAGTCTACAGCTAAAGCTGCAGCCCAGCTGTAGCTTAAGTCTCTTTGATGAAACCGGCCCCTGACCAGAAAATCGTAAAAATATGAAAAACTACAGGTTTTCATTTTCATTTTTAAAGAACAGATTGGTTCCTCAGAAAATGCTAAAATTCGGGGTAATATCGCTAACAGTCTAGTTTGAAGTAAAAACTGCAACATTCATTAATTTGAATCTCTGAAGTTGAAACGCACTCATAATGGTCCAAATAGATTACTGCAGGTTAAAAATACAGAATTATACTCCATTATTCATTTTGAAATGATCGATGCAGGGAGGTCGCAGTCAAACTTTTATTCAAAATTATGGAAGGCTCATTGACTCTGTTCGATAAACTTTTCTTTTATTCTACAGACTCCTAGATGACCACTCTTTTCAGCCAGTTCGTGATAATTGTAATTGATTTCCTGATCTCCTGTAAGGCTGCGTTTACCAAAACTCCGACTGCTACGTCGATCATTTCAAAATGAATGGAGTATAGTTCACTCCATGCAAATGTTTTAACAGACTTCTACAGTCAGATATGTTTAAATTTAACGGAATTATTACTTAGTTAAAAAACTAAACTAAAAGCAAGAACGCAGCGTTACTAATGTAATCTCAGGCCCAATTCAGAAGTGCAGTCGCCGATTGTCGGCGACAAAAATCCCAAGATCTCTAAATAGGGCTTTAGTACATTTTTAACTGAAATAAATTTTACGCTAGAAAGTACTGTAGTAACCTGACAAATGACTTAACGAAGGTGAGCATTGAAAATACTTACAGGCTCGAAGGTATGTCCAAGAACATTCTCCCAATAACCCCATAGAGTAATATCGACCTGAGCGTTGGGGTTAACCGAAATATTATAATTTGGCCAAGTCATGGTTAGATTTTCCGGTTTGAAACTCCTCCAATTGTTATTAGGGTTATTGGGGTCGTTGATCAAGTTTACGTGCCTCCTGGCCAATGACGGCATTACTATTATTCGAAATAAATGATCAAAATTTTGCGAATATTATCTATAAATTTTCAACTCACGTATGTAAAACCTATTCCACCAAGGGTAATTTTTACCACCGTCCACTGATAAACGGATAATGACGATGCCGGTTTTGAAAATGCTATTGACCGGTATAACGCAACGAGCGATGACCATGTCTAACTGGAAGTCAAATATATAAATATTCAGTTTTGTATAATCCAGCATGAGATTTTCACAATAAAACAATAAATACTCTCAGATTTTCGCAATAAAACGTTAAATTGAAGTTCATATTCGGGAAGCTTTTTTGACTTGATGTCCTCAGTTTTCTTCATTTTTAATTTACTTTTCTTATATGCTTGTAAAGAATAACAGTGGAAAACGAGTACTGTGTAAAATTTTTATGATTTTATGGTGAACCGTGTGTCACTAGGACTGAACAATGGTGAACGTGCTCAACTAGCTTTTAATAACTTTCAGAGTAAGAAATTTTGCTGTAAAGGCTTTAAGTGAATTATGTCGACGACATTTTCGTTATTTTTGATTTACAAGCATTTTATAAAAAAATAACTATAGATGCTAGAACGTACAAAAAATTAACGATTTCAACAGAATGCTCCGACAATCTATTTATTCTCAAGAAAGGTCTCCGTATACGCACTTAGCTTATTATTTGCATGAACATCTTTTCCGCGCGCCCAGGCTCATGTGGAAAGAATAGACTATAGGATATTCAACTTTCGAACTCTTAGAGCTGATCTGAGCAAGAGTAAAGAACTCATCAAAATTTAGCTTTTGAGTTTCTCTCCGACTTCACAGATGAATGAATCATCGCCTAGTGGGACGGGGTATCTCCGAAAGCATACCCTTTCGCAATCTAATGTCGTTTCATCGATCTGTAATTTTAAAACGTCGGTCGGCCTGAAACAAGCCGCAGTGACATTTAATGTGAAGCCTCCCAACATGGTCGCCTGAGGCTTGTCCATCTGCAGTATACCTGAAATAATGATATTTCGACAAAAATCACTGAAAGAAAGCGCCTGCAACTTACCGACGGAATCGTTGCTACAACCGCCGTATTCGATTTCTTCGTCCACTCGGGCCATCCAACGGCCGGCCACTTGGGTGCTGCCGTATTGTACTAATTTGTAGGAGTTGCCGTCGGCCGACCATGGCAAGTTGAACCAACCGGTGCCGTTACCGCCGTTAAAGCCCACCTGAGAAATGGAAATCAATTCTTGTGTCAATCTGTACACAATTTGTGCTATATGTTTTCCATGGAAACTCGAATGAGTTTCATGTTACAAAGTCAACAAGATGCACGTCAAAATCAGAATATAAAAGGCAAAAGATGTTTTTATCGACTACAGTTATATACCGTATCCCGTTTTGAAATCAAACCTGCATTTTCGAATTGCGGAGTCGACAAATACGCATTCAGGAACAATAACTTTTTTGTACTTGCTTTCATGAAACCCTTGTACAAAAAAGACATAAATAAGAAATGTTCGATTGTTTAGACACTTTTGCCCGGAAATTTATCGCTCAAAAAACTACAGAAGAATTAAGGGAATGAACTCCATAAGTTTCAATACTGTATTACTCGTGACTCAGCAAAAAATTAAAAAAATTCAAAGTGTTACTTACGCGCTTCCCAATTTCAAGCTTACAATCATTTAAGAAAAGAGCAGGCTACAGAAGCAGTTTTTTCTAAATACCATTCTTTCCTCATGTGTTTGGACAATAATTTGATGGTCCCAAAGCTACTGTAATTTCAGCATGCGCATTGTAACTGCTTACAATGGCTCCATGTCAAGTTATAGGAATCCTATGTCGGATAGCGGTGCTTCGTAAACGTCGTCCTCTATTCCAGCTCAACAAACTTGCGCTTTCAATATAATTGGATATAGCTTCGCTTCTCATGCCCAGATTACCCCATTGCCATGTTTATAAGATTCTCCCGAGCAAGATTTTCAAGGATAATCAACGGCCAGTTTGCATTGGAAATAAGTTGAAATTTCACAATTCTAAAAACTACTTGTTTTGTCACATAAGTGTGACTTAATTGATCAACAGTAAATTTTGGCATGTTTCACAAATTAAACTGCTTATTGTAGTCAATTCAATTTGATGAAATGATCTTTTAATTGTTTAAAGTGAAAATAATTTTTACCATAGCCGATTGTTTACCGCCGTGACCGTTCAACGATCCGGCGGCCGTAGACGACGTCCAGTTGATGTTGGCATAATTAAGGACGACGTAGGTTCTAATTTCGTCTGTGGCCACCAAAAGTTGGAACGTATTTTGCTTTATGATGAAAAACGACAATATTAGTTGATAATTATGCGAGAAGTACAACTAAATTTGAGCAGAGAAACTGTAATGCGATCATCCGAACTCTTATCCTCACAGAACTTTATTTATTTTTAAAATGAAAACCGTGAAATAAAGTAATTTGTGATTTTTTTCTGGACTTCGTAGAAAGATTACGAAACTGCTTTGATGGATAATATCGCTAAAGAGTTCAATCTTGAATAAAGTAGGGTCCTTATTAATGAAGGTCCAATTTTAATTAGCTAAGAAAGATTTCAGATCCATTTGCCGATCTAATATGGAATAGGTATGTCAAAAATTTCGGAAACTACGAAAATAAAAACATAAGCTTCCTTCATGATAGAAATATAATTTTGCATCATCCATTTTTCATTGGTGGAATGAAATTTATACCATAGGCTAGGTGAATACTCTAGCTTACCTTAATTTTCACGCGGAAATATAAAAATTGACACCAAAAACAGTGTGAAAGAGTACAGCTGAGGAGTTGCATGAAAGTCTATGCCAAACTTGGTAGAATTGTACGTCAAACTGTCTTCCCAAAGTTTTCATGTGTAACGTCTGTAAATTTCTTTATGCAAGTTAACCTTACCCAACGTTTCACGGTATTGAAGACGTTCAGATCAGTATATTTGGGCGCCCCACCATATCCCATACGTTCCCACGTGACAAGAAGGGCGTAATCGGCTATGAAACCCCGCGCACCGACCATGCTACTTTGAATGTGCCTGTGGAATATGAACTGGTAACGGCAGGATCAAACATGGAAATTTCGCAAAAAGCTTCACTGAGTCATAATGTCCAACAGTTCGGGATCTTCTACGCGCCCGACGGCGGTTTTGAGTAACTGGTTGCCATAGGACCGAGTCGGGAATTGGCCAGTGCCGACGTTCTGCATCACTGGCCCGGTAAAAGTCTGCAGCCGTCCGAGACCGTCCATAGGTTGTATCATGTTGAAAGGTCTGGAAAAGTAAACGAACTAGGGCAAGATATCAAGTGTTCTCAAACTGGTTCGCCTAGAAACTTATTTCGGGTTCAAATATCAACAACTTAATACTGTTTTTGTTGTCAGGTAGCTTCTACTGGTTTGTCTGATGTGCAAATTGCATTCACCGGACCGCAGCTAAAAAAGGCATTATTGTTTACCGGGAATCGCAATGCACGCAATTATACTTGCACATTTCGATTTAGCATATATTGCATTGATAAAAATAAAAAAGCCTAATTCCATTCGAAATTTAGCCTATTTTCTTATCCAAATTAGCATAAAAGTCAGTGATTAGCCATAAAATTATCGACAGGGTCGGTCTCAACAAAATAACTTTGCAAGAGGTCGCATGAGGAAAAATTGAATGATTAAAATCATCCAACACTGGCAAGTTTTTACGTAAAATGTCCTCACCTTGTTATAACGCGATACCAAACATGGCTCATCCTATAGTCTCCGATGTGCACTGATGAACTTTCGGACATGAAAGCGGCGATTATCGACGAGTCCGGTTGTTCTGGCCATTTGGGATTCGGGAATGTGTAGGGCGGTTGAATGTAGTGTGGGTAAGAGAAGGCCACAAAACCCTCTGGAAAAATCTAGAAGGGACAATCGAATATAAGAATATATCATGGAAGTATGAAAGAACGAGTTTGAATAATTTCGAAAAGTCCCTGATTCCACAAAATTCTTTCTCTTAATCCGAGTTAGAATTTCAAGCAACTAATAAATTGAAAATAATATGAAGAAACCACTGTTTTAAGCGCAATTTTAAGGCATGCCAGATGAATCAAAGCAATAATTTGAGTATGCAAAGTATTATTAATCTCGAAAAACCCGTGCAATGACTTCATGACGTTTTCCAATGTTGGGTAACGGAGATTCTTACAAAGGTATAATTGTATCGAAAACCGTAGAAAGGTAGGAAAAAGTCGAGATCGATTTGCAAATCTCTCCATGGTCGCCAAGTTATATCGATGTCGTAATATTTTTCGCCAAACGGGTAGAGATGGCGCCATCCTGGAAATAACGATCATGAATTTCAGAATCAACGGACTCTTTTGCTGAACCCAGTGTAAAATAATTTAAAAGTTTCAAAACCTTTCCCAAAGCGATCATTCTTCGTAGATTAAAAGCATTATTCAGAAAACACGAAAAGTTTCGGTAAAGTTTCTATCGTGATTAAAGAATTTTTCAGAATTGAAACCATTCTTGAAAACATCGAAAACGAACAAATTTGCTCGGGAGAATGACAAGTGCGAGAATACTAAACGTCGTGACGCCCCACAGAAATCAAAACTTCCGAGACCATAGTTGCAGAAGCAGGATGTTGGGGTATGTTCATGACATGCGGAAAAAAGCATCCGCGGCGACATTATAGACGTAAAAGTGGAAATTTTTTGGAAAACGAGGAAAAAATTGTTTGGCGTGGTTTTCATGTGGAAAAAATTTTCGAGGAAATAACGATAACAAGAATACGTAAAACAGTAAAAGTTTTCTCTTACCGACTTTTTAAGCCAGAGTATCCTTTGGAACAAGTCTTACGTAAAGTAATGGTTGCAGTCTTGTCATAAAACCCCTATGCGAAGAGCCATTTGTGAAGGGTACTTTGCGTAGGACACTTTGGGCAAAATGTACCCTTTCATTTTGTCAAAGTGCACTTCGTCAAAGGCTTTTTGCTTCTTCCACCCGCTCGAATAATTCTTGCATTTGTAACTACAGTAATCATGCAAAAGTATATTTGGCTGCTGCATTCTCGAAACGTTAACTGATCACTCTTTATTTTTCATTGATTACCCATTTTTTCCAAACGAACCTCGGAGAGAAAAAAAATGTTCAATATAAATGAACAACCTGAACGAATACATGAACAACCTAAACGCGGGCTCCTTTAGCCTCGGATCGACTGTCGCATAAGACTACAACTTGGAAAAATACAATTTTGGATTGCGATGTATAGCGATCTCATATTCATAGATTTTTTTAAATTTTTATTGAATCCCCGAGGATCATTTGGAAAAGAAAAGGAGTAATGTTTCTATTGTTTTTCATTCATTTTTTCAGGATTGTTCTCGCATCGTAAAAAATTCAATAAGCTTGTTCTCCGCGAAATTACGTCTGGAATTTTATATACACATCTTCCATTATATATTTGCTCAGAAGATTTCTCTTGTTGACATTCACGACCACAAAAATTTCAATTCACAAGTGCGCAGAATGGAAACTGTATATGTACGGATGACACAGTTTCAGCTTGAAAACGGGCGACCCGTATAGCAATTTATTTGTCCAACAATGATAAATCCCGGTCTTACAGTACTAATTACAAGGGCATCATCTAGCTGAAATGTTGGAAATTTTTTTTGAAACCAGTTTAATAATGACAAAAAAGTTACAGGGAAAGCATAAATTTGAAACGAAACGATATGCTCAAGGTTTTCGGTTATTGTAGAGGTTATTCAAGGTCAATTTGGAAACTATGGTTTAATTGGGAGGTTGAGTCGCACGAATTACATGTGACGTCTGTAGGAAAGAAGATTACGGTAATCAATTTCCCACAACATGACGATCATGCAAAAATCAATATATTGTTTTAAAGCGATAAAACTTTGAACCATATAGGAAACAAGTCAGAAAATTCTAGTCCGTTATAGAATAGCAAGAGAAGTGAAGAATATAAAAGCTTGAAAATCATGTTGCAACAAAAAAATGCGTTCGTACGACAAAGTACGTTAATCCGCAGAATCAATGTGAGGACTATCGAATTCGTTGCCAAATCTTTTCCTATGAAAGTTTGCGGTACATTAGTTTTGGCATGTTATTTTTGACACATGTATTTTGTTTTGTATTTGTTTTTGTATTTGTTTTGTATTTATAGAAATCTCGCATGTAAAAACCTTTTTGTAGTTTTTCTGTCTGTAACATTACGATCATCGGTTTTGTATTCTTAGATAGAATTTACATTTCCACATCGATGCTTTTTGCAGTCGATTTCTGTGATAAGCAAAATGCTGAAATAAAATTTTCGTTTTTTGCTTATATTTATTTTTCACAGAATTTCAATTTTCGCCTGCTCGAAAGCTTCAAATGTTTTTAAACAATGACACTGGGAAGCAAGAACTATTTAAAATTTTGACTACAATTCTCTTAGTGTACTCAAATAACCTTGAATAATTTTTTAAGCAAAAAATCTAAATAAGAACTTCATGTAAACTATATTGGCAATACTATTCATTTTTGCCATTTTTCAATTTAGCAGCAATTTATAAAAAACGGACCATTATATAGCTTCCAAAGCTTGAGAAATTCGTTGTCAATAAAAATGAAATGGACAAAGAAAGTTGAAGTAATCTGAAGCAAAACAAAGAAAATAAAACTGGCGAGAAAGTAACATTTGACGTCAACAACATGAAAATCACGGAGAGAAACACTTTTGTAATAATAGCAAAATTAGTAGTGGTAGTAGTGGTAGTAGTAATAGTAGTAGTGATAGTGGTAGTAGTAGTGGTAGTAGTAGTAGTAGTAGTAGTAGTAGTAGTAGTAGTAGTAGTAGTAGTAGTAGTAGTAGTAGTAGTAGTAGTAGTAGTAGTAGTAGTAGTAGTAGTAGTAGTAGTAGTAGTAGTAGTAGTAGTAGTAGTAGTAGTAGTTGTAGTAGTAGTAGTAGTAGTAGTAGTAGTAGTAGTAGTAAAGGCACTTGTTACGTTAGTAGTAGTGGTGGTGGCTGCAGTAGTAGTAGTAATAGTTTGGTATGAGTATCTGCTAAAAAATGACAAAAAACAAGTCTTAACCGCCCTCATAGTCGTTTACACAAAGCTGTTATTGTGGAATCTACTACTCAAAGAATAGTAAGAGTTAGTTGAGTAGGTTCACAAATTTCGGTCTTATTCAACATATGGTTTAGCAGGCGATTGTAAAAATATTAAATCAGTAATTGTTTTCCACGCTTATATTTACAAATATTTCAAGAAAAACGTGCTATATGATTTGGTGCCAGTTGTATTAATACGATTGGTACTAAAAATTAGTGACATTTATAACTGCTTTACAAACCTTCATCATCCCTTCTGTCCGTTATACTCCAATCTATATCTTTCAATCCTCGACCGGTCATCAGGGGCGGAAAACCCGATTGGGCGTTCAAACCGGGTGGATTGGACAATCCACCGGTCAAAAAACTGATGGGTGACGGATTGATCGACTGTCCAGTGCCGCCACCGAACGCCGACGATTGTTGCTGAAAATTCGGGAAATTATTGACCGGCAATTGTTGAAACGGCGAGAATTGTTGACCGGCCACGGAAAATTGACTACGTATGGGTTCGATGAATATGGAAAGCAGAAAAATCAGGATCGGGAAACAGGCGTCGCCGGCGTTTTGTGGCAAAATTTGACCCATCGAAAAGAAAATTATGGGGTCGAATTTCAAAGACGACGGTGTCTGAAAAGTGGACAGAAATGTCAGCGTATCCAGAGAAACGAAAATCCTGTTAAAATGATTCAAACTCGTGAGAGACTTTGGAAAATCTCAAATTCTTTTTCCGTCCGAAAGAAGAAGAGAGCGTAGTTAGGGCATGCGTAATTTCAGTTATTTGATCGGTTGATCAGATTCAACATTTTCAGATGTTCAGTCTCAGATATTCTTCAGAGAAAAACTCGGTTGTAATAAGTTTTCAAGACAATGGAGAAATGAGTTAATAACGAACGAAAAGTTTTCAAGGTCTAAATTGGACATTTTTTCTTGAGATGATTAAGAAAAAATAGGATTATATCACCAATTATCGGTGTTTCTTGAACGTTCCGGACTACCAGGTTCCACGAACCGCAGGTAGACAGCCCACAAGATATACGAGCCACATTTGCAACATTTGGAACACAATGTTTCAGGAGGCCAAAATTCTTTCTTCCAGAGTGCAACAATTTTATTATCATAGTAAATCCTTTTAAAATCTATCCAAGTGAATCATTCAGAATGCAATCTCAAGGCAAATTTTGGGGGAGGCAAATTTTGAGTCGACTTCTTCAGGACCTTTCGCTATCGAGGGTAGGGTATGTTATGAAACAAGAGATATATTCTCCTGATACCTCCAAAAATGATTAAGTCATTCACATACATCAGTTCATATGATCATACGTGGTTTTTAGGTCCCGACGAAAAAATAGTTTTCGTGACTGATCCGTTTTTTTAGTTTTAAAAAAAATATAGTTTTCGTGACTGAAAATTATGAACATGATCAAAATGCTCAATGGTCAATAAGCGGCTATTTTTGACAGAAATTTTGTAGTCGCTCTCTCAAGCTGAGTGATATAGTTAACATGGCTTCTTTATCATAACTTCATCATTTATCTATAAAATTACGGTAATTCTGTTTATGCGATGCGTCTGATGTGACTCAAACTATCAAAATGGTGAAGTAGAAGGAGTGCTTTGAGAAAAAGAAAAAATGAAAAGCTCGAAGGTTTCAAACATTTTTGACATCCAGAAGTTAATTCACATAAAAGCAGAACCATCAATAATCTATAGTTTGTTTTTTATAAAATGCTTCTAAATTGAAAAAGAACGAAAATCAACTATGTCGTCGAAATCGCGTACAAAAAGCTTTCACAATGGATTTTTTATTTAAAAAATTGTTAAAGATGATTGAATAAGCTCACAAGTTGTCAGCCACACGTGACAAATGGTTCAGCAGAAAACTAGAAACCTAAAATAGTACTTTCTTTCCACTCCATAATTAAAAAGCATTTCAAGAAAATCAGACTATAGTTTTTGAGTGGAAAACTGCATTCAAGTGTAGCTATATCCAGCTTGAAAACTGATAAGTTTGTGAAAAATAGAAAATATTTTACATGTCGCAAGAAAATGCATGCCAAAAACAGTCATATCGAGCACTGCTTAGAAAACAGATATGATCGATTTATCTGAATACAGTCAAAATTTTTCATACCCGGGTTGAGGCCGTGTATGCATTGTTGAAAAAAATTGATAATTCACGAAATTTTTCTCGTTAAATTTCATTCCACATCAACCAGGAAGACCTGCCTGTCACATACAGAGGATATAAAACACAACGAAACTAGCTTTTTGTCTTCGAAAGTTGTCGCAGATTCTATGCTATATCATTACATTACTGCTTCTATTTATTTAGCTTCATACTGGAAATATCGATTTACTATGTAAATACCGTATTTCTCCTGGAATGAATACAAAATTTTTTCAGCTAGTGATTCAACTCGAACCAAAAATCCTAAACTCGAGCATCGTATTTTCGGACATTATTGAAACCGACCTTGGTGTGAAATCGCCCCAGGCAAATCCACAGTACCCTGTGACTCTTGCGGGCAGTACATTAATGTAGCCCACAAAACCGGAATACAAGATGGATGGCCTTATATCGGCGATCGAACATTCTACGGTCCAATTTTTAGTATACTCAAATTGAGGCAAAAAGATAAATAGATAAGACGGTGAATCATATATTTGGTGGCGCAGGAAGTTTCATGAAAATTTTTGAGAAACATTAGACAAGCATATTCGTTTTCGTACCTGATGACCATAGCTGAACAGTATAACTTCTCGGAAAATGAAAATTTTACAAATTGTTTTTTTAGGAGAAAAAGCTCTCGATGACTATGTCTATCCATATTTGTTTCTGAATCGTTGTGCTCAATTACATTGAAAGATTTCCTCAATTTGCAGACAAGTGTCGCATTATAGTTCTCACTCAGAAGGCACATTTCGTATATCTTACTGAGATAACCATGAAGCGCTATAGGACAAAAACTTCGAAGTTGAGAAAACTTTACAGATAAACGATGGGTCCAGAACATATGCATACAGCTATTCGGCGTGCTGCAGTTTTTTTATATGCTTTTTCTGGTCGGTGAGATCAAGTTGAATAGAAGTCAAATTGGAAACAGTTTCACATAAAATTTACTTTGGATACAGGTCAGGCGGAAAGTCGAGCATAGTAAATCAGTGTAAAGTAACATGAATTTGTCATTTCATAATTTAAACATTTTTTAGTCTATTCATTTTAAAACGGGAATCGCAGCGACAACTGTAAAAGTAGGCCTCAAATTAACATCAAAACAAAGGAAAAAACTTTTTACTGACGAGAACAACGAAAAATTTCTTCAGGTCAGTTTCTCTTAAAACGCTATTGAATAATAAAACTAGAAAGCATTCCATATTTCTACAACTCAACCATATTTCAAATAAGACTGAGAATGTGTAAGCATAATCAAGACGCCTTTAGCAATTTTTCAGTAAAGAATTCTGTGTTAAAGGGTTGGTGTAAATAATTTTGACGACAGTACCACTTTTTGTTATTTTCCAATTTAGAAGCATTTGAGGAAAAAATGTAAAAGCAAGCGTACTACTATTGCTATTTCGAGAATTTTACTAGATTCTTTGAGAAAATAAAATTGTCTGTCTACAGCCAAGCTGTGTACTCTTTCAGGATTCAACTTTCACCTTTTTCGCCTGCAATCCCCACCGTGAAATATACAGACTACAGATGATGAATTGTCATCAACAGTTGCAGTTAGTTGAGGATGCAGGCATTCATAGAATTTATACTTCGCAGTAGGAAAGATATTTTCGTGGTTTTCCTAATTTTTATGAAGAATGCTTTGCTTTTCCGTTGGGAAAAGTTACATAAAAAATCCTCTTCGTAACACGGCTTAAATAGAGCACAACTGTCAGCATCATGAAAATGGAAAATACATGAAGTAAGTGATGAGGGAGCCAGTTCCCACCCAAATTTCGGTTTGCCCCAAAAACTTCAATGTTGAAGGAATGTCTAAGGTTATACATGAAACAATGTACGTGTTGTGAATCGAATCAGTTACCTGGATACAAATCGAAGATCAGGTTGGGTAATCAAAAATCGTTCTTCCTGATCATGTTGTCGCCTAAAAAAAGATTGATTGTGAAAATACGCATAACACATTATTTTCAACAAACTGCTCCGGTTACAGGACACAGCTAATAACAAGCGTCTAAAAACATGAACATTTTCACTCCCCTCACGAATACATACATTACTCAATATTGTACAAAAATATTTTTGTATGTAGGACCATTAAAATTTGTGTACTATTCGTTTGTGTACGCGCACTGTCCGGTATAGTGTTATATGTTGCGAGCATAAAACCTCATGGTGAAAGATGGAAAGAAATTTTGTGCAGAATCGGACACACGCAATCTGCTGCACATGACGTGAAAAGGACGACGCAAACCATACCCCATAAAAACCCATATTCTTTCTAAAATTTTCTAAAATTCTATTCAAAAACCGGTTTTTACCGTAAAATTTTGTGTTATATGTAACAAACTTGCAGCCGCAATATTGAGACTGTGCTTGGGGCTCACCAGCAGGGTTTACGCAATATGACCATAAATTTTACATTACCTGGTCAATTTAATATTAGAACCAAGTGTGGCAATGCATGTGTGGAAATATGTCGTCCGATTTATTTTGTCGAAAACCAAGTCAGAACACAATTAATCAAAATATGCATAATCGAAGAGAAAAATCATGAAAATCAAGCACATAAGATTTTCAATCTGCTCAGTTAGATTATTGCTTATCCATCTTTTTGCTAAATCATTGGATTATGTGCCAAGTCTTGATGAACTTCGCCGTTCTTTCAGAGCTAAATTTTTGAACTTACTTTTGATTCATCAACCTTCAAAGTTTCTTGCACCGGCTGTAAAATTAGGTGTGCTAGCGCGGGCAAAGTGATGCATATATTTTCCAGTTTATAGTAACGCTCCAGCTAAAACGCTAGTTCGACGATTTTGAAGTTGGAACATAAAATTTCGCAACTTTAACTCAGTATAACTTCATAAACAAGACAGATTTTTAGACGCGTAAAATAACTTCATAACGAAGACAGATTTTTAGATTTTAGATTTTTTTCGTTTGTCCTATTCAAGCTGGAATTTTCGAACTATGGGCGCATTTGGGGTAGAAAGGCATCGTTTTGTGAAGTCTACAGCTGGAGTACTTCATCTCACGAAGCATCAAATTTAGTGAAAGTGGTCATTTTCAAAGTTCTGATAATTTGTTGCAGTGTTTGGGGAAAAAGAAGTGGCTAACACTTATTACACGTCATGGAAGAATATTTTTCAAGGCACCTAAATTATTCGTATGATTCCGTTTTAGAACTGGAAGGAAGCCAAAGTTTTTATTTAAATTTATTATCAAAAGATTAGTTGTTCCAGATCAAAGAGAACTGTGTGACATTCAATTGTTTGGACACATGACATTGTCCAAAGAATGAGATGAATACAGTTTAGTCTAATTTATTTCACGTCTCTATACTTAGCACACAGAAGATCGAACATACACATACGAACTAAATCATTTGGATCAGCTATAGTCTACTTATCCTGAAGTGAGACCCGGAAGGCAAAAGAACTCAGCTTCCGCAGGAGGAAAGGCGAAGAAAAAATTCAGGAATTCGCCGATTCAAATTCGGAAAACAAATTCATCGTTTCGACAAGAGTCTGATGCGGGCGATCGATACCAGATTATCCGTTCAACCCGAGATACGGATTTTTTATTTGTTGTGATCGTACTCCGTTGCGTATATTCCAAAAATTAATGGTCCTAAAAATGTTGTATTACAATTAGCAGCACAGTTGTCGGATTTCAATTTTTGTACTCAACTCCGAAACTACTTCGGACTTCACGCGAAATTCATATATCCGGGTTCATCTTGAAATTTTATCGCCAAGATTTAGTGGTTCCTTATTAATCATGCAAAATCAAAAAAATTTCACCAGAGTAAGGTAGGATGGTGGTTTAAAATTTGAAGCAGCGACTAGTTTTTTGACTGCCGAGTCGGAGATATTGTCGACCACTTGATTTGCATGTAATGAAAAAATAAATTTATGCGAAAGATCTGTGTTTTTTGAGATTTTTTATCAACTCATTATATACCAAACATGCTGTTGTGCGGTTATTTTATTATTTTATATGCGTAGGAATTTAGAATCTTTAATTTCATAGAACTATACAGAGAAATGGAGCAGATGATTGGTTTTTCCGGCGGCATAGACTCGGACCTGCTGAACACGTACTACCCTTTGATGGACATGACAGAGGAAATATAAAACGATTTGACTGAGGAACATATACTTTTCAAAGAAGGCGAGAGGTGAGAAGACATTGGAAAAACTGACTTTTTTCTACAAATGTCGGCTTGTCTACAGTCCAGCTTCTTAGCAAAGCCAACGCATGTCGATTCGGGCTGCCGGACCGTGGAATTTTTTTGAATCGGAAGAAAACTTTTTTGGTATGGGTCAGCGAGGAAGACCATCTTCGAATTATTAGTATCAATTCAGTGGTCACACGAGTCAAGTCCTGAATCTATTAATCAGAGCGAGTTTGCTGTCAAAGAACTTTCCTCTATTTCGAGAAAGTAGTGTTACGAGCGGTTTGAAATTATGAAGTTTCTTGGACGTATGTTAGAATTTTTAGGGTTTGAAAACGACCGAACCCAAATGTCTTCCTCCAGTGACGAACGTTTCAGTTGGCCAACTTTTTGTCTGATCAACCTGGGTATGCCATTCGGACATCAGTGCATATCATGGTGCCCACAATTTCGAAATAACTGGACAGTAGTAAGGCCAGCCTGTATAGGTCGTATGGTTAAGCATATCCCTATCTTTTGTGTACGACCTATAATTTGTCATTTTTGGCCGATTTATGGGTCATATGGTAAGCATATACAGTCGATTTTTTTTTTGATTTATAGGTCCTATGGTTAAGCATGCAGGTTCTGGATTTACCATAATAAAAGAATTACGGTAATATTCGGGCTATGGTAATAGTAGAGTTAGGGTAATAGTCGTGTTACTGTAGGTGAAAAAGGAAAATTGATGATGAACGAAAAATGGAAAAAGGAAAACTAAAGTGAACAAAAAATAGAAAAGAAAAAAAGCATGTATAAAAATCGACTTCCTTCATGGGCAGAGGAAGTCTTTCAAAAATTTGTGCCCCCAGATCCCCTTTGACAAAGGGGCGCCACCCGCAGGCGTAAATATGGTCTGAGGTCCCATTCCTGAATGATCGTTCCAGTCAGTAGTTGTCAAATTGGTCAGATTGGTCAGTAATGGTCTGTTCTATAAGTAAAATCTCAAAAAAGTCTATAGGCGATGAAACATTATTCCTATGGGTGCATGGATATAAAGTTGATTGCCTGTGGAAAAATGACCGAAAAAGGTCTTTTATAGAAAAAATGACCAGAATGAGTTGGGTATAGAAAACATGTAGAAAATTTGGAGATGGAGGGTTCAAAAAAATCTTTACATAGCAAAAGAAAAAACTTTTAAATCAATGTATCAATTTTGTTTTATTGTAAAATAATCATTTAGTCCAACCATAAGGAAATGTACAAAAATTAGGTTTCAAAATACATTTATCATACAGGATACTAAACTTTTTCAAAGTTTTACAGGTAACAACTTTACGATCTTGCTGGTACTCAATGTGAAGACTGTGCACATTTACTTCTTCTTGTTCATTGTTTTTTACAAAAGCAAAAACCATTCATCATAGTGAATAAAAATTAACTTTTTTCATAGCATCTGATGATGAAGTGATACCTCGAACCTTGATCATGTGATGATATTGTTTGGTAGATGGAGTGTACAGTCTGTAAGCGTAATTCTTAGGACCTCCACTGACAAATTTGGTAATGTAGGATCCAGGACCATATTCATGTAACTCATCGGTCATTTTGCCCAAGCACCAACCTATCAGTACTTGATATTGTTGTTTGTCAACCAATGACAAGTAAATGATACTGTCCATATCAAAATAGAATATTTGACTTTTTAATCATTTGATGTAAGAATATAACTATATTCGAGCCTGAACAGTCGTATAAGCTGCTATAACGGCATTAGTATTACCCATAACCTCGGCAAAATCATCCTGTTCACAGTAGGTCCTTGACACCACTTGCTCATTGATTAATCAAACATTTTAAATAATGTTGACAATGTTCATTATGAGTTCAAATATTCTTTAGGTGCATTGTGGATAATAGTCTTATCCATATAGTTTCATTGACCAAACTAAAAAACATAAAATAAGTAAGAAAATACAAAGACTATGCAAAACTACCTTTCCCCAAAATCAATTTAGCATTAGTTTAGCCAAAGCTCTCTTTCCAGAATTTTTCGAAATTTTTAAGGGGTCTAATGAAATATTCTCTCAGTTGTAGACCTCCATTTCATATTCATGTTTTTGCCCATCTGTCTGAGCTCTAGCAGGTAATCTTCACTCTCCTACAAAGATTACAATTAAATTCTATCACATTTACATAACATAAAACTTACTAGTTACATTTTCATAAAAGTGTTGATATATTGAGTGAATAAACCACCATCAGGGTTTTTGGTTGGATGATATTGTTCAACATTATCGTAATGCCAAACTTCAAAAATCTTGAGGATCTAAAACAGAAATAAAAATATTTGTATACAAAAGGCAAATTATTATTTCATTTACAATATACCTTATATCCTTTGTCTAAGGCTTTGTATAATTCTATTGTAACCCATGTACCAGCTTATGCTCCATCTTGGTCATTGTGCTCGCATGTGGTCTTTCGTGAGGCATGTGTACAAGTTTTGCATAAAGGGAACAGCAATTTACCACCATATTGATATGGTAGAGCAGGATGTAAGAGTTGACAAGGTGGTAAAACCCCACATTTGATCAATCCCTCATAAGGTTGGGAAGTTGAGCTCACCTCTTCAAAACCTTCAGTTCAGTAAGGATTTTTGGATGACCTGTGGGATATTTCCTACATTTGTTGATGAGTGGATATAAACTGCACATATCCATGTAATTGAACTTTTCCACAGGTGTTCCATCCTCACTGTACTTAATTTTGTAGTATAATTTTACGGCATTAGTACGACCACCAAAGAAAGCAGAAAGCTAAAACTAACAACAAAATTTTGGACAAAATGAAAAAGAATATATTTTAAAATTTCACCTTCTTGAGGGTCTATAGGTTCAGGTATTTCAACTGTAGCAAAAAATGTTTTCATTTTGGGATTTGAATGAATTTGTTGTAACAGTTCACATTCCCACATTTCAACTATGTTATAACTGACCTATTGAAGTTCCATAGCACAATTGAATCTGCCCTTATATGCATCCCTTGCTTTTGTATCATTATCAGTTGTTAATTGATGCCTATTTTTCATACGTTTTAGACAACCATGCTGATAACAACTGTAAAATTCATAAACAGTTGTTCCTTTAACAAACAAACAATCAAATAAATATCAAAATTTTTAAAATTTTGGCAAAATTACCTGATAAACCATCAACATTGTATTTTCCAATTTGAACTTCACCACCATTTAGTTTATGTCGAATATACCGTTTTTCATTTTTATAGGTTAAACATTTTAACTATTTTGATGTGATAACAGACTGCCTTTCTTCTTTACTGCAACCTTTGTACGGTATTACTCCAATACTATTCAGTTTCAAAAATAAACATCTTAAAACAAGATTAAAAGCACTGGCGATAGTTATTGATTTTTCAAAGGATCAACATCTGTTTCTTACATAAAGATATCCTAAATTTCATACAACACTGTCGTAAAACCTGCACATCGCTACAACAGTAATTGAGTAGCTCCTTGTCAAAATTAAATTGACACCCTTAAACAAGGACACACTTTTAAATGCAAAAAAACTTATGTAATTTTACAAACTTACTGTTTCAATCTTTCCATTATACCATTCCAAGAATGCTGGATGAGCTGCACGTTTCATGGCATTGTAACCATACATGTCACACATTGGGTATGGTCCAATATATCCATAATTTTCCTTTCTATTAAAGAAATGTGGAAAATATCCTTTATGTATTTCATTTATCCCAAATTTTTTTGGTAGAGCCACTAGAGGCATAGGAAAAGAGTTCAAAGAATCAATAATTGTTATCCATCCTACTCTCATGCACATCAATTCTAACCCTGGATAAATAAAATAAATAAATAAAAAAGAAAAACTGTAAAACAAATCACTAATTTAACATTATTAATGATGTTTAGTTTATGATGACTGTTGCAATACAAAAATTGCATTATAAACTGTCCATCGAATCCTCAAGAATTATGTGCTACGGCTGTAATGTTTTTCATATCTTTTTCAAAGAGGTACTTGCAGAAATCATTTAGACATGTAGATCCATTGAATATGCGCTCCCCTTGACCACACCTATTGCAACAAAAATCCCCTTCGCTTTGATGACACTGATCGCATATAGTATGAACAATGCATAAATTTGGTTCATGTTCAAATAGGTCACCTAGTTCTGTTTGACGTAAAACTTTTTCCTGTGTAGTCTCAAAATCATAAAAAACAAATTTGTGATTAATCGGTCACTTATCGGTAATTCCTGTTTCATCATCAAGTAGACAAGTATTGTCATCATTATCGCCCTCATAATTTGTTTCAAATACATCTTCCTCAACTTGTTTGTTACCAACAAGTTGCATGAAACATAAATGTCCTAAAATCTAAAAATTTAAAGGAAGATAAAAATAATAGCTTATTTAATACCTTTTTTTGGTAGGCTCTTATTGCATGTTTTGCACTCAAAATAACTGCATCTATGAGGCTTAGAATGTGCTCATTGAAATAGTGTATCACATTACTAGCACACTTTGAAATGGTCACAAATAGATACCCCAATTTTTTGACGTTTTGATTGTCCTTTTTGAGTAGAAACAAACTTGTACTGAGCAAAACACTCATCGTTTTCAAAATATCAATGACAATCTTTGCATTTTCCAGCATAATACTGATTATATAGGGGTGTATTGTAACACAAAGGGCAAAAGTTTTTGCATCTATGTTCCACTTTGTTATTGTAGGCTAAAGCGCAATAAGGACAAAAGTAACTGTGGTCAAAAAACCAGGCATTTTTTAAATGACCGAGTAATGATTGTCGTGGTGATAAATCTTCAAAACATGCATTGCTTCAGGTCCTTAAAACTCTAAATGTGTACATGATAACCAAAAAGTAAAAACATGCTAACCTCTAAATATTTAATCCTTAAACCATTCTTTGCTAAAAATTTTGATTTGATAATCCAGTGATAGAACAGTTCGGGTAATAGAACTCTAGCAACTACAAGAGCTCTAGAAAAACACAAATGATTGTCAATATGGATTTGAATTATGCAACGCTTGTCTTTCAGGAAATCATTATGTTTTAAATATTGATGAGCATTGTGAATACCTTAAAATTAGAAAAGAAAATAAGCAAAGAAAAATGAAATGAAAAGAAAAGAAAAGTTTTTAAAATTGTTAAAATGCAATTAAGAAAGTAAGTAAGTAAGTAATTTAATTAGCTTACCTCGACCCATAGGCAGTGTTGCAACAATAGTAGGAATTGTAGCTTCCTCGACTATCAATTTGAAATTGTTCGTTTGATTGAAGAACAGCATTAAGAGTATTGATGATCAAATCGCCTGTGAAGCATGTTTTGGTCTAAAAGGTATCAAAACGCGACTTATTTTCAAATCTGGATGGTCAAAGGAAAACCCCATAAGTGTCAAATGTGGATGGTCAAAGGAAAACCCCATGAAACCCCATAATCCGAAGAAAGTTCAAACCATTAAAGAGTTCTCATTTCCAGAGTCTAAAAGAAAACTCTAAAGGTTCCTACAGTGGTGTAAGAAATTCATACCAGGTCTAGCTGAATGTGCAGAACCTTTGTACAAGTTAACTGGAAAAAATAGTGTTTGGGAAGTATCAGAGGTTCACCATCAGGCTTTTCAGAGCCTAAAGGATGCATTGTTGTCAGTGCCTTTTCTGAGGTACCCAGTTTTGGACGGGTCTGCGCACTTTGTCTTTCAGACAGATGCCAGCAGAACAGCACTGTGAGCAGTTCTCTACCAAGAGACCAAGTCCGACAGCTGGGTTATTACTTATAATAGCAGAATTTTGAAAGCAGACGTGAAAAAGTGGTCAGCCATGGAAAGAGAATGCTTGGCCATAGTATATGGCTTGATATTATACAAGAACTATCTAGTAGGTCACAGAGTGATCATAAGATTTGATCACAAGCCTTTGCTTTCGATGAAGGTCAATGTCATGACCAATGGTAAGTTGAAGAGATGGTATTCATTCATCTCTCAGTTCAACCATAAAATAGAGTATGTGCCTGGAAAACAAAATGCTATGGCAGATTTTTTGTCGAGAATGGATGAACCAGATGATCAAGCAGAAAAGATACCACCAAAATGGGAACACATGTTCTCAGAGGATAAATGATAGTCAAATTTGAAAGATCTGGAAGCACAGCTAATTGAAAAAATGCATCTCAATTTGGTGAAGAGATTAAGAATTTCGACAGATCAGAATCCTGAAGACAGTACTCCCTTATATCCAGAGCTGAAGAGTGAGGAAAATCAGAGGATTGATAAAAATCCGAGATTTACACAGATATATCCTGAAAATTCTGAGGGTGATCCAGAATCAATTTCCCCAGCAAACTTGGTAAATGCCGTCACCACAAGGAGCATGGTGAAAGAGGTGGGAAAAAGTAATCAGGCTCAGGTCCAGCCTGATGGCAATCAGGGCCAGGTAAAAGGAAAGGAAAGTAACCAGGAGAAAGTAAGGAAAAGAGAGTTACCTGGTTATGTCCTGAAAAAGAACATGAATTTACTTTGGCAGATTCCAAAGAAAGTCAGTTGCCAAAAGGGCACATTAGAGATGATCTCATGGCCCTCTTGCAGAGAAAGGATGAGGTATTGGAACCCTACTTTGATAGATTGGGTCTGAATGGGACAACCAAGTATCACAGTGGATTCTATATCCAGACGGAGGTGTTATATGGGGAAGCAGGATGAGGAGCTGATGATCAAGTGGTCGTCTCATCCTGCCTAAAAGACAATACTTTGCACCAGTACCACAGTGCCGTTATGATGACTCATCAGGGGTTCAAGAGAACTCTTGCTATGATTAAAAAACGGTTCTGGTGGCCTGGAATTAAAAAGGATGTCAGAAACTGGATCAAGTTTTGTCCAGTTTGTCAAATGGCTAACCCCGAAATGGTGAAGTTCTCCCACTGATATCAATAATTCCAGAAGGTCCTTTCGACATTGTATCAGTGGATATTGTGGGTATTTCTCCACTCAGTGAGAAAAGACTGTACATCATAGTCTTCGAAGACTACTTTACAAAGTGGGTTGAAGCTGAATTGATTCAGGATCAGTCAGCTAGCACCATTGTAGATACTTTTCTACAAGCTATTGTATTCAGACACAGGACTCCATGGAGATTACTCAGTGACAGAGGAGGTTGTTTTACCTCAGATCTGATGAAAGAAATCTGCAAGTTGTTAGAGTGTAAAAAAACTTTATACAACAGCTTACCATCCTCAGGGAAATGGTATGGTTGGAAGATTCAATCAGACACTCATTAAGCAGCTCAGAAAAGTAGCCATTGAAAAGAAAGACAACTGGCCAAAATATTTAAGAGCTGTGGACTTTGCCTACAATGCTATGCCACATGCAGCAACAGGGCGATCCCCTTTTTCATTGCTTAGAGGACAGGAGGCAACCTTTGGGTTAAACTTGTCGAAAGCAAATGATATTGTAATAATGGACATTAATGCAGAGGCTTAAAAATTTGTGTTGACAAACCATTTAGTCAACCTTTACAAAAATATTGCTAAAAATATCTAGAGTGCTGCCGAAAAATCAAAGAAATACTTTGATAAAAAGTCCAAAGAACATAAGTTCAAAGAAAAGGACTATTTTCTGCTCAAAGTTGATAAACAGAAGAAATCAGGACTACCTTGGTCCAGTCCGTTTATAATTTCTGACATTTCACAAGCAGCGGAGAATGTTGTCACCATTATTCATTGGGACAACCCGCTAAATCGCCAAATTGTTTCAATCAGCAAGTTGAAACATTTTCATTACGAGACCACTAGGGTCTACCAGGAATAGCCCAGCCAATCAAGATGTGCCATGCAGGAAAATACATCACTTTCCAATAGGGTGCATACAGTTACAACTGGAGCGCCAAAACAATTGTTCTCATTTTGAAATTCACTCAAGGTAAATCTATGGGCAATTTTGAGCAGATTTTTTTTTTGTTTCTCACACACCTAGGTACAAAATTTTCAATTTATTTTGTAATATCTTGTAATATTTTTCGCGTTTGTGTAGTATTCGTAATAATTTTGTAAATTTTTTCATATATCTCAGACTTTGGGAAAAATTCTTCGGAATTTTAGACCAAAGTGAAAACCCAAAACATTTTGGATTTTTTCAAAAAATTATAACTTCCAAATTTTTCATTTTTTCTAAAACAAATTATCGCTGCCCTGCTAATCTGAATTCTATACTTCCATCGGAAGGAAGAAGTAAAACATTTCCCAAATCCCATGGAAAGGAAATTAGCAGAATTGCTAAATTATACTTTTTCAGCATTTGTAAAATTTAGAAAATTTTAAATTTTTATTATTCGAAAGAAAAAAATTTTCGAAAGAATGGGAAAAGGGATGTGGAACTGCCAACAAGCTCTGACGCGCAAGTGGTCGCATACAGAGCACCATGTAGAGTACGGAAAGCCCCAACACTGGCAAGACAACCCATTTTTCTTTTTTGATGGTAAGTTTCGAACTTATTTTATCAAACATTTTGGGAAATTGCAGGAAAATGCCCAGAAGTCAGTGGAAGACCAACTCAGCACCCCAAACAGCAGATGAGGTTAGGACTTGGAGGGGACAAAAAATGGAAGTACTGAGAATTGGAAACTCATAGCCAATCAAGAAATTTGCTAATTTGGAAATAGACCTGATATTGACAAGAGTTAGACCTTTCGAGGGAAACCTAGAACCTTGGGTTCAGCCTGTTCACATGTTTAATTATCAAATTTCAACAAAAATTAATTATTTTCAAATCAATTTCTATCACTTTTTGAAATCAAATCATAAAAAATTATCAAACTCAAGTGCTATAAAAATTGTAAATACTGAGTGCCACAAATGGAGTGTAGTTGGTTGCTCAAGCAGCTGGTCAGAGATTGGTGTCCAATCAAGTGGTGGACAATTGGATCAGGTCTAACCTCCCCAACATATAGAGGTGGCAAGGGTAAGATTTGGTAAGGTGTTAGTTGCCTACCAGCAATGTTTGTTATATCAGTGGCTCACCTAACACAAGCCTGCACTAATTTATTTTTTCTGCCAAACTTAACCCACTTGGTGTAGTGGTGTTGATGTATTATAGACCTCAAATAGATGCTGAAAAAAAGGGAACAAATAACCAAACTTATAGTATTTTTAATTATTTAGATTACAACACCAAATGAGTTGTCCTAGTCCTTGAACTATCCCAGTGGTTCAAAGGAACTTTTCGATACTGTCCCGCTAATCCCAAGGAACCAATTTTAGTAGACATGGGTAAAGCCAGCCAGGTACTCCAATATATCCGAGAAGTTTTTATCTTCAGAGCACATCCAGTTTGTGGATTTGATGTCGAAAAAGTACATCAGGTTAAAGTCCCCGATTTGTTCAAATTGAGAGAGGTTGACAATATGATGGGCAGGCAATTCACCTGATATATTAGCTTCACCTTAACCAATGGTCAAACATACATCATTGATACCACTGGCTTAATGGAGAAGGAATGGGTAAGTTTACATGAATTCCTAAATTCAGATATGCTATTTGCCAGTTATTCGGTACTAGAAGACCTTGTCAGCATATATAACGTATGCGGAGCAGGTCAAGATGGCAAAGACAGGGACAAAACTGTCCCATTGCAGGAACACCTAAGGAGGATCAGAGGTCGATACTTTGATTTAGACCGCTTTGCCTTGACAATGGTAGGGCCGAACCTAGAGAAAAAGTGTTTTCAGATAGATACGTGTCCAGAAACCTTTAAGTTAAAGGGATTGTTCTTGGAATTTTTTTTAATAGGAATAGGCTTTTACCAATATGATTTCACACTTGAGGCAAACCGTGATCAGTTTGCCAAAAGAGGCATTTTACTGGAAGAGCTGAGGTACGCTCTAGACCCATATTATTCTTTATTGGTTATGTTTGCTGCCATCCATTATGGCCTGGCTGATTACCTGCTGATGCAGATGCAGGTTTTCGAGCATGATAGAATGGAGCCCAAGCAGATCAATACAGTTGCCCTTCATTTTTATCAACAATATTCAACAATTCCAGGGCATGTAAATTGTGAAATGGGACTAGGTTCCTGAGGCATGGAAACTGATCAGGTACAGCCTAACATGGTGTACCACATGATCAAATGTGAAATATATAACCATTGGGCTGTTCAAATGCAGGGAAATAACACAGGTTATTATACCTCACCAACTGAGTGCAATCTGGCCAGAGCACGAGATGTGCTGTTACCAAGTAGATTCTGCCTGCTAATCCCAAGGGATAGCAAACCACTTAAAAATGATGGTTATAGTGAGGACAGCAATCAGGAACAATTCAGGATGTCCAGGTCCCAGACTGGGATAATATCAGCAGAGATATCCTGGAAAATCCCAGAAGCGGTAAGTCTTACTGGGATTTAGAGGGTAAGATATCCTTGACCCTGTATGAGAATGCAAAGCTATACTGGCTACAAGTCCGGAAGCCTAATGATATCCCGCAAGAGGCATTCTCTGGTAATAACCATTACCCACTGGACATTAGAGGCCATAAAAAGACTTATAAAACCAATTTTTATACGCCAAATTTGGCCAAAATATCCAAAGTTTTAGACAAGCAAAGCTTTATGGAGTTAGAGCAAGTCTGCAAATTTATGCCTTTGGTCTATCATTTGGCATGGCCTCATTCAAGAGCAGAGTGCAATTTCGAAACAGCACAGCTGCTAAATTACAATTTTCTAAATAGTTGTAGTAGGGATGGCCAGGAAGTGATAAAGCGCATGTCCTGGAAGTCAGGCGACTGCCTGGCTTACTATTTAGAGTTAGCAGCAATGTTGCCGCCATCAGAACCCCGAGATCCATTGAAAACGCGGGTATGCACATGGCAGAATCAGTTCCGATTTGTCCCGCTGGGATTTAGAGAAGCCAAGGAATCTTTGCGACTTGGTGACTACAAATTGTTACTAAAGGATGAAGCTTATAAGGTAAATCCTTACTATTACGTAACTTTTTATTATATAAGCTTCAAGACTTTGACACCCGGATTGCGGTATCCCATGAGGGAAGACACAGAACCAATGGACTACCCAACGGCATATACTCCACGAAATCCACTCCAAATCAGACCGGAATTTGTCAGCAATAGCTTCCAGGAGAGAACATTGGCTTTGGATATGCCCTGGTATACATCAACGTATACCCCATCTGCTGAGTTGGTATCCAAAGTACCTTTAAATTGTCCTTCAATATCCCAAACAGGGCAAGCTGGAGGGTCAGGACAAGTTAAGACACAGCTGCGAGTGCTGACCCCGTTGATCAAAACACAACAACCAGCTTTGGTCTCCAGAGCTAGGCAAGCCACTGCAGTAGCAGTCATGGTGCCCCCCCCAACGCAACGAGCAGTGGCACAGCGGACTCCAGTACCTCAGGTACAGCAACCGGCAGAAGCAGAACTGGAAGTTGTCACCATCATGCGAACTGTGCCTATGGCGCCAGCTGTTTTACCAGCTAAAATAAAACAGTTGCTGTCGAAGATACGGAATTCAGACTCCGAGTCCAGTTCAGAGGAGGAAGAGGAAGGTGAAATTCTGGAATCTGAAGGCCAGACGGCTGAGGAAAAAGACTCCATGGAGGCCAAAACTCAGCAACAAGAAAATGAGGAGGAAAAAATCCAAACTCAAATAGATGAGGCCACGACTAAAATGTTGGGAATTGATGTCAGACTGGACAAGATGCAAGAGGCATCCGAGGAGATACCTGTCCAAACTGAAGATCCTAAGGAATTTGATTTGCAAGCAAGGTGAGAGGCCCTTCAGGCCAAGATTCAAGAACAGAAAAGACTGAAGCAGCAGGAATTCCTGCTCCAGTGGGCATTGCAAAGAAAGTTGGTGGAGCAGTCATATGCTGATGACAGCTTAGATTCAGCTATAGCCGCAACAGAGCTGATGAAGAGGGGAAAAATTTGTCAGGAAGGTCTCCCCGGAGTATATTCTCCTGAAGAGGTTCAGGAGATGTTGGCTGAAAGTATGTCGGAAAAATTCATCCACCATCTAGGCAGAGAAAAGGTAAGGCGCTGACAGAGACTAAGTAAGGCTCAAGCATGCAGACTGGCAGCCGAACAGCAGCCACAAGGAACGCCCGTGACTGGATCAGAAAATGATGCCTATGACACGGGCAAAGAGACGACGATCCACAGAAATATCAACAACGCAAAAGTCGAAAACTGAGACTTCAGAGAGTAAAAAGAAAACGGAGACCTCGAAAAGTCAAATGAAATTGGACAAGTCAGCAACATCCACTGCTTCATACACTCAGACGCAAACAGTATCGAAAACCGGAGGAGAGGTTAGTACTCCTTCTGGCAAAATTAAGTCGGTCCCCACAAGCTATACCACCAAGAGTAAAAAACCGGCGGGAAGCGTGTTGGTAAACCCCAATTTTGAAACGGAGGAAAAGTTGATCAAAAAGGTCAAATTGAATGTGGTTAGTAATAGACCCACAAGGGAACCACAACAATATGTCACTTCTGGTCAATTAGCAGAAACTCTGATTGATTATTGGGAGTGGCAAAGGGAACAGAGGCGAATGATTGGCCCATATCATTTGAAAATTCAGAGGTCGCCAATTATTTTGCCTTTGACCACCAAGAAGGGTCAATAGTTTATAGAATGGTCATTGATGCCATGGCTGAAGTTTATGATAATTACCGCCAGCAATTCCAAATGCAAGGTGGTTTTATGTTTGACAGAGAACGTGTACCTGAGGAAATTTGGGAATGGATCATTTTAGCTCTCATTCCCAGGTGTCTCCAGGATTACGACACTTCAGACATCTTTACGGCCATTAGGTACGTGATCCCAATGATATTTCTACAGTTGGATTTCACTCTGATCACGCCCACTGCAGTTGGTAGGTGGTATGCCCAGGTGTGTTCATTTGCAAACAGACAACTAGTCCTCGAAGCCCAGGGAAACGGCGTAGAGGAATTCTACATTGCAGCCTTTAATCAATAATATTTTTATGGGTTCGCAAAGGTAAAAACCAAATGGGTGTAAATAGGAAGGCACCAAGTGATGACAAACCGCAGCCTGATAAATATCAGCCCATGGATGCCAAGAGCCCAGGTAAGTTCAAAGTGCCTAGACTTCCACCGGCTAAGAAACAATAGCCGGTGACGCAGCAACCATCAACCTCGGCCAGCCAGAGGTCATATAGTGAAGCGGCTAGTTCCTCATACAAAAGTCCACTTTCTTATTTTCAATCAACTTCATCAAAATTTTTAAATTCAATTTTTTGACAGCAAAAACAACAGTATAGCTGTTCGACTAGCAGTGGCTCAGCCCGGAGACAACAGGGGAGAGATGATGTATTCTCAAATCCTGCCCCATACCAGGGTAGACTAGGGTATGGTGGAGGTCAAGCCAGAGGAGACTTCCAAGGGCGTCCTCAGGGACCCTACAGAGGCCGAGGAAACTGGCAACACCAACGCCAAGACCCAGACGCGCAATTTCACAATCCGAATTTCAAACCACTTGGCAGACGTGGTGTAGGCCAACAAGGCCAGAACCAAGGCCAAGATGAAGGTCAAACCCGAGGCCAAGGCCAGAGGGGATACTATTGAGGAAGGCCTCGAGGATGCTATAGATGCAGCGGGCAGCAGCAGTAAATAGCCGCACAATTTTGGCCTAAAATTCATCTTTTTCGCACAAATTTTTACTAATTTCATAAAATACAAAACCCTAAAACACTAATAAAATTACAAAAACCCAAAAAATTATAAAGTCACAAAACCCAAAAATATTATTCAAATTTTTCGGTGCTGCTGGCCAACGAAAATTTTTTTCTCAAAAAACCGGTGCAAAAAGCAACCGCAAAAATATTTTTCAAATTTTTGGCCACTCAATTTTTAGCGCATTTTAAAATTTTGTGATATTCATACATTCCCATATCCTCTTTATTGTATCGTAAATATCACTTGTATTCTAGTTTATTTTTGAAAAAATAGAGACACAGGAAAGAGATTTGCATGCAATTAGACTGTCGACCAACAACTTGCCACAACATGCAGACCGTACAACCGAACCCAAAATCGACCCAATTCGGTGCTGATGGCAATGTCATACTCCTTAGGGCAGGAGGTATTCCATCAAAGCCGAGATCAAAATGGGCGTCACTTGCCAGCCATTGTGGCGAAGTCCTTGCTATTTGTTGTGTCCAATGACCATTATGGGAGTCTGAGCTAGACAGACTGGGAAACTGGGAGTCAGCCAGATGGTAGACTTTTCGGTTATTCTACTAATGCCGGGGTAACCAGGCCAAAAGTTTTTTTCTACCTCCTGTAGGTCAGTTTTGACGTGGGAGGGATGTTGGGCACCCTGTTGATGGCAAGTTGGGTTGGGAAATCGCCATCCAAATGAACGAATTGGATGACCAGCGGTGCAGACATTTGCGTAGAAATGGAGCGCCACAGAAAGACCAAAAAAGTGATAGTGATTCATTCATTATCATTATTATATTTTTTGATATTATATGCTGGCGTCCAATAAATATTATCCCAGCACATCGTAATTAAGTTTACATAAATTGCATAGTGGTATTGCCATATTCTTTTTAACATTCGTCAGAAATTATTGCTATACTTATTGTTTATTCTTTAGATCTGATCAACCAACTGGAGCAAAGGGCCAAACACCCAGGCGCCCGCATGCTGACTGCAAGCTCAGGAAGACCCATCAGGGGATCCTGCAGGTAAGTCTATCCCAGATGGGATTCCTTGTCTCTTCTAGGAGACTACAAGGGCTCTGTGTGAGGCCCCTCATTTAAAGTAAGTTTATCGTTGTTGTTGCCAGGTCTGGGGAACCGGACTGTTGTGCAATCTCCGAGGCATAGCCAAGGAATTAGCTATAACAGGTTAGTTCAGACCAGAACTAAGCTTTTCTTAAACCCTTAAGGAAAGACCTGCACAACATCTAATACTACGAGCAAGAGGAAGGGTTCCGATTCAAGTGTCATAAGCCAGAGGACTGAGGTAAAAATGGACCCAGTAAATGCACTCAATTCTGCAGCGCCTATAAAGGCCAACAATAATAATATTAATAATATGGTTGCGGCAAAGGAACTATTAACTGTCGAGGATAGAGACACTCAAATTATTGTGCCTATCAATAGAAGGCTGAAATTGGCCTAGGATCAAATTGATCCATTTATTGATCAAATGAAAGAGGAACATTTACAATGACCTCGACAGCAATTCCATACATACCAGTGAGAGTATGATACGATAATTTCGATATGATTTGGGACGATTACTGTCACAATCCATTGGACGAATTACAGTTCGAAATGAGCCAAAAGGACGACGAAATCCAACAGCTAAATGTCAAAATCGACAAAATGGCGGATTCAATGATCGGAGTCCAAGAGCTTTTGGAAAAGTTCGTCTTGGATCAAAGAGAAAAGGATATCCGAGTGAGTAGAACTACAGATAGACCATTGCAAACTCAGAGTATAGGTGGAACTTTGCCAATAACGTCTGCAACGTGTATTGCCAATGACCAAAGGTTACAGCAGATGGAAGTGGATGAGTCAGAGCAAAAGTTCACAGTCAAACCTGCTGTGAAATCAAAGGTTTCTACAGAAAAACGGGTAACTGAACCAATTGCTGTTCGAGAGCAAGCAAGTGATATAGTTGCCCAATTTTTCCAAGAGGCTGATGAGCAAGCACTTGAAGATTAGAACATCCTTCAAAAACGTACTCTTATACAAGAGGGCTGAAACACCTGCATTTGTACATTACTTTTTGGACAATTTCCACGAGCAAACGAGCCCTTACTTCTACGAAAACGCTCAAACTTTCGCAACTGAAAAATTCAAGGAAATCGCTGCGGCCGTAATTAAAAATTCGGATATTTACTTACCCGAATATATTTTAGGTGATTTGTTGTGTATAGATAGTTAGGACGGACGTAAGTTGGACAAATTCATCTTCAGATCATTGTACAAACAAGATAAGTACATAAGGAAGCAAGTTACATTCATCTTTGGTCAAGAATCGACACCCAAAAAGGTGATTTTAAATATATTCGAATATGACAAAATTCCAAAATTTAATCCCCAAACTATTATTCCCGATCAAAAATATGTCAGCGAAGCTAAAATTTACGAAATTCAAATTTTGTCGAACAGTGCATTTCGACGATTGAATCCAAAAACATCTATCTTATCGATATACTCCAAAAAGTTCACGGCAAAAATGAGAAGGTTTGAGGGGCCATCAATCTTTTTGAATGATTTGTTCAAGATTATGATTTGGAAACCAGAATATTGGTAAGTCCTGTGATCAGAACGTAGAAGATATTGTTGAAGTTATGAAGCTTTTGGGCGCTGGATAACGAACCTGTGGGAGTATGCAATCTATGGTCAGAGGAATGTTGAGTGCCAACGTTGACAACAGATACGTTATTCCTTTGAAGGCAGATCCTACCTGCATCTATATTCCACCACGCAAAGATGATCAGCAAGGTGTATTGCTTAAGATTACTGCACACGAAAGTAACAAAAATACCAAAGAACATTTGACAGTTATCGATCACTTGAAAGACTACATTGAAAACAATGGCATAAAAAATCGATCAAGCCTAGAGTTGTGACATTGGGCATTTCTAAAAATTTGGCCAGATTTTCTGCATTGGAAACGAGAGATATCAATAAGTGTAGCATTGTGCATACCTTGAGAAAAAAACGGCGTATTGGAGCGTGTCACGAACTTACAGAAGTGCTCGGAGAAAGCAGACGACGAAAAATTTGTCAAAGATTTGCGGAGAAGTTCATTAGTTTCAAAAAATTGGGTAGCAAGTCTCAAAAAGAGCATATCAAGACAATTGTTAAATCGAAGCATTTCGAGAAGACAACTAAATGGTCGAACCGCTTAATGCAGGTTCAAATGGGCATGAATCTCGCAGGCTCACTGTTCGATGGGGATAAGGAAGGAGTAGCTTTCAATATAGGTTTTATTGAAGGCAGTGTTTTTCTAAGTATCACCGGTGATTTTGCCAAAGAATATGGAGTGGCTTTCAGATACCTCGGTCAAACAGCTATGCGAAGATTTTTGGACTCTGCGATGACAGCAAGGGCCCTATGTTGGCCAGGATGCCGTCAGCGCTGATTATTTTCGACTTGTGCCAACACTGGCAGGCTTTTCAAAGTGGAGACGCTGGAACTATCGTTGGCGTCATAGGAGATGGAATAGCAACCGCCACTGACGTGACCGCTGTAACGCTGGAAATTTTGGCTGGCCTTAACGTCATTTCAGCCGTCAGCTGGTCAGGTGCATCGTTAGCCGCTTTACTTCTGCTAGGTGTCAACATTTACGACTCTGTGAGGACAACCAAACACATCAACCATATCGTGCCATTGACCAATAGCAAGATGGCCGGCGAATTTTTTCGTGCGCCCTTTCAAATAAATCCCGAAATGCACTTACAAGATCTGCTCGATGAGAAATCAATGAATGACAATATGATGGAAGATTCGGCCGATAGATTCAAGTGTTCGAAAGACACTGGTTATTACAGTCGGCCTTCACAAAAGTCTTTTAAAACTAGTTGTACGAAAAAGAAAATGATAACGTACAACACGTACCCTACTCTGGGAGTCTATGTCAATGAAGTTGAAGATGAGTGTAATTACAAGATACTTGCAGTAGAATATAATTATGCAGACTTCAGGGTTAAAAGTTAAAAAAGTTAAAAAAGTGATGAACAGTCGAACGTTCCCGAAATCGTTAAAAATGTCGAACCTGTGTGCTCAAATTCGACCGATGTAACTCGATCCAGCGAAGACGTCGCTAAAATCATGTTCGGATGTTATGATATGCTGAGCGTAAAACTAAACGATTCTTTGTCAAACATATATATCATCGAAGTTGGTAGTGGTCCAGACATAATATATGCTTTTGAAAATCAAACAAATTTAATAACAATGAGTTATGGCAACAAACTCATCTATGGGGGTCGCGAGGCAGACTCGTTTGTCCTCTATAGAAATCAGCCAGTTAATTGGTGTTTTAGATGGGCGTGAGGGTTTTAATGAACTAAAATTGACATCTTATGACTTGCCTGGTCCCTTAACGTTTCAAGTTTTGAACGATGGATCGAAAATACAGATGCAGAATAACTGCAAGAAATGTCTAAACAATGTTCCACTCGATCTGATGAACATGAAAAGAATTGTCAGACGAGTCAATAAACAGAAGACACTGTACGCTGATTGCCAGCTAGAAGAAGTTGATTTCAAAGGCGGTGTTGATATGATTAGCGAAGATAAAATAATCATTGAAGATTACGAAAATTGCAAACGTAATTTGACTGTTAATGTCAATGGCTCTTTTCACGTGGAGAACAATGCTCGGACAGGAAATTTCAAATATGTTATCAACAAAGGACATTTTAATCAGAATTTGATTTTTAGAGCGGATTCCAACGCAACAAACGTTGTTTCCTTTAATTGCTCTCTGGGAGATTTGTTTGACATAAAAGCATACCAGATCA
Source organism: Romanomermis culicivorax (assembly GCA_963922205.1). NCBI lineage: Eukaryota > Metazoa > Nematoda > Enoplea > Mermithida > Mermithidae > Romanomermis > Romanomermis culicivorax. The sequence goes on along the minus strand of CAWUHX010000013.1, from coordinate 1,880,926 downwards.
AAGATGATCGCGCAAAAAACACGTGGATCAAGGGAGTGAACTTCGCTTACAGATATGATAGGATATCGGACTTACTTCTTAAACCCAAAAAACTTTCTCTTGAATGGATCCACGAATGTCCTACATTTTGTTTTCAGAGATAACATGTCTCTGACTTACACTCGATCGATGTTGATTGGAACTATGGAAGAATCTGTAGAAAGTTTAATCCAAAAGTACGCGTCCTTAGGCAATCGACTACATCTTCATCTGATAATTGATTCTCGTGATAAAAAAGTGTGAGCATTGACGTGCTACATAAAAATGACCTCGTGAATAAGCTACCGCCAGTAAATATATCAGCCAATGACTTTTCCAGTGAAAGCCATTTAGCTGCTGCCGACTCTGAGAATGTTTTCTTGATTCAAGCCAACTGTTCAAGTGAATTTTTCAACTTCACTTGTCAAATGTCTAGAGTTTTCATACATTATTTTCCTGGAATGAAGAACAGCACGTTGGACCTTTCACCAATCGCTTCGAAACACTCGAATAGATCAGCCACTTTCAAGTTGAAAATCCTGCAAGAAAAATCAGAGGTGAGTCTAATTTTGTCAACTTCGAGCTCTACTTTCGAGGATATGTTTGGACTACTGTCTCTGATAAATTTCCCAGTAGGTGAAGTCACAGATACGTTCACCATAGGAACTAGCAAATTATTAAAAATCAACGTGCAAAAGCACACATTTTTCACGCCACCTGTTCGATATAACAACAAAACAGAAGTTATTATCATAACACCCAAGGATGATATTGATCATGTGATTATTGATCACTCGATTAACGGTATTGCGTTCCTAAAATGCAATCAATCATCGATGGTCACATCGAACGTCGAAAACAAAGAAAATCGTTATGATGCGAAGACTGAATCAGCACCACTGGTCACGGTCATTTTATTGAATTATTTCGAAGTATCAGAGGTAAAGAAGCTGATATATTGAAGACTGATTTTGTCAACAAATCATTTGTTTGATTGATGAACTTGATCGGAATCAGAAAATGTTTGATGCTTGTTAATGTATTCTGGTTTACTTGATCACTTTTTTGCTTTGGAGGAATAATTAAATTTTTAATTTCAACATCAGTATTTCTGATATAATTCGCAAAATCATGTTCAAAATATTGTACAAGGGTGTGCCAAAAATAATCTTTTCTTTTCTCTGATCAACAATGAACGCTATATCCCGTTCAGATTTTTTAGAATGAAGAAATTCCATACCGAACTTAGTAAAGAGAAGGACAAGACTCGAGCTTTACTCTAAAAGATGCCTGAGTCATGTCGAAAATTTGCATTTTTAAGTCTTCCAATTCCAGAGGTAGTAAAAGAAAAAAATTCATAAAATTTTTTAGTAAATTCAACTCTAACTACTGACAAATTGTCTTGATTGTTCAGCTAATGTGAAGCTATAGGTTGCCATGTAATTAACGACAATGTATTGGACAGTATATGTTAGTACAATGTGCCATATTGGTATAATTTTTCAGAAAAGTGTCCAACATATTTGATATCGTTTCCTGTAATAATTTGTATTTTACAATGAGAAAAAACTTTTTGGCTTCGACTCAACTTTGTAAAAGAAAACATCTTCTAATATAATTTCTCGTACCGTACTGCCTTTAGGTGCCTTTTGAGAAGTTGCGCAATCCGAAAAAATGTCTCCGTTATTTTGTTTAACGGTGAAAAACAGTTCGAACGTTGATTCTAAACCTGCTGATCAGCTATTAGCATACCAGCGTCAGTATCCCACATTCACTCCTTATTCATGCAGAGTAGCTATTCTCCACAATGATGAACATAGGCATGCATGCACAAACAAACAAAAAATCTGCTGGGTGTCGGGCAACTCAATTTCGAATTTTCTATCACGAAGATGCTTTTTACGGAATGAGCCAAATCTGCGATAATGTGTCGTTACCTCAACCACCCCTTTACTTCGACCATCCCTTTACCTCGACCATCCCTTTATCTTGACCGTTCCCCGCCTCGACCGTCCCTTTATCTCGACTGCATATAAAATAATTCCTGAAAATTTAGAGAAATTGTTATTTTCCCACGGGGGCGAAGAAATTAAACACGCTTAAGCTTAAGCCTTAAATTGTAGCTATAATACCGTAATTAAGAAAAGTGCAGAGATTCCTATACATCAGGATAATATTTGATATGTAAACATTCGAGGCAAAGAGATTGTAATAAAAAGTGAATTGTTGAAATAAAAATACATTGATCGAGGTAACGGAATAAAAAAACATTAATCGTGGTAACGGTAAGGTCGGTGTAAAGAGATGACAGAGGTAAAGGAATGGCCGATGGAACACAATCAAATCTGTCGAGGATAAAGAGTTATATTCGACTCCCAGCCAACAACAACGCATATACATGTATGACCATGAGTGTGAATTTCGTACGAGTAAAAGCAACACATAATATAGACCACTACAATATTTTTTCACGAAAAAGCTTATCGAAACTGCTCTCGCTTCCATCTGGTCATGAAAATAAATTTTGAAACTGTAGTCTGTTTCTTGTGAAAAACTTCCAAATAGAAAAGTGGCCCAAATCCGTACTGTCCTCAAAATCGTTTACGTAGAGCTCTTACGGTAATATATTTCGCTGAAAAAATTGTTGAAGGTTAGAGCAGTATGCTCACAATTTTCCAGTCCTATACGATGTGTCGTTTATCAGAAAACCGTGAAAATCTGAAATACTACTTGCTTTCCACTTTCATTATTTATAAGCATTTCAAGAAAAACGGACTATATAACAACGATCGATAAGAAAAGAGATAAAATCGTGATTACATGAGATGAAAGGTGTGAATGTCAAAATTTCATAGAATAACTATAATTTATTTTCCGCCAATTTTAGATTCCGAGCAAATGGTTCCGGCGATACATTTTTTCGAACTGCTCTGGAAACCACTTTTGCCAGCGCTAGTGTTGTTTTCCTCTTCGTAAACGCCCTTAATACCTTTCTTCTGGCTGACGTTGGTATTTCCTTGTGAAAACATCAAAATTTTTGACATGCGATTGATTTTTTTGGAACTAGGTGGAGGAATCAAATTTGATTACAAAACACGAAAAAATAATTAAGCAAAGTGTCCTATAGCCCATTTCATTTAAAATAATAGACGCAGCGAAAATCAAACAAGTAAGTTCAAGTTGGCACACTATTTTTGTTGGAGGAAAATTTAAACTGTAGAGAAACGCTAAATTTCTCCACGAGGATGTGAGAGGTCAAAATCATAAAAAAACATCATGCTTATCTATTGCCGATTTGGTCAGAACTGTGTCAATACCTCAATGCTACTCGAAAAATTTTAACCACTTCACCGGGTTATTGAAGGAAGTTTTATCTGTTCTGTTTGCTTCACACTGATGAAAAAATTCTTTCATTTATTACAGTAATAAGCTTACCAGATTTTTTTGTATTGTACTTACTTTTATGGTGCTGCTGCATCTATCATTTCAAAATGAATGAAGTATAGTTATTTCGGAATTACCTTGCTGACCTCAGACTTCCTATCTACTCTTATGCCTAAAATGTACGCAAGTTTCAGGAAGCCAGGTCTTTACCATTCTTGTCCGATTTGACGTCCGTATTGCTGCCCGCCTGTACGGGACCGGCGTTCAAATTTGAGCCGCCGCCGCCTTGACCGCCGCCATCACTAGTGCGACCACCCGAGCCACCCTGCGAACCGGAAAATGCCTTGCCAACGTCCAAACCGCTGCCCCCGCCGCCGCCTTGTGGACTGCCTGAACCACCCAAAGCGCCGCTGGCCGGTCCAGCATTCAAGGCGCTGCCGCCCGAACCACCAGGGCTTGGAACACCTGGTACGGCTGGTGCTCCTTGAAATATATAATCGTCGTTTTTGAAAAATATAGGAAAATTTGTACGCCCTATAGCAGCAGTTTGTTCAAAAAATTGAGAAAAATTACGCAGGGTAAACAATGTGCGCAGTTCCGCATAGAACGATTCCGAAACCGTTCATCAGTAATTGAACGGGTTACTGCAGATAAGATGGTGTTCGCTGTGAAAACTTTATAGAATAACTCTGCCACGCGCTTGAAAAAATACAAGTACTTTGTTTTCTATTGTTTTTGAAGCTGATATTTTTATTTGAAAGTTGAAACTATCCCTCATAAACAGTAGGAAATTCTATGTTTTATATTCAAAATTTTTCAACCATTAACGAGCATTGGGTAAGAGAATACTTTCCGTAAAAGTGGGCTGTTAAACATTGAGTTCCAACACAACAACACATGAGAATTATTACTAATATACTGGATAACAACAGCACGTAATTCATCCGTATGAAACTCATGTACTCAACTCATGAAACTCATATTTACTTTGAAATGGTAGATGCAGAGACAATAAAAAAGTAATGTCAATTTGAGTGGAAAACTTCATTACTGTTGAAAAAAGATGAATTGCTTTATGACAACGGGTAGGTCAAAACTATGCTTATCCATTTTTTATTGGGATAGAACTGTGTCGACTTCTATTGTCTGTTTTTCCATGAAATGCCTTCAAATTGAAAAATTTTTAAAAATAAGTGCCGCCTTCATAGTCATTTATACAAAGCTTTTGCTGTAGAATTTCCTGTCCAAAAAAGTGTAAGGTTTAGTTGAGTAGACTCATAAATTTCTCGTTCCATGCGACATATGGTTTAGCAGGAAATTATATAAATATGAATCAGTATGCTTTCTTCTATTGATATTCTCATGAATTTCAAGAAAAACAAACTCTAAGCGAATTTTCACATCATTGGAGAAAATTATCAGTCAGTACATTTCTCGCTGCTGGACACAAATTTCTTTCTATTGATTACAGTAGTGAGCTTACTATTTTTCTGAATTGAACTTATTTTTATCGGTTAACTGTACCTAAAATTTCCAAACAAATACACTCACGGTAGAAATGCTACTCACTTCAAGAAATTATCAAGAATTAAGTTAATTTAGTGAACTTGATACTCAAACTGTTGCTAATGACTGCAGCTTTTTAGTCGCACATTTCTGATCATGTGAAATTAATTGATTATTCCAATAGAATCTGCAATTTCTTCTTTTCGAAATTTCATGTTCTTCATCAACTGACAAAGCAAAAATCATCATGGTAGACACACTTTTTAACCTTCTCATTTGAAATTAGAGGTTTTGACCATATTTTTCGGAAATTGAGTTGAAAAAGAGAGCTCGAAAGCCATAAAAATCAAGTGTTTTGACGTCGCATCAAGCCTCCTCAAATGAAATCTTTGGAATGTGAAAATATAGTAACCTTAGCATTGAATATTAAAAATACAGGAACCATACAGCTTTTCGGTTACAATAAATACATTTACTCTCACTGTCCTCTGGATAACTGACGTTTTTCATGTATTTTGTGTATTTTCAAACATCGTGAGTATTTTAAACAGCCCAAACTAGGATGCAAGAACGGAATAGACTTATAAATGACCACATGGTTGACTCCTAAAAATTAGAGTGGTGAGCCCTATTCACTTCCAGAGAAATAATATAACTCTCTTCCACAAACACTTTCGATCAATATCGATGCGCTAGCCTCAGAAACAAGAGTTGTTGAAGGAATATGACAGAAATTTTCAGGAAAAGTGTGTCCAAATGGTTCGACCATGATGACTGGGATGTAAAAGTGGGTATTCTCATGTGGGCGATTCCCAAGTGAGCGATTCCCAAGTGAGTGAATTCCAAAGTGCGCGAATTCCCAATGGAGCGATTCCCATGTGAGCGATTCCCAATTGAGCGAATTTCCAAATGAGCCAATTCCGAATTGAGCAATTTCCATGTCAGCGATTCCCAATTGATCGAATTCCCATATGAACGAATTCCCAATTGGGCGATTCCAAACGAGCGATCGAGAATGTAGTAACACTTTCTTATATTTTCCTTCTTTACTCCATATTTTTCTTTGTATGTATTTCTTTTTTCTCTAGTTTTCTGTGCGTGTTGCTTATGTTATGGTCTGTGCTTTCTTTCATTTTCTTTCTTCGTGTCATCTAATTTTTTTCTTTTTTTGCTCATGATGCAATACATTACAAGTTGTCATTTTAAATGACCGTAGTCTTCCGTAAAATTCTTGTACAGTTCGGTATGCTTAGGTCTTTCATCGTTGTAAGTGTGAAAATCTCCATAAAAATATAAACAAAAAAATGCTGGAGGAAACAAAACATCAAGAGAAAGGAAACGTCAACAAAAATAAAGATAAGAGTTAGTGAAAATAGGTGGAAAAGCATCGGAGAAAAAAATGAAAAAAGTGACAGGAAAGAAGATCAAAAGAATAAAAAAAGAAAGAATCAGGAGAATAAAAGAGAAAAAGATTAAGAAGTAAACGCAAAAAACTAAGATGAAAAGTAGGTAAGAATGAAGAAAAATCACAAAGAATAAAATCAAATAGGAAATAGAGCGTGCTGAATTGTATAAGAATTATATGGGAGACAATGCTTATTAAAAATGAAAAAGTAGATTACAAAAAAAAGAAACTGAAAGAAAGCAGAGACCAAAGGTAACAATGCAAAAAACATACATAAATGAAAACATAAGCAACACACAGGACGAAAGAAAAAAAGAAATATATACAAAGAAAAATATAAAGTAGAAGGAAAATCTGGAGGGAGTGTTATTACATTCTCTATCGCTCATTTGGAATCACCCAATTGAGAATTCGCTCACTTGGGAATTCGCTCAATTGGGAATCGTCCACATAGGAATCCCTCAATTGGGAATTCGCCCACTTGGGAATTCATTCAATGAGGAATCACTCGATTGAGAATTCGCTCATTTGGGAATTCGCTGAATTGGAGTCGCTTACATGGGAATCACTAATTGGGAATTCGCTCATTTAGGAATTCGCTCAATTGGGAATGTAGAAGCTATCTATGGGATATAGCTATAGCTACTATGAGTGCTACCTATGGGATGAGTGCTACCTAGCGCACTAATGCTACCATTGTTAGATGCTCTGCAATGTAGGAAAAATTGTCATATTGATAACGTCTTGCCTGTTTTCTTTGTGTTATGCTAATTTTGTATAAAATAGACATTCGTTTATGTGCATGATTCATTAGTCCTGTTGGTCTGGTGTTCAGCTGAGTTTTTATAAGGGTATGACCAATCGGCGGAATCCGCATGCGGATGCGGACGTCGGATATGGTCTAAAAGGCGGATGCGGAATCCGCAATTTTTTGACACATATTTTAGTCTAATCGGCAGATGTGGAATCCACCGATTAAAAGAGAAAAAACAAAAGAAAATAAAAACAAAGAGAAAAAAATATTATATAGAGAATAGGAGACGAAAAAAGTAAGCATGGTGAAATAAGAAAGAGAGAAAAAAGAAATCAAAAGCTGGGAAAAAATACTCCGTAGTAAAAAATGTATTGACAGAACTTCTCATGAATCATGAAGAAATATGAAGAATCAACATTTCTGAGTTGAAATATAGTTATTTTTCAAATTCTATTATTATCGGTTTAATTATTTTGCTCTGATGTAATGTTTACGTGCCCTATTGTCCTGCAATCTAATGTCCTGCGCTCTATTGTTCTGCCCCCTAATGTCCACACTCTATTGCCCCGTGCTCTAATGTCTCGATACCATTTTTACCAAGTACTTTGACTGCGTCGTAGACCAGGTGGCCGACTGTGCCGTTTGGCCGACAGCGGCTGGCCGACTTTACTGGGTGGCCGACTGTAGCACATGGCCGACTGTAACACATGGCCGACTGTACCGGGTGGCCGGATTCAATTTAAAATAGTTTATATGTATAAGTCGAACCTTATGTAAAATGTTTTCGCACGAAATGTGAATAGAATGTTGCTAAGTATAGGTTTCAATGTAAAAGATATCAAAAAATGCAAGAGCAACGCAAAAATAGGCTGATCAAGTGAAAGCACACAAGAATATCTATTTGAATTCGAAAGTATTTCATTTTGTAAGAAATTTTGCCCCTCGTATTCTTTCACTTTGTTGAGTATATTTGTTATAAAATGAATGAAAATGATTTTGGAGTTATGAGCACTGTAACATTTGAATTTAAAACGTTTTATAGAAACTATTTTTATTCAGAGTCATACTTGGCATTTATACACAGGAAAATCTTAATTTTGGAGTACTTATTTCAATTTTCATAAACAGAAAATGCAAGAAATTCACCAGTATTTTTTTCAAATAAAAGCACCATGCTGATATTCCACATGTGTGAAGGCCACATGGCTTTTAACACAGATAAACCCATATATCGAAAAAAAGAAATAAGCCAGAGGCATTCCAGAGTACGACCCTTAGATAATTTACTCAAGTTTACCATACAATTTATCCCCTGAAAAAATTTCTGGCTACAGGCCTGGATAGGCAGAAAGGTTGTAGATTGAGAAAAGAATGGTTGATGCAAAAGAAAATAAATATCAAGGGGTGCAAAAACATCCATCTGATCAGAAAAAATGACTGAACGGCTTTCCACTTCAAAGAATGCTGTGCACAATGCAGATGCTTTTCTTTTCATATTTTTTGTTTATTACTTTCCCACGCTATGACTAACCATTCCCGCCTGCAAGAATTTCCTGCATGACTTCAGAACTTTACAGTACATTATTTAGCTTCATTAATTTGAAAAAAAATTAAAGGTCTAAAAAAATTGTCAGAATTATCCTGGCAAAGGCAGTATTGATCTGCATTTGAAAATTGAAAATTTGAATTCGTTTGTGACGAATCGAAATAAATTTCATAATTTTGTTGTAATTATATTTCGTAATCAATAAAGAGCACGCAAAAAGTGCTAGGTACACAAAGAAAAGAGTATACACTAAAAATAGAAGCAGACTGGCTCATATTTAACCACGCTCCTTTAATAACCGCCTATATGCTTATTGCTGTAGAAAGTATGGGTACCCGATTCTATAGTTATGCCCATGCACGTAGCGGGGGCGGTTCGGGTGGGGGAGGGGGGTTGAGACCCAACAGATTTTAATTGACCCCCAGGAGATTCTTGCTGACCCCTAGCAGATTTAACTCCCTCAGCAATGATCGACAAGATGACGAACGAAATTGAGCAAGAGAGAAGAAAAAGTCGTCATGAAAATGGAAACGATGCTGTAGTTTAACAATTTTGCTAAACAAAGCGTACTTGGTTCTAAAGAGGTAACATTAAAACCTTTAAAAAGTGCTGTCTAAGCAAATAAGTTCACATATCTGACTAGTACAGGTTGAAGAATATGCTGCTTGGATGATAGAAGACCTTTCTAATATATTTTTTTCGTTATCAAGAACGAAAAACATTTCTATTCCACCCACTGTCCTGGCTGACCTCCAGCAGAATTAGTATGCTGTGCATGTATTGCTGTCGACGATTGGGATGCAGGAGGGCTACGTAGTGAGTGCGCAAGTGCTACCTAGTGCATGAGCGCTACCATAGTCACAAGCGCTACCAAATTAGAAAAAATGTCGTATACACTTAGCGTTGAAAGTTAAAGTAGTTTGTTTTTTTATTTTTTTCGAAATATTTTCTCAATTATTTTCAAATGTTTTATCATTTTGAGTTCAAAATTAAAATTTTTTTTTGAATATACGTCTCAAGTTGACCGAGGACTGATTATTTTCAGCAAATGTGGATCCATGGCAATTATCCTATTTCAATGTAGAGTTATTGGGACGACCCTTGGCCAGGAACAACAAATCACTTCATCTTACCGCGGTTCATGACATGCATTTGGCATAACACAATTTTTTGCATTTACTTTTGCATGATTAATAATTAATGAAATTTTCACGGTATATGCATCATCTAATTGGAAAAAATTGAATGAGCCGAATTATTCAATGCAAAAAGTAAATGTGATGTGTTACTTGACTTATATATCTCAGCAGAGAGTAGGGGATCTGAATAAGGTAGCGGATGTGCAGTTGTAAGTAGCAGATCTGGCACCGGCCCAAAAGTTATCTTGTCAACACGCAGAGTATATAAGATAATTTTTTTCAATTTGGTAGCGCTTGTGGACCGGGTAGCGCTTATGCACCCAACCCGATCATGACGGATGTACTACAGTAAGCATTGTCATAACATCCGTCTCCGTTTCCAAAAAAAATCTTCACTATGCCAGTACGGAAAAAATTGGTATGTTGAGAACTGAGCCTAATTAATTAGAAATTTTCGAACGGATCTTAGAATAATAACTTGAATAAACAGATAGTAGTAATTTGATGATTTCCATACGAAACGCACTCTTTATCAACGATAAGTCCCGTTTTCAGGGTGATAAAAAACACCTTTCTAAAAGTATTTTCAGCCAGCTAAGCTAGAGTTTTAAAGTTTTGTTTTTAAGGCTGATATATTTTTTTAAACTTCTCCACAGACTTCTACAGTGCCAAACTTTAACAGTCTGATACATTATGCAAGAATAATTTGCCATCGGTTTCAAACAACGAAACCGTAGACCGCTACTGAATTAGTGTAATTAAAACTTCTAAGCGGATCATTCTTTCAACCACCTATATTAAGAAATATTTTTCCACACCATCATATGTTGTGTGTAATATCTACTACACTTGATTTGTCTCTCAAACATTCAAATTTGATCGAAAATTCTTGTAACCGCGTCCAGAAAACTTTCATAAAGTTTCGAAGCCATACCATACAATCGTTGAACTTTCTTAAGATTTGTTTTCCATGATGGGACTCAATAAGACATTATCAGATACAATCGGTAAAGAGAGCATGGTAATCGCAAACGTGTTTTACTCTATTGATTCATCTTACCACCAGAGCTTCCACCTGGCACTCCGGGCACATTGGATGCGATGGGTGCCAAAAACTTGGTTTGTTGCGCTTGCACTATACTATTGATCAAGGCATCTAAACCACCGTCCGGCGCCGGACGACCTCTGACCGCTTGGAAAATATGGACCATGAAAACGGCGCATAATACGGTAACGCAGTTCATGTTTACGTTATAACTATTGAACTAATGGAAAATTATTTTTTGTTGAAAATCACCGCCTATATGAACCGAAACCGAAACAAAACTTTTGGGGATGGCGTTTTTAAATTTTACGTTTCCGGCCCTGTGCAACGTCACTTTGGAATGCGCGGAAAGACGTGGGCCCAGTTGTGCGAACAAGCGGATCAGGTTGAACCGGTTCCCGTTCAATTTTTGATCGAATAAGTTTTTACAGTAAATGTGGTTGAGAGAATAGAATACAAAAATCACGCGTCAGGAATGAATCATTCTAATTTATATTTTGGCTCCGAACACTCAAATCACGAGGAAGTCGTTTCTGTTTGAGGATATTAAACCTATGATATGATGTCCATTTCACAATATCAGTGGGCGCTAGTGTGTTATTCACAAATATATTTTGTCCGATCCTTCATGTCAGTGGCTTCGAAAACATCTAAAACACGAACCACCACGATTATCTGATAAACAACATATCATAGAGGAATGGAAATTTGTGAGCATACTGATCTAACCTTTAACAATTTTTCGAGTGAAAAATTTTACAGTAGAACTCCATGTGAACCTGAACTTTTCTATTTGAAAGCATTTTATAAAAAACGGACTATATGCTCCATTCATTTCGAGATGATCGATGCATTGAGGTTGCGAACAAACTTTTATTCAAAATTATGGAAGGCTCATTGCACTAGTCAATAAATTTTTTCTTCGTCATACAGAGTCCGCGATCATCACTCTTCTCAATCATTGCAAGATTATCAAAATTAATTTCCTGATCTCTAGTAAGTCAGAAGGATAGGTTTTAAGAAGAGCTGGTGGTCGGACAGGTGGGACGTTTCTAAGACGACTTCATTCTACGAACGAAGAATTAACAATGAACCAAAAGACGAACGAAAATTGCTTATGTGACCATAACTGACACAACGTGATTTATGCAGAATAAATATTAAAAATGAAATGAAAAATAAAAAAATGTATAAGTGGAAAGCAGTGTTGGAAGTAATTAATTACGTTCACGAATTACTGTAAGAAAAACAAGTGTAGTATCGGTTGAGCTAAATGTGTGGTATCCTACAAAAGATCTGAGGTCCATTGCATACAACATTTGAGAAGATCTACAGGCTACAAGCTGGTGCTAAAGGATGTACAACTTTCAATATAAGCATACGAGTTCGACAACTTGTTAGCAACAATTTTCCACAAGCTGCAGAAGAAATATACAAAGTAAACATCACACGGTCTGTTTTTTTTAAATGCTTGTAATTTGAGAAATAAAAAAAAGATGTGAAGCTATCAAAGTTGTTTACACAAAGCTTTACTGTAGGTTTTTACTTTTAAAAAATTGTAATGGTTGAGAAGGCTCACAAATTTCCAGTCCAATGTAACATTTGAGCAGGAAATCTCAAAATATGGAATAAGTATTTACTTTCCACTTATATTATTTGAACTAGCATTTCAAGAAAAACAGACAGTAGAATTGTACAACCATTTTACTCATTGATTGCGAACTTTTATCTAAAGCTTGTAGGAACTCGTAGCTACAAGTTGCCGACTTATATGTTTACCTTAGTTTGCAGATCTGGGGTGAATGTCGGAAAGCCGCCAGCCATAATGTTTTCACAATAGGCGAACCCAAGTCAGGTTCGTTAATCTAGCGATTGAGCAGGAGGTTCATCTGAAAGGCGGTTACGTTGAACGAAAATGTTGTGTGACGATGCACAAAGGGTGTAATCGTGGATTTTCCTCTGAACCCATAGACTTGATGTGGTGCATGCATGTCACGGGCCTAGACCTGGATTTTTGTGATGGAGCACTGCTGCACTCGCAACAGGCGATGCAGGGCTGTGCAGTCGGTGGTGCAGTGACTTTCCACTGTGCATGAACCGTTACAGTAGGTTTCAATGATAAATAGCACTGGAATTATAGGACGTGTTTGATCGGTGGTATGGACATTAGATTAAAAGGCTGATAAACTAGAAACGACTCCCGAAAGAGCTAGGATTTTTCTGCACGTGAATAGATGTATATGAAAATTTGCATATAAATTACGCAAATGGATTCGAACAATTCGCGTGCTCCGATTTTCAGTTTGATCTAAATAGCAGCCATAATGAAAAAACCGAAAATCGAAGTTTAGACAAAATTTTGGAATTCACATTAAACCGAATATTATCCTTGATCCTCCAGTGGAAACTAGTAGCTCTCAAGTCTACATGTGTTTTATTCATAAGACCCAAGGAAATCATTTATCTTTGAGGTTGAAGACGATAAAAAAATCCTAATCAAGGAAATCCAATAATGAAGAAAACTATTGACAGCTGATTCAATAGAACTTTCGCTGCGACTTTGCAGTAACTGATGCCATTCCAAAATAAATCAACTGCCTGATTCTCAGCGAAATTTCAATCTTGCACAATTTATAATATAGAGGTATAAATTTTCGGGCACTTGATGTCCATTCATACATTTTGTGTTGGAACATAGGGTGCTCATAAACGTTTGAAAAGTACCACTATACGTCTGTTTATAATGAGAGATAATAAGTACCGCGCTAATTACACAAAGTTTCTACTGTGTCATTTTTTACTATAGTACGGGTTAGTTGAGTAGATTCACGAAAATGGAAAGGAGGAAATGGTAAAAATATGTAGGCGCTAGCTTTTCCTGTTATTTACAGGCATTTCAAGAACATCAGTGTATAATGTATCACATTTTTGACCGATTCATCATACTCCAAGAGTCCCTTCCGTAAATGCACATAGTAGGGTAGAGGGGTAAACCCTGCACCTGAAACCCCGGATACCCTTACCCTGCCTGAAAAAATCGTTAGATGCGTCTCCTTAAGCTTTTTTGGAGAGCAATTTTTTGTTCACTTTTCAGATATTAAATATTATACGAGATGCTTATGGACTCTTTCTTTATTTTTTTCTCACTGAACCCTCCAGAAAAAGTTGAAGGACACCTCTGAGATAATTTTCGCCGTGCATGTCTGAGCGCTTCCAAATCGGAATGTTGACCACGCCACTTCTTCTACGAACATTATCATGAGATGAGATGCAGCGGGAAAAGTCTTAGAGCCCAGTGGTGAACTACACTAATGTCTCAGGAATACTGTAACTCGGACCGAAATAAACTAGATTCGCTACACTCGCAGTCGTTGCTGACGTCAAACGTCTGCCGTTACTACTTAAAATGAACGTTAGACATTGGACTATGTGTACAGCTATTTATTAGGCAATGGATGAGTAGAGATGCAATATTAAAATGTACTATACAGTCTGCTTTTCCTGAAATACAGGACACAATATCTGAGAGGATTGAGCTTTGTATAGTAGTCAAAATAAAACTGTTGCTTAAAAATATATGTGAAGGATAGTTTTTGACGCTAAAAACGAATCTGACATTTATTTTCACGAAAGTGAAAAGTTATGGTTCTTCAGTAATCTGAAAGTAAGAATTTTATGCATTTTCTTTCATTATATACTTATTATTGTTGTGAGAATATGATGGCTTCATAATTTTTTTCACTATACTCCATCTATTTTGAAAAGATTGGTGATGTGAGGCCGCAGTCAAACTTTCATTCAAAATTATGGTAAGCTAATTTTTTATTTCTGCCTTCAAGAAAGTGTAAAGCCAAAGAATTTTTCAGAGGAAGTATATTGGATTTGCCAAGGATGAAATAACATCGTGTGGCACATGGCAGTCGCCCACCTCTGACAATTATTCTGAATCAAGATGATGGTTATGCCAACGAATCTCTAAATATATTTTGTTCAAATCATCGACCATCACAATTGGAACTTCTCACCGAAGTAAAACGTATGCGGTCAGAAAAGAAAAATTAGACGACATATGAGCAGCTATCAGCAGTGTTGATATTAAAATCGAAGAAATTCGCAACACAAATTTGAAGAATCAAGGTAAATATTATTTCTCCGATGAAGTGATGCAGCAGCAAAAATCGTGTCAAGAACGAATAGTTGGAAAAACCTTGAGTTCACTATTAGGATTGGCTATGGTAGCAATGACTTTTTTATATATAGAACATTGGAAATTTTCAAGCAAAAATTTATAGTCTTCCAAAATTTCGTCTTTCATGACAACCAACATTATTATTAATTCAGATTGAATACTGATCATTGATCAAAGAAAGCAACATGAATTGAGAAGTTTTGTGGCTATAAGAACTTATGGATTTTGCTTCTAGTTAATCAAATTTGATAGTTTTATGTACATATGATGGCAGCATCTGAGATGGCTTTGAACTTGATGTTTTCATCGAGAGAATGATGATGATTTTGTAGCCAACCAAGTTTTCAACACAATTAATTTTCTGTGTCACACAATTATTGACATGCAACGTGAGCTCAAAGATAATTGCTAAAACTTGCACATGCCAGGAATGCAAGCAATCGCTCGGCTGCCTCGAATGCCTGGAGCGTGCACATGTTAGTTTGAACAATCTCTATGCTGTCACTGGGTATCCACCAATAGCACCACGGTGTCCTCTGTGTCGTGCAAGCCATCCTGACGAAGGCAGCACTAACATTGAAAACGACAGCAGCTGGGCACCTCTACAAATTTTCGGTTTTGAAGAAATTTCACAATGTGTTTTTCGCTCAATGTTTTTTGTGGAAAAGTAAAATGGTATTGACAACATGGAATTCATAGTGCAAATGCCTTTAAATTGAAATCAAATAGTGTTGACATACTTGGCATTTCAGACAACATTTTTGCATATGCTTACGTGAATATGGGTCCACTTCCCGAACAGTGAAACTTACACAGTGAACATTATTGGCTAGATACTTGTTTTCATCAGAATACATGATATTCTTATCATCAGAATAGACGACATTCAATTTGCAATAATCAATTTTTTTTGGCATTCAAAAATGGTTTTTGATATGAAAAATGAGCTCTGTTCTGTGCACAATAGCTTCTGGGGTGAAGATCAACAGTCACCGTTAAGGTGATATAGTCTGTTTTTTATAAAATGCTTCGACATAGAAAAGTGACACAAATCTGTACTTGTCGAAATCGTTTACATACAGCTCTTACTGTAAAATATTTCGCTCGAAAAATTGTTAAAGGTTAGTTACGCTCACAAAACTTTCAGACCTACATGATATATTGTTTATCAGAAAATCGTAAAAATCTGAAATACTACTTGCTTTCATTTCAAGATAAACAGACTATACAGACTTATGCACATTTTGGACCGGGCATCTACGGTGGACGAGACCGCCAAAGTCAAGAAAAAAAACCTTTCGCCAAGAAAAAAAAATTTTCGTGAAAAAAACTTTTCGCCAAAAAACATTTTGTATCAGAAAATTTTTATTTGGCAGCAAAAAAATTTGGAACAGAAAAAAATTTTGACCGAAGAAATTTTTTTTCGTTTGAAGAATTTTTTTCCCCAATGAAAAATTGAAGTTTTCATTTTGCCGGTCTCGGGCATCTGCATCGGTTGAGACCGGCAACTGGACGAGGCCGGCAACAAGTAACAGTGATAGCACTTGCCGTTACAAAACCAAGAAAAAAATATTCGCCAAGAAAATTCGTTTTCGCCAAGAAAAAAAATTTTATCCAAGAAAATTTTTACTTGGCAGCAGAAAAAATAGTTTGGAATAGAAAAAATAATTTTGACCGAAAATTTTTTTCCGTGTTGAAAAATGGAAATTTCGATTTTGCCGCTCTTGGGCATCAGCATCAGCCGAGATCGGCAACGGCCGAGAGTGGCAATAATTGATGAGCATGTTCTGTTTCTTTTCATCTGCTCAAAATAGCGCGAAAAACAAGAGAAGTACTGCGCGGCCAATGCGCATGGATTGTTGACAGCTTTGGTCTATTTAATCGTGCTAAGCCTGAAAAGGCTGCAACTTTTAAGACAAAAATTGCCATAGAATCCACATATTTTTCAAAAAAATGCCATTAACAAAATGTCGAAAAAATGCATCAATCAATTATATGAATTTGCGGTTTGGGAAACCTTTTCTCTGGCATTTGAATAATTTTGAGAATGTGGCATCAAACTGGGAATCGATCTGTAGATCCCTGAGACCGACCCAAAAACATATTTTAAAAAGTTCTATCTTAATTTTTTATAGAGATTTTTTTTATTTTTGTTTTTTTTATTTTTATTTTTATTTTTTTTTTATTTTTATTTTTATTTTTATTTTTATTTTTATTTTTATTTTTATTTTTATTTTTATTTTTATTTTTATTTTTATTTTTATTTTTATTTTTATTTTTATTTTTATTTTTATTTTTATTTTTATTTTTATTTTTATTTTTATTTTTATTTTTATTTTTATTTTTATTTTTATTTTTATTTTTATTTTTATTTTTATTTTTATTTTTATTTTTATTTTTATTTTTATTTTTATTTTTATTTTTATTTTTATTTTTATTTTTATTTTTATTTTTATTTTTATTTTTATTTTTGTTTTTATTTTTATTTTTATTTTTATTTTTATTTATTTTTATTTTTATTTTTATTTTTATTTTTGTTTTTATTTTTATTTTTATTTTTATTTTTATTTTTATTTTTATTTATTTTTATTTTTTTTTTATTTATTTTTATTTTTATTTTTATTTTTATTTATTTTTATTTTTATTTTTGTTATTTTTATTTTTATTTTTATTTTTATTTTTATTTTTATTTTTATTTTTATTTTTATTTTTATTTTTATTTTTATTTTTATTTTTTTATTTTTTTTTTATTTTACTTTTTAATAATATTTGATTATATTAGTAATACGACGGTTTCTACTAGTCTTTTTCTAACGGGCTGAAGTCTATAGACTGGTCTTCATTTAGACAACCAAAGAAATCTTTAATGAATGCAGACTTCAGCCCGGTCTAGATGTAAACCGGTCTATAGACTCTAGGTTGGTCTTTAGCCTCCTTTGTGAATACGGCCTCAGGCCCATGGGCAGCCGAAGTCGGAGCGGGGTCTCCAGGTAAAAGTTTTTGTGAAATTTTCGTTAAAAATGAGAAAATGGTCAAAAGAGTCGCTCTTGTGGGTCAAAGAGGCGTAAAAATACTTAGTTGGCGTAAAGCCCCAAAAATTTGGCATCTTGACTGAATTCTGATGAAAATTGGTCATTTATTGGCATGTTAATGGCATTTAAAAAAATATGTGGATTCTATATCAATTTTGATCAAAAGTTGCGACTTTTTTAGGCTTAGCACGATAAACTATAGTCTGTTTTTCTTGAAATGCTTCTAAATAATTAAAGTGGAAAGCAAGTAGTATTTCAGATTTTCACAATTTGCTGATAGACAATATGTCATGTAGGACTGGAAATTTGTGAGCATACTGACCTAATCTTTAACAATTTTTCGAGTGAAAAATTTTACAGTAAGAGCTCTATAGACGATTTTGACGACAGTACTGATTTGTGTCACTTTTCTATTTGGCAGAATTTTATAAAGAACAGACTATAGACCATACCTGCCAATAATCCATGCGAATTTGGCCGCACAGTACTTCTCTTGTTTTTCGCGCTATTATGAGCAGATGAAAAGAAACAGAACATGAAAAATCGAAATTTTCATTTTCCATCACGAAAAAATAATTTTTGCGGTCAAAATTTTTTTTCTGCTGCCAAGTAAAAATTTTCTTGGACGGTGAATGATTTTGCAGGTCACGGCCGACGCTGGCGGCCGAGAGCGGCAAGGGCTATCACTGTAGCTTATTGTCCAATTATTTCAGTTGCCGGTCTCGACCGATGCATGTACCCGAGCCAACCAAAATGAAAATTTCAATTTTTTATCGGGAAAAAATTCTTTAAACGGAAAAAATTTTTTCTGACAAATTCTTTTTCTGTCCCAAGATTTTTCCTGCTGCCAAATAAAAATTTTCTGGCATAGATTTTTTTTTTGGGAAAACATTTTTTTTCTTGATGAAAAAATTTTTTTCTTGATTTTCCTGCTCTCGTCCATGGTAGGGCATCATCACCGCAAAACACTATTTTAATCACTCTTTTTGTACCAACTTTCTCGAAATTATATTGTTTCCGATGTGATGAGCATATGAAAAATACACTAAATCACTAAAATTTTATGTGCATTCGAAAGTTATCCCATGGTACACGGACAATTGTGGCAAAAAATGACAAATAGTCGATACCATAAGGTATTCAAAAAGCGAAAAAAAACTGTACTTACTACAATTACTGCACATGCAATACGCTATTTTGTTTGGGGAATTTTATTACTCAAAAGGGAAAAAATGTGGAAATAATTTCCAAGTAACTTATCAACATTTCATTAGGACAATGATAACAAAATTTTTTCGACCACGTGATGCCAATCTGACTTAAGGCCAAAGTCTACAAGACTGTGGTCCGCCCAGTCACACTCTATGGGTCAGAATGTTGGTCAGCGAGCTCCAAGCATGAACAGGCGCTCCACGTTATGGAAATGAGAATGCTACGATGGGCCCTTGGCTTAATGGGATTCGACCATGTTCTTAATGATGACGTTCGAAGGCGCATGGGAATGGCACTCATTATGGAAAAGATGCGAGAAGGAAAGTTACTGTGGTATGGACATGTAATGAGAAGCGATGAGAACTTGGTGGCACGGATGGCGATGCGACTGAACCTGCAGGGCCGAGGGCCATGAGGAAGACCAAAGAAGCGCTGGATGGACCATCGTCGAAGACATGCGAAAAGTGGGCACAGCCCCGGAAGACGCCCAAGACCAGGCCAAGTGGAGACGGGCATGCCGACAAGCGGACCCTGCCTTTTCGTGGGACTAACGTTAGGAAGAAGAATGATAACAAAATTTCTGACAATTCCACCTTCCAAATCAGGACAGTGTTTCGAAAAGCGTACTGTAGTATGGCGCTACATAACACAATCCTAGTGAGTATAGTGGGAAATTCGATCTCTTAGAGCCAACCATTCAAAAATCAAGTTCAGGATGACGTGCTAAAACTGACATGGCTGATTTAAAACACATCTTATAACTGATGGAATGTTTCTCATCACATGAAAACAAATTTAATGGTGTGAGTTGATATGATTTCAGTTTATCAGATGTGGTCTACGCATACATGTAATAGGATCCTGAGGTCTGGGGGGTCGAGCGACTTTTTTGGGGCCGGGGGTCACTGATTCTCAAAAATTTTAGGGGGTGGGGTCTCTGCAGGAAGAAGAATTTGATTTTTTCGTCAAAAAAGTCCGAAAAACGGTTCAAAAAATAGTAATTTTTGTTTAAAAAACTGTAAAAAATGTATTCATGGGGCGGAGCGCCGAGAAAATTGACATTTTTGACCAATTTTTTTTTTTAAATTGACATTTTTCATCAAAAAATATTGATATTCTTTAGTATTTTTCCAACCAAAAGTATGATGGTCCCTATGATTACCATATGGCTAGCCAAAGGATAGGAAAATCTTGGGGGGGGGGGGTCGCCCAATCACTAGTCACGTTCTAGGACAATTGACTCCCAGTAATTCGCCCCACCCCCCAATTCGTCCCCCACAATTCGCCCCCACCGCAGTTCGCCCTCGGACAAGTCGCCCCCAACACAATTTGCCCCTGAGCAATTCGTCCCTGATTATTCGCCCCTGGTACTCATATGTTACCTACGTTTTGGATTTAAAAGCAAGTCCATGCCATTTTATGTTATATATTTCCAGACATTTCCCCCATTAGGTAACCATATTTTATGTGAAGCATAATGGAGATGAAAAGATAACTTTTAACTTCGCCCTGTCTCCTCTGTTTCCCTTTTTATTCTTTTTTTACATTGTCTTTTTCCTTTTCTGGTTTCATACATATTTTCCTTTCCCGGCTTCATTTCTTGTAACTTTTTATTGGGATCTATGGATAACAATAAAGAGTATTACAAAGCTTCACAATTCTTCTACGTGTGACTCTGTTGGGTTCATACTATCTTTTTAGTGACAACCTTGCAGTGTAAAGGAAAAAAGAAGAAAACGAAAATGAGTAAAAAAATAATCAAAAACAATATAGAATAAGAAACTAAACAAGAAAGAAGAAAAAGAAAAAAGAGAAATTAAACGAAAAAAGGAACAAAACACAGAAAAAACAAATGCAGAAGAAGAACATAAATGATTTGCAATTCTGCTCATGACATCCGTGTTACACATTTAAATTATATGTATAAGTATTCACGTCATCAGCCTAAAATTTGGCAAGGTTACTGGGCATTGGGACACCATCATTACAAAGTTAAAAAATGTCAATTTGTAAACGGCCAGTGTTGAAATTTTTCACATATTTTTGTTGACATTGATCATTTTCAGTCAGTTTAACTTTAGCTGCAAGCGTTCGTCTTGAACTCAAAGCCACACAATTTGTTTCAAGTAGAAAAAACAGGCCACTTCAATTCCAGGGAACTACTGCTCAAACGCCTGTATTGCTAACTGTACGAGTAAAAAAGACTTATACTGACTTAGTACTAACTGCAGGAGTAAATAAATCTTATATTCAAAGAAAATTAAAAATAAATTGTGGACCTTTATTTGGAACATTACTGTAGATCTTTTTGTTCACAATACTTGCACTTTGCACGCAGAATTTACGAAGAAACATGCTATTTCGGCTGGGAAAAATCTCAAATAGGTTTTGGGTATGGATGTGTAGAAATGCGTATTACATAACTGCTAAAAACCTAGTGGAATTATTTTTCCATCTGAATTTTTTATTAAAAAACAATGAATTGGATGCCAATTACTGGGGGTCAATTGTGTTGGGGGCGACTTGTCCTGGGGCCAGCTGCAGTGGGTGTAAATTACTGGGAGCGAATTGTGGGGGGGGGGCGAATTTCTGGGCGCGAATTGTCCGTATCCCAGCTAGTCATATGGCCGACGATTTCTGGGGAGGGGTTCCTATAGTACTTCTCCACCAATTACACGTATGAAGCTAAGGTAGTCTACTTCTCTTAAAATGCTTCTAAGTAATAAGAGTGGAAAACAAGTAATATTCCACATAACTTGGATTTTCTGGAAAACTTAACTTCAATTAGAACTACATCTTCGTGAGATGTACTCCACTGAACTTTTGTTTTGAGTCCTTAACCGGGATTTCCTACTAATACTTTTGTTTCATAGAATCTATAAAAACTTATCCGAGAAAAACAGCAAAATTCAACAGTCTCACTTCAAGCTGAAAACAAACTCCTTCCGTACGATAGTAGTGCACTTTTGCTAAAGAATGTGAAGAACTGGAACTTCAGAGGTCTGCCGTATAAGACCAAAGCATGAGCTGAACTTGTCCTTTCTTGGTGCTAATCGTACAGCTTTTCGATTCAGTAAAAATTTCTGTTTACAATAAATATTCTTGCGATGGAAAAATGACAGAAATAAGTACTGACATCAAAATCTTTTACACAAAACTGTCATTGACAAAAGATTTTCAGATTCTTCTTTAATTTTAATTTTTTATGCTTTAACTAGGTTTTCAATTTTTTTACAAAACTTCGGAAAAAGCAAAAGTCACGTACGAAAAAATAAAAAAAGAGCAGTAAATCTGATTAACGAACATCCGATTTCACTGTCATCTTTCTTAGAACGCTATGTAAATAAGAAAACTGGGAAGCAGGTTCCATTCTATAATTTTTGCTATTTCGTACTCTACTGCCATATGGGAGCGAAAACACGTGAGCCCATTCAATTAACGTTCAATTATTTTTTGAGCAAAGCTTTTTGAAAACGGTTTTGACGGCAGTGCGTCTTTTGGTCATTTTTTAACACTAAGTTTTTATAGACAACAGTCTGCGGATGCACCAGGGCACCTTTGACACTGTTACTTATGAAGTCAAAGTAACTTTGACACTAGCGACCCCGATTTTGACATTCAGTATCAATGAATATCATACAGAAGAATTTTCCTTCGCATTTAAAAATAACAATACTGATCAAGAAGTCTGGAAAAGAACTATAAATTTTTGCGGTTTCTCATGCATTACTTTTTGACTGATTCTAAAAGAGTCGACTATTTTCCGAACAAATATGGTCGAAAATTCTAAATTTTAAACTCAGCAGGCTTAAATTTCCGATTAGGATTTTGATGGGATCGTTTGCAGCGCCTAATGATAGATTTCTAAAAAGGCTGTAAATTCTATCGAACATTTATTTTGCTTCTGATGATATAAGAATTAACGACGGCTGCTAAAAAAAGAAATTCAACACACATCTCTTGTAACATTGTGAAGAACTGCTGCTACCACCTGGAAGTCTATCTGCATTTCCGTAATTTTTTGTCAGCACCTGATAGGACATGAGCTAGTAAACGAGTTGAGCATGAACGGCGCCTGGGCAGATCACCAACTCAACGATTACTTCTGCTACAGTGCGAATTTTTAGCACAAGAAGCTGCAGAAAATACAGGCTATTTAATTAATAACTCATTATCGGGATTGAAATGGCAATGAGAAAAATTGATTCATTGATTCTTGCTATCATAACTAGTTTCATGTTTATTTATTTCACAAGTTGAACAAGTTTTTTTATTAATATGTTTTTAAAACAAGTTAAAACAAGTTTACATGAAAAAGCATGCCAAATCGGTGGTCGAAAATTTTTTATAGCAATACTGTATTGAGAGCCCATATCGACACGATATGCTGCGTATTTTAAAATATTAGAAAAAAATTTTAATCATAAGTTTAACATGTTAATTACTCCGAATCGGCGTTTCTCCGATACAGATCATCATTACAGGTTCGTCTATGTTACATGAAAAGATATTATGCTTAATCGGCAGTCGAGAGATTTTCATAGCAATACTATATTAGTTTATAACCCATATTAACACCCTATGCATTATTCATTGTCCATTGCTGAAATTCCTAATCAAACAAAGTTTATACCGTCAAAAGCATGCTGTATGAGTGTTAATAGTCAGTGGACTTCATTATACAAGTTAGCGACCCAAAACAGTAGATAAAAATTTAGTTTATGGAGATCGTTGATTCACTGCTCGCTGTTTCACCCATAGTTTCTCAGCAATGGTCGTCCCACGAATACGATCATTCATTCAAAACGTTGTTCGAAGACATGGCACTGTCGACCAATTCAGGTCGTAGATCCTAAACGGCGTTGAGTTGCGTAATTATGGCTAGCATTTTGTCTTGGACGCCCCAATCCAGCAATGTAGTTGTCGATTCATTGGTGAAATTGTACTTTTCCAACCATTGGATGACTTTGAAATTTTTTCACATAATGTTCGACACAACGAAAACTCAATGGGAGATGAAAACTCACTTTTTCTTCACCAGTGAGAGGACGAAATTGGAGAACTTGGTGCACGAACTAGAATTCGCAACTTTAGCTCAACTCAACGCAAGAATGATGCACTGGAATGTTGATGAAGCATGGAAGTTTGTGGAAAAAGCCCTGGAAACTTCAGTCATAATAAGATTTCATAACAATGAAAATATAATAACTGTTGAGCATGCCCTTGAATCAATAAAAGTCTACTCGTTAATGGCAGAAAGTAATTCTATGCTGACAAATTATGCAATACAAAAATTTGATCCGTTGATCATTGATCTGAAACAAGAAGACTTCAACAGCATTTTCACAAATATGGAGGAAGTGAGTCAAAATATTTTGATTAAGAATCTGAACGAAAAAATTCTCCTGATTAGTGACATGTTGTACGATAAGAGTATACGGACCCAATATTATATGGATATATTGCACGGAATAGTCTCGAATTTCATGGAAGAATATTCAATTCGTACTGATCGACTGAATATATCAGACATAATACTCGGGACCAGCGACGCCCCGTTGGAGCCATCAACTTCACCACAGTACTTAAGATGTGGTAAATCACCAGACACTATTATAACAAGTTACAGTCAAAGACCCCGATGGAACAACAAGTCCAAAGAATGCAGATACCTGATCATAGATTCTTCCTCCTGTTGGGGATGTACTTACAGTAGCAGTAATCCCACATCGATGCAAAATTGGTGAATTGACAAACTCATGATTCGACCAAGAAACAGGATGTTTATCATTCTTACACCTTGTTTATGTTTGGGGCGAGTCGCTTTTGCTAGTGTTTATATTTGTACTGTTTTGCCCAGTAAATCGGAGCACTGACAGCCCACTACACATATTTACATAATAATTTTATATTATTATTGTTATTATTTTATTATTACGTACTTGCGCATGACCCATTACCAAGGAGAGTACCCAGCTTGCCTGGACATCAGTGTAGTGAGTTCTTTATAATTGTGTGAACCTTTAGGAAGCATCTGGGGAGACTTTGATTGCTTTTCAATTGCAAGAGTTGGAGTTTCCAGTTACTAATTAGTGACTGAAAGTTGCGTTTATTTCTGCTGAAGAACTGTTGCTCTGTGTTTAGTTGATTGCTAATAGGAAGCTCCTTTGAGTGACCTACAGTAGTCAGTTGGATACAAGCGGATAGTATCTTGAGTTATATTGCTGACGTCTTTTGACTCAAGCAGAGAAGTAAACATAACAAGTGGTGGCTTCTGACACTTGCAATACAGAAAAGCACAGAGTCACCCCTGGTGCTACAAAACCAAAAGGTTTCTACAAAGATCTAGGACTCAAGATGTCCAGAAATACTGAGGACTTAGCCTCTGGTAAAACTTTACCGAGGACTCTGCCTGGTATAAGGCATGATGAGTCGGATAAATCATTCGCACTGCCTGTAGTATCTATGTTGGGCACCCTGTTGATGTCAAGTTGCATTGGGAAATCGCCATGCAAATCGACAAATTGGACGACCAGCAGTGCAGACATTTGCATAGAAATGGAGCACCACAGAAAGACCAAAAAAGTGATAGTGATTCATTCATTGTCATTATTATATTTTTCGATATTATATGCTGGCTTCCAATAAATATTATCTGAGCACATCATATCCAAATTTACATAAATTGTATAGTGGTATAGCCACATTCTTTTTAACATTCGTCGGAAATAATTGCTATACTTATTGTTTATTCTTTAGATCCAATCGACCAACTGGAGCGAAGGGCCAAAGGCCCAGGGGCCTGCCTGCTGACTGCAAGCTCAGGAAGAGATTCCTTGTCTTTTCTGGAAGACTACGAGGGCTCTGTGTGAGGCCCCTCATTTAAAGTAAGTTTATCATTGTTGTTGCCAGGTCTGGGGAACTGAACTGTTGCACAATCTCGGAGGCATAGCCAAGGAATTAGCTCTAACAGGTCAGTTCAGACCAGAACTAAGCTTTTCTTAAACCCTTAAGGAAAGACCTGCACAGCAAGTGGTGGCTTTTAACTCCTCATAACAGAACATTGTAGTCAAACTAGGAGAAAGGAATATCCTCCAGGTTTCTACAGAAAGTTAGCAGGATTTAAAATGCCTAATGAAAGGATAGCGAGAGGTAATACTTTGCATAGATCACCAGCCAGAGTAGCGAGTGCTGGAAATCTACTCAATTTGGGAGACAGAAATCAGCAACGGCATGCTGCTCCAGACCCAGTGATTCCAGATCAGACTCCTGCGAGGGTTCAGCCATTGCAACAACAGGCAATGCATTTTACCCCCCAGGATGCTGGGGTACCATTAGACCACCTGCCCACGATTGCCATGGATGGACAGGAGGCAGGCCTGGCGAATCCAAATCAAGACGCCGATGGACTGCTGCCACAAAATGTTAAACGATCACCACCACGGGTCGAATTAGCAGGACTGAAAAGGGACATCATTACCCCCAAAATTCGACCAAATTTGAATGGAGTGGACCCCAAAATCAAATGACAACGATTAGAGAGCATTCTACAACATCAAGAGGGATTTCACCAACAGGAAAGAGCTCCCGAGATGTCCAATCAAGAATTGGTGATGCAGCTATGGGAATTGAAAGGAACCATCGAAGCTTGGTTCAACATCATTGCGAATGCTGCTACAGAGGACAACAAAAGGGAAGCCCACAGTCACCGACTGGAGCTGGATAGACAGGTTAGACCATGTAATACTGGTGCAGAAAAAGACAACCATCTCTTAGCTGAAACATATGCAGGTGCAGGGCCTAGTAACAGGCCAGAAGTTGATGAAGGGCAAAGACTCGATTTTCAGCCCAAAAGTTGGAGAGGATCAGCTGAAGATGTTCAATTCGAGGGAGCTGAGCAATCAGCAGACCTTAGGAATCAAAATCAGATAGCTTCGCAGCATCCAAGTTTGACAAGAGTGGTCTATGATGGTAGAGGAAATATAGGTGATCCAAATACCCCTAGACCAGATCAACTGGCATGTTTCCCACGTAGGGATTATCAATTTGACAGAGACAATTTGCCATCAAATCAAGGAGGTGTACCACCGCAACGAGATCCAAATTGAATCATGCTGCAATCTCTAAACTCTGATATGGATCCAGTTTTAACAGCAGCATATGATAAGAGGGAGATGCCGACAAATAATTTGGCACAAGAGATTGTTATTAGGAATATCGTTAAAGGTGTGTTACCCAAACTTTTAGAAGAAGGTATGGTAAATCAGCAGTTGCTTAGCTTCCTGACAGCACTAGAAGGGGAATTCCGTAGGGATACACCTGAATCAGCTAAGTATGAAGCACTGCTGAGGCTTTCTAAAGGCAGACCGAAGGCTGTTGCAAGTGACAACATGACCTATAGGGATGCCAGGAGAGCCATAATCAATATCTTTGCACCAGAATGTAACCTGGAAATGTTAACAAGGGAATTGTTTGAGATCCAACAAAGACCAACAAACAGACACTTGACTTTTTAAAGAGAGTCACTATTTTAGTGGAACTTGTAAAGGGTGATTTACACTATCAGTCAAAGCAAAGACTGATTATTGACACCTTTGTGTATAAAAGTGATCCACATTTCAGTCTGAACTGAAAAATTCCAAGCATACCTTTAGAACTTGGTATGATTTAGTACTAGAAGTTCATGATATTGAACGAAGATCTAAAAATGCCTTTCAAAGGTATGGACCAAAGGGTACTCAGCAGGATCCAATTGTTATCAATGAGGTAGCCAAGCACAGTGGGCATGATCTTGAAATTGCAGTAGTTGCTTAGCTTCTTGACAGCACTTGAAGGGGAATTCCGTAGGGATACACCCGAATCAGCTAAGTATGAAGCACTGCTGAGGCTTTCTAAAGGTAGACCGAAGACTGTTGCAGGAGACAACATGACCTATAGGGAGGCCAGGAGAGCCATTATAAATGTCTTTGCCCCTGAGTGCAACCTGGAAATGTTAACCAGGGAGTTGTTTGAGATCCAACAAAGACCCAATGAACAGGCCGTAGAATTTTTGAAAAGGGTCAGTATATTAGTGGAACTAGTCAAAGGTGATTTGGACTATCAGTCTAAACAGAGACTGATCATTGACACCTTCATATATAAGAGTGACCCTACGTTCCAGTCTGAACTTAAGAATTCAAAACATACCTTTAGAACTTGGTATGATCTAGCAGTTGAAGTTCATGACATTGAACATAGATATAGGAATGCCTTTCAGAGGTATGGACCCAAGGGTACTCAACAGGATCCTATTGTAATTAATGAAGTAGGTATGCCTAGTGGGCATGATCCTGAAATTGCCGTAGTTGCTAGGAATCAGTCAGAGGGTTTTCAACAGAGCCAGAGACAAAGGTTTCAGCAACCATATCAAAGTTTAGGTAATCAGGTACCAGCCCAGACCCAAAGGTCTAAAAGTGATTCACCTGAAATGGAGGAGATTCCAGTTCGGGAAGCCCCTAGGGCTCAGACCGAAAAAGGTAAGAAGGAGTCTCTTCTGTTAAAAATTTCTAGAGAAACGGTACAACTCATCGAAAGATTCAATCAGCTCCAGCAAAAGGTTGATGGTAGGCAAATGGAAAATTGGTCTGATGTGGCCATACCCGGCACCAGCCAGGGAGGTCAAGTCTCCCGAGATCCGACAAAACCATGGTGTGAGTTCCACAAGAACATAACACATAATACTGCAGACTGCAGGACACTGTGAGTTTTGTCCGAGCACAGGAGCAGAGGCAGAGCTAGCTTCCCTAACTTCAATAGGGGAGGCTTCAAAAATTTTGCTAGAGGTAACTACAGAGGTAGAGGAGGTTACCGGAATGCTAATTTCAATAGCAGAGGCAGAGGTGCCTATAATGTTGGTTACTCCAGTTATCAGGATAACCATGAAAATTTTCAACAGAATTTGGATTAGAACAAATTTCTGGAATTTAAAAGGCAGAAAGAACTGCAAAAGCAATATCAACAAATGCAGCAATACCAACAGCAAGCTGCCTTACAGTCACCTCAGCCAACTCAGGCTATTACGGGACCAACTTAGACTCTGCAATAGGGTCAGTTCACAATCAGCAGCCCCAGAAGGATTATTCTAGTGTAATGGTTGCTAGGCAATCACAAATAAATCCCTTGGGCCAGGTAGAGCAGAGAGTGAATTGCCCTAATGTAGTATTGGGTAGTATTGTCCAAATGAATGCTATAGCAGCTGAAACTGTAATACCAGCAGTACAGGTGATAAAGAGAGGCACACCAGCTAGCCCTCAGGAGCAACATTTGCTGGATACATACCCCAAAACAGCCCCATTCCATATTGAGGTCATTGTAGGAGGTCGTAAGACATTGGCTCTAATTGACACAGGAGCTTAGTGTACTGTAATGTCAGCCAAGTTTCTGAAAGAAACTTTGGGTCCAGACTACACTGAACATCCGAGGATATTAAATGTCACTGTAGCTAACAGTAAAACAGTCCAAGCCCATGAGTATATTCAATTTAGGATGGATACCCTGTGTGGACAGTTCCCAGTAAAAGCAATTGTAATTCCTGAAGCAGTTGAAAATGTTATAGTGGGAACAGACTTTTTGGCTCATCCTCAGGTAGGAGTCATAATAGATTTCAGAAACAGGATGATGATGCTCAACAATCGCCAACAAAAGATATATGTGACACCTGACCAGCCCCAAACAAATTGTGGAGAGGTCATGACCATGAGTGCCGCAGAATCCACAATGAGTGCCGCTGACCAGTGTCAGCCAAAGATTTGCCTGTTAAAGGTTTCGGTGCCAGCAGTAAGTGTGAATCAAATCTACTTACCTAGTGGTACTGATATACTTCTGAAAGCAAAGCTTTGGGACAAGGTAGGTGAAAATCGCCTGAATGGAATCATAGTAGAATCTGAAGAAAGTGAGGGAAGGTTCCATAATGATAGTACTATAGTACATGGTACTAAGAGTGATTTTGTAGTTATGGTATCTAATACCATGGGATCAGGATGCCATTTGAAATGCAATCAAATAATTGCCTATAATAATTCCGTGTTATGTGATGCTGATAACGAGGATCAGCTAAAGGGGAAGATAGTTGAGGAGGAGGAGAAGCTGCAAACCTGTGCAGTTCAAGCTAAACCTGATTCGACTCAAAACAATGAGAGAGAGTTCAGGGAAGCTTTGTACAGTATGCTGGCTAAATCTAACATACCATCTGAGCAATTGGAACAAGCTCTACGATGTCTCGCAAAATATAGAGATGTGTTCAGCTTGCCAAATGATCCTCCAACTTCTACACCCTATTTGACCTGTAAAATAAATACAGGCGATACCTGTGGCCAAAAGGTACCACAGGACTGCTATAAATTTAAGGCCACATGTTTGTGAGCATGTCCAAGATATGCTCAAAAAGGGTGTTATAGAGCCATCAAAGTCGCCTTGGGCAGCTCCCTTATTCTTAGTAGGTAAAAAGGATGGTACCAAGCAACCAGTAGTGGACTTTGAATGGATGACTATCTAGACTGTTTAGGTAGAGCCAAATTTTATACCACCTTAGATCTCAAATCAGGGTATTGGCAAGTGCCAATGGATGAAGAAAGCAAGGAGAAAACTGCTTTCATCTGCCAGGAAGGGCTGTATCAATTTAAGGTTATGCCTTTCAGTTTAAAGAATGCGCCAGCAGAGTTCCAGCACATGATGGAAAGAGTCCTGCTCCCATATGTATGGAAGGTCTGTCTAGTGTATATAGACGATATTATAATATTCTCAAACACATTTGAGGAACATCTTGTTAATCTAGAGCTAGTCCTGCAAGCTCTAAAAAAGGCCCACTTGACCTTGAAGCCGGAGAAGTGTGAATTTCTCCTAGAGAGAGTCCATTTTTTAGGACATATCTTGACATCTTTTCGGTTTTGAATTCCCTCAAATTTTTTCCTCAATGAGAACCATACCCAAAATTTTTTTCCTCATTTCGAAATTTTTTCCTCAAAACACCCCATCTGAGGAAAAAACGGTGCCCCTCCCCTGAACGTATGACATTGCGTTTTAAAATGCGCCAGGCACAGTAGCCATGTATTTTCCATGTGTAATATTTTTTGAATTTTCTACTGTGCATCCCAAAATGTTTTTTTCCAACTTGGGAAACAGTCCAAAGTTTTCCCCCCATTTCAGAAACAAGCTAAAAATATTTGCATGTGATCGCATCGCGCCAACGGGGGGGGGGGGGGCTCGAAAATGAAGTTCAATCGTGCGCCATGGGCAAAAAACAATACTTTACTGTACTGCGGCGGTGGTTCCTGATCCACATGAGTTACAAATGTGCGTAAAAGTAGAAATGGTTTCTACTTGCCCGCACGCGCAAAATTATTGGGTCCCACAAATTTTTCGCCCAGCACCTGCAATGCGGCGCACGATTGTGCGTTCAATTTCTGGGCCGCAAATTGCGGGGCCCGCTCAAAAATCGGCGGCGCACGTGCGTACGGGTAAGTATATACCCCACTTTACCATCTTCAGGGAAATGGTATGGTTGAAAGATTCAAGCAGACACTCATTAAGCAGCTCAGAAAAGTGGTGATTGAAGAAAAAGATAACTGGCCAGGATATTTAAGATCTGTGATCTTTGCCTACAATGCTATGCTACATGCAGCAACAGGACAATCCCCTAATTCATTGCTTAAAGGACACAAGGCAACCTTCAGGTTAAACTTGTCGGAAGCATATGATATTGTAATGTTGGACATTAATGCAGAGGCTTACAAATTTGTGTTGACAAACCATTTAGTCAATCTTTAGGAGGATATTGCTAAACATATCCAGAATGCTGCTGAAAAATTGAAGAAATACTTCGATAAATAGTCCAAAGAATACAGGTTCAAGGAAAAGGACTGGGTTCTGCTCAAAGTAGACAAGCAGAAGAAATTAGGACTACCATGGTCTGGTCCATTCATAATTACGGACATTTCGCGAGCAGCGGAAAATGTTGTCACCATTGTTCATTGGGACAATCTGCTAAATAGCCAAATTGTTTCAATCAGCAGGTTGAAACATTTTTATTAGGAGACCACTAGGGTCTTGCAGTGAATAGCGTGAGCAAATCAGGATGCGCCACGGGTATTAGTGTAGTACATGCACCAGACTTCATATTTTGTGAACCATTGTGAAATTTGCATATGTAACATAGTAACCTAGGTAAATCGATGCCGTGGAGTTCAAAAATCATGTCAATTTTTTCCTACAGTAAGCCAATGTCGTTCTACAGTACACTTTTCACATAAAACTCAAAATGTAATATGAAAACTACGCAATTATCAGCTTTAAAAAGTAAAAATAACACTTTACACATTACAAATTTTGCATTTTTTATCAAAAACAAATTTCATTTTTTGTCAAAAACAATTTCAAAAAAAACAATTCAAAAACAAGTTTTTGTCAAAAACAAAAACAATTTATGGTATAAGAATTAAATCGTAGCCCAGTTAGGTTGTATGGTTTAGCTCAATCGGTTAGGCGCTTGCTTCGTACGCAACAGTCTGCAGTTCAAAACCAACCGGAGATGAAAAAATTTGCTCTGGTGCACGTACTACAATAATACCTGCGCCACGTCAGTAAAATACCTCATTTTCCAATATGGCACAAACAGTTACGACTGGAGCCAAAACAATTGTTTTCATTTTGAAATTTGCTTGAGGCGAATCTATGCGCAATCTTGTGCAGATTTTTTATTTTTGTGTATTATCGCACATTTAAGTACTTATTTTAAAAATGTTTTGCAATATTTTGTAATATTTATTGCATTTGCATATTATTCGTAATAATTTTGTAAATTTTTCATATTTCTCAGACTTTGGGAAAAATTCTTCAGGATTTTAGACCAAAGTGACAACCCAAAACATTTTTCAGATATTTTTCAAAAAATTATAACTTTCAAATTTTTCATTTTTTCTAAAAAACAAATTATTGCTGCCCCACTTATCTGAATTCTATACTTCCATCGGAAGGAAGAAGTAAAACATTCCTCAAATTGCATAAAATAGAAATTAGCAAAATTGCTAAATTATACTTTTTCGGCATTCGGAAAATTTATAAAATTTTTAATTTTTATTATTCGAAAGAGCAAATTTTCAAAAAAAATCGAAAATGGGAAAAGGCGCGCGGAACTGCCAACAAGCTCTGATGTGCGAGTGGTGGCACACGGAGCACCACGTAGAATATGGAAATCCCCAACACTTGCAAGATAACCTGTTCTTTTTCATCGATGGTAAGTTTCGAACTTATTTTATCAAACTTTTGGAAATGGCAGAAAATGCCCAGAAGTCACTGGAAGACCAGCTTGGGGCCCCAGAGGGCAGATGAGGTTAGGACTTAGAGAGGACGAAAAATGGGAGTACCGAGAATCGGAAACTCACAGCCAATCAAGAAATTTCTGAAGTGGGAAATAAACCTGCTATCAGCGAGAGTTAGACCTTTCGAGGGAAACCTAGAACCTTGGGTTCAGCCCGTTCGAATTCTAAATTATCAAATTTCAACAAAATTAATTATTTTCAAATCAAATTATATCACTTTTTGATATCAAAATCATAAAAAATTTATCAATCTCAAGTGCTATAAAAATTGTAAATACTGAGCACCACAAATAGAGCGTAGTTGGTCACTCAAGCAGCTGGTCAGAGATTGGTGTCTGATCAAGTGGTGGACAATCAGATCAGGTCTACCCTCCCCAACATATAGAGGTAGCAAGGGTAAGATTTGGTAAGGTGTTAGTTGCCTACCAGCTCAATGTTTGTATATCAGTGGCTCACCTAACACAAGCCTGCATTAATTTATTTCTCTATGAAACTTAAACCACTTGGTGTAGTGGTGTTGGTGTAATAGACCTTAAATAGATGCTGGAAAGAAGGGGAATAAGTAACCAAACTTACAGTATCTTTAAATATTTAGATTACAATGTCATAAGGGTCGTCAGAGTCCACAAACTGGATGAGTGGTTCAAAGCCACTTTTGGATACTGACCAGCTAATCCCAAGGAACCAGTCCTGGTAGACATGGGTAAGGCTAGCCAAGTACTCCAGTATATCCGAGAAGTCTCAATTTTTAGAGGACAACCAGTTTGCAGATTCTATGTCGAAAAGGTACATCAGGACAAAGTCACGGCCTTGTTTAAAATGAGAGAGGTCGACAACCCGATGGGAAAGCAATTTGCCCAATATGTAAGCTTCGCTTTAACCAATGGTCAAACTTATGTAATCAATACCACCGGCCTATTGGAGAAAGAATGGGTAAGTCTTCACGATTTCCTAAACTCAGACATGTTATTTGCCCGGTATTTAGTACTAGAGGATTTAGTTAGCATATACAATGTATGCAGATCATGGCGAGATAATAAGGATAGGGACAAAGCTGTCCCCTTGCAGGAACATCTTAGAAAGACCAGAGGTCGCTACTATGATTTAGACCACTTCGCCTTGACAATGGTAGGGCCGAACCTAGAGAAACAATGTTTTCATATGGGTATATGTCCCAAAACCTTCAGGTAAAAGGGATTGTTTATTGAATTTTACTTAATAGATGTCGGCCCCTATAGATATGACTTCACACTTAAGGCGAACCGTGATCAGTTTGCCAAAAGAGGCATTTTACCGGAAGAGCTGAGGTACGCAGCTCTAGAGGCCTATTATTCTTTATTGGTCATGTTTGCTGCCATCCATTATGGCATGGCCGATTACCTGCTGATGCAGATGCAGGTCTTCGATCATGATAGAATGGAACCCAAACAGATCAATACAGTTGCCCTTCATTTTTACCAACAGTATTCGGCAATACCAGGGCACGTGAATTGCCAAATGGGACTAGGGTCCCAGGCCATGGAAACTGATCAGGTACAGCCTAATATAGTGTACCATATGATGAAGTGTGAGATGTACAACCATTTGGCAATTCAAGTTCAGGGAAATAACACGGGTTATTATACCGCATCAACAGAGTGTAATGGGGCCAGAGGACGAGATGTCCCATTGCTGAGTGGATTTTACACCCTACTCCCAAGGGATAGCAAGCCACTCAAAGACAATGGGTATAGTGAAGACAGTGATCCCGACCATATTCAGGATGTTCAAATGCCAGACTAGAGTAATATCAGCCCAGATATCCTGGAAAATCTCAAAAGCGGTAGGTTTTTTTTGGGATTTAGACAGTAAGATATCAATGATGCTGTACAAAAATGCTAAGCTATACTGGCTACAAGCCGGGAAGCCTGATGAGATCCCACAAGAAGCGTTCTCTGGTAATAACCATTACCCAGTGGACATAGAAGATCATGAAGGAGTCTATAGGACAAACTTTTACACCTCGAATTTGGCCAAGATATTGAAAGTTTTGGATGAGTGAAACTTCACGGAGTTAGAGCAAATCTGTAAATTTATGCCTTTGACCTATCATTTGCCATGGCCTCCTTCTAGAGCAGAGTGTGATTTCAAAACAGCACAGCTGCTAAATAACAGTTTTCTAAATAGTTATAGTAGAGACGGCCAAGAAGCGATAAAACACATATCCTGGAAGTCAGGCGACTGCCTGGCTTACTATTTAGAGCTAGCAGCAATGTTGCCACCATTGGAACCCCGAAATCCATTGAAAACAGGGGTACAGTTGTGGCAGAATCGGTTCGGATTTGTCCCGCTACAATTTAGAGAGGCTGAGGAAGCCTTGCAAACTGGGGACTATAAATTGTTACTAAAGGACAAAGCTTATAAGGTGAATCCTTACTATTACGTAACTTTTTATTATATAAGCTTCAAGACTTTGACACCCGGATTGCGGTATCCCATGAGGGAAGACACAGAACCAATGGACTACCCAACGGCATATACTCCACGAAATCCACTCCAAATCAGACCGGAATTTGTCAGCAATAGCTTCCAGGAGAGAACATTGGCTTTGGATATGCCCGTGTATACATTAACGTATACCCCAGCTGGTGAGTTGGTATCTAAAGTACCTTTAAATCGTCCTTCAGTAGCCCAAACAGCGCAAGCTGGAGGGTCAGGACAGGTTAAGACACAGCTGCAAGCACTGGCCCTGGTGGTCAAAACACAACAACCAGCATTGGTCCACCAGAGCTACACAAGCTGCTGCAGTGGTAGATGTGGTGCTGCGGCAAGCACAACCAGCGGTGGCACAGCCAACTCAAGTACCTCAAGTACAGCAACCAGTAAAAGTAGAACGGGAAGTTGTCACCATAATGCAAACTGTGCCTCCGACGCCAGCTGTTTTACCAGCTAAAATTAAACATCTGTTGCCCTAGATACGGAATTCAGACTCTGTGTCCAGTTTGAAGGAGGAAGAAGAAGGTGAGATTCTGGAATCTGCGAGCCAGACAGCGGAGGAGAAAGACTCCATGGAGGCTAAAACGCAGCAACAGGAAATTGAGGAGGAAAAAATCCAGACTCAAATAGACAAGGGCACAACTAAAATGTCGGGAATCAATGTTAGACTGGACAAGATGCAAGAAGCATCCCAGGAAATACCTGTCAAACCTAAAGATCCTAAGCATCAGGACCTGCAAGCGAAGCCTGAGGCCCTTCAGGCCAAAATTCAGGAACAGAAATGCCTGGGGCAGCAGGAATTCCTGTGCCAGCGGGCATTGCAGAAAAAGTTGAAGGAGCAGTCATACACTGATGACAGCTCAGATTCAGCTGTAGCGGCCACAGAGCTGATGAAGAGGAGAAAAATTTATCATGAAAGAATCCCCAGAGTATAGCCTCCTGAGAAAGTTCAGTAGATGTTGGCTGGAGGAATGTCGGAAAAATTCATCCACCATCTAGGCAGAGAAAAGGTAAGATGCGGACAAAGACTAAGTAAGGCACAGGCACATAGACTAGCAGCGGAACAGCAGCCGCAACGAACGCCCGTGACCACTTCCAAAAATGGCACCTACGACAGGCCGAAGAAACGACGACCCCAGATATATCGACACAACGCAAAAGTCGAAAATGGAGACCTCAAAGGGTCAAACAAAAATGGAGACCTCAAAAAGTCAAACAAAATCGGGTAGGTCAGCAACATCCGCTGCTTCGTACACTCTGACACAAACAGTATCAAAAACTGGTGGAGAGGTTAGTACATCATCTGGCAAAACTAAGTCCCTTCCCACAAGCTGTACTGCCAAGAGTAAGAAACAGGTTGGAAGCCTGTTGGTAAAGCCCAATTTTGAATCAAAGGAAAAATTGAATGTGGTAGGTAATAGACCCGCAAGGGAACCACAGCAATATGTCACTTCTGGTCAATGAGCAGAAACTCTGATTGATTATTGGGAGTGGCAAAGAGAACAGAAGTGAATGATTGGCCCGATCTCATTTGAAAATCCAGAGGTCACCAATTATTTTGCCTTTGACCGCCAAGAACGGCCAATGGTTCACAGAATGGTCAATGATGCCATGGCCAAAAATCATGATAATTACTGCCACCAGCAATTCTAAATGCAAGGAGGTTTCATGTTTGACAGAGAACATGTACCTGAAAAAATTTGGGAATGGATCATTTTGGCTCTCATTCCCAGGTGGCTCCAGGATTATGACGCTTCAGACATCTTTATAGCCATCAGGTATGTGACCCTGATGATATTCTTACAGTTGGATTTTGCTTCGATCACGCCCACGGCAATTGGTAGATGGTATGCCCAGGTGTGTTCGTTTGGGAACAGACAACTAGTCATTGAAGCCCAGGTAAACCATGTAGATGAATTCTACATTGCAGCCTTTAATCAATATATCTTTATGGGTTTGCAGAGGTTAAACCAAATGGGTGTGAAAAGGAGGGCACCGGGCAATGACAAACCAAAGCCTGATAAATATCAGGGCACAGATGCCAAGAGCCCAGGTAAGTTTAAGGTGCCTAGACTTCTACCAGCTAAGAAACAATGGCCAATGATGCAACAACCATCAACTTCGACCAGAAGAGGTCATATAGTGGAGCTGCTAGTTCTTCGTACAAAAGTCCATTATCTCAAACTCTATCAACTTCATCAAAATCCTCAAGTTCAACTTTTTGACAACAAAAGCAACAATATAGCGGTTCCATTAGCAGTGGTTCAGCCCAGAGACAACAGGGGAGAGTGGATGTATTCTTGAACCCTGCCCCATACGGGGGTAGACTGGGGTATGGTGGAGGTCAAGTCAGAGGAGGCTTCCGAGGGCGCCCTCAGTGACCCTACAGAGGCGGAGGAAACTGGCAACACCAAGGCCAAGACCCGGACGGGCAATTTCACAATCAGAATTCCGAACTGCTTGGCAGATGCAGTGGCCGCCAACAAGGCCAGAACCAAGGCCAAGATGGAGGTCGAACTGGAGGCCAAGGCCAGAAGCCAGAGGAGATACTATCGAGGAAGGCCTCGAGGAGGCTATAGATGCGGGGGGAAGCAGCAGTAAATAGCTGCACAATTTTGGCTCAAAATTCATCAATTTCGCACAAAGTTTTTACTAATTTCATAAAATACAAAACCCAAAAACACTGATCAATTTACAAAAAAACCCAAAAAATTATAAAATCACAAAATCCAAAAATATTATTTAAATTTTCTGTGCTGCTGGCCAACAAAAATCTTCTTTTTGACAAACCCATGCAAAAAACAACTGCAAAGAATATTTTTCAAATTTTTTGGCCACATTTCTTGCTCAAATTTTTTAGCACATCTTAAAATTTTGTGATACTTGTACATTCCCGCATCGTCTTTTTGTATCATAAAATATAATCTTGTATTTTAGTTTATTCTAGAAAAAAATATAGAGACGTGGGAAAGAGATTTGCATGCGATTAGACCATTGACCAACAACTTGCCACAACATGCAGACCATACAATAGAACCCGAAATCGACCGAATTTGGCGCCGACGGCAACGTCATACTCCTTAGGGCAGGAGATATTCCATCAAAGCGGAGGTCAAAATGGGCGCCACTTGCCAGCCATTGCGGTGAAGTCCTTGGTATTTGTTGTGTCCAACGACCATTACGGGAGTCTGAGCTAGACAGACTGGGAAACTGGGAGTCAGCCAGATGGTAGACTTTTTGGTTATTCTACTAATGCCCGGGTAACCCGGCCATTAGTAGAATAACCAAAAATTTTCTACTTCCCATAGGTCGATTTGGACGGGGGAGGGATGTTGGGCACCCTGTTGATGGCAAGTTGCGTCCAGAAATCACCACACAAATCAAAGAATTGGACGACTAGTGGCTCAGACATTTGCGAAATGGAGCACCACAGAAAGACCAAAAGTGATAATGATTATTCATTGTCATTATTATATCTTTTTTGATATTATATGCTGGCATCCAATAAGCTCTATCTCAGCACATTGTATTCAAATTTACATTAATTATATAGTGATATAGCCACATTCTTTTTAATATTTGTCCGAGTTTGCTACACATGTTGTTCATTGTTTAGAACCGACCAAGCATTTAGAGCAAAGGGCCAAAGGCCCAGGCGCCCACTTGCTGACTGCAAGCTCAGGAAGGCCCAGAAGGGGATCCTGCAAGTAAGTCTATCCCAGAGGGGATTCCTTGTCTCTTCTAAGAGACTATGAGGGCTCCATTGTGAGGCCCCTCAATTAAAGTAAGTTTATCTTTTTTGTTACCAGGTCTAGGGGAACTGGACTGTTGCACAATCCCCAAGGCTTAGCCAAGGAATTAGTTCTAACAGGTTAGTTCAGACCAGTACCAATCTTTTCTTAAACCCTTAAGGAAAGACCTGCACAACAAGATATCAAAGATGATTTGTTCTTGAGTAAAGGAACCTCCACAGAAAAGAAAATACAAAGAAAAGTTAGATCACTCAGAAGGTATACTCCTTTGTACTAGAACAATGAACACCTTACTTTGGAAATTGTACAAAAATTTACACAGAAATTCTACAGCCTTTTCTAGTATTGAAAAACTATATGTTGAGGTTAGAAAACACTATAAAACAATTACATGTAAAAATGTTAAAGATTGGCTCTCCAAAAGAGATTGTTACACCCTACATAAGCAAGTCAACAAAAAGTTTTCATGTAACCATATTTATGTTACAGCTGTGGATCAACAATGGGAAATTGATTTGGCCAATATGTCTTCTTTTGCAGATTTTAACGATGAATATAAATTTATGTTTACATTCATAGATGTGTTAAGTAAATAGGCATGGGTTGAACCATTAAAATCAAAACCTGCAAAGAATGTATGCAATGCTTTTCAAAATATTTTAAAGAGAGGTCGAATCCATTGGAGAGTGCACAGCGATAAAGGAAAAGAATTTGTCAACAAAGAT
The DNA here is from genome assembly GCA_963922205.1 of Romanomermis culicivorax. NCBI lineage: Eukaryota > Metazoa > Nematoda > Enoplea > Mermithida > Mermithidae > Romanomermis > Romanomermis culicivorax. The sequence continues at coordinate 1,840,390 of CAWUHX010000013.1, read as the reverse complement.
TTCCAAAAATTATTAAAAGCTAATGATTTACATTTTTTACTTCCCAGAATGAAGACATAAAATGTTCAATAGTGGAACAGTTTGATAGAACCTTAAAAACTAAATTATTTAAATTTTCCACAGAATTTACCACTTATAAATGGATTGATATTTTACCAGCAGTTGTTTCAAACTATAATCATTCTATTCATAGATCAATTAGCAAAAAACCTGTTAATGTGAATTATTCTAACGGAAAAATTATATGGCAAAGACTTTACCCCAAAAACTCATACACTAGAAAATCTAAGATCAATATATCAGATTAGGTATGAATTAGTGAGCATTGAGGGGTGTTTGACAAAATTTATTTACCTCAATGTGAAGAAGTTTTTAGGGTAAAACATATTGTGAAGGTTAGAAACCACCTACTTTATAGGATTCAAGAATTTTATAGCGGAGGATATAGAAGGACGTTTTTATGAAAAAGAGCTACAGAAAATTGATTTTAACCCTAATATCAAAGAATACAAAATTGAAAAGATTTTAAAAACTAAGCTTTTACCAGATAATCAGAATAGAGTACTTCTCAAGTGGTGGTGTTATTATGAAAAATTCAACATTTGGATTTTAGAAAAGGAGATACAAAAGAATGACGAGGATGATTATGATGAACAACTTTGAACTAGCATCATATGTTCAATAAGATGCAATTTCATCAAAAATTTTTCTGGGGGTTTTTGCTTGTGATACATTGCCGGAGATAGTTAAAAGACCTGTAGCTTTAATTGCAAACACTGATACATCTTTTCAAAAAGGAAGTCATTGGGTAGCTATGTATTTTGATAATGATAACTCTATTTTGATTCATATGGTTTACCACCAATTATTCCTGCTTTTAAAAACTATATTAACAAGAATGCTGCAGTAAGACACATAAATAAGAAACACCTACAAAACTTTAATAGCTGAGTTTGTGGTATATATACCTTGTATTTTTTGTATTATAAAGTGTGACATGTTCCTTTGTATAAAATGTTTAAAAGTTTTAATAATACAAATTTTGCTCACAATGATAAGTTAGTTAGTGAGTTTTTTCATTGTAAATTTTCTGTGAAAGGTCGATTGCAAAATAAATTATGTATGCACTTGTAAAAGTTAGATCCACCTTCTTTATGTATTTTTGTATAATTTTACTACTTTACTAGCTCTGCCTTCTTTATGTATTTTTGTATAATTTTATTGGTTACTTTACTAGCTCTGCCTTTTTATAGAATTTATAATTAATTATCTAATTGTTAAATAAAGATTTTTGATTTTGAAATGAATAGTAGTGATAGCACTCCTTCAGAATCATCTCGCATCAGTGTTGGGGATTTTTTTGGAAAATGCTTACCTCGAGACCAAGTGGTGTTCTTTAGTCAGGTCATACTAATATAGTCATTACAGCCATTATAAATTCATCTCTCTACAATAATAATACACAGTTGTGGGTTGGCTTATTGTGCGCTTTATAGGATATTTATTACCTAGCCCTGTACCAAGACTATTACCCTCACCTAACTCTTTGAAGACAATACCTACAACAGCTAACATTATAAATAATGACAACCTTTGACAATCAATTTTATATCACTTTACCTAGTAATAGTGAATATGGAAACATACCCCCAGATTTTTCAGCCCATCTACTCTACCATCTGAAGCTAAATGGTAGTTGGGAGGTAGGGTTAAGTGAAATAATATACCCCTATAGCTGGGCTACAATTTCGAACTATGGTGGAGGTAATGTAATAATGTTAATCACGGATGGTATTGGAAATAAAGTTGAACCTATTAAAGAAATTAAAATTGTAGTTTTTGAAAAACATTACTTTAAGGTATCTGAGTTAATTGACAAAATGAATGCAAAAATTGGAGCAGTGATTGCAGGAACTGACATTGAAATCATGTTTTTATATAATGAACTTGGTCGAAAATTGATTAATTTGAAAATAAAAAGTGGTAAAAGTTTGCGTAGAATTGATCTAAGCAACGGTTTGATGAAAATTCTAGGTTTTAGTGCTACTAACACTGCTTCTGATGTGACTGCTGAAGATTTTTAAATAGAAGTGTCAATATTAACCTATATACTGTTGGAGAGAAACCACCACAAAATTCTAACACTCATATTCCACCATCCAAATTTATTTTTCTTGCTGATCCAGGAAATAAACATTTATATATATTAGGGATTCAGTCACCAAATTTAAACGATTTACAGAGTTTTTATGTTTACTGTAATATTATTGAAAATCAAATTGTTGGAAATACTTTAGCACCACTTTTAGGTATAGTAAATGTGCAGGGAAAATACAATGATTTTGTAAGTTGATTATATGAAACACCTCAGTATATACCCATTCAAGTAAAAGATATTACGGTACTTGAAATTAATATAAAAAACAGTATGAATGAATTTATATCCTTCCAATTTGGGAATGTTATAGTTAAATTACATTTCTGGCGATGTATTCCTTTATTTCTATAATAATAGTATCAAATTTTCACTAGCATTTATTCATTCATTTGCATTTGGACAGGTTGTCATCAGTTTGAATTTTGGCAAATGCTCTTAATTTATTTATTTATTTATTTAATTGTTCATTTTGATTTATGAAGCAAGATATGCATACAGTATTTATTCCCGAAACCGTTGATTACTGGGTTAATATTTATCAACATAGCATTCAAGATAATCGATTCCAGCTGGGTGGCACCTTAGAAGGTTTTAGGGCAGCATACTTATTTTATTATACACACCAGGGATCAGGATTGGGTAATTTTTTCAAGAGTTTGTGGCATCTAGCTATGCCTTTGTTATAGTCTGCAGGAAAGCATGCAGTTGCTGCAGGTTCCGAAATTGCAGGTGATCTGGTAGAAGGTGATTCTTTTAAAGAAACTGTGGCTGAGCATGGATGAAATGCAGCAGGCAACTTACTACACAAGACGGACGACCACATTCAGGAAGGAAAAGGTCTAGGGAAGTGTAAACATATAAATTCTATGGTATATTTAAAGCGCAATAAAAAGTTAAATAATGGTCATCATCATCAGTATCAAAAACTACATAAAGATAAACATCTAAAATGACATTCCTCATTCTTAAAAAAGACTCCACATAGAGTAGTCAGTTTCAAGGATATCTATTTGAAATGAGTAAATTTATTGATGCTGCATCATCTCCAAGTAGTAAAACTGAATTAGATTCATTTACCATACCTCCAACACAGGTCGCTATTCATAGACGTATGTGGTCAGAAATTCATCTCAAAAATCATTGTACTAATGAAGGACCATATGAATTTTTTGTTTCGCCTGATTCATATATGCTAGATTTATTAAAAATTTTTTATATATTTTACTATTTCGATTACAAAAGCTAATGGTGGTGCTTGCAGTTTACTATTGGATGTCAACAAAAATCCCCCTGGTAATGTTGTAGCACATATTAACTTGATAGGCAAAATGTTTTTTAAGCAGATCCAAATTCATTTAAATGGAAAATTAATATCTGACAGGTGAGTTTTATAATCAAATGTATGCTCACATGTTTTTAAATTTTAACATTTTAATATTTTAGTGGTGATAGGTATGCTTACAGAGCTTATTTGGAAACCAAATCAAACTACGGTCATGATGCTAAATCGACAAATGTTACAGCTGCTGGTTATACTTTTGAAAATGACGATGTTCTTGATATGAAGAAAAACAAAGGTACTTTGGAAAGAGTGTGAATGGTCAACAGTACAGTCGTTGAGTTAATGGCCCCATACATGCTGATCTATTTATGCAAGAATGCTTTCTATTGAATCATTGTACCTTGAAAATTGATTTATACAGACATAGAGATGATTTTTGTTTGCAGAAATTTATATCTACTGACAACGAGGCTTATAAGATCCAAGTTAAAAGCATGTCTTTATTTATTTAAAAAGTTGAAGTTGTGGGTAAAATTAATCTAGCTATCGAATCTGTGTTACAAAGCACTGCTGCAAAATACCCTATTGGACGCTGTCATGTTACAAGTCTATACATAACAGCCAGTCATCACTCAGCCCCTCTAAACTCGCTGTTCACAGGTCCCTCACCTCATCATCTTATTGTGGCACTTGTTGATGGTGCTGCTGCTAGTGTTGTGCAGGTCTTTCCTTAAGAGGTGTAAGAAAAGATTGGGTCTGAACTGACCTGTTAGAACTGATCCCTTGGCTAAGCCTCAGTGATAGTGCAACAGTCCGGTTATCCCCAGACCTACAACAACAAAGATAAACTTTGTCCTAAATACGGGGGCCTTACCAAGGACCTCCGCAGTCTCCTAGCTGAGACAAGGAATCCCCTCAGGGATAAACTTACTTGGGTATAACCCGACAGAAGTTTCCCAAAGCTTACCTGGTGTAAGCCGGCGCCTGGAGGTGCAAAGTCTTGAAAGAGTCCAGGGGTGCAAAGTCTTGAAAGACTTCCTCTGCCCATGGAGGAAGTCATTTTTTATACATGCTTTCTTTTTTTCTTTTCCATTTTTTGTTCTCTGTAGTTTTCCTTTTTCCATTTTTTGTTCATCATGAATTTTCCTTTTCCACCTACAGTAACACGACTATTACCCTAACTCTACTATTACCATAACCCGAATATCACCCTAATTCTATTATTACAGTAACTCCAGAACCTGCATGCTAAACTGTACGACCTATAAATTGACAAAAAAATTGACAGTATATGCTTACCATATGATCAATAAATCGGCAAAAATGACAAATTATAGGTCGTACACAATAGATAAGGATATGCTTAACCATACAACCTGTATGGGCCACCCTTACTACTCCGGACTTCAAGATAATCAGGGATGTGATGAAACTTCAAATAAGACATACTTACAAACCACAATTTTCATTCCATAAACTTTGGTATTGTTTTTAAAATACCATATTCTGACTCTTTAACATGGAAATTTAATATCCAAGAAAGAAAAAAATTTTTTTAACGAATCATTCTTGAATAATTTCTGCAGAATAGCAGACATTATGTCAATTCAGAGCTCACATCAACAACCAACTAAAAAAATTAGATCTTTCATTCAGCTTAGTAAAACTTCGGCTATTGCTCAGCACTAATGCAAGTTGTCTCAACAAGAATCCTTAGATCTACGGTAACTTTCTAAAATTGGGTTGTGATGGTGATGTGTGAATCGGCCAATGGGGTCCACCAGAATTGGTGACAAAAGCGTCCTTGGCTGGACAGGGAATGAATGGTTTCAATTGTAGCATGGAGATGGTTTGAGGTTGTCCTGGCGCATCAAGGGCCTCAATTGTAACAATGTTCTAGTTGAGGTGGGTGGTATAGGTAATGATGAAAGGGCCAATGAAGTCCGATTGTATCTTGTTGGCTTTTCAGGTGTTGGTCAGTAGGAGGAGATCATTAACATCAGTTTTGCCTTTGCAGGCTTTTTGATCGAAATACTTTTATCTAGCACTGGTGGCTTTGTCCAGGTTGGCCTTGATTGATTTGTACATCTTTAGTTGCACTTGTGTTAGGATATGTTAATATGCATCATAATTGAGCAGAAGGCTGAGGTGACGAGCGCAATGGTAATAGAAAGTGATCTGGGGTTTGTGGCCACGTAACAGGCTAAATGGCGAATGGCGCATCGCTGTGTGTGGGGTTGAGTTGTAGGCAAAAACAGCATAAGGCAATTAGAGTTCCCAACTGTCATTATCTTTGGTCGTATATTTCTTTAGTTGTGTGATAAGTGTTTGATTGAAATGCTCAACCATTCTGTTGCATTGGGGGTGGTGCTGTGGTCTTAACCTTGGGGATCTTGAGTAGCTTGCATACTTCTTGCATCAATTTGGATGTAAAGCATCCACCCTGGTCAGACAGGAGGACGAGTGGGCTACCATGGGCTAGGACGACCTTATTGACAAAACATTCGAAAATTGTTGACACTTTTTGATCTGGGATGAGGTGTGCTGAGACCTATTTTGTTAAATAATCCTGAAAAACTATAACATAGGGTCTCTTTTCCTTTACCAGGGAAATATTGACAATATTGTGGTGACAATTTCGAAAGGATGGGTTGGCTGAATCAGCAATAAAGGCATCTGTGGCAGCATTTGCAGTGACGTTAATTGACAGATTTTGCAAGTCTTTATTTAATCATGAATGGCTTCTTTCATACGGGGCCACCAAAAATGATTCACAATGGCTGCCAGTGAAAGGTTCGATCCTTGATAATTCAATATTTTTGAGCCATGGAATTGATGAAGTGTCTGGTCAACCAAGGAGGCAGGAAGGACAAGTTGGCCTAGATCTTTTACTTGTCCACATAAGATGCTGTCTCCTGTGAAGAAAACAGATGGTTGTTCTGCGTTGTTTGCAGTTTGCAAACTTTGAATGAATTTTGTAAGGGCGGGATCAGCAGCTTGCACACGCTGGATTTCTTCTTGCATAGCAATGGTGATAGTTTTGACTGGAGGCGGTGCATGATTGACAGCTGGTAACACCGGTCCAGAGAGTGTGGGTTGATTGATGGGTTGTTTTGACATAGCATGGGTGATGGCATTGATGTCTGCATTGAGTAGAGCTTGCAGTGGAATTCCAACGAATGAGATATCATTTACCACAGGGTCAGCATCCGATATCCCACTGGTAGATTGAAATTGAGGGCAAAAAATCTCGGCGGCTATTTCCTCTGTGATGGCGAATTGCTGTAGTCCCGAATTGCAGTGTTTCTTGTCTTTTAGCTATTTGAATGGCTTGTGATCGGTGCGAATGATAACTTTCTAGCCATAAACGTAGTGGTGATACATGCGGAATCCATAGCTGATGGGCAGGCATTCGCGCTCTGCTGTGCTGTATCGGGTTTCAGCATTGGTAAGGATGCGGCTATTATAGTCGATTATCCATTTATCATCTCGACTTTCTTGGTATAATATTGCACTGATGGCAGTTGTACTTGTGTCAGTTTGAATGATGAATTGAGCTTTGCTATCATAGACGGGGTAAAAGAGGAAAGGTGATGCCCCTAAGGCTTGTTTGATGCTGTCAAATGCTTTTTTATGATCATTGGTAACTTCGTAATTGGAATCATGGCTGAGTAGCACATAAATCAGGCTGGATAGTGTAGCCAGTTGTAGGGTGAAGCACTTGCACCATTGCATGAGACCTAGAAAACTTTGCATACCTTTTCTGGTTGGAGAGAATTTGTACTCTGTGATGACTTTGACTTTCTCGGGATCAGCGGCGATTCCGTCCACGTTAAGGAGATGTCCTGAAAACTTGACTTACAGGGGCAGGAATTTGCACTTGTTCAGCTGAAGCATCAAGTTGGCAGTGCGGAAAGGGTAAAAAATAATTTTTAAGTGTTCCAAATGTTCTTCAAACGAATTCGAGAAAACAATGATATCATCAACATAAAGGAAACAAATTTCCCAAATGTGTGAGCCAAGAATTCTTTCCATTGAATGTTGAAATTGGGTGGGCACATACTTCAAACCAAATGGTAAAACTTTGAATCAGAACAAACCTTCTTGGCAGATGAAGGTTGTTTTATCCCGGGAGTTGTTGTCCAGGGGTACCAGCTTTCAAATTGGGTGTGGTGAAAAATTTTGCTTGTCCCATGACGTCCAAATAGTCCACGATGCGCTGGATTGGAAATTTGTTGCTCAGCATTACTTCATTAATACCCTGATAATCTACAACTTTTTTCTTGACAAGGAATAGCAGTGCCACCCAGGGCGTGAGGGACTGTTCAATGAAATCATTGTCCAGCATTTCTTGAATATGGTGGCATACAATGTATCTCTGTTCTATTGGGGCACAGTAGTAATGGCGGGATACCGGCTTCACTGTGCCAGTGTCGATGCTGATGGTCAAATAATGTAGGTTTATCCCGGGGAAAGCTGAAAATGTCTTGCTGAAGCATACTGAGGGCCTTGGCCTTTTGGGCGGCAGAAACATGTGTCTATTTGATCATCTTGTTCAGGGCGAAGTCGAGTTTTTGCTTGTCAGTGTTGCACAGTAAGGATTTATCAAGCACTGCCAGTTCATGATCAGTTAAGTCGCAATTTGAAGCAGTGGTGGGGACATGAAAATTTTCTTAAGTGGCGAGGGATTCTAATGTATGTTTGGCGATGGCAAGTAGTTGGTTCTGTCGAAGCTTAGTGCTGTTGGGCATGTTGTTGACAAACAATAAGAGACAGATACCATTAGTGATGTTGACAATTGCAGTTCCAATCCGAAATTCCGTGGCGACTTGGTTGTTGGGCAAAGGTTGAATGATCAAATCGGGAATAGAGGCAGAAGTTGATGGGAAGACTGTACCTGTTATCTATTGCTGGAAATTTGGTGAAGTGGAAATGGAGGCCTGGGCAATGAGGAAAATTGATACAGCTAACTCAGTGACCTCCATCCGCTGAGCGGGCGGGTGGTGTATACTAGGCTGGGGATGCCAAACCAATTGTTGAGCTTTGATTTCTTCTATCTGGCTGAAAGTATTGGATTTATCTTTAAAAAAACTTACTCTTTCTTCCTCGGGGATTTCTTCCAAGGGGTTGCCACAGGCGGCCCTAAGAAACAATTTCATTAAAGAATGGACTGCAGCAATGACCTTGAGCAGTAGTTTTATGTCCTGGATCTCGATATAGTTGTCTTTGAAATTGAGGATGGTGTGGATATCAGGATGCACAAAGAAGTCGGTGCTAATTATACATTGATCATTGTTGTTGTCATCGAGGATGATGCATTTGATGATATGCTCTCCAAAGGCCGATTCCATGGTAATAATGACAGGACTGTGGGCAGTGACAATGGCTCCGTTGGGGACTTTGGTCTTTTTGCAAATAGGGAGTTGAAGTGATTGTTTGTCAAAAGCGCATTTAACGAGACGAGATGACAACACCGAACATTGAGGGCCAGTGTTGATAGGGGTGTAATGCTGCCAATCTTTACAGGAATTTGGAAAGCAGGGATAGAGGCATATTTCTTTACAAATGTTTTGTTGAAGGCGTTGAGTTGTTGATTTGGTAAATGGATGATAGAATATGGCAGGGGTTGTCTGCAGCATGAGCCATTGCAGCCCACCGGACAATCCTGGGGCTGAAGATGGGAGCAGGGGAGGCAATTTCCTTGGAAGGCATTACCATATTGGGGGTAGAGGTTGGTTAATTGCTTGTGCATGCCTCCAAATTGCTAACCATAGTGGCTGCGGAAGTTGAAGGCAAGACTGGTAGGGCTAGTGGAACCTCCAATGATTGAGAACTGGTGTGGGAAGAATCCATAGGCATTGTGATGTAGGGAGGGGTTGCCGCATTGTAATGGATGTGTTGCTCCCAAGGTGGGGCATAATCATAATTCCGGTAAATGAGGTAGGTGTTCTGAACCAAATCATTAGGATATGAAAAACAGTTACCTTTAAAGTATATGTGGGAGCCACTCGAATAATTGCTGCCTCCTTGGGATGGTGCTCAGCCTTGGGGTCTCCAATCATGTTGTCCACGGACATCATTTGAAATTGTTTGGAAATGGAGTGCAGATTGTTGCATATTGTAAGGCAGGCGACCTTTGTCAGATCTTTGATTTCTTTGAGCATTTTGTCATTTCAGCCAAAGGCGGTCTTCAGTATCATGGGTGTGGGATTTGTGGGTGTTGCACCAAAGAGCTGTGGACTGAGTTTGAGTGGGGTGGGAGCAGTCTCAGCTGGCATAGTGATCAAATCGGTCACAATAATTGTTGAGGGGTGGGTAGAGGCAGTTCCTGAGTGTGGGATTGATATTCCTCTGGGCGATATCGGGATTTGCATTCCTCACATTCGCTGTCCCAGCATTTGATTAACTGTTTTAAGAGAATTTCTGTTCGTGGCTGATATTGTTGAAAGGAAACATTTTTGGTCTGCGCTGGTACCTGTTCCTGAATTTGGCAGTCAGCAGAGGGCTCGCGGTCGCATTGGTGATCCTGGGAGTGATCCGTACTACTGCAGTGATCAAATCGGCGAAAAGAGGGTTGTGGCAATTGGGGCAGCACAGCATCCGAAATGGCCTGGTTCACAAAGATAGGCTGCTCAGCGGTACTGATTTCTGATTTGGTGGGATTGAGAACACTGCGGGCCTTGGGGACAGTGTTGGCCAATTGTTGAACATTCGTGAAGGTTTTTGCTTGCTTGCCAATAGTCAATTGGTAGAAAACAGGCATTTTAGTTAAAAAGGTTTCAATTACTTGTTTGTGCCAGAAAGTTTGGTCCTCATCTTAATAAAGAAAGCAGCGGGTTTTGGGAGTGATTGAGGCTAGTTCATGTTTGAGGGTCATTTGATTGTAATCGGGCCCCAACTGGAACACATCATATCTTGAATCATATCACTTGGTGTGTCGCTGCTGAGGTGGCAGAGGGCACTCATTTTTAAGTGATTTGATGCTTTGTGGCCAAACTGATTTTCAAGGTAAGTAAAAAAGCCTAGGATGCATTTATTGGTCATGACACCATCAATTACAAGCAGATGCATATTATCCACAATTGTTTTGATTCGACCATCTTCTTCTCGATGGGACAAGTGCCGGGGATCAAATCAAGGTTGTGGGTGGTCATAATAAACATTGGGCCGATAATCTGAGAAACCAAACAGGTGGGCCATGTGCCGCTGGTGTCTATTTGGTGGTGCACAGGCAATATCATCTTAGCTACGGGTGGTACATGAAAACTCATTATTATAGAGGGTATGCGTCAAAGGAGCTTTGGGTTTGACTCTTGGCAGGGGACTGGTGAAAGCCAAAGCCTGCTCAGTTTCCCTGAAAGTGTTGTTGGTGATAAAAATATCATGCAGCTCCTCACAGTGAAACTGTGAGTTTGCCTGTGGTGGCCTAGGCATTGGTGGATTGTTATGCACGGGGCAGTGGCAGTTGTAGTCCAAATTAACGGTTGCATTTTTTCGGCAAGGGCAGCAAATCGCATGTTTGTCACTTGGGCTTGTTCTTGGATTTTGGATTGCATGCGTAATTGCTGGGCTTGAAATTGATCAGAGGCGGCCCTAATGATTTCATCCATAGTTTGTACCATTGGGACATTGTTGGTAATTCTTGCAGCAGGGGTGTTCAATTGTTCAAGGGCATCGCGCGCTTCTAATCAAAAATTTTGCACTTCCCTTGCATTGGCGATGGCGATACTGCTGTGGTGATCATGGGCGGTTGCTAGGGTGGCAGCTGGGGCCAGCGGTGGGTCAAGATTGACAAAAGAATCAGTTGAATCAGTACAGTGGATATTCAGATCAATTGTTTGATTTGTGGCATTTGGTGGTGGCAGTGTTTGTGATGCTGTCCCCCCCAGTGTCATTAGGGGCGGCGAGGTTTGAAATCTGTCCAGAAACTGGGGCGTGGCTGGAATCGTTGGTGGGGCAGTTGTAGTGCTCTGCAGCGCTTGTTGGGTGGCACTTCCATTAGATGTAGCATTGCTGAAAATAGAAAGGAGTTGGTTGAGGGGCCAAAGGCTCACCAATGGCAGTGCAGATGGTTGTATAATATTCCAAATGTCAGGCGGAAGCTGCTGGTCAAAATTCAAAATAGGATGTGCAGTATTTGATACAGCATTGGGTGAACTTGATTGAGAACTGTGACGTTGTTGGTCAGGAGGCATATGTTTCAGGTGCAGCATATTTGTGAGCAAGGTGTAAAAATCTTGGTGATATCCGTGGGTGCAAGAGCAGTGTGGTCGATTGTCCAGACTTGAAAGTGGGAGTCAGTTGCAGAGCAACTGCGTGGATAAGAGGCATGCAAACCAAGCGGCTCACTAATGTTGTATTTGAAAAATAAGTTGGGGCATTGGATGGAAGGCGGGCAGGTTCAGGGATCATCCTTAATGCACATGTTTCCAACACCGACACTTACCCAAAAACTTAAACTCTTAAAGTACTTGAACCCCACAATAATATAATCCAAATTACAAAACCTTCAGTTTCCTAATTTGAATTCCCAATGAGCTTGGACCAAAAGAGGAGAACTCTCTCCTTGTAACTTTACCTATGAAACACACAACTTATGTATACAAACCAATGCCTGGCCAGAATAATAAGGAAGAGTCCCACATGCTGAGAAAAACACAGCAAGAATGCATGGGGAGATGACTAATACTGAAAAATATGTAATAATAATACTAATAGAGAGCTCACTGCAGGCATACTGAATCCAGGCTACAATAAGATGCTCTTTGATGGACTGCTTCACCTGCTCCATTTTGAACCTGTGCGCATCTTCGAAAAATCAACAAACTATTATGAAAATCCTAAGATCAGCAGAAACACACTACAACATTTTTTGCTGCTAGCTTTTTTGTATAAAAGCTTTGACCTTTTCTAGAATTTATGGATGATTTTATGAGATAAATGGTCTTCAGCAGATTAACCACTTTAACTAGTATACAAAATCAGACATTTACCTGTATAAATCAGTATGTATTATGAGATGTATCACTTTCTATACACAGGGACTACACTGTATGATTAGCTTCAATGTTTTTAGTAGACCTTTAACCTCTGGTACAGTTTTCTTAATGTATTGCACATGTGCGCTGTGTTCTCTTTCCTTCATCTATTTTTCTGTAGGATCAATTACAGTTTCTACATGGAGGACAATTTTTTTGACCTCTACACTGTTTTCAATTTTTCTACATGTCTTTCTATACCAGTCTCCCTCTGGTCATTTTTGTATAACAGACCCATTTCGGTCATTTTTTCCATGAGCAATCGACTTTATACATATGAACAAGTAGGAAGGATGTTTCATTGCATATTGACTTTTTGGAGATTTTATTCATAGAACTGACTATTACTGACATATGACCGTTCCAATTTGAATGATCATTCAGAAATGTGGGGCTTCCGATTAGCTACTCTGTATACCTGCAGATGGTGAACCTCTCATTTGGAGCCCCGGGTGCATTCTTTGAGAGACTTCCTCCATGGGTGAAGGAAGTCCTTTTCTATACATGTCTACTTTTCTTTTTGTTTTTTGTATATTCATTTTATTTTTCACATCGATTTTTGTTTTCCATCTTTGTTCCACATTAGTTTTCCTTTTTCCATTTTTTGTTCCACATTGTTTCTCCTTTTTCCATTTTTTGTTCGACATCAGTTTTTGTTTTTCACCAATAGTAACATGACTATTACCATAATTCTACTAATACCATAATCTGAATATTACAGTAATTCTAATATTATGGTAACACTAGAATCTGCATGCTTAATGATACGACCTATAAATTGACAAAAAATCGACCATATACGCTTACCATACGACCTATAAATTGGCCAAAAATGACAAATTACAGGTCGTACACAAAAGATAGGGATATGTTTAACCATATGACCTATAAATCCACAAAAAAGTCGACCATATATGCTAACCATATGACCTATAAACCGGCCAAAAATGACAAATTATAGGCCATACACAAAAGATAGGGATATGCTTAACCATAGGACCTATATGGGCCAGCCTTACTACTCTAGACTTCAAGATAATCTGTGATTTGATGAAAATTCAAATAAGACGTACTTACAAACCACAATTTTCATTCCATAAATTTCAGTATCATTTTTAAAATGCCATTTCCTGACTTTTTAACATGGAAATTTATCATCCAAGAAAGAAAAAAATTGTTTTAATGAATCATTCTTGAATAATTTCTGCAAAATAGCAGACATCATGTCGGTTCCAAGATTACATCAACAACCAACTAAAAAAAATTAGATCTTTCATTCAGCTTAGTAAAATTTAGGCTATTGCTCAGCACTAATGCAGGTTGTCTCAACAAGAATCTTTAGATCTACGGTAACCTTCTAAAATCGTGTTCGTCTGTCTGATTTGGTAGTTGCCAGATTGTGTGCTGGGATGAAATATTTGTTAAGCAGATCTTCTGTAAAGTTCCCTAACGGAAGATCATTTCCTAAAAAAGTTGAGAATTTCTCTTCAGCACCACTTCTGGTTAAGCAAATTGAGCTTTGAAAAATATCAAAATTATACTTGGATGAAGTAAGCACCACATTTTGAGAACCAAAACGCATCAGTTTTCTGGTCATCAGTTTCTATCTCACGAAACCAGATTAATTTGAGTGTGATTTTTCCAAGACAACGATTACAGTAGCATATATTTTATGCCTTAGTTGCCCACAGCGAGAATATTGAAACTGAAGGCAACGTTTAGTACATATCAAATAAAGTTCGACTGTTCTGTAAATGTGTGTCAAGCAAAAGACGATGTCAAAAAATTGATTGAAATGGAGAAAGTCAAACCTTGAATTGACAATAATTTGTATGGTCTCCATCATGCAACTTCCAATCTTCCGACTATTTTTGTTCTCTTCACATCCACTATTCTCTATTTTCCATAAATCGCCTCTAAATAATAAAAGTGGAAGGCAAGTAATATTACATATTTTTGTGCTTTTGGGCTAAACCAAATCTTACACCATGCAATTTTAGATTTTCCATTTTGATGTCTGCAAATTTTAACTGTAGCCCCAAATTTTCTCTGAACTTTGTAATATATACATCACTCACTTTTGAATGCCACAGAAAAGATTGTGAAAATCGTAGTTTTCCAGTAGAGCAGTATTTATATCATCATTTGAGAAGTTTTCTTCAGCCTGCTCTTGTCATATGCCGATCAAATTATCAATGTCATGTGATTCTTCCCACACTGATATTTTATTTATTCAATTGTTTGCCATTTTTTATACACATTTCTGTTTCATTTTTGTTGTATCATTTGTTTTATTTTATTCTTGTTTTATGTCGGCTACAGTATGCCCTTCAGCAAAAAAGCTTATCTCAAAGAACACCAAGGTTCAGGGCTATTTTGGGTCACATTACATGCCCCTTGTGTCAACAAAATGAGCGTCACTTTTGCTCATGCAAATGGAATTGCTGAGAAGTTTTTGCTAAAGACGTTCATATGTTTAGCATAGGCACTAAAGTCGGCCCTAATGCTAAACACATTGGAACTGGGAAAATGTCTATGTGCTCATAGGCACTTTCTGTGCTGTTATCTCTGCAGAAGCTAGCCTGGGCATCATGAACTCCACACAGACCTTACTGTAGCTGACAAAGTCCTTAAAAGTGCTTGTTGTTCTGTAATTTTGCTCAATTTTTGGGTTTAGCATCTTCCATTTTTTTAGTGCCCCGCGTCGCTGCTTATTTTTGTTTATTACTCACCCCCTATGTACCACCGCCTTAATTTGCATATTTTTACCCCACCATTGTTTATTGTGCCCGGCCCCCATCGCCATATACGTTTTACTAAAGTCCCCCCTCAGCCTTTCCTCCAACCTTTAGTTACCCGGATCCGATTGCCCCCTCCATCGTCCATTGCCACCCTAAGGGATCCTTTGTCTCATCGAGATTGTTTAGTAGTCGGACTTGGTGGGTTTCAGAGTGTATTATTGTTGGGGGATAATTAGGGGTCATCCTTACTAAGTTGGTTTCATTCCCTAAGCTATTCCCCAGTTAATAAGCGCTCTCTCCCCTTGAGTTTGGGTCAAATGGATCTCTTGGTTTCACAATTGGATCCCAGTTTCTAGGTCATCTCACAGATGACCCTGTCCCCCGTTCACACTGAGCAGGACCAAGGATTGTCACCAGTAACCTGGCGGTGTTATTCTTATTCTGCAGTAGTAATCCCAGAGCAGCACCACAGTACCTATAGTCTCATCTGTAGCTAGTACTAGCAGGGCTAGGTTATGTAACCCGCTAGTTAGAATTTCTGCCAAAGATAAGCTCTCCAAGCTCATCCCTGTAATTAGAGCACAACATGCACCTCTTATCAGTAAAAACTAGCAACGTTTCCCAATGTGAAACGACTAGTTTGGAAATTCTCTCTAGATGACATTCATATGTTTAGCATGGAGACTGAAACTCAACCCAATGCTTAATGTATTCGAACTGGAAAATGTCTATGTGACCATAGGCATCTTCTGAAGCAATTTCCGCTGCAGAAGTTAGCTTGGGTGTGGATAGCTCTGCCCAAGGCATACTGTAGGTCTACGGGGCCCTTTAGAAAGGCTTGTTTCTTCAGTTCTGCACTCATTTTTGGGCCTGATCATCTCCCTTTGCGTTTTAGCTGCATCTCTGCATCCATCAACTTTATATTTTATAAATTTGCATATATTCCTGCGTCCGCTGCCAACTTATTAATAAATTTTCATATTCGAACGAGGGCGCACCCGACTGATCGATGTGACAGACCCTGTCCGCATTGCAGTCAAATACGCGTGCACAGGGCCACGGCCTGCCCACATCAGAATCCAATGATGCCTGGTGAGGCTAACTATGGTAATTCTGGTTACTCTCCTCAGGGGACAAGTGGGAATTTTCGGGGACATTATCAATTTGGGCAACATTACCAATGTCGGCCACCCCCATGGCAAAATAATGCCATTGGGACTAACGATGGTCTTCCTCATCCAGATCTGTTTGATCTGGATGATGAAGTTCTTGCTGAACACCTGGCGGATCCTTCACAACTGTGTTATCCTGATTGTGTAATCAGTGCTGGATTTTTAGCCCCTGCAGTGGTTTTGGCATTGACACCTGCCTTATCCCCTTCACCGTGGAAATATGCAAGGCCAGTCACTTTAAACCCCTCAACAATGCCAAAAAGGACTGAGCACGTCAGCGTGGTCCTGTGGTATCAACCAATGGAAGATACACTGGCGCCTCTAGCTAGTTTTGCCACCCAAGGGCTGCTGCCCCGAATTCCAACGGACTTGGCACTGGAGGTCATCCATCAATTGGAATCGATGAATCTGATAGGTATACTACAATCTTTTTCTGATATTTCAGGTCTGAAAATCAGAGGTCCTTGTAAGTCACTCACTTTAATGATTTATCATTTACAGATTCCTCATCCATCACTGACACGATGAGGGCAGTTTGGTCAATGAGTTTGACCAAGAAATATCCGCAGCTCTCTTGGGCGTTACTCAATGAGCCATTTGAGGTTGAGGCACTTACGGCCGCCGACATTGTGCTTTCGGCACCAGCAGCTTTGCGGATATAGGGGCCCGAGGTCGCTCAACAAGCCCTTGAGTTCATCGCCAACAGCACTATCTGGGAAACACCTGTCAATAAGGTCTTGTTGGATGGTGAACCCTCATTGCGGGCAGTGGAGGTCGTCTGTTGCGCTGTGGAACAGGCAAGTCACAATGCGTAGCCCCCAGCAGTTGTTGCAGCATTACCATTAATGATGACCACAGAAGCCCAAACGCTGACAGTGATTGCCCAGTAGCAACCAGTGGCTGCCACGACCAAGTGGCCGAGGGAGGTGGCCAGTGCCTTTGGAGAAACATTGTGCGCCATCAATGACCACCTCAGCATCATTGAGGGGTTGCTTTCCGGATGGCTACCAGCCCACAGTCTCCCAAGATTGGCGTTCTTCGCAAAGTCCACCCGTGTGGGGGCCAGATCATTGACTTCCCCGGTGAAGAGCTGATATGGTCTGATGATGATGAAGAATGAGGCCACCTGATGGGCCCACACTGTGAATATTGGTGTATATTTACAGACACCGTTTGTAAATAGTTTGTATATAATAAATTGGGCCTTTGTGACATTACTGTTCTTAGGAATGAGCTCTGCAATACATGCTACTCAGTAGCAATTTTGTGGTCTTTCAAGAAGCAGTCATCCACTTGAGCTACCTCAAAAAGTAGAATGCAAACCACCAAAATCATCATGGTGTCCACGACCCATGAATGTCACAGTGTATGTTCCTGGTTCTGATCCAATCACTACATTAGAGTGGAAATGCACACTGTGTAACCATGAAGTCTGCACCAACACTTGGTTTCTTTGGATTTAGGGGCATTACTGCTGATGTCATTACTACTCAGCACCTAGCGCCTGTGGCTTGTACACTAGCACATCATACAAAGGTGTTTGGTTTACAAAAGCTTGTGGAAATACGCCCTGGCTTTTATGGCACTAACCAAACGCTTGACGTGATGTACTCATGGTGCTGCAGTGACGTCTGCAAGACGGTGACTAACCTCTTCATCGAGGAGGGACAGGTCGCTTCGTGGGATGGCACTACAGCTCTAAGTACCTTAGGAGATGTTGGTAGATGCAGTCCCACTGCAGGTCAATGCACTACTCTGGATGGGGTAATCGTTTGGCCTGCAACAAACTTTACAGCACAGTGTCATTATCCTCCTCAGGGCAATTACACTGCATCTGTGTCAGGGAACCATATCATCATGGATGATTTGCAAGTTGCCCTGAAGATCCTGCAAAACTCTCGTGTCTTTCAGTTGTGTCCCAACCTCCGGTCAAACACAGTACGAACAGATCAGGGTCTTCTTGTACGCATCTATGAAAGGTTTAATATGACCCAAAGGTTGTTCAGATTGGCAAAGGACTCACGTCCTGACCCCGTCAACGCCAAATTTAACTACCTGGCTCAGCAGATCGAAGAGTTGGAAATTAACAATTTTCGATTCATGTGGCTTGAGCTTTGCTCTCACGCTCAACGCTACCTTGATCTGACTTGGCAGTTGCTTGGCTATGACCCTACCCTGGGGGCCAGGGCATTTCTGCAAAGGAATGACCTGACGGCAGAATTCACAGGTGAAACACTGACAATATGGCCCTGTCAGAAGGTCAACGCCACGTATGTCTATCACATGTACTGGGTAGGAGACATCTGTTAAAAATATCTTCTTGTACAGGTTCACAGTACTATTTATTTTGCCACCCCTGGTGGCTCGGATCTCATTAAAGTTAGCCCAAGAGTGCTGTGTGACCATCACTTTACGGGGATTTTCGGAAATCGCTCGGGCTGGTTTACTGAGTCTGGCATGGTCCATGTGAGCCATATACCGCTTGAACTTTTCTGGAAACAGCGCTCTAACGTCACTCATTTTGACACTCCTGCGCTCTTTCAGGATCAGTTGGCAATGACCCCTTCAAGTTTTGCTTTCTTTTAAAAGTATGTTTACAAGACTGAGCAGATTGAAGCGGTTTTGAACTGGTTGGTAAACTTAACGGCTGGTCTATCTCTGCAACCAGATTCTCTCTATCACGCATTTGCAGGGGTAGGGACTGACATCAAGGCCTCCCTGGAAGGTGTCCGTCTGGCAGCAAACCACATGCTTGCTAGTCAGCAGCACAATCTCATTCAGGGCTTACAGTCTATTCTGAGTGGGCTGGTTCAGTTGATCTTTAACACCCTTATCACCCTGGCAGTGCTGGCTGGTATTGGATATCTCATCTATGTTGGGTTATCCTACTATCTCAGCTACCGCCTGCGGAAAAGACAAGTTCAGTTTTCTAGCCAATTCTCTCCACTGAGTATTTTCCCTAAAGTCCAACATTGGGTGTGTTTTTACTATGTGCAGAACGATGTACCATCTCAGTTGGATAGAATCACTCCGTGTTTTGTTGTACTGTTTGATGCCAAGGAAACTCCCACTTTCCTTGACACTGGTTGTCCACCAAACATCATTAGTCAATGTCTTCACAAGGCTTTGATCAAAGAGAGTCTGAAGGCGGCTATGGCCTTCCAGCAACATCAGGACTTTAACCCATTGATGAGTATCAATGGGAAAGTGATCCATACTCTCCGATCGGGACCATATGAGATCATGTTGCCTGGGACCCATCAGCCACACAGAAGGGTTGATATACATCTCCATGTGTGTAAGACTATGTCTCCTTTTTGGGCACTGGTAGATCTGATTCTTGGATTGGACTTTTTAGAACATTTCAAGAATATCACATTTGATTACCAACAACATGTCTGTCCGTTGAATGTGGTAGAACTGCTACTTCTACTGACAGCGGCCCAGATTGATCAGATGGAACCCTGGTGGGAGAATACATGTTCACTATCAACAGCCTCTCACAGGTCCGGGTCTCAATCAAGATCAAGGACTTCTTCCATTTCTCGCCACCCTGGTGGGCTTCCTCTGTCGCCTCATCCCATGCATCCACCAGAGGTAGCAGGACCTCTTCTAGACAGGCCAGTCGTCATTTAATGACCAGGTCAGGGTCGAGTTGCCCTCGACCCCCGCCTGGAAATTCTCCAGTTACACTAGAGAGGGGCTGGTTCCGCCAGCCTAGTGATTCTGATGCACCTGCATCACCTGTGTTAGTGGTACCACCACTTTCTGATACAGAAGTTCAGAGTTCAGGAGAGCGATCGGATCATGTGCTTAGTGTACAGGTCCATCCTGCTCCTTGAACTAATCCAGAAACATCCGTTGGTTATGCTCTGGTAGGACTACTTCGACGCACTGGTTTGCAGATTCCAAAGCAAACTGATACGCCAGAGTCGAGTTTTGGTGATACTGCACCTGATCCAGGTCATGTAGTATCAGCCTTCTACTCTACTGAAATGAGGACCCCTGATGTCAGAGTTCTTCTGAACAACTCGGTGGAAGCCAAGGCTCTGATTGATATAGGAGCAGTTTTCTCGCTCCTGGATCACAAGTTGGTGGTCCAGCTACCTGACTTGGTGCTTACAGAGACTAGGGCCCGCCCCATAGCAGCCAATGGGTCTACGATTCTACTGCTAGGTGCTGCCTATGTCAGGGTGACAGTGGCTGATGTCTCTGAATGGATTCAAAAAACAAATACAAGAGAATTGTTTGGCTGAACTAGTCTTGGGGACGAACTTCCTCGGATGGTTCAATTGTGTCAGCTTGAACTGGGAGAAATCCTTTCTTCAATCCAAGGAACTTAGGGTTCCATGTGAGGGCCTCATCCACAATCCTCCCTCTCCATGTGGTGCACTGCCCTTGCAGGAGTTGATTGTCCTTTAGCCTCACTCGCTGATGCAATTTACTGCACCTGTACCATCACTATATGTGAATGTACCGGAGGAAGCTTTCTTTCCTAAGCCCCACCTGGGACATCAACGCAGGGTATATTTTGCTGGTACTGTGAGTACTGTGACCAATGGTCGCAGTACTCACACCGGGGTCGACGGTCATGTCGAATACCATCCTTGATCAGAAGTGGGTTGAGGCTAATGCTGTGATATCCCCTCACATCTCCTCACAGGACAGGACAGCATTACTTGACCTGCTGCTCGCATACACTGACCTCTATGCAATTGATGAGAAGGACACAGCTTCCACTGACCTCATGCACCATGAAATCAGCATGGGTGATGCTCATACAGTCCACTGTTTCCCTTACTGCATCTCACCGAAGCAAAAGGACCTCATAATACAGGAAGTCAGAGTCCTTCAGGAAAAAGGTATTATTCGGCCTAGTACATCACCGTGGGCTACGAATACCATCCTGGTGCACAAGAAAAATTGGTCACACCCGATGTTTTTGACTTTGGTGGTCTTAACGAGGTCACAAAAAAGGATGTCTATCCTCTCCCACGGATTGATGACATCCTCAACACCTTCAAGGGTATGAAATACTTCACCAACATTGATCAGGCTAACGCGTACTGGTCTATACCTATTGCCAAAGCAGACAAAGAGAAGACGGCCTTCAATACGCCTATTGGACTTTACGAGTTCCACTATCTGCCTTTTGGTCTCTGCAACGACCCTCAGACATTTCAATGTCTCATGGACCTGCTTCTCACGGGATTGCAGTGGCCCACAGCATTGACCTACCTCAATGACATCTTGGTGTTCGGGAACTCTCACACCGAGATGCTTGAGCAACTGATGGATGTGTTTACGCATCTCCGTCAGGGTGGAATGAAGCTCAGACCGAGCAAGTGCAAGTTCTCACACTCGGAGGTGGAATATATAGGTTACCGTATCTCACAGAACGGTCTAGAACTGGATAAAGTCGAAATGACCACTGTCCAGGATCTGCCCATTCCACAGAACACCAAATACATCAAGTCATTTCTTGGCCTCGTGTCTTACTATTGGCGTTTCATCCCTGGTTGTGCCCAGCTCAGCCAGCCACTGACTAAGCTCTTATGGAAGGAAGTTACCTTCCTGTGGTCAAAACCTCAGCAAGCGGTGTTCCATGAACTCTGAAGATTGCTGAGGAATCCTCCTATTCTGCACCATCAGAACTTTACTAAATCCTTCATCCTTCAAACAGATGCAAGTATTTCAGGGATAGGAGCAGTTCTGAGCCAGTTAGAGGATGATGGATATGATCATCCTGTCGTGTACACCAGTCGAGGGTTAACAGCAGCTGAGAAAGACTACACTATTACGGAGTTGGAAACTCTCGCTGTTGTCCATTTCACTAAACACTTTTGGCCTTACCTCTTTCAGCATGAGATGGTCGTACAGACTGAAACCTAACCCATCCGCCAGGATAGCCTGGTGGGGCCTCGCGCTCGCTGAATGCAAACTGATGATTCGGCCACGAAAAAGTCGGTCTAATGGTAATGCTGATGCATTATCATGCCTGCTAGATCCTAATTCCCTTACTTGTGTGAGTATCAACGATACTCCCCTTTACAGGCCTGAGGGAGAAGTGATGATGATCACGGATAGTGCTCAGCGCCTGGTGAGGTCGTCTGATTTGATCACTGATGGGGCGCAGTGCCTGGTGAGATCGGAGTCTTATGCTGAGATATCACAGGATGCGCAGCACTGTGACCTTCTCGCAGCTCAATTTGAGGATCTGGAAATAGCCTCCATTGTTAGGTCACTAAAACCCTATGGTGATCAGAATGATGTTAATGGCTACCACTTGTTGAATAACGTCCTTTGAAAGTGGACAGGCGAATCCAACAAGATTGTCATTCCCCCATCCATGGTTACTACCATTATTGAGGCTGACCATAATGACATTTTAGCTGGACACTTTGGTGCTAAATGTACCGGGTAGCTTATAGCCCGCAGGTACCACTGGCTTTCCCTCAGTGTGGACGTCAAGTCTTTTTGTCAGTTGCGTGATCTTTGCCAACGGAATAAACCTGCCAGACAAAAGACCCGAGCAGCTCTGAAACTGATCACTATTAGGGGGCTGTTTCATCAAGTAGGTGTTGACTGTATGGGACCAATGACCACTAGTGAGGCTGGCAACTGTTTTATTGTAGTCTTTATTGATTACTTTACTAAATGGGTTGAAGCTTTCGCTACTCCGGATATAACTGCACAAACCATAGCACGCCTCCTTGTTACACAAATTGTCTGCAGGCATGGGGCACCACAGGTTCTTCAGTCTGACTGTAGAACTGATTTCACATCAAAACTGACGACAGAAATCACTCCCATCTGTTCAACTAAGAAAATCCACTCTACTGCTTATCACCACATGACAAACAGTGAAGTGGAGAGAGCTAATCAAATGCTAGCTACACAGACATGTATGTATGTCCACCAAGGTCATACTGATTGGGATGAACACCTGGGTGTTCTGTGTTTGCCATCAACATTAGCATGAATGAGTCCACAAGATATTCCCCCTTTGAACTCATGTATGGTCTTACACCCATGCTACCTGTTGATGCAGAGCTCTCAATCAACCCTCCGGCCCATATCATTGATATTTCAACATATGACATGGAGGTCAAATGACATTTTACAAATGCCTTGACCTTGATCCAGAGTTGGATTGAGATATCACAGGCAGCTTATACTCAGTCTTACCATCGCATGGCATGAGATGTTTCATACAGAGTTGGGAATCAAGTGCTCAAACTGTGCACCACCGGGTCACATGGTCCTATGCCCAAATTGCTGCCCATTTAGGATGGGCCCTACTCTGAAACGAATGTGGCATATCTTAATGTCACCATTCAGCTTGAGACAGATCGAGAAGATACAGTGCATGTCAATCAGCTTAGACGCTACGTGTCACCTGATCAACCAAGTAAAGCAGAGGATATACCTTCCACTTCACAGGTAGTTGAGACAGCACCTTTGTTGATTCCATTAACAAATGGAGATTTTACACAAGATCTCCTTGACCCATATCTTGATGCAGAGGTCTCTGACCCGTAATCAGGAGGCTCTTCTCTTCTTTAGTCAACTTACGGACGAGGTCATCCTTTTTCGAAGGACCGCCATGCCCCTCACGGAATACCTACTCCTGCTCCATGCTGGAACAGCAGTGTAAAGAAGAGGATGAGCAGCCATCAATGCATCTAAACTAGGGTATTGCTTCATATCACAGGTGCATCCATGCGATAGCCTGCATCTCGCCCCTAAAATTTTCCTTTTAATCTTGTTATAGATCTCATAGATCAGTCGACAAATGGCAACTTCACGCATTACCATATGGATCAACTGGTGTCAGCAACTCCATGCATCACCGACCACACTGATCAATTGATGTCAGCAACTCCATGCATCATTGACACAACTCCATGAGCCAGAACGCACTGAAAAATCATTGGACCATTGACCACCCACCGTCACATCCAGTTGGACGATTGACCCCCACAGACATGCTGCATAAACCTTGACAACACAAGGACAGAGACGCCCTTTTTTGAAGGACCACCCTGTCACGTGCCAACGAATTTTGCCCAACATCACGTGATTCACATCATGCTTTTCCATTATGTTTTTCTCCACTTTCTGTTTTACAATCACTTACTTTAATTTTGCATTTCGTTTTTATATTTTACATGCATTTCCTGTGTGTACTTTTCGTGTTTCGTTTCTGTTCCATTTCTGTACTTTCATTTCCGTTAGGATTTGTTATTTTTTCATTGTGCACGTAGACTATGGTATGTAACCCACTAGTTAGAATTTCCGCCAAAGATAAGCTCTCTGAGCTCATCCCTGTAATTGGAGCACAACGTGCACCTCTTATCAGTAAAAACTAGCAACGTTTCCCAATGTGAAACGACTAGTTTGAAAATTCTCTCTAGATGACGTTCATATGTTTAGCATGGAGAGTGAAACTCGCCCCAATGCTTAACGTATTCGAACTGGAAAATGTCTATGTGGCCATAGGCATCTTCTGCAGCGATTTCCACTGCAGAAGTTAGCTTGGGTGTGGTTAGGTCCACCCAAGGCATACTGTAGGTCTATGTGGCCCTTTAAAAGGGCTTGTTTCTTTAGTTCTGCACTCATTTTTGGGCCTAATCGTCTCCCTTTGCGTTTTAGCTTTGTCTCCACATCCATCAACTTTATATTTCATAAATTTGCATATATTCCTGCATCCCCCGCCAACTTATTAATAAATTTGCATATTCCTTCCATGGCTCCACTGCCTTTACTTTACCATATCCCAAACCTGGGAGTTACCCTGTCACCCTTTGCTTAGGAATCCTTCATCCCCTCCCTCAAGGAACATTTTCGCATCGCTTGCCGACCGGCATCAGTCCATACCCCACGCTGAACCCGAATCGGATCGCCGCCACCCACTCCTGTCATCCACCGGATCTGTGAACCCTTGATCCTGTCACTCCCAGGTGGAGAAGTAATTGAGAAGAGGACTAGGTGAGTCTTCTCAGGGGTTATTGTTGTTGAGGGTATATTTGTGGGAATCCTCCCTAAGCCAGCTTTCCCTTGAGAATCCCCTCATTCAGAGCAGCCCTTGAACCCTTAGGGTCAGGGCCAAATAGGGGATTTTGGTTTACAATCGGGTCCCCTACAGTAAGCCATTCCACAAATGGCATTGTCCCTCATTCTCAGTGAATGAGGACTAGGGATTACATTGTCCATTATTCTACAGCAGAACCAGAGGACAGTTCCGAGGTACACTATAGGTTTTCCTGTAGTCAGTACCAGCTGGGTTAGGTTCCCCAAACAGATACCAAATGGTGCCACCCAACGGGGTCACAGCATGTCACTCACAGTGTCATGGCTGTATTTTCTACGGAATATGGTATGGGTTTTCCCATCAAAGTGACTGATCACAAGATCTACTTAATGTGACATGGCTCCCCATTCCTTTAATGTGACCTACCAATGATGCGGGTGAAGTGACGGATGGTGAAGATATAGAGGAAGACATTCTTGAAAGTGTCGAACCAGGTGAAGTAGCCTGGGAATTTTACATGCTGGCAGCATCATCTGATAGCGAACTTATTATGGACCCAAGTTACGATCTAAGAAGTGGTATTGGAATTTGTTCGCCAATGGTCTGAACATGGCAGTGGTTGCCACCTGGCAATTGCATTGTCATTTACATGGGAAAGAATCTCTCTCGCACTTGGAATTTTGTCAGAAAATCGTTTTGGTCGCCCTAAAAAGTGGCGTGGAGAGCTATCGGAAATGCAGAGACAGTCCAACATCAAAATTGCTGGCAGCTGCTACAAGCACTTCTCATTTTATAGCTTCCGCAACTCAAGGGCGCTGTGTCATGTGTCAGAAAAATACGAAAAAAATGTGCGCATTTTGTGAAAAACGCATGCATGAATTGTGTTTTCCTATCCATCACAAATAAGCTGTTACATTTTAAAAGTGTCGAAATAAACTTTTAGTAATACAGTTGTTTTATCAGCTCATATGAACTTATAAGCAAGCGTATATCATGAAATCATAATTTGACATCCAAGAGGACCAACGTTCCACATATTTATCTTAGCTAATACGTGTCCTAACGCGCTGAAAATTTGTAGTTATCTATTCTAGGTAAAGGGCATACATGCACGTGGGGGGGTTTAGGGGGGGTTTTGACCCTCAGCAGACTTTGATTGACCCCCAGCAGCTTCTTGCTGACCCCCAGCAGGTTTGACCACCCAAGCAACGATCCAGAAGATGACAAAGGAAAATGAGCAAGTGAGAAGAGAAAGTCATCATAAAAATAGGAATAATGCTGTAGTTGAACAATTTTTCTAAATAAAGCATACTTGAAGTCCAAAAAAGTAACATTAAAACTTTAAAAAGTGCAGTATAGGCAAATAATTTCCCATATCTGACTAATATAAAATAAAGAATATGCTGCTTGGATATTAGTGTCACTATATTTCAAGATTGCATATGGGGAACCACTCAATCCTATAGTGGTCCTTCAAAGTGGCACTTCACAATGTAATGCTGTTGAAATGAGACGGGGGGGGGGGGGTTAAAATTGAGAAATATAATAAATGAATTGGTACCAAAAATAGACCTAATCAGTCACTTGCTAAACCACCTAATCAGGCCAAAACCTTAGGTAGAATAAGTTTGCAGCAGTTCGGTCAGTCTCAAATTCAACAAAGATCACCTGCTTTCGTTCCAAAGAACTGCAGAAGATCAAATAACTCTCTGAGCTCAAGTAACTTCGAACCAGGGACAAACCTAGAAGTCAGGCTGAGAAATGAGTTGCAAATGTAGACTTGCACGCTGGGTGGCACTCCAGAAATCCGGGGTCTAACCTGCTTTCCCTCGACTGCAAGACATCCAATAAATGTCCAGACGAGGGACGTTGTATTTCAGGCCTAAACTCAACAAAAAATAATAAAATAATATTATATAATAAATTGCCTACTGGCCGCCGATTTCCTTTATTATAAAAATAAACAACAAAATCATGAATGACCAAAAACATAGACAACCGGCACTTTTATGCATGGTGTCTATGCAAATCAGTGTCAACCCAATTTGCATCGACTTTGGCTATTTCTTCACAACCTGGAGATAGGGTATGTCCATCCCCGACATCCCTTGAGCCTCGAAACTGACCAATGGGAGGTTAAAAAGATTCATAATAAGCTGCAATGACAATTTTGGAACCTTTTCAGGACCTAATACAGTCAAAGCGGTTTTCTGAACCTTTTTGGTCATTCATGCTCCCTTGCAGAAAGCTTTCTGAATGACCACCCTCTTACATCAAGTCTTTTTACCAGGCATACTGGAATGTCCACAAGGCCGTCCGGGTGAGCTACCTCTTGGTCTGGATGCGGACGGATCGACGACTCCGCGTTGGCTTGACTTTGTTGGCCTACCCCCATATCCAATTTGACCTGCACCAGGGCCGAGGGTCTTCCGTCACTGACCATCCCATGACCTTTCATTTTGTGCCATATGCTGGACGCCAGGGACAGAACATTTATCTGTCTATCTCTTTCCGGTTGGGTGTTTTGCCATGAAGTCTCCGCACTTTTTCCAATATTGCCCTCGCCAAAAAATTTTCTACAATATCTAAATAATCTACAAAATATGTACATTAGTACGATTATCACAAAAAATCAAAATATCCCGGGCGTATTGATTGAGCAAAAAATAAACAAAAAGAATAATAATAAGGCGAGATTATAACTGAGATTAAGTGGAAAAATAAATTTTGTTTATGCCTGTTTTTAGGCTATGCCAAGGTACGAAAAAAAATAAAAATTTAAAGCACACAACAATTAAAAAAATTTTTTTTAGTATTTTGTATTTCATATTTTTCTTTGTATTTTGTGCTTTTTATCAAAAATAAATGTGAAAACGATATTTTTAGGCCAAAAACCTTGCGGCTAAATTACTGTTGCAGCCCACCACCTCCTTGCGCCCCTCTGTGCCCTCCTCCATGACCTCCGTAAGGCCTCCATACCCATTGGCCCTGCTGGCCACCTCTACCTTGCACCTGGGGCACAGCACCTCTGCCACGCACCGCTCCATGACCACCCCGGTTGGGGTTGTAGAACTGAAATTAGCCTCGGCTGTGGTTACCAGTTTTTTTCCTTTCGTAATCGGGGCTAATTGCTGGCTTCCTTGGCTTTGACCTTGACCTTGAGGTCTGGGAACCTTCAAAGTTTTGCCAGTTTTTCTGTTTTGAGCTTTACTGAATTTAACAGAGCTTTGCAAGTCTGAACTGGCACTCCTTTTGGCTCCCATCACTCGGACCTGGTGATTGCTACTGAGCACCACAGATTGAAAGGCCGTTTTTAATTCCAAGGGGGTATCCTGGTTACTATACACCCTCAACAGTCGGTTATTTGCCGCCACCATTGCCCTGGCATAAATGTTGCCAATATGCATCGGGGATAGCCGGGCACATTCCAACACAAGGAATAGCATCATAACCAGATACATAACCGAGGAAAACACGTCAGGTGCTCTCTCCGCCTTGAGCCACCTGGGGAGAAAATCATACATGACTCTTTCCCAGAGTTCTTCTGGTAAATTTGTCCGATCATAGAGAAACGCTCCCTGGACTCTGAACTGTTGTTAATAATCCGGGTAGATTTCCCTAACGGCATCATTTACCATTAGAAACACTCTTTCCGACTCAAATTGCTCGAAAGCAAAATATTTGGCCACTGCACGCGTAAAAAATGATATCGGTCCAGATTCTCTGGTTTTTGGTTGATAGACATCCCAAAAGTCCAAGAGACTGTCCTTGAATTTTTCTGCAGTCACCTCCAGCGTTTCAGTTGTCTGAGCAGCCTGTGCCTGCTTAATTTTGCTAGGACTAGCCCCTTGTACTTGACTAGCTGCCACTCCTGGTTTTTGGTCCTTGCTGGGTTTTGCCTGACCTTTCGGTGTCGGTTTCCCTATCGCAAGGCCTATTGCACCTGAAGTTTGACTAGTCTTTGATGTACTATCTTGAGTTGCAGTTGCCACTGAAGACGTAACCACTGATGGTGTTCCAGTTGAAGTTGAAGTAATTTGGGATGTGGGGGTAGCAGTGGAGGTAATCGTAGAACTTGAGGTCGATATGATGGACCAAGTCACCATCTTGCTGTCTTCCTCCTTCTGTTCTACTTTTGCTCCCTTGCCGCCCTTCTTCCTTTTTTCCTTCTCCTTCAATCTCATTTTCTTTTTTCTTTTGGTCATGAATAATATTCTCTCATTGTTCCACCCTTTTTCTCTCATACTCTGAACGACTTTGGCTGAATACAACCCTGGTACACTTCCATCAGCGGAAAAAGCTATTACCTCCTTGCTCTCCGTCATCTCTGATTCGGGTGTTTCCGCTATCGTTTCGTCAATAATGAGCTTTTCGGAGGCCATATCATCGTCTACTTTCATCGGCAATGGTTGCTCTAATACTTTCTTTTCCACTTTGGGCGCTATGGCATCATCCTTTTGGAGTCCGAATTGGATCCCCATTTGACACACTTTCTCATTGTAAATCGCCATATTCTTTCTCAATTCTTCCTCCATTTGCTTCCGTTGGAGTCGAATCTTTTCCTTCGCCTCCTCTTCCATCTTTAAAATTTCCTCCAATCGACGTTGGTTGATGAGTTTGGACTGCGTCTGAGCAGTTTGAGCTTCCATCAGTTCTGTGGCCGGAATGGATTGCTCTTCCTGCTGCTCTTCTTCCGACAGTTCAGTCACATCCTCATTTAGCCTCCTGTCTTGCGATTCATCCCCAGCTGGCAGTCCCACTGCATCGCTGAAGATTTCGCTTTCCGATGTTTGGACTTCTTGACCTGAAAGTATCTGAAATTCAACTACACTTACTCCAGCTTGCTTTTTGTCCTCACCTTTCAGACTATCAGTCTTGGTGGGACTAATCTTGCCAGCCAGTTTGGTGATAGTACCTTCACCCATTTTATAACTAAATGTATGCTGAATTCCCGGTAAATCTGAGGCCAAGGGTCTATAGTCAAAGATCTTTTTAGGGAAGGCTATATTATACTCCCTATTTTCAGCCGATGACCCATAGACGTCTCCAACCTTGTCAATTTTAGTTTGCCAGGTTACCCCATATCTTAATGAAGGCGTCCTCTGTGCTAGCTCGATATGATAGAACCTAACATAATAGTACGGATTTGAGCTATAGCTCTTACTGTCCGTAGTTATCCTGTCAGGACTACCAAGGATCCGCGCGCACATATCTGCATCTTTTTACAACCTCAACTGAATCGGCATAAATCCAAATTGATTCATCCAAACATATATTCCAGTACCTTTTCGGGGTACCTCATACTCTATGTTTGGAAGAGTCTTAGCCAACAAAAGATATTGGGACAACCTATCGTCTGACCACCAAGCCATTTCCTTTATTTTGCCCTGTAGCTCTGGGCTGAATGATGTAATGAACCTGTAACTAAACATTTCTGCCATTACAAAATCCAGTTCCTTTCTGCGATGGGGCCAGATCACGTGGAACGCCAGCGGGACTAAGGTACAAGGGGCTTGCAATTCTGAGAACTGCTTTTCCTCAAACGCCTTAGCATACTCTGCTAGCTGGGGCTTCTAGTGATCTTTATCAAAATACCCCATTCCAGGATCAATGTCAATTGGCACATGAACCAGATGATTTTTTAAGGCATCCAGTAGTGCTTGCTTTTGACAATCCTGGGGTAATTTGATAACTTTTCTCGCTGTGTCTATAAACCACACCAAGGACGCTGGTTGTGTTAGCTCATGATACTGCTTCCCTTGCGCCATTTCCTCCACCAAATCCAAGCGTAATTTATCCTTGGCCAACAAGCGCTGTTCAGGCCTAGTCATTTCATCATCATCGGGATCACTTGCTTCATCATAGGAATTGGGTTTTAATTTTTTACCTTGACGGTAAGCACCTGGGTAGATGCCCAGCCACAGCAAAGTTTCCTTCCCTTTCCTAGGATTGCAAATATCCCGATGGCAAAGAAATTTAGGCCCTATTTCTTGCACTTGCATGGCCCATCTTGCGTACATTTCTTGGCGCATCATGTGGTAGGTGGCCTCAGG
The DNA here is from genome assembly GCA_963922205.1 of Romanomermis culicivorax. Taxonomy (NCBI): domain Eukaryota; kingdom Metazoa; phylum Nematoda; class Enoplea; order Mermithida; family Mermithidae; genus Romanomermis; species Romanomermis culicivorax. The sequence goes on along the minus strand of CAWUHX010000013.1, from coordinate 1,808,912 downwards.
CTGCCTAACCACAATATCAGGTGTACCCACAAAGTTGCGTAGTTTATAGTCCTTAACTATATATGAGTAAAACTGATAGAATTTATTCGAGAGAATTTCAATTTGAGCTGGATCTACTATATCATGAGGAAAGTTAGCAACTCCCCCACATAGCTCATTCACATACCCATAGTGAAATGCCCCCATAAAAATTGCCAAAGAAAAGTACGCATCCATACCAGCATACTGCAGTATCTCCTCGGGGACTTTATCTTTGGCCACATTTTGCCTATTACACAAAAGACTAAAATCAGTTTGGTGAGGACCAATATCAGCCAGATACATTTCGGCAAAAAGGCCTTTCAATTTTAATGTCTCAGGGCAGATTCCTGCTTTCCTGGATTTGGTAATCTCGCTTCCCATGATCTGCTTTGCCGTGATGCTTGGATCATAGTATCTTCCCAGATGTCCATCCTTGATACTACATCTAATCGCGTCAGACAAATCGGGACCATCGGTGCTTTTTCCGCATCCTGGGACATTAATAATTGAAACTATGTCCTCCAAAATGGCATAACCGACTAACAACGTCGCTGAGCCTAAAAGTGTAACAAAATGTTCCACTCTTGCTCTTGCAGCAACGTTAAGTTAAGTACAAACGTTTTACCATTTAGGTGGATGAACGAAACTAATCTAGCAAACTGGTTGCCTTTTTCGTTATCAATCCCCCACCTAAATAGTTTTTTCGCATCCTTGCAGTTCACTTTCTCCACATCGAAGCCAACAATGTTCATGCCTTGGAAAGTGCTGCTTTCGAGATGTTTTACCATCCTTTCCACACTTCCCATGGGGACAGTTATTGGCTCGATTGGATTGGTGGGCCAGAACTCAAAAGTGGCAAAAAACCACATCTCTAACTCTGCTATCCGCATCGCCCAACGGATGTTATGGTCTGAAAATCCAGGAGAGATTTAGGTTTTTTATTCAGATATACTCTACTACTCCTTTATGTGCATTTACGGGACCCTTTCTCAACTCTTTGGGTAATTTTACCCACTAATACTCTTTACCTTTGGGGAAACTCTAGCACCTTTGTGCAAAACACCATTAAACTTTTGAACTTTTGAAATTTTTTGGAGAGGGAATTTGATATTTAGCCTTTCTGGCCGTTGGGTGTCCCTTTATAGAAACCAAAATTGATAGGCAAAAGTATGTGAAATTAGGTGTTTTTCACTCTAAACCCAACACACTCTTGCTGCTCGATGAGCTCAATCGATCACAACTTTGATCTCTACTACTGCTTCTACTCCTCTAGAATGCTCTCTTTTGTCCTCAGAACTAATTCGAGCATCCTCTTCCTTCTCTTCTTTTCTGTGGGATTTATTCTCCTCGGAGATGTTGTTCCTCTCGGCCAGTAAGAAAATTTGTTGTTGTTCTTGTTCTTTTATTCCTTTGACATCAGGGGAAACAACATCCGATTTGAACATGCTTTCCCACTTTGGTGGTGATTTCACCACATCCTCTGGCTCATCCTTTCTGGAGAGAAAGTCAGCCATAGCATTTTGTCTACCGGGCACATATTCTAACTTGTGTTTGTATTGATTTATGATCGCATACCACCGTTACAAATTGTCATTTGTTGTAGTATTGACTTTCCTTGATAACAGTGGTCTGTGATCTGTCTTAATCAATACTTTCTGCCGCAATAAATAGTGCCGATAGATCTTGAGGCCGTAGATAATCGCTAGGCACTCCCTTTCGGTTGCGCACCACTTTTTCTCGTCCTCTTTTAGCACATGGCTATTATATGCTATGACCCACTTGTCATCTGCAGACTCTTGATACAGAACAGCCCCTAGTGCTATTCCACTGGCATCAGTTTGCATAATGAATTGGGCTGAGCCATCCATTACTGGGTACCTAAGAAATGGAACCGATACCAGTGCTTCTTTCAAAGCATTAAATGCTTTGTAATGATCCTCTGTGATGAGCCATTTATTCCTTTTCTTGGCCGTCAGCTTATACAAAGGCTCTGCGTGCTTTGCCAGGTGTGGTATAAATTTTTTACACCACTGGAGCAATCCGAGAAACCTTTGCATACGCTTGACCCAGTCCGGGAATTCAAACTCCTTTATAGCTTGCACTTTTTTCAGATCGGGCGAAATTCCATTAGAATCCAAAATGTGACCAAGAAAATGAACCTTTTTTGGTAGGAATTCGCATTTTTCCAGTTTAAGTGTAAGCTGAGCTCCTCTCAGAGCAACCAGGACCAATTTTAAATTTTCTGTGTGTTCTTCGAACATATTTGAGAACACTATGATATCCTCCATATGAACTAGACATATCTTCCAAACATGAGGATGAAGGGTTCTTTCCATCATCCTCTGGAACTCTGCTGGTGCATTTTTCAGTCCAAAGGGCATTACTTCGAACTGAAACAACCCTTCTTGACACAGGAAAGCAGTCTTTTCTTTACTGCTTTCTTCCATTGGCACTTGCCAATAACCAGACTTAAGGTCAAGAGTCATACGAAATTTTGCTCTCTCGAGGCAGTCCAGATAATCATCCATTCTTGGTATTGGATATCGATCATCCTTCATAACCTCATTCAAGCCTCTAAAATCAACGACTGGCCTGAGCGATCCATCTTTCTTCCCTACTAGGAATAATGACGCCCCCCAGGGGGATCTTGTTGGCTCTATGACTCCTTTGTCCAGCATTTCCTGCACATGCTGTCTGATATATAGTCACCATTCAATGGCAGCTCTGTAGTAATGCTTTGCCACAGGGCTAGCATCACCTGTATCAATTTTAGAAGTAAGATGGGGAGTAGTTGTCAGAGGATCATGAGGTAGGCTAAATACATCCTGGTATTTCACGAGTTGCTGTATTGCCATCTCTTTCTGTTCCTCTGACACTGTAGCTTTAGAGGTCATTTTGTACAATGCTTCCAGAAACATAACTCCATCGAATTTTGATTCTTTGGCATCGAAAAAGCCCTCTAGGCTATTTTCTCCACAATTTCTAGCCTGCAAAATTGATACACTTGATTCTCCCCGAAATACGGAGTTACAGTAGAAGAGAACTTGATTAGGTTCTATCAGGCAACCGGAACCCGTATTATTGGAGATCATCAATACAAAATCTTCCTTTGAACCCTCAACTATAGTATCATCTATTCTGAATCTCCTTTCTGAATCATCTCCTTCTACAATGATTCCATTTATCCTATTTGCCGAAGATTTGTTCCACAATTTACCTTTGACTAGCTGATCTGTTCTGTGTGGAATGTAAATTCTATTACAAGCCACTACCGGAACTAGATCTTCCAGCTGCTGGATTGCCAAACATTGATCTTCTTCAATAGAATTTTCCTGTATTGATTCTGCTATCATCGGATTATGCAACCCAACTATTGGAATCACTTTCTTATCAGATGTTAACAAATCGATACTTTTCTCTACACTCATCATGGTCATTGAACCTTTTCCAAAGTCTATTACCATTTTGACTTCCGGATGCGCTAGGAAGTCTGTTCCCAATATTAAATCCTCTGGGGACCCTGGTATCATGATAGCTTTAACCCGAAAACAGCCATAATCACATTCCATTTGAAACTGCACATAACCATGTGCACTAACTACTTTACCATCGGCAACAGTGACTTCTAGGATCTTAGGGTACGCTGTATACACTAGTCCAAGTGATTTTTTCAAGCGATCACTGGACATCACCAAAACACTGAGCTCACGTGTCAATCAGTGCCTTTGCAGTAGTAGAACACACAGTTACTCTGATGTGAAATGGCTGCGTTCTAGGGTATTGTGCTAGCATATCCAGTTCCTCTACAGTTGCCTTTCTACCATACTCGGCACTGCATTCCATTTCCCTCACATTCTCCTCTTTCTCCATGGCACAGTTATGTAGGCCACACAACTTCATCTCCATCATTGGTTCTTGCTGTACACTATTGATACTGCTAGGCGGCGGTTGGTCTGTCTGCCCGGAGGCTTGTGACTGAATAACTACCTTTTGCGGAGTCAATAGAGTATTTGAACTCTGATTTGTGATTACTGATTGTTGGTCCATTAGATTTGGTCCTGGTAACATCATTTGGGTGGTAGCCTGTAACAATCTCATCTGCTCCCTGAGCTTTTTCAACTTTACGTATTCCTGGAACTCGGCATATCCTTGCAAATTTTCCGCCTCATCCTCAGGAAATGAAACTTGATAAGCTCCCCTTTCACCTTCGTTACCAAAACCTCCTCTGTTTCCTCCATAATTTCCTCTGAGATTTCCTCTTTTGGAAATTTCCTCTACCTCGGAAATTTCCAAAACTTCCTCTAGGATTTCCTCTTGGAAAGCCCCTTCCACTATTTCCACCCCTTCCACAATTTTGTAGACCCTTATAAAAATTCAAGATTCTACAGTCAACCATGTTGTGGGTGTTATTTTCATGGTAAGTACACCATTTTCGCTGCTGAACCTCTTGTTGACTTTTCGTTTTCACTTTATCAACTTTCTGAGTTAAAGCAGTTATGGCTTCCACTTGAGCTTTGGTTGAGTTCCTAATCTCTTCATAACATTGTGCCATTTTGATAAATTCTTTAGATAAAGCCACCATAAGGGAGTCCTTTTTTGGCTCCTCAACAGGCTGTTGCCGAGGCATTATGGCCTGTTGCGGAGGTACTTCAAGTACTTCATCATCTGCTATATATACCAATTGATTTTGCGAAGATTGCATTGGAGTTTGCCTTTCTGTGTTTGGTCTTCTGAAGTCCTTATTGCGTTTTTGGGCACTTTCATAAGGCCTTTAGATTACATTCACATCGGCTTGCTGCTCCTCAGCAATTTCCGTTTGTGCCGTGTTTATCATCATGGGCTGCTCTCTTGGCCCAAATGTTCTAATCCCATTCCTGTACTTTAACTCTATCTCATAGACTGCCTGCGAAAGATCATACCAATTTTTGAATTCTAACTGCTGTTCTAATTGATAAGTTAAAGAACTTCTATAGAAAAAGGTTTCAATGATTACTTCAATTTAAAACTCTTTGGTTTCCCTCTGGTAAACGAGATTCACATGTGCTCTAACTCTTTTCAAGAATTTGGTTGCTGCTTTGTCTGGTTCTTGTTTGATATCCAATAAATCTCGTTTGAGCATGTCCAGGTTACAGTCTGTAGCACAATAGTTCAAAATCTTGTCTCGGGCTTCCCTATATGTTGTTGACTCTTCGGCCAATTCTTTGGGCAAATCCCTTGACAAACCGGTTAATGCTTCTAGCTTCACCTCATCGGGAGTATTCTTTCAAAACTCACCTTCTAGCTCCACTAGAAAAGCAAGAACCTGTCTACTTGGCATATCAGATTGCAGTAATTTCGGTTTGATAGCCTTTTCAATGTCATAGACAGTTGGGCCTACTTGAGCTGGATTGACCCATAAGGCTGGATCAATCGGAATCATTGTAGGCATAACCTGCTGCCTGACATTTGGGTTTTCTCCCCTAATACAACTGCTTTGCTGTGACACAGTTGGATTTATCAGACTCAGGTTTTTTACGCCTTCATCAAAACCACAACTGCTCACTCTCTGCTCCACTCTTGAGGTAGTGGGCAAATGTGGCATAAACTGCTCTTTAGGACCTAGACTTGACTTTTGGTCTTTCGGTCTACAGTCTTGCTGAAGAGTGATACCATCATTTGGCCATGCCAACTCTTCCTTGGTCTGCTCAAACTTCAATGCACCACCTTGTTCCAAACAGCCAGCATTGCTTTGCCTCGGTTCATTTGCCTTGCTGGCTTTCTGTGAACCATTATTAGCAATGTTGGTGAATATGCTATCATAAACATCTAACCTGTTCATGATTTGGTCCAGCTTGTCCTCCAATGAGCTTTACCGAGGATTTTCACGATGTTCCTCCCGCTTGTTGTCCCAATATAATTGATGGTAGGTATCGAATAACTGAGCGGGTTTATTTGTTGGCTGGCGCTGCTGTTGATCCAATACCGGAATGTTCATCTTCCGTAATGGACGTGCGGGTCCCGTAATAGGCGGTTGTAAAAATTCGCCTCTCCTCGGGAGGTTCGTCCACGATGGGATCTTAAATATTTGATCTCCATTTGATGGTAATATGGCGTCATCGTCCTCCCTTTCGACAGCGGACGAGGTCGTAGGTCCGTTGCCTTCATTTTCCACCAATAAAGGCCTATGATCTGAGCAATTATCATCTTCAGCGGAAGTTTCGACTGAAGTTAGGACAATTAACTTCTCTGCATCACGGGCCTTTTTTCCTGGTGGTGTTCTGGGCAAACCCGAACTCTTGAGGCCACCTAGGTTGTGTTTATTCATTTTAAAGCCTCCCAATTCTCTGTAAAAACCAATAGGTTTTTTGACTCCTCGAGTTTGCCTCTGATTTTCCATTACTTTGAGTGTCAGAAGCCACCACTTGTTGAAATGAGACTTGGGGTTAAAATTGAGAAATATAATAAATGAATTGGTACCAAAAATAGACCTAATCAGTCACTCACTAATTCACCTAATCAAGCCGAAACCTTAGGTAGAATAAGTTTGCAACAGTTCGGTCAGTCTCAAGTACAACGGAGATCACGTGCTTTCGTTCCAAAGAACTGCAGAAGATCAAATAACTCTCTGAGCTCATGTAACTTCAAACCAGGGACAAATCTAGAAGTCAGGCCGAGAATTGAGTTGCAAATTTAGACTTGCACGCTGGGTGGCACTCTAACCTGCTTTCCCTCTGCTGCAAGACGTCCAATAAATGTCCAGATGAGGGACGTTGTATTTCAGGCGTAAACTCCACAAAATACAATAAAATAATATTATATAATAAATGGCCTACTGGCCGCCGATTTCCTTTATTATAAAAATAAACAACAAAATCATGAATGACCAAAAACATAGACAACCGGCGCTTTTATGCATGGTTTCTATGCAAATTGGCGTCGACGCGATTTGTGTCGACTTTGGCTATTTCTTCGCAACCTGGAGATAGACAATGTCCATCCCCGACAGTGTATTCATCTTCGCATGGAAAGAGACGAGGTAACACATTGACTGGTTATATCTTTCAAACGTAGAGAAGTTCTATCCAAAATGAAATTTTTTGCATAGAATTGGATCGGCAATGTTTCCAAGCTGATTCTTGAAACAAAAATTTGGACCACTTGGAAAATTTTCAAATTTTGCAAAAATAAGAAAAATCAGAGCCTTGCCAAGCATGACTGATTCGCATTAAGTGTCACAAAATAAGTTGATCAGGCTGTATTTTGGAGACGATGTTAGTCTTGCTTACTCCCTGGATGAAAATGGTTCGACTTTCGCATGAACCTAATTTTATTAGCATATCTACATTACTTCATGGGCAGTGAATTCCAAAGACTAGGGTGCAAAATTCTTTACAAAGCAAAAAATCAAAGTCGCATAAACAGCCATCTTGGAGAACCATAATCCTTTAAAAAAATTTGTGTAAATATTTCCACTGTCATTTTTTGATTAACATGTTGAAACTTCCGCTTCAGGCAAACACGTTTTTTGACATCAGCTGAAAGGCTCGAGTTGGGCTTTTTTATTTGCAAAATTGCCAATCGTTAGTTGAACGGGCTCACAAATTTTCAGCCTATTTGATATATGGCTCAATAGGAAATTATATTATTTACAAGCATTTCAATAGAAATGGACTATAGTATTCGATGACGGTGAAATTTAAACATCAATCGAGACCTTTTATTCTGAATTTCTTATCCGAATTTTCAGTGCCATAGGGTGTAAAAATGTGAGCTTCTAAATTGGACTATTCACCTTGTTGAGTCAGACCAACGTTGAAAGAAGTAAACTGCATTACTCTGCTATTATCACTGCTCACAAAACTTCCATCACGTATTGTACTGGAAATTTTTTATTTACTTCCCATTTCGCGGGACTATTGGTAAAAAATGGAATACAAACATCGGGAAGAAATAATTCTTAAAGCAATTGTTCGGACGACGGGGTATCTTCCAGCACGTAAATTTTTGGCTTTGAAAACAATTCCCTATTTTTGTCGATTTCCAAGAGTCGGCGGTTTAATTCATCCTTCCGCCTGATTAAAAAGTTGGTGTCCGTTCGAATAGGTAGTTTATTCAATTTCTGAATGATTTCCGTTTCAGCTGAATGTAAACAGTGGTTAAGACGAAAATTTGTAAAAATAAAATAGACTTCAAAGATTGTAACATGTCTAAAACAAGTGTATTTATTATAAGATGATAATCTCGCCATGGAGCAGTCGAGAAATTTGACTTAAAATTGGAAAAATACAGTATGAAAACGATACCTGTCCTCAAATCACTACTAAACTGTTTTCAAAACTTTAGGGCAAAGAAACTTTCTTTGATTTGGGGCCATACATGTCCATAGGGGATATGGGGGTAAACCTTTCTACATGAGACCCTGGCACCCCCCTCCCCTGGCCCGAAAAAAATCGTCAAAAACCCCTTGAACTTTTTCGAAGAAATTTTTTACATGATTTTTATGCATATTTTTTATTAAAAACATGCCTGTGGAGCTCTCTGCTTGTTTTTTGCTCACCCATCCCAACCCTCCTCGATAAAAAGTCGGGGGACCCTCACCTACAGAATTCTTGCCGTGCATGTCTGTTTTTGGGACATACTCTAAATTTTGGTCATTGCACTGACTTTCCTCCAATAAGGATCCTATTAATGCCTGGACAACTGAGTGTCCGGTAATTTCAGTGTTAAAGCAAAAATGGCCTGCAATACACCATTAAAGCTAGCAATTACTGCGACCACAGCAGTTGGACTTGAAGTCATAGAAGAAAACGATAGTGTGTCATCACTTCTAACGTCCCACCACTTCTAACATGCTCTTGACAATAAACAAAATTTCTCGTCACTCCTAATGTAATACAAGAAGTACTAAAACTTCACCAATGCAAACTCATTCACCAATGCAAACTCTATGTTCGCTTTTGCTTATGAGAATTCTAATATGGGTGATTTCGGTGAACCATGCCACTTTAAAACATGTTTACAGCTAGAAAAGCAATGAAGAAATGAAGAGAAATCAAAAAATATACAAAATAAAATATAAGACAAATAAAATCCGTGAAACAATGGAAGGAAACAAATAAAACGAAATGAACAAGAGGACAAAGAAAGAAACTGTAAGGGAAAAAGGAAAAAATAAGCATGCTATATAAGAATTTCTATTGGAATCATATTTTCAAAAAAATATGTTAATAATGGAAAAAAAACCAATTGACCTGTCAGAAGTAACACGACGTTAGAAGTAAACGAACAAAATCAAGAAAACAAGGGAGTAAAAAATTCAATACCATTTTCTATTTTCCCTTGTTGGCTAGCATGTAACTGTGCAGGTTTTCTGCGGGATAATGTTTAGGGCAGGGTTTCATCATAGGTACTTTAGCATCAGCTCGGCTGCAGCTTAACTCCCTCTATATGGTACCACTGTCGTTAAGGTGCAACTCAGCTGCAGCTTCTCATACACACAAAACATATCAAGAAAGTTGAGCTGCAATAGGGCTCCACCTTTACGACAATGTTATAACATACCGAGTAGCTAAAGCCTAAGCCCTGTTGATACTTCTGCTCGGCGAACAATTTACCCCGAGCATGCTCGCCAAGCGTGCTCGGAGTTGGTTCAAACTTCGCGAGCAAATTTTTTCCCTAAAATGCATACTTATTCCTTTCCGCGTATGAACCATAAAATCAATACCTTAAATATTTAGTTCCTTCTAAATTTCCTTGAAGACACGGCGTTTTTCCTAACGTCCATGTAATCAGAAGATTAAACGTTCCACAAGAATTCTTTTTCATTAAGTTCAATGAGTTCAAATTTTTCATCATCTGATAATTTTGTTCGAATAGATGTGGCGAAAATTTTACAGCAAAAAAATTATGCCCCACAAATAAGTCTAGCGATAAGGGATGTATAGAACCTATTGACCAGGTATGCTACCCGATCCTATCCGATGTTTTCTGACCGGAAGGAAATACTTGACTTTAGCCATTATTTAGCATACCTCTGTGCCTTGAGAGTCACGGGTCAAAAAATTCAGTTGATCGTTTTCACTGTTGGAAGGCAAAACAGATACAATTTTACCCTACATGAGATTAATTTAGTCATTATTATGACATGTAATGGGTAAAACGCGTTGCCATAGTAACCATCGCCAAACACTGTTCGAAAAATAATGCTCGACCGGGATTCGAACCCCAGTCTCTGTGACTATAGTGCAGCGTTCTTCCGATTGAACTACTGAGCCAGTGTTGGGATTGTTACGAAGGGGTGATGTACGGCCGTGCGACACGTGACATTCCCCCCCTTGAAAGAAGGACGACCTAGTCCGTTGAAGATGCAGGTTCCTGCGGCCCACCAATGTGGGACCATCCAAGCCTCGCCATGACACGTAATGGGTAAAACGCGTTGCCATCATAACCATCGCCAAATACTGTTCGAAAAATAATGCTCGACCGGGATTCGAACTCGGGTCTCTGTGACTATAGTGCAGCCTTCTTCCGATTGAACTACTGAGCCAGTGTTGGGATTGTTACGAAGGGGTGATGTATGGCCGTGCGACACGTGACAATTACATGAATTTCAAAACTAAAATTTTCTCAATAGTTTTCCAATCAAGGTAGGGAATGATCGATGTATTGGCATCGGCTGATAATTGACTTTTTTAAATATCGGTCGATGGTTTTTTGGGCGAGCTATGGTCGATAATATCCTGTTTTCTATGGCAATTCTAGCATTAATCAGCCCTGCATGCGATTATTTACTGGGCAAATGTAAATCTTAGGTCACTTCTAGTTATTTATGACAGGAAAAACGTTGAATGTAATGACAATGTGATTATTTCCTTCAATGCATTACAACACAATGGTTGATGAATAATTTTTAGCCTTCACCTCCCGAAAAAGTATGCTTGAAAATCGTTCAATTTCCATAATTCACGAAGAATTATCCAACAATATAATGTTAAAAGCAATGATATGGTGTCCAGAACTTTTTGAGATAAAATCCTGTTTCAAATTGATTGTTCTATAATTTCTATTGTGTTAAAAAAAGTTCTATAGTAAAAACTTCGTGTGAACAACGTGGAACCGATGTTGGTCATTCTTCAATTTACAAGCATAATAAAAAAGAGACAAAAATGAGTCATGTACCTGAGAGAAAATTTTCAAGGAGCAGCTTTTGGAGATTAAGCAAAAAATGAAACTCTAAACAAATATATTTTTCGGCAGACAGAAAGTGCATGACATCTTTGGCTGTCATTTCAGATTTTTTGATCTATTTCCAATAATCGTAGATCGAATTGATTTTCGTTTTTTTTTCTTGAATAACAGACAGATTTTGTTTCTTTTTCATTTCCCTTGTTTCGTTTCCGTTTCTCAAAACAGCAATTACTATTTAAAAGCAATAGTCGTTTCTCATTTTCAATATTTGTTTACACTAAATAAAAAACAAACATGTAACATGGCGAGTATGTGCTTGTGTTACACTTTCTGAACTCAACATATTTTTTGACCCTTGACCTGGTTTGATAGAGGTCTCTGACCGGACCCGTGACCCGACTTTGTATTTTCGCTGCCTGACCTGGCCCGATATTCTCTGGCCCGATACATCCCTACCATACATGCACTGCATAGAAATTCTGCTGGGGGTCAGCCAGAACAGGGGGTGGAACACAAAATTTTTTTCGTTCATGATAACGAAAATAAAGGTATTCTAACGTCCGAACAGCATATTCTTACAACTATATTAGTCAGATATGTAGAATAATTATCTTAGGATTCACTTTTTAAACTTATAATGTTACTCCGTTGGGATCAAGTATGCCTTGTTTAGAAAAATTGTTAAACTACAGCATCATTTCCATTTTTATGACGACTTTCTCTTCTCTCTTGCTCATTTTTCTACGTCAATTTCTCAATTATTCTGGGGGCGTCAAATCTGCTAGGGGTCAGCAAGAATCTGCTGGGGGTCAATAAAAATCTGCTGGGGGTCAAACCCCCCCCCAAACCTCCCCCCACGTTCATGTATGATCCCTACTATCGACTGGTCAGAGCGCACAAAATTCCACATTGGTCGTGCACGCATTGTTCTATTTTTGATAAATTAGCCCAGTCTGGTACGTGCCTATAGTTATAACACGTGTTTCTCGCCGAGCAGGCTCGCAGGAGTAGAAAAATTTTCTACCACCCCGAGCACGCTCGGCGAGCAAATTTTTTGTGCTCGGGGTTCTGCTCGCCGAGCAAATATTTGCCCGCCGAGCATGCTCGGCGAGTAGCTTGCTTGGAGCTGTGCTCGCCGAGCATCACTGAGCAGAAGTATGAACCGGGCTTTCAGCTGCAGCCCAGCTGGAACTTGTCTCTTCGAGGAAACCGGCCCCAGGATCAGCAAAAGTTATGATGTCAAAATGCGCATTGATATCGGAAATGCATGAAATACGAAAAAAATGTGAATAAAATGTTGCTAAATATAGGTTTCAATGCACAAGATATCATCAAAAATGCAAGATCGACGCAAAAATATGCTAATTAAGTGCAGAAATATGTCCTTCATAATTTTTTAATTCATTGTAAAAGCCTAGATTGATTGATTCTGTTGACTTTTTCTAATATTTTTGTAGCAAAAAACTATGAATAAAATATGTTCGAACTTGGCAAAAATAGAATTTTAAAGAAAGATAGAACAACAACAACAATGGAATTTCGTCTTTACTTAAGTAAATTATCCAAGGGTTGTACTCTGGAATGTCTCTGGCTCATTACTTCTTTTCGATATTATGCGTTTATTCTATAAATCTGCACAACCCCCAAAAAAGATTACCACATGTGCGGCTTTCACACTTGAGCAGGTTCGAATTTCCATGAACTGTCAACAGATATTCTGCAGCCCCAAAATCATTTTCATTTTTTCTATGGCAAATATACTCAACAAAGTGAACGGATACGACTGGAAAAATTTCTTACAAATAAAAAAACTTTTGAATTCAAATAGGTATCCTAGTGTGCTTTTACTTAATTAGCATATTTTTGCATTGCTCTTGCATTTTTTGATGATATCTTGTACATTGAAACCTATATTTAGCAACATTTTATTCACATTTCCTGACAAAAAAAATTTACAAAAGGTTCGACTTATACATATAAACTATTTCAAATTCAATTCGGCCACCCGGTTGTAACGTACCTGCTAAAGCAGTACTGTAAATATGTAGCATGCTGTATGTGATAGACATTTATTAGATAATATTTTATTTTCACATTTTATCGTCTCAAGGATGTCTGGGATTCACACCCAAACATTCCTCTAAAATTACGTGAAGTACTTTATTTTGATCCGTTCACACCCCGGTAGCCCAATTAAGATGCCCTAATTAATTTGCACAAACGGCAGCTGTTCCCCTAGAACCTACACTAAACTACACATTCCACAGCTACCGTAATCCCCCGTAAAAATCGTAAACAACACCTGCACACAGTAGAATACATAGAAGCCCTGCCGTACAGTAGTCTCAAGTGTAACGGTAGCGGCGGCCCCCACAAAACATGTGTATACAGAGAAACCGATACAGGAAGCATGCACAGAAGCACAAAGGTGTGGCCAAGCCCACCGTAGAAAGCAAGCGAAGCACAGAAAGCATACCGTACCAGAAAAGCATTAGAGAGGCGTAATTAAGAAAGCATAAAAAGCATAGCAGGAAACGACGATTGGCGGAAGAAGATGGACAGAAGCTCGACCTCCCGCAGCACCCAGGGAGTGGCCAAAATCGCTGTATAAAAGAAGAAGCAAAGCGTGATTTGATCATTCTTATTCTTGTGGCTTTACGTTTTGACTTCCACGCTCGCCCCGTCCTTTTTATACATTTGCAAGCAGCCGACTATCCGAAAGCAACTTAAACCGAGGCCCCCCGTTCGTATTATAAATCGAAACACGTTTTTATTTGTCGACGTTCAAGCGACCGTCGATCACCCGTTGTTCTATTGTGACCATTCGCCCGCGCCCCCGTCCCGTTATTTGTCCCCGCCATATCGACCGATTGGTTAGAAGTAAAGTACCTCACACAAATCTGGTCGTTACACGGTTTTGTGCGAAATCCTACAATTCACTATGTTCTCAGGGAAAACTTGAAATTGACAAAATTCAATCTAAAAATAGCCCTAGTCTATTTTTGGGGAAAAGGGATTTGACAATTTTGAGGAATAGGGACTTACGAGAAAATGCTTTGAAGCATTCTTCGAGGAAAGAGGAATTTCGGGGAAACATTACCTACGGGGAATGGGGATTCACCCAAATAAATTATCAGCATGAATGTCCAAAAGCAGACTATGATAGGGCGCCAATGTGATCCGGGCGCCAAAGTGAGATTTTACCTATGCGAGACTTTACCGATATCCTGTGTGTGCATGTATCCATGTGACTGAGTTTCCTTTAGACATCTGGTTGTACATGCATTCGACTAACATTATACGGTCACGGTATTAGCCTGCTTCGGTATGGTTTTCAGTGCACGGATACGATACAGTGCCTTACCTGATTGTAGCTTTAGAAGAACTTCCAGCCTGTCGTTATACGGTAATAATCTATAATTATGATCGCTTGACTTGGATACTATATTGTTGGAATGGCACCTGAAAGATTGCTGAGTAGAAATTTTCGCATGAAATAACCGTATGGTACCGCTGCTTTGACGAAAAAGTTTTACGATGACTGCGAGGTTGAGACTTGGATCTTTGACTGCTGCATGGTCGTAAAGGAGGTGCGGACGGATTTTCGGCAAGATGGCCGCCGCTTCTCACAGCCTGAAAAGCATTAGGTCTAATGAGAATTTTAGCAATAAGCTCAGTGAGAGGAGTGCAAATGCTTCATCTAGTAGAATAAAGCTAAAATAACGTTTGGCGATTTCACCTTTAGAGTCCCATTTCGTAGTGACTGAAAATTTTGTGCCCGACGATATCTAAATGATTACAGTAACTACGCGTGAATGAAATTTTCCATGCTAAGGGTGACAGAATCTGGATCCTTTTTTATTCTCCCCTACCTGCATCACATCTTCTGACGTCAGTTTCTCAAGCTTCAAGTCAAATTTACGAAAAATAGTGTTACCTCAATTCTATGGGCTACTTCGTTGTCCCTGGTTTTAATGTGTCCACTGCGGCCTATTGTCGGGAAAGCAGGAGTCGGACTGTGCTCATCCTACGAAAAGAAGCAATGCACAGAGGTACTCAGGTACATATTCCACAGAATTTATATCACCATGATTGAACTTGGGCACTCTTTCTCTGTTGAAGGTTCAGCAATTGTACATGCCTCAACAAGTTCCTGTTGAGCATTTTCCTTTTCGAAACGTTTCTGGGGCGTCGAATTAGTTTCCTCGGTACTGGTGTTACGTACTAGGACGGCTTAAGAAATTTGAAAAAAAGTTTTGATCGTCAGACCCACAGAAAAACTTCCTTCGCATATGGTTGATTCATGATTTGAAAAATCACTTTGAGAAAACACATTCTTAGTTGCTTGTTCTACAAACAACCGTGTAGCAGTTCTATTCTAATCCTAGCCTTCGAAGAGAAACAAAGCAGAGTGACTAAATTTCTAATAGAGTAAAAGACTCACAAAACTGAACAAAAAATCAATAAATTACTAAAGTGTTATGCTAAAAATCAATGTAATTCTTTGGTTTTGTAGAAGTTTTTTACCAAAATTTTAAATACGTGTCCAAAACTTTTGGAAAACTTAAATAAAATTTTCTAAAAAGTTGCAAAAATACATGCGTTTTGTACAAATCAATAGAATGTGTTTTTAGCAGGGAAGAAAATTATTCTTTAAGAAATGTAGATTTTCATTTACTATAATAGGAAGTCATCTTTTATAGCCCATTTTGAAATGACAAATACAACGAAGACGAATCGAAAATTCTCTATTTCAAAATAAATTAACGATGTATACATAAGGATAAAATCGCTCTGCAATTCATTAGCGCTGATGCGGTCATTAAAAGTTGTTACTTACTATAGATGAGCAACTTGTGCGACTACAATAGCAACGAATACGAAATTATATCTGTTTACAGAAATCATTCTTCCAAGGCTCATTTACACTAAAATTCGCATTAATAAGCTTGCCTGTACTTCTGGCCCCGGTTCTACTTGCGAAGTTAAAGCGGAATTTGAGCTTGTCTCTAGCTTAGAAATTTTAGTGGAACCGTACCCTAATTTCGGCAATCACAGAAGGAGAAAGGATGAAAAAACAAGCATTTATCTTTTCGGAAACTACAATAATGTTAATAGGGCTGTTTTTATCTTACTTGTTAAAATAAGACATCTGGATTTTTGTGAATTTTGAAAGCTGGCAGTTGGGAAATACTGTAGAATCCGTGCATCACTTCTAAAATTTTTGATATGACCTGGTTCTATCAAAACGATTGTGTCGCAACATGGCGCCCGCCTCAGTTTGGCGCCATACCTGAAAAATCCTATCGATTCATCTGATACCAGCCAGCCGAAAAAGTTGGTTGGTTCCCGAATCATTTTGGTGGTTGCCATGCCAAACAAGGGTAGGGAACCAGATGCCTAGTACATTTATTTTAGAAAATGGACAAAATGCAATCAAGCTTGATCCAGAGTCTACACATTTTGAGGGCATAGCAGTGTATCCAGCGAAACTGGAACCTATAAAGTCAGAGAAAAAATGATGCCTGGAATATCTGTAAAATTTTGAGAACTTGGAAAAGTGCATTTTTGTGCATTTTAGAAAGTCAAAATGTCAAAATTTTCCATTGCACAGCATTGGAGTTTATCCAGCAGATTCAGCTCAAGGGCATTTACAAGTCGAGTACTATAACTTAATTAGCATTTAATTCAATTCTTCTGTTGAATATATTTTCTCACTTTGTGGGTGTTATGAATTACGATGATTATAGCCAGATTAAAATTGGAAAAATCATTGTGATGTAAATTTTGCAGTGTACTTCGTACGGACCCTTATACGAATGAATTACTAATCATTTTTAATAAAAAAAAATTGGAAAATTCTGGAAAAATTACCCGGTAAAGTCTGGGCATTTCACTCTGAAAAACTACTGGATACCTTGAAATAGGGACTAAAAAAATATCAGTAAAATTGAAGAACCATGCTTGGTTTCACAGTCCCACTTTTTTAGCACTTTTAGTTAGCGTGTTTTTAGTTTAGTCAAAAAAATATTGACTCATACATTTCTAGTACGATAGGTGAATGACTGAGAATCCAGTCCCAACTCATTTGGTATCGAAGTCCGGAGTTGCATAGAGTTGAACCATACATGGGACAGAGCTTCAATGTCTAGATGGATCAATCGAACTTTGTATTGGTGGAGTCCAAGATTTTGGGGTCACTGAAGGAAAATATTCGAAATAAGGAATTGTTGTCTAAAAAACATAAAAGAATGTCCAAAATGTTCTCCTTCATGCATTTTTCGGCTTTGTATTGAGTCACAAAAGAAGGATTGTTCAATAATATGCCTGTGTATGCTACGCGCCTGAAAAATTTAGAATTTCTAGCCTTTGAAATGCACCGAAATGTTTTTCTTATAAATTTTAAAAGTTTTCAGTTGTAAAGGATATTTTTGGAATATGACTGGCACAAAGCAGTGGTAAAATGTTAAATTCGGGTATCCTATAATGCATTCCGAATTAAAATAATGCTTCATTTTCATATCGATGCTCTTGGATGACTTCCTGAAAGATTGTTCTGTCCTGCATTGTAGTAACGTATAATTTTGCTTCAAGGGCACGTGTTAGAAACTTTGAGACCTTAACCTAATAAAATGCATAGAAAGTCCTTTTCTGTTTAAAGAACTTTTGAGACTCACTTAAAGTCACTTCTGAACTGTTTTGTATTGTAACAAACAATGCTCAGTTTGACAAATAACCAGCATGCGGCGCAAAAACTTTGTGATTTCAATCTTCCAACAGGCACCAAAATGTATTCCTTTCATCTCCATGCACTATTATCTAGTCAATAATCAGCCGTTTCAAGAGGGAGCGATTTCTGATGGGGCTCTTATGGCACTGCACCCCTAATTCCAGTTACTTGTCTTTTTCTGTACAAGGCAAACATTTTTGGCTCCGTACAAAATTCTTTTGGTATCTTTTCACAAAGCGCAAAAAGATTTTGTCGACATTGCCTGGTCAGGAAAATCTTACCCAGGCTCTAAAATCAAGAAACATCGAAAAGTTTTCCGACCATATTGTAAAATTCTTCGGATTGATCCATCCACTGTTTTCCCCAAATCGTGCTTTTTGGAGAAAAAATATTCGGAAAAATGTTGGGGGTTTGACACGAAATATGTAGATTTTGGAGCATGTTAAAATTCCAAAATATCAATTTTCCTAACTCTTTTTTAAATATTTCAAACATGGAGCGGAGCCGAATTTGAATTCAGAAGAATCATAGAAGTAATTTCCAGATATTTCAAGTTTGAAGTTTTTCAAACTTATGAAAGTACGAGTATATTTTTCAATTTGTAAAATGATGAAATGTCGAACTGAAAATTTGGACCTTGTAAGTTATTGGAAAACCGATTTTCCAGCATGAAGTTGTATTCTTCAATAACATGCACTTTCTGCCTATATAGATAAGATCATGAACTCGAGTGTTATCTGCTAGAAGGCTTGTGCAAAAATACTCGCAAAATTCTTGTCTTTTAGTGTGCTAAAAACTTACCTCGTGCAAAAATTTTTTGGCTGATCTTTGTACATGTCAAAGAGACTCGCAGAAATAAAACACTGAACTTGAACCAATTTTTCAGTTATAAAAAAGATAAAGACTAGCCTCTGATCAAGCGTCGAACGTAAAACCTTGACGAATAGGCGAGAATCAAAAATCAATGATCCACCAATTGAGAATTTCGATCCAAAAAAATATGCCACTCAACTGTCCGGTTTGCGAAGTGACGATCCGACCAACCAATCAGAAGCCAAATCATCAGATAAAGTCGAGAAAGCTTACGTTGCTTAAACAAACGGTGATATCACGACTAAGTCATGCATAAATGTTTCACTAGATTCCATTGGTGGTCAGTGACCGTGATAGTTAATTCTCTGATTGATTAGTTATATTTCCTGGATGTTTGATTGATTCGTTTTTTATTTGGTTGCCCGATTCTTTAGTTGATCGGTCAGTTAGTTGAGAATGGTTTCTTGATTAGTCGATTCATTGACACTGTGATTTGATTGATAATTTCCTAACCTGCTGTTTGGTTTCTGTTTAGTTGACTGATTCATAAGTAAGTTGCTTCATTGATTTCGTTGTTAGTTGGTTAATTTTCCAGTAGTTTAGTTTTGGTTGATTCCCAGATTAATGCCAGATGCTTGATATCCTGCTTCACTAGGTAATTGGTTGGTTGATTTCCTACTTGACTGGTTGATTCATTGATTGATTAGTTGGTTCATTGATTTCCTGGTTGATCCCCAATTGGTTGGTTAGTTGATTCCTTGATTGGTTAGTTGGTGGATTCATTAATTTTCTAGCTACTTGATTCTCTGATTAGTTGCTTGGTTGTGTCACGTGTCGCACGGCCGTAAATCACCCCTTTGTAACCATCGCATCACTGGGTCGGTAGTTCAACGGAAGAACACTGCACTTTAGTCACAGAGACCCGGGTTCGAATCCCGGTTGAGCATTATTTTTCGAACAGTGTTTGACGATGGTTACAATGGCAACGCGTTCAACCAATAGGTGCCAGTTGTTTCCCTGATTGGTTAGTTGGTTCATCAGTTCCCTAGTTATGGTTCATTGATTCCCTGGCTAATTGATTGACTTTAATTGGTTCACTGACTTCCTGTCTGACTGACTGGTTGGCTAATTAATCTACTGGTATTTTAGTTGACTCCCTGATTGGTTGGTTGATAGATTCCCTGGTTAATTGGTTGGTTTATTGATTCCTAGTTGGTTGATTGCTTGTTTCCCTGATTCGTTGTTTGGTTCATTTTTTCCCTTCAAA
This sequence comes from Romanomermis culicivorax, assembly GCA_963922205.1. Lineage (NCBI taxonomy): Eukaryota > Metazoa > Nematoda > Enoplea > Mermithida > Mermithidae > Romanomermis > Romanomermis culicivorax. Next base: position 1,788,915 of record CAWUHX010000013.1, on the reverse strand, counting down.
AAAGTAACATTAAAACTTCAAAAAGTGCAGTCCAAGCAAATATTTTCACATATTTGACTGAAATAGGTTGAAGAATATGTTGCTTGGATGTTAGAAAATCTTGCTTTTTGTTATCGGGCACGAAAAAATTTTTCTATCCCACCCCCTGTCCTGACTGACCCCCAACAGAATTTCTATGCTGTGCATGTATGATCACATGTATGGCAATGTCTCCATTTTGTTATGCACACATTATGCTAATTCACCAGCACTATAACACGATTTCTCAATTTATACTTGTAAACTTTTTATGTTTGTTAATTAAAAATGACAAAAATAAGTAGCTTTCGAAATCATTCAATCAACATAATGCTTTAGCCGAAGAAATTTTTACGAGAAAACTGTTAGACTGAATCGACTTAGTTATAGCTGATTAACTTCCAGTTCCACATGGAGTACAGTTTTGCAGGAAACAAAAACATGAAAGCTTGTGTTTGAAACGCTGCATAAATCTCACTTTCCTTATTTCTCCTCCTCCTCGGGTAATGAATCGGCGTCCAATAATCGGACAAAACGCCCAGCAACTGCCTGGCGCCTGTTCCTTCGACACTTTTCCTATAAATGTCTTCTGCTTCTCTGCTAACCCGAGGTTTCGGCCAAGCCTCTTCTCTGCGCCGTTCCAACGCCGTCCTACAACGTTCGAAGTATAACATTTTCAATTTTTTCTCGTCGTCATCCATCGTTCATGACAATAATAATCTTAGAAGTCTAAATTCGATTTTGATCAACATGCTAATTTTGGCTTGAAAATCGGTGGAGCACAAAAAGACGTTTTTCGAAACACCAATGTGGAGGCCTTAAAGCCTTAGAGATCGAAAAATTATAATGAGCTACCATGACAACAATCGAGGATTGTGCGGAGAAAGGGAGTTACAGTATGTTATAGACTACTGCTGTAGATACAAGACGAAGTAGAGGGTTTGGTGGTTTGATAATTTAGTAAGCGAAATCAGGATATATTGGACACTTTCATAAGTCAAAAAATATTGGAAAATCTGCTTGGAGAATTATTGGTTGCACAAAAGAAGTGCTCATTTCACTGCAGTGATAAGGTGTCGGATATTGTGTCAGTATATATACATAACAGTAACAGTAGCCTGTTTTTTTATAGATTACGATTGGAAAGTACCCATTTAACCATTTTTTTATTTTATTTTTTGCAAATAAGACCAACTAAGTTCAGAAAAAGGAAGTCCGCGCACAGCAGGTTGTTGATCTCCAAAATCATTTCTATGTTCCGAATCTCACTTTATTCCAAATAAATGAACTATGGTATATGGTATGAACTATGGTATATCTCACTTTTTACATGAGTGAAAAATTCTATAGAAAGCGTTATGGTAGACAATTTTGAAGACAGTGCTTATTTTCGAAAATTCAAATTCAGAAAACAGAGCCATGACTGCTTGAAAAATTTTATAACATACGGAGTGACTAAAAAACGGCCCGCCCAAAAAAATCTTCAGTGCTGCAGTAACCATAGTCTATTCATTTTCCAATGAGCCTCGAAACGCAAACAAGTCCAAGAAATCGGGTGGAATGTGATGACATGCATCGTGTTGGATCGGGGGTCGTTCCCGCGAAAATTGTATGTTATACTGTTGCCGTTTCTTTAAACGTAGAGGAGTTCATTGCCGCGAAAACTTTATATTATTCTATTGTAGCATGTCTTTTATGCTAATCCCTTGCACAAAAGGCAAAGCAACGTTTTTATTTTTCGGAGCAAAGAGCTCCGAAGTTTTTTGCTCAAAATTAAAGATAAAGATTAATATCACCAAAATTCACATTTTTCATCAGAATGACGGAAATTTGAGAGCATTTTAAATTCAAAAAAATAAGCTTTTTGTGTTTTTTGAGAAAAAAAAACATTTTTCGAATTAGTATCCCTATTTTTAACTCTGGAAAGCTTTTAAAATCTATAAAAGATCGGCACTCTTAGATTACCCACACCTGTACGAACTGCATTTTGATGATGCAAAACCTGTGCAATCTGTGCAAGACTAATCTTTAATTTATCATTTTAGTTGTTTTCTTTTTCATTTTAAATAAATACCTTTGTAAGAAAAATCGATGCTTTGCACATTCCAGAAAAATTTTAGCAGTTCGCTGCAACAGGCCTGCCCTTTAACGCTATCATGCTTTTTGCCGTATTGAGCCTATTCGCGGTATTGGGCCGTTCGCGGTATCGGGCCATACCCTCCCGTTGTAGTCCTGTATGAGAAGCAGCGACTTAAGGCGGAGTGTCACTTCACGCAGCGGGTAACACCGCGTGTGATGGCTGCTAGCCTGCTAGTTTAGGACCGAGCGGTCGCCGCTAGCAATTCTCAAACTTTACTGCGGAAATTTCAATCTGAATTTCGGTGGTGTTGTTCGCTGCATGAAGCTTAATTTTCTGATGGTTGCAATAGATAATTTGAACCGGAAAACTTGTTAAATCCATTCTTTCAGTAAATAATGATAGTTTTATTTTGCTGTTTTAAGAAATTTTCGATTTTTTGTCCAAAAGTTACACATATATTTTCGATTTTTAGCCTGATTTTTGTGAAGATAATATGGTCAGCTCGGCACTTAGAAGGTCGATCTTGCTTTATTTAACCAGAGAAATGCTAAGAAATCATACCTGTAATTTTGGGGGGATCCCCCAACTTGGTGGAACCCTTTACCCAAATGCTGTGACACCCCAACTCAAGAAAATGTGGAAAAAAGTGACTTTTTGAGAAAATTTTGTTTTTTTCTGGATTTTTGGAGACCTGGAAAGTTTTGGGAATTTCGGGTCCCCACACCAAAATTTTGAGTCTACCACTGTAATGTAGATGCTAGCGCATCATTGTAAATACATAATGTACACTATGTGTTATTTATCGTTACATATAAATTCATTTCATAATCTATCGTCTCAAGGGTGTCTGGATTTCACTTCTAGACATTCCTATAAAGTTATGTGAATACTCTGTTTTGATCATCCCACACCCCAGTAGCCATTATTGACCCAATTAAAGACACTCTAAATAATTTGCACATCGGCACCTGGCCCCCCAGAATCCACATAAAAATACACATTCCACAGTTATATTAATTCTCCTCAGAAACCATAAATACACCTGCCTGTAATATAAAGTAGGAGCCCCAACCCAGACACCAGTCTCAAGTGGAACAGTAGCCGCAGTCCCTACAAAAACATGTATACACGTGTGTAATAAATAGGGAAGCATATACGGAAGCACATAGGCATGGTTAAGTCCATCATAAGCAGGGAAGCAAGTGTAATAGAAGCATGGAAAGCATAGGATACGAGGGAAACATTGGAGGCATGGTTAAGTAAGCATACAGTATGCAGAAGCGAGAGAAGCAAGAAGCAACGATTGGAGAAAACCAATTCGGAAGTGGACTACCCACGAATCAAGGGAGTGGCCAAAGCAGAAGCAGTATATAAAGCAAAGAGAAGCGTGAATTAAGTAGATTTTGAAATCGTGTTTTTTGTATGCAAGACTAGTGCCGAAGCAGGAAGCGTTTTTGTTGTATTTGTACGTCGATGGAAAAGCAATCGTCGACACATCGTTCGTTTCATTATTTTGTTGTATTATCGTCATAATTCATATCCCCACGTCCCTGTGGACCATGTAAAAGTGCAAGTCTTAGGATAAAGTAAAAGTATAGTTAAATCTGGACGTTACACCACCTCCCCAAACTGGTGGAACCTCTTACGGGTATGAAAGAAATATAATCCTAAAATTTATACCACCGCCAAGCACAAAGATTGCACAAAAAATTGGTCGAAAATTGAGAAAAAATTCGGCACTTTTTAACGAATTTTTAATTCAATTTAAAAGTACATTTTAGCAACAAATTCGATTAAAATCGCCGATTAAACGACAATTTTGCAAGAAACCGCAATGAAAATGGTTTAAAATTAACATTTTCGTGCGAGTGGTGCCCACTAGGATAGAAAAATTTCTAAACTAACGGGCGCATGAAAAACTACAGGAAGATTGCTAGTGGGGATTTTGGTCATCACGAGTGACACCACTCGCGATCTGCCCACTTGGCATATGTCACTTCCAAAGCGGGCGAGCAGTTCATGCTCGATTTTGATTGGTCCATTTTTTCTTTTTACTGTAGCGTGACATGGGAAGCGTGAAGTGGCATTCGCCTTTACCCAGGTTGTTTATTATTTGCATGAGAATCTTTTTCTTCCCAAAGCTCATTTGAAAAAGTAGACTATAGAGTAACGTGGTCCTTCAAAGTCAAAACTACTCACTATGATGAATAGTATAACTCCTCTCTGAATCCGCAAACTGATCAAAAATAGAAAATATGAAATCGACAAGTTCTGTGGTTCTTCATGTTATCTCAAGCAAATAGAGTTGAACTCACTTTCATGGTATCGATGCACCTGTCATCCCGAATAAACAGACTAATAGTAGATATGAATATATACGAACAGCCTCACTAAAGCCCATCGTCGCAGAAGATGAATAAGAGGAACTATTACAATGTTCTTGGGGAGTGGGTGGTGGGCGTTTTGACCCTAGGCAGATTTTCACCCCCAGTAAATTTTCAAGTGTCAAACATCAGCCGGCAATTCATAATATGTAATTTTGTTCAAAATGTTACTTGACAGTACTCGCTATGGCAATGTAACGCTCGATTTTCACTATACTTTTACTTGTCTCAAATTACTTGTTCCCCGATATCCTCGAGATGAAAGCACAATAGGGAGAAGAGGGATGTACAGTACAATAACAATAATGAACGACAATACAATTTCGCTGACTGCTTCACTAGGCCTCGACAATACATGCTTGCTTTTACACCGATTTCTAACATGCAAATTTAAAACGAAAATACAAAAAAGACTAATTATTTCATGCTACCTTCACCTTTTATCCTGCTTCCTGTTGGCCACACCCTTGATCCGTGGGGGGTCCCCTTCCACAATCTTCTTCCAACCAATCGTCGCTTCCTGCTTCATACCATTCCGTGTACTGTATGCTTACCTAACCATGCCTTTTACACTTCCTAACTATGGTATGCCTTACCACGCCTGTTTGTGTTACGCTTAGCTTCTCTGTCTATATGCTTCCGACTTATGTGTTTCCTTATTAATTACGCGTGTATATGCTTCTGTAATGAACCATGGCTACTGTTCCACTTGGGACCAGTGTCTGGGTTGGGATCTCTACATTTTATTACGGGACAGGTGTATTTACGATCTTGGGGAAAATTATTGTACCTATGGGAATGTATATCTTCATGTGAGTTAAGAGGACAAGGTGCCGATGTGCAAATTAATTGTGTAACGTCTTTAATTGGGTCAATAACAGCTTCTGGGTGTGAGACGTTCAAAACAGAACGCTTCAAGTGAATTTACAGGAATGTCAATATAGGGAAACTCAGACATCCTTGAGACAATAAATTATGGAATAAATTTATCTACAGTAATCCAATACACATATCATACATAGTGAATTTACACTGATGCATTAGCACCTATTTTACAGCAACAGGAGGTAAATGACTGTAATACGCATGAGGTCGAAGTTATTTATGCATGTCTCATGTTCCTCTTCGTGGAAGTTTCCCCTTGTTCACGGCTCAATAAATTTCTTTGAAAATATTCTGAAACAATGAACAAAAGTAGAAAAACTATCCCCGAGACAATCGACCCCTAGAAGAATTTGGCTTTTGAACTGAGTGCCCAAAAACATTGGTACAGGGAGTATAGCAATAGCATGGAGTCATAGTGTAAATTAGTTCACATCATTAGCTATAGCGTACATTTTTGTACGAACAAAGTTTTGTTTTGCTGTCCAAAAGATTGGGATTCCATGGAATCTGGTGCAATGTTTAACCATCAACGTTGGACTGCCAAATGCTTGAAAAGTCAACCACTGGGTCGGAACAAGTCAGTTGATCAATTTCTGATTGTTACATCAGCTGGTGGGTGTCCAGAACTTTCTCAAGATTCCAGAGATCATTTCTGATTTTTTCCCATAAATTACTCTCATCATTGCCTTATATTTTGTTGCTGTTCACGAAGCTAATAGGCCATACATGATTTTAGTGAATTTTTCCAAAGCATTAACTGCTCTTTCAAGTGATGCATTACATGCTATCGAAAAATGAACCGGGTTCTCTGGATCCCCATGTACGGATATTTATGGATGCCCTGCACACGGATGAAGTCAATCAATTTTTTTCGAAAAAATCAGACACAAGCCACTTGCACTTGAAGTACTAGAGAAGTATGCTGTTTCGTAATGAAGATTTTGAAATTTTCGATCAACCGATCCAACATGTTCCATACTCTACCAGGCGAAAGTAACCCTAAAAAATTCGCGTCCTGGACGCATCCGATTGCGTCTTTTTCGGGAGCACAGTATGCTGACCGCGTTCGGCATAGATGGTTAATTTAGCCTGGTAGTGTCACGGGGAGTGACAAAAATGTGAAGTTATGAAAAATTATGTACTGTATATTTTCTGCAAATTCTACCATGTTTTCCTCGAAAAATTCCGGTTAAAACCTGTTTTTGTACAGCTATTTTTCGTTTGTTGGAATTACGAGTTTTATGCACTCGAGCACTTTTTTATTGTAATTATGCACACTTCAACGGAAATGGTGGCAACATCTCAAAAACACTAATTAGGGACACTTGCGTAATTATGCACACTTCAATGGAAACAGTGGCGACATCTCAAAACACTAATTACAGACACTTGCGTAACAGGGCTAATTGTGGCGCCCTGTAGATTTCAGAACCTACAGTAACGCAAGTATGGTCCGCCCCGACCACTGTGGGTGTTTTTCATGTCTGAAATGTGGGTCAAGTGGGTCTGAAATGAAGAAGACCCTGTTTTTGGGAAAGAGAGCCAGTTTTGGTTTTTCACATTGAACCGAGTGTTAGAATCCGGCGCCGGATTCCATCGGTAATTTTCCCATAACCAGTCTTTGGTTTTTTGCGTCGACCTCAGCAGTTGAATCTCACGCAGGATTCTGTCAGTAATTTTGCCTTACGAGAATCGTCCCGCGACTGGACCGTTATTTCGTTTTGTGCATTTTTGCGCCGGGTTTTATGTTGTGTAATTTCACGCCCATTTTACATTTGCATTTTCACACCAGTTTTACGTTTCGTAATGAACCAATGTTTGTACGAAGGTTGTAAGTTGTAAATTAGTAAAGTCAAAACCCAACTTGCTTAAGTACACTTCAACCCTTACAGTAACCCTGACATAAACGTGGTGACATAATAACAGGCGAACCCAGAAACTTTTTAAGCCTTATCCAAACAAAAAAATTTATATAATTCTTGGTCAAATCTTTTTTTTTCTCTTCCAAAAATATCATCAAAACAGTCAGGTTGATATACTGTAACAAAAGAAACGTTGTGTGACGTCTTTAAATGCATCGAGCGTGAAACTAGGGAACAAACCCTTAACAAAAAAATGCCTCATCACGACCAAAGTATAGACCAGGCTTTTTTTTAGTCATTTTAGGAGCCTGGGCTCCTAACAGTTCGAAAATGGCTCCTAAAATTTTACTTCAAGGAGCCAATTTGGCTCCGAAAAATTCAGCTGAAGTTTAACCGAATTTTAGTTGTTTTTCTCTAGTGAACAGATTAAAGACGAAAACTCAGTCGTGAACAACAGTAAGGTCTTACTCGATCAAGAAATCAAATAGCAAAATTAGATTTTTCATCGATCATCAAATCAGGCTGAACATTTGGACGTGTTGATGCGTTAGCAGAAATGCCACAGAAATTGTAATAATTTTGATTTCGAAATGCTTACAAAATATGGGCTAAAGAAACGGGATATAAAACTGGTGATTTTGCTAATAAACGTAATGAATAAACGTGTCGTGTTTTGACTGAAAATATACTTTTTTGATGAGTCCCGTTTTAAAAGCGAATTCAAAAAATTTGCCCTATCTGTGATACAAGTAAATTTGGATTAAACACAATCAAACTATACGAATTATATAATGCATTAATTTTTATCAAAAGTGTGCATTGATTATTTATGGCCCCTAAAAATGTCTGTTTGGCTCCTAAAAATTTAGGTCTAGGAGCCATTTGGCCTGTAAATTTTTGATGAAAAAAAGCCTGGTATAGACCCATTGGGACATGTAGTTCAGGACGCTCTCGCCACTGTTTTGGATGGGCGTCTGCGGGAACTCGAAGCTCAAATAGCAGGAAAAGTGTCCACTACTGAAGCGGGTCTGAATGAGTTAAGAATTGGACATCTTAGGAGCGAAATGTCCACCAAAAATCGCGATTTCCCACATTTCACTGGTAGGCCCTCTGAAAATTTGGAAGAATGGGCCAAGAAGCTCGAAAAACAAATGCTTTTAAAGGGTCTCAAAGCTGATGATGATGCCCTCAAGCTTATATTTTTGGAATTCCACTTGGATGGGGAGGCCTTGGTAAAATTCGAAAATATTTCCAACTCCCCTAATCCTCCTGAGACGTACGATCAATTTAAACGGGCTCTGCTGGACGCTTTCCCTGTTGTCCAGGACACCCTGTTTCACCGTCAAATCTTGAGGGATCGAAAACAAAAACGAACTGAAACAGTAATGGCTTTCTTTAATGATCTCGAAAAATTGGGCCAGCTCGGCTATCCTAATTTTGAACTAGCTTTACGGGAAAATTTAATTGAACCCGTTTTCCGTGAGGGTCTGTTGAGTGATATTCAAAGCATTATCAAGTACAAACAGTACCCTGATTTAGCTGCCCTCGTTTCTGAAGCCATATTCATAGAACGACAAATGTTGCGGGAGGAAGCCAAAGTCCCCTGTCCTATATCATATCCTTCGTTTATCAGGGAACCAGTTTTAGCGGTCCAACATGAGGACCCTTTGAAAAATCAGGTCGATCAGCTGAGCCAGAAGTTCGACAAAATTTTGGATGAACTTTGAAATCACGGTAAAAATGAACAACAGAAGCATTCAGATCACGGTGTCACATGCTATAAATGTGGGAAAAAAGGGGCATTATGCTAATACTTGCAAGAAAGCCTCTGACTCCCCTATGGTCCTACGGGTTCTTCGTGTTCTATTTGTAGTCGAGAAGGCCATGTGGCCTCTGAGTGTAAATCAAAATGTCGCTTTTGTAAAAAAGTGGAACATAAGCACAATAAGTGCCCTACCGTGGAATGTAGGAAATGTAAACACATAGAGCATTTTGAAAAATATTGCCCCCAAAAGTATGGTCAGAATCACAATAATGGGTTGGGTTATCTATCAATCTTCTGGATAGTGACGACCCTGGTATGACCACTTTAAATCATTGTTCTGTCACAGGTCCGGTCATGTCACTAGCATACGACCCCGACTGGAGTAACAACGAGACGGAAAATCGGGCATGGCCAGCATCCATTCCGCCAACGCCCGAACCAAACGAGCCCATGTCTGAAGGCTTGTTAAGCGAGGGCGAGATCCAACAGGTAGCTGCTGAAAAACCGACCTTGCCCAAAGACTATATCATTCCGAAAAAGGGCAAAACCGACATTCGCCCTGGATCCAACAGGCCCCCTGTCTTCGACAGACTTGGTGAGAGGCTTGAAGCTCGAGAAAGTTATCTGCCCCATGAAAGGGCTTTTTCTTCATTACAGGGTGTAATGGCAATCAGCGGTATTGCCGCTGCCCAAGGTGCAGGCGGGCTCGGACAGCTCGGAGAAGAAAACGTCGAAATCCCACCCGAAACCTCATGGGCCAAGGAAACCAATCGACCTGCCCAAGAAACCCTCAACAAAATGGGATTGTGAAACAAATGGGTCATCATATCATCGTTAATGACTTGCAAGCTGCGTTTTTTGTTAAAAGATCAAATTTTTCTCACAAAAATTGCCCTAATATCACAAATGGGCTACTCACCGAACAGGGTGTTGTGATCCAGATCAATCAAACCCTTGTAGAAATGGAGGGTCAGAATTCTCCGCCTGTATTTGATCTAACAGATTCTGACCCCATCAATGCCAAACTAAATTATTTGGCGTTGAAAATGATTGATTTTGAAATGCAAAGTTTTTGAAATGTGTGGAGTGAACTATGTAGGCAGGCCCAATGCCATTTGGATCTTGTATGGCAATTTCTACATTTAGACCCCACTCTAGGAGCAAGGGCCTTCCTCCAACGAACCGACATTATTGCCCAGTTCACAGGTGAGGCCATAACAATTTGGCTGTGCAGGCAAGTGAAGGCCTCTCGAATTTACAAAAATCATAAAATCAATGGCACCTGCTATGAACACATGCCAGTCTTACTGGGAAACGACTTGATGTTTGTTTCCCCAGGAGGTGTGGATCTCCTACCCTTTAGCCAAAGGGTGGATTGCAACCATCAGCCAATTCACCCTTACAAAATCAACCAAACTTGGCAAACAGAAATGGGTCCTATTCACGTCAGTAAGGTACCCTTAGAAGTCGTTTGGCAGGGAAACTTCTCAATCTTCAACTTCAAATCTCCGCCAATATTTCATGGTCAGTTGGCAGCAGTTTCAACTAGCCTATCGTTTTTGAAAAGCTATATGTTTCGGACCCATGATTTAGAACTTGTGGTCAAAAGACTAGTCAATTATACCTCAGAAATGTCCCTTCACTCAGGACAGTGTACAAATTTCTGGCTGGGTCCGGACAAGCCATCGGTAATAGCATTTCAGGGGCTGGTCAAGCCCTTGAACACGTGATTATTGGGTCACATCAAAGCATGACCCAAGGACTTAATGATTTGCTGAAAGGACCCTTGCAGATGTTGGTAAGCTTGGCTGTCCTAATAGCTTTTGTGGTTGGAGTTATTTATGTTAGCTACTGGGTCTCTCGATGTGCTAAAAGACCCAGGCAATTGCCAAGGTATGAGCAGCCGAGGAATCGAATTGCTCCTCTGGTTACTCCTACCCTTGGGCAGGCCCTCTTGGAGTTGGCCAGTCTGAGGAATTTGGAGACCCAAAATAAATACATTATGGTGCCAAATCCACAGGCCCCTAGTGCCCCTTTGATGGAATGGGTGAATAATGTTAACCATGCAAGTGGCGAAAATCGAAGAACGCCCCATATTATGGTTAGAGTAAACAAAAACGTTACCGCCAATGCTATGATAGACTGTGGGGCTACATTTTCCTTAGTCGACAAACGAATCATTGATCAATTGGGTGATATTAAAATTGAACCCACAAATATGACCCCTATAGCTGCCAACAACATGAGCATTCATGTTTTGGGTGCAGTTTATCTCATGATTGAAGTTGGTGCTATCAACGAAACAGTCACAGCACTCATTCAAGAAAACTGTGCTGCGGACCTTTTACTGGGGTCAAATTTCTTGTTTCGCTTCAAACAGTGGGCTATAAACAATGAGAAATCATATGTGAAATTGGAAAACGAAATTGTACCCTGCACGGGAGTTAAATATCATTCCTTAGGCCACCGAGGCGGCATTTACATGAATGAATAGGTCATTCTTACCCCAAGAAGCGTGACTGAATTTTTGGTCCCTGTTTCAAATCTTTACAGAAATGAGACTGTGGTCCAATTCTCCCCTGAACCAAATGTGGCAGAAAACCTACACGTATGTTTTGCTGCCACTGTGAGTCCAGTCATCGACCACAACCTGCGGGTTTCAGTAATGAACCCCTTGAACTCAGAAGTCACACTGTATCCAAACATGTGCATTGGTTCCATGGTCTGTTACATGGCAACCAGAAAAGAAGCATACAATGGTAATCTAGATGGGTCAGCCAAGGAGAAACCCATAAAATAATGGTTGAACCAAATGGTAGATTTGTCTGGTTCTGACCTTACAGATACGGAAAAGCAACTTATTTTGGATCTGCTGACTAAATATCCAAACTTATACGCCAAAACAAAAGCGGATGTTGGTCCTACAACACTGGTGGAACATACAATTGAGACACAGGGTAGCAGGCCAGTGAAAAGACCCCTTTTTCGAAAAGCCCCTAAAGAGAAGGCTTTGATTGAAGAAGAAATCAGAAAGCTGGAAAATAGTGGGATAATCTCAAAGAGCAGTTCCCCTTGGTGCACAAATACAGTCCTGGTTAATAAGAAGGACGGCGGTTTTCGCCTCTGCATTGATTTTCGAGGCCTGAACAATGTCACCAAAAAGGATACATACCCCCTTCCGTGCATTGATGATATTTTTGATGCTTTGAGGGGTATGCGATATTTTACAACTTTAGATCAAACGAACGCATACTACAGCATACCAATTGCTGACCAGGATCGAGAAAAAACGGCATTCAACTGCTCGTCTGGGCAGTATCACTTCAACTACCTGCCTTTTGGGCTTTGCAATGCCCCGACAACCTTCCAACGCTTGATGGATGTTTTACTTTCGGAGTTACAGTGGTCAAACTGCCTCGTTTATTTAGACGATGTTTTGGTATTCACACGGACCTATGCAGAAATGTTGGCTCAGCTAGACGTCGTTTTGAGCCGCATGGATAACGCTGGCTTGAAATTGAAGCTCGAAAAATGTAAGTTTTCGCAGACCAAAGTTCACTACCTGGGCCACATAATCTCTGAGAAAGGAATAGCTCCAGACCCTGGAAAGGTGGAAGCTATTTCCCAACTTCCTGCCCCAACTAATGTTAGGGAAGTCAAGTCATTTTTGGGTCTTCCATCATATTATCGACGTTTCATAAAGGGCTGCTCTATGATTGCCAGCCCTTTGACAAGGTTATTGAAAAAGGATACCCCTTTTGCCTGGGGCACAGAGCAACAAGCAGCCTTTGACACACTCAAAACTTGCCTCATTTCGGCCCCTCTTTTGGCTCATCCCAACTTCTCAAAAGCTTTCATTTTACAAACAGACGCCTCTCTGCTTGGTATAGGCGCTGTTTTGAGTCAAATTGGGGATGATATGCTTGAGCATCCCATTGCTTTTGCAAGCCGTGGGCTAAAACCTGCTGAGAAAAATTATCCGATCACTGAACTAGAAGTCCTAGCAGTTGTCGAATTTGTCAAGTATGTCAGGGCTTATTTGTTTCAACAAGAAGTGATAGTCCATACTGACCACACTGCTGTCAAAGTGGTTCTCAACAAAGAGAACCCCTCCCCTCACATTGCATGTTGGGGTTTAGCCTTATCTGGCTTCCAGTTGGATATCAGACCCCGTCGTGGTGTGGCCAACCGAAAAGCTGATGCAGTTTCGCGTTTCCCTGATCCAAAATCTGAACCCACTTTTGATATGGATACCTTAGAGACTCGTCCAGAGACTAACGTTGTCCAAACAGACCTTGAAAAAATGGAAAGTAAGGGCTCAATAAACATTATCCAAGCCCCAATCCAAGGTCTAGAAAATGAGGCCACTGATGCGGAAGAATTGGCTAAAAACTTCGCAGAATTACAAGTGATAGATACGGACACCTGCAAACTCCTTACCGATCTTAGGAACGGAAATTCCGAGCTCATAAAACACTATTGTGAGGAAAATGGGCTTCTCCACCGTCTCTCGAATGGGAAAAAGCGACTTTACATTCCCAAAGCCCTATGTCATGAGGTCCCATCACGACCCAAAATTCACGGGCCATTTCGCCTTTGAAAAAACCTTACGTTCGATTGCAGACTGGTATTATTGGCCCCGAATGCACAATGATGTAAAATCATACTGTGAAACATGTTCAAAATGCCAAATGAACAAACCTGTCAGACATCGCATCAAGGCAAAGATGGTTCCTATCTTCAGTAGTGAACCATTTGAGCAGGTTGGGCTAGATTGCATTGGCCCTATCACCCCTTCAATCAATGGAAACTTGCACATCGTCATCTTCATCAATTATTTCACAAAATACATGGAGGCTTTCCCAGTACCTAATATAACCGCAAAGACTATAGCCTCTGTTTTTATCAATCAAATCGTTTGTAAGCACGGTGCACCCAAAATCATTCATTGTGATCAGGCCTCTGATTTCACATCAGAACTTTTCACAGAAATCACAAGATTATGCAGTACCAGAAAGGTACACACGACCCCCTACCACCCTTGCCCCAATGGTGAGGTCGAAAGAGGGAACCAAACCCTCGTCACACGTCTACGAATGTTTGTTGATGATCGTCACGACGATTGGGATGATTACATCCCTTTTTCAGTCTTTGCCATAAACACTCATGTGAATAAAAGGACGGGTTTCTCACCCTTCAAATTAATTTATGGCAGGAAGCCCTGATTGCCCTCAGAAACCCTTTTCCCGAGGTCTCCTTATCAGGTTGACCCAGATGATTACTTGATAAGGGTAAAAACTTATCTTTCGTCCGCATTTGACAAAGTGAACAGAGCAACGAATGAAGCCCAATTGAATTACACTGCTCAATACAATAAGAATGCCAACGACACCCAGTATGAAATTGAAGGCTACTTTCTTCGGAAAACACATACAATGAAACGGTCAGAATGTCCAAAATTCATAACCAAACAACATGGACCATTTAAAATCGTTGGTATTTCGTATCCAAATATCCTTCTCGAAAATGAAAAGGGTAAGCAATTCACGATCCATGTCAACGAAACAGTACCCTTTCACCCAAGGGTCGCATATCAAGAAAATAGACCCTCAATGCCAAATTGTACAATTATCTCAACTCGTCCATCGATCAACAGTTCGAAATCAGCTGGCAACAAATGGCGCTGTCTATACAACCGATTCCCATCCAAAAAATCTACGCCTGGACTGTGAACAAGGACGTCTGCTTTTTGAAGGACGGGAATGTCACGAGGAGTGACAAAAATGTAAAGTTATGAAAAATTATGTACTGTATATTTTCTGCAAATTCTACCATGTTTTCCTCCAAAAATTCCAGTTAAAACCTGTTTTTGTACAGCTATTTTTCGTTTGTTGGAATTACGAGTTTTATGCACTGGAGCACTTTTTTTATTGTAATTATGCACACTTCAACGGAAATGGTGGCGACATCTCAAAAACACTAATTACAGACACTTGCGTAATTATGCACACTTCAACGGAAACAGTGGCGACGTCTCAAAACACTAATTACGGACACTTGCGTAACAGGGCTAATTGTGGCGCCCTGTAGATTTCAGAACCTACAGTAACTCAAGTATGGTCCGCGCCGACCACTGTGGGTGTTTTTCATGTATGAAATGTGGATCAAGTGGGTCTGAAACGAAGAAGAAGACCCTGTTTTTGGGAAAGAGAGCCAGTTTTGGTTTTTCACGTCGACCCGAGTGGTAGAATCCCGCACTGGACTCCATCCGTAATTTTCCCATAACCAGTCTTTGGTTTTTTGCGTCGACCTCAGCAGTTGAATCCCACGTCGGATTCTGTCAGTAATTTTGCCTTACGAGAATCGTCCCACGACTGGACCGTTATTTCGTTTTGTGCATTTTCGCGCCGAGTTTTACATTGTGTAATTTCGCGCCCGTTTTACGTTAGCGTTTTCGCACCGGTTTTACATTTTGTAACGAACCAACGTTTGTACGAAGGTTGTAAGTTGTGAATTAGTAAAGTCAAAACCCAACTTGCTTAAGTACACTTCAACCCTTACAGTAACCCTGACAGTAGTGTAACTATCAACTGCGAGCTTTAATCAAACTTCAACGCGAGACTCTTAAGGCCCTGTCATACTTCACCGCGCAGCGCCGGTTGTTCTATTCATACTAAAAAGCGGCGCCGGCCGGCGCCGCGCGGTACCGCCTTTGAAGTATGAATAGGTTTTTGTAATTTTTGCGGCGCCGCGCGGCGCCCCATCAGGTTTCAACTAGACCAATACACATTTTTTGAGAAGAGCAAAATCCAAAAGTAAAAAAGCGGCGCCGTAAGGCGCCGCGCGGCGAAGTATGACAAGCCACCGCGCGGTACCGCGCGGCGCCGCCTGGTAGTATGAAAGGACAACCGGCACTGCGCGGTGAAGTACGACAGGGCCTTTACAGAAAAAAAGAGGAATTAAGCAAATTTTAATGAAATTTATTCCAAAGTTGTGTAGAATATAACTTTATATTCGGTTTTGGGTCGTTGCAAACACGCGTCCGCTTTTTGACGTCTATAAAAATCTAATGCCCATAAGTGTATCAAATCCATAAGATAACAATAACTATCGAATGATAGATGTTTTCGTCATACTAAACACTAAATTTCTGGCGATTTAAAACAGTCGTCATCGAGTGTCACTTGCAAAGATAATTTTCGAAAAGAAATTTTGTTAATATAAAATAACCACGACTTTTCATGGAAAAAGAACACTTGAGAATGTAAACCAATTTGCTCCAAATGAAAGTTGAGCGAGACGGCAATGACGCGAAATCCGAGATGTGAAACTGGCTATATTTCTTTCTTCGACATTGGTATAAACTCTGCTCAATGTTTATTGCGACAAAGAAAAACGGGCATTCAAGAATGCGATATAAATGCAAGGAAATCGATAAAATGAAACAAAACAGAAACCACAAAAATTTGATTTTCACGAACACAACTATACGTTACGTCATTCAATTTTTATAAATTTCCAAGAACTTCATTTTAACAAAAGTTTATCGAAATGAGCAAATTATTGGCTAAAAATTTCATATGGATTCTCCGCATTTTCCAAATAAAAAATATACAATTTAAATTTAAAAGATAATCAAGTAAGCTCACAAGTTAAAACTATAGTCCATATTCGAATGAGCCTCGAAGTGCAAAAATATCCTAAGAAGTACGTAGAAAGACGAAGACCATGCATCGTAAACTGGTACAGTCAATCTGAGAAAAAAGACGACCGCGTATGCAGGTGGTTCATTATTTGCATGAGCATTTTTTCTTTCCGGGGCTCATTCAGAAAAAATGGAGTATAGAACTTACAGCGTTTTATCGGCACAAAAAATTTTTAGACCAAGAAAGACGTCCGAAAAAACGCTGTAAATTGTATATTCTCTATAAATTGACCCTGTTTCCGGCGGCGCGGTAGTTGTGACAATTAAAAAAAAGAAGGGGCGTATATTGCGCGTTTCAGCTTCTTTTAATAACAAAAAGACAGGCAAATGCAGTAAAATTCAGACAATAAGCATAAAAATTTACAAAAGACTTGAAAATAGATAAAAATTTCAAGTTATTTACATAGGAAAGTAAAAAACGTAAGCTCGCGTTAGAAAAATTTCTCTTTTCCGTGTGATGAAGGCATATAGTAATTTGTTCGCGTTGAAAAACAAATGTCACAGATTACGATGGTTATCAAAATCCTATAGGATGAAACGCTTAATAATTCAGTGTTCCCAAAAACACTCTGTCAAAAAGCCATATTACAGTATCCACTCCAGACTAGATTATGTAATCTGCGGCCCGTTCACAGATGTACATAGGAGGGGTAGGAAGGTAAACTCGGATGCCTGAGATACCACATACCTCCCTCTGGCCTGAAAAAATGGTCAGATACCCCTGGACCTTTTTGAATAAATTTTTTTCGATAACTTTCCAGATACTATTTATGATAGCTCTCTTTTTGCTTTTTCTAACTGACCCTCCATGAAAAGTCAAAGAACCCCCTCCTGGAAAATTTTCGCCGGTGCATGTCTGGCCATATTCATGATTTTTAATCAGCTGTCGAGATTATTTACCTGCGAGAGAAATTATTCAAGGTTAGCAGACCGGTTGAGGAAGATTAATATGAGCCACTCATTTTTTTGATTTTGAATTAAATTTCTCATACACATATCATTTTCAAATAAAATTCTTAATTTCCGCAAAAATATGGTTAGAAAGTCTGGGTGGTAACAACGAATATGAAATCCATGTCTTGAACAATACGGATTCAACTAAGGACAAACCAGAATTTGCCTGCATTTTTAACTTTTCGATGTCAGAAATTTTGCAATTTGCCTGAAATATAAATTTTACGAACGATAGGTAATCAAAATGAAACTAACGAACGATTCTAACAATCTCTATATATAAAGTTGTTTAAGACTGGTCCGGCCATATTGACTAAATGATTCTCAGAAAATAAACCGAAACTCAACAGCTATTGTGACCATGCGTTTGAAATTACAACCATAACAAATAAAGCTTGGTTGACCACGAAACTCTGATCTATTTAGGTCACTATTTTTCCCGATTACTCCGTGTAAATGGTATAAAATTGGAAGGAAATTATGAAAATCTAAAAAGATTGTGATCAGGAATACTCAACCAACAGTTAACAGTTCCAAAAAAACGTAAAGTCACTTAACGATTCCGACTCAGGAGGCTTTTTTGGAATATTATACCTTCACTTTTTTTGCCAAACTTTGATCAAAACAAATTCAAAAAGTGCCTCATTGTGACCTTTCCTCACACTGAAAATGATACATTGTAAACCGTGTTCAATTCCTCGGTAGTGCCACTTGACTGACGGTCATTTTTTCGTCGTCCGAACTACTAACCGTAACTCTCAAATCGTTTTCTTCATCCTCATCTTCTTCATCCATCGACGAAGAATCGGAATCGGAAGAAAAATCTTCTCCTTCGTCGTCGGCTGAATCGCCGTCGATTATCATAGGTAGATCTTCATCGACCGTCGAGGATGACGACGTTTTGGTTGCAGAAGTTTCACAGTTTGACGACAAAACGTGGGTCAATAATAAAGGTCCGGTCGTCGCAACAACAGTTGCACATCGATTTACCGTAGCCTTATTACTGTTATTTATCGACTCGCTATCGTTACCAAAATATTCGTTGTGATTTTGGACGTTTTCGGTTTTGATATTATTTAAGGTAGCTAAATATTTGGCCGTTTCAATGTTCGAGGAAGTATTTGGCGGAAAACAGTGACCATTATTGAGGAGCTGATTGTGATGATGAATATTGCTACTGCTTTCATCTTCGCCGTGGCTAGTGGACGAAACCTGGAAGTCGCTAGACCATTTTAGCACGTTTTTCATAAAACCATTGACATTATACAGATAATACAGAAAAAAATGTAAGTCTCAGTGAGCATTTTTGACTGAAACTGATAAAATTTTTTCACAAAATTAAGGACGTATGTATGGATTTTTTTCCAATAAAAGCGAATCCAAAAATGATAAAGATTACAAATAAAACAAGTTAAATCTCTAGATATCCAAGGAGAAATTAATGTCAAGTCATATAGCTCGGAAAACACTTTGAAATAAAATAAGGTTTAAATTTTTACGAAAATATTTTCTCCTGGGACAAAAAAGGGTGTTGAGTGAGAAACAGAACTTACACAAAAATAATTCAAGACTAGTTGAAACTATTTTTTGCAGTTTGCGGAAATGTACTCTTAAAAAAGTTTAGGGACCAATTTCACTAAGGTGATTTAAGCTCGAGCTCCAGATTGTGTCTCGACCACAAAAAATAAAACCACGATTTCAGCGGTTTCACTAACGTCGAGTTCATCTCGAGCTCGGACTTAAACCCGAGCTCGAGATGTTGGGTTTCACTAAAACTTTTTATTTAATCCTGATCCTGACCTCGGTTTCAGCCACACACAAAAGTTCCTAGCGAGTAGGTTTAAGTCCAAACTTTTTCGTTTTTTTGTTACCGTTGATTGTTAAGAATGAATTTTTTTGCATTATCGATCGATAAATCGACGTATTGAACGGGAACGAAATTTTCAGGATAGGACGAATCAGTTAAATTTTATGAAAGATGCCGAACTATAAGATCTTTTTTAAACTTGATTCCAACGTATAAATGGTGAAAGAATCAATAAAAGTAAAAAGAAAAGTACAACGAATATTTACAATTTGTGGCCACATTTTTGACGCATTTTATTTTGCCCCGTCCGGCCGTTATTTTTTCACGCCGCGGAACGAGTATATGCAATCATGTTTAAAATTTTTTCACGGTATTTTATAAACATATTCTTCTTCAGTTTTGCAGTTTTTGTAATATATGTCTTGCATACATACATGCACAGCATAGAAATTCTGCTGGGGGTCAGCCAGGACGGGGGGTGGAATACAATTTCTTTTTCATTCTTGATAATGAAAAGAAAGGTCTTAGAAAGGTTTTCTAACATCCAAACAGCATATTCTCACAACTATATTAGTCAGATATACTAAATAATTTGCTTAGACAGCACTTTTTACAGTTTTAATGTTACTCTTTTGGAATCAAGTATGCTTTGTTTAGAAAAATTGTTAAACTAAAGGATCATTTCCATTTTTATGACGACTTTCTCTTCTCTCTTGATCATTTTCCTTCGTCAACTTCTCAATCATTGCTAGGGGAGTCAAATCTGCTGGGGGTCAGCAAGAATCTGCTGGGGGTCAAAACCCCCCAAACCCCCCCACATGCATGTATGCTTACATATAACATGAATGACGTACCACATTTTACACGTTTTTATTGTTATGGTCGAGATTATCTCGAGCTCAGGCTAAAAGCTCAGGTTCAGCTAACCCCGAGCTCGAACTTTTTAGTGGAACCCATAAAAGATGAAACCGACGTCGGGCTCAGCTGGAACTCAGTTTCAAGCATTTAATACGTCGGTGTAATCCTCAGTTTCAGTTAGTGAAACCGGCCACTGGGCGCCAAAAAACATTACGCCAAAAACTAATTTCTGTCTGATCAAACCACAATCAAATAAAGTTTATTTCTTCTGATTATCGTTGGATTTGTTTTTTATCAAATTCGCTTTGACATCTTACCTGAGCTGGTGGACTAGTATCGATGCTTTCCGGACCACTATCGGCTTCCTTGAACCAAAGGCACTTTTTCTTCCTTCTGTATTTATGGAAAAATCAAACGATAACGCGATAATATATTGGAAATACAGTAATAAAGATACTTACTTGCAATGCTTACACCATTGGTCTTGTTGGTTCAAGCCGAATCGAGCCCGACATTTTTTTGCCTCAGAATTATCTAGATGAAACCGTTATTGACTAATGATAGCAGAATTTCTCAGACGTGATCGGGTATGCTTGAAAGAGACCACGTGTTTCGCCAGGGATATTTTCAAAAATTTTTCAGGAGTAAATGATAATTGCTTTCTTTTCGAGAAGTCCGAACGTATTTTGGGATATGAAGTAATTCGTAGATAAAATATTGTAAAGAAGCATATTTTTACGTGAGGCAATGAAAACTTTGTTCAAACGAGAACAATAGAATATTGATACTCGAAACTAATGAAAAAAAAATAAAAGCTTTAAGCCAAACTCTACATGAAGCATTTTCATGAAAATCAAAAAATATTTATATTTTCAATGCACAACGACAGAAAGGTGTCTTTCATTGTATATCGTTAACAAGACTCGACTTTTTATGTTAGCTAACTTTAAAGCTCTACCATGCGTTTTATCTTTTCTCTTTTTCTTCTTTTTATGTATAGCGTAATTATCTCTAGCGGACCAATTAGGATACTTTTTCAAGTGATCCATACGCTCTTTTTTCGCCATATCGAAATACTTTTGCTGCTCTTCTTTAGTTAAAGCGTGCCACTAAAGAAGAAAAAATATTAAAGAAATGAATTTTCGACTATATAAAAAATTTACTCTTTTGCCAAGAATTTTGTTGATTTCAGCCGACTGTCTTTCCCGCAAATCCGCCTCTTGCATAACAGTTTGACGCATTTGTTTCATGTACAACATGAATGCGTTTAGAGGTTTTTTGATATGATGCTTACGCGACTCTTTGAGCTGACGCTGGCAATTTAATTGCCTATTATTGACAATACTGATCGACGGATTCGACGTTGAGCAGCAAGCATTCTATGAAAAAACGGCGAGCTTAAAATCCGATGTGTACGAAATACAGAAATATTTGGTCGAAAAGTCTCTCAAAATAGTAAGATATACAGTGAATGAAACTCCATCATCAGTTTATGGAAAAATACTTGTTGAAAATCCTTGACGCATTGCCCATTTTCTTGTTTAATTAACGTTTGATTGGTCATTCCGTGGTGACCGATAGTACAATTACTATTAGCTTTTGAAGGTACAATTTGTCGTATGGCGTCCAAATGATTGATCACTTGCCCGGCCGTTTGTTCGCCGTAATGACGAGGAATAAATCTTTGGAAAAAACAATGTTTTTATAATTTTTGGTCAAACATTTTCTGGGAAATTGTGGCTTACTGAGATGGCGGTACCGGCATGGATAATTTTAACGAGGAGAATGGAACGTGAGGCGGTTGAGATAGCCCGACTTTAGTCCCCAAAGGCGCCAAGGGCACACCGAAGTCGGGGCTAGGCAGTGGGCTATTGAAGTTCATAAATGGTACAGCGCTCATACCAGGGTGACTGAAATATGATAGACAATAAGATGAGATAATCTCGAGAATGATATGGAGAAATAAGCAAAATAGCAGCTTTCCCTGCACCTAAAGGAACGATGCGGCCAATAGAAACGTATCGCACACGAATGTCTTCAACAGAACCACATTCTCATGTATGAAATTTTTTCTTCCAACCAGGAAGTCTTCAAGGCTTACATAAAGTTTCATATTCACATCTATGCAGTAACGTTCAACTGATGGCGTTCAGTTTTGAGCTTTGTATCAACTATATACTTTACGAGGTAACGTTTTACGGTAGAAATTCAAATATTAGACAAGATATAGGGCATTCGATAGCCCTACGCGAGCTGAGTAATGTTAAATATGCCGTTTTTTCCAGCAGACCTTATGTACAGCAAAATTTACATAAAAGTAGCGGAAAATGGAAAATGACGACATCATGTCTCTACAAACCTGGTGCTGTTCCAACTTCACTGAAATTTAGCCTCGTATATATCGGAAAATGTTTCAGGTGGGAAGTCGATAAAATGAACAATATCACAGTTCTTGGAAAGATTTTTTGATTGAACGCGTTTTCACTTTTTGCCCTTCATTTGTTGCTGAGGTCAGGTATAGGCGGACTTAACATCGTTGAGTACATTTATGTAAATTTTAGTGTAAATAAGGTCCAATGCGAAAAACGATTAATGCAATATCATTGCTCATATATCTAATCTATCGGAGCCCCGAGGTCTGGGTGAGACCCGGCGACCCTTTTGAGGTCGGGAGTCACCGATTACCCAAATTTTAGGGGAGGAGTACTTTAAGGAAAAAACATCGATTTTTCGCCAAAAAAGTCCGAAAAGTAGTAAACCGTAAAAACTGTCTTCTTGACCCGAAGCTCCGAGAAAATTGACATTTTTGGCCATTCTTCATTAAAAATGGGCATCTTTCAGTTCTTTTCTGACCAAAAGCATGAGACGTCTTTATGGCTACTATATGGCCAGCCATAGGTTTAGAAATCCCTGTGGGGGGATCACACAGCGGCAAGCTATATCGTCGATGATTGCTGGATGGGACGTCTCTATATGTTACTTCCCCCAAATTACATGTATGTGATTCGTTAGCCAGTTTTAGGCTGTCAAATGCTCTACAACATGACTGATTTCAAAATTTCCGCCTGAAAATGTTCCCTCATTAAATCCATTGCCTTAAAAACAGTTGAAAAAAAGTTCTTGTGGTTAAAAGTACATAGTTTCGTATATCTGGCGCAAAGCGTCAAAAGAACGCCATTTCGACACGTTTCCCTTCAAAAATCATCATTTTCTGCCCAGGTCACGCATTTTTTTCTTTTTATACATTCCAAAAAGCGTGGAGTTTTTACTCTAGCTTTACGATAGCCCTCTGATTAGCAAATCTAGAGTGTTGTCATATTATCTATGATTCCCGGGGGATTATTTCTATCAAAGTTCAAATAAAATGCGATCGACAATGACTTGACATTTTTTTTCCTTTTTTGAAACATTTCTCGGAATGTATGCTTAGTTTTTTTCTGTGGCCAGTGACACAAGAGGGGGTTTGAACAATATATAATGAAACATCAAGAATATTGCGATTGAAAAGTCAATGAAGGTTCAGTCAGATAACTAAACCGCATTTTTGTTACCGTGCTGATGTTAAGCTGATAGAAATCTGTGAAATGGCACATTTCATCCTAAAAGTTGTGAATTATAAGAATTGGCACTATTGATAATAATTACTCTAAACTGGGAAATGAATTTATCCGTCCGAAAACTTTCAGACTTATATAGAAAATGTCTATGGTTTTAATGAAAGAATAATGATGAAAAATTTATTTAAGGCTATTCACATAAATAAGCAACTCGTTTTTGTGAGTTTTACGACAAAACTCAGGAATTCAGGTATGATTTAAAATACATCTTTTCAAGCAAAACCGGGCAGTGACACTAAAGAATTATTTTCCGACATAAGACATGCCGTTCTAGTCACAATTAATCTAATCGTTTGATTTTTCGGAAATATATTTTATACTGTAAATTTCAGTAAATTTGGCAGAAATTTCATGGTTCGAGTAATTTTCAGTCAAAGAAAAGAAACAACATCAATTTTTCTCAAATAGATTCCTGACCTGTTTTTACTAAAAATTTTATAAAAAGCTAGCTGATCCCAAGAAATTCGGATCTTTCCCCTTTCCTTCCCGTCTGGACTAGCCAACATTGTATATTATAACCTTATTTGATCAACGGGCAATAAAAAACTTGGTGACAATTGAGCGGCGGCTGCAGCAACTGCAGCATGATGATGGACGTTAGGCGCCACCAGCCAAGGCGCGAAGCCGAAACAAGCGGCGGCCGCCGCCGCCTTCTGTGTCGCCGGGTCCAACGTGCCGAACGGCGACGATGAAGAGGATGAGGCGGCTGCCGCCCAATGATGATGATGCGTATGGGACGGGACGCCCGTGACAGGCGACAAACCCGGGGGCATGGACAAAACGCCCGTGGGCGTCCATTGCGGGTTTAAATAGTTGGGTGAACCGAGCGGCGACGATGGGTGCGAGTTAACGAAATGTTGATATAGTCGAGCGTTTGCTGTCTAAAATGAAGGGGGTGTATTCTCTTGCGATTGAACACAGAAATATACAAGTATGAATCCTCCGATTCAGACCTGTTTCTCCTTGAGATATCTAAACAAATATTTTTGGATGTATTATTGCGAATACATGAAAAGCAAGTAAAATCAATAAAACCCAATTGATGTGACGAAATTTTTTCCGCAGAAACGATCTACAATGATGACATTAGAACAGAAACGATCTACAATGATGACAATAGAACGGTTTATAAAATAAAACAGTTTTGAGCCAAACTACGAGTATACAACGAAAATTAGATAGGGTCTCGCTACAGCCACCATCCCACTATAGCCATTGTCCAACCATGACCACCAACATATGTATAGGCATCCCACTATAGCCACCAAACAAACAACATGTGAATGTTCTATTTTAGCCAGTCTCACTACATAAACAAAGAAATTAAACCAAAAATGAAAGGCTAATCTTTGGTTTTTCAATATTTTTATCAATGCCAAGTTGCTAATTGGGGGTGCTACTTAATTGGTAACACTACGTGCGCGAATATGTAATATCATTCTCTCGTTTGTTCTTGTTATTAATAAAATAAGATTTTCACATGTTGACAAGTTTCCAGATCACCACTTGTTGAAATGCCTGACTTTTGTGTTAGTTTCTATTAAAACCTACAAATACAGACATCTAAACACGTAGCAATATTCAAGAATTCTCACATAGTCCTCTAGGCTTTTACCTAATTGATATGTGTTCTTCTTAACAATAAAAGGAACTTAGAATAGTACATAAGGGCGTGGTTGTCTGTTATTTTGTAATGTGCTTTTTGTGTTAGCTAATAATACAAAGAAACCTAAATTAGCTAGAAATTCCACTGCCGACCAGGGTTTTTTTCCGGACCGCTCGTTCCGCATCCTGCGGAAATCGGCCAGAAAAATTTCCGCACCACCATTATAAACCACTAAAAACATTAAAAAATATCCGTTTCGCGCGGAAAACTCCCAAAAAATTTTCCGCACGACCCTAAAAAAATCCGCACTGTGCGGAAAAAAATTCCCTGCTGCCGACATCTTTGTGATCAGTCAAAGTAAAAAACTATGGACTGCATTTAATTTATCCTTGATTCCGGCGCGAAGCGCCGGAAAATTTTTTGGAGTTTTATGCTCTAGGACGCTGATGAATGAATGTTTTCAAGACTTATTTCACGGCTAAGGTTTAATTTTTTAGTCTAGAATGATGTTCTTACTTGAGCAATGACATGATGCTTAATAAATTCAGTCCAAACAGCAAGAATGATAAAAAAAGTTCCAGGGCAAAGCGCCAAAAATTTCTATGGATTTCGATGTTACGATGCTGAAAAATTAGTTCTGGCAGCAGTTATTTCCTGAAATCTAATTTGCAGTCAATTAGACCATTTTGCATTGAAGAATAGAATGCAAAAATCATATTGACAGCATGCAAGTGCAACCCAAAAATTAAACTAGCAACCAAAGATTTAGATTCTTCAAATTTTGATTTTGGTCAAATACCAAGATGAAGATCATAGATTAAAATATCAAAAATCATAGACTAAACAATAAAGTGAGACATTTCAAGTTGTGAAAGAATCGGCTAAAATAACAGCATACGAACCGCACTGAAAACCTCTATGATATGAAAATTGACTTCCGTCTTGTGCACAAAACGTCATAAAAATCTGTGCACAAGCTCCAAACGTAGGCTCGGTGCACAAAAAACCATGGTTGAAACTGTTGAACAACTTATCAAATAAATGTTTGTTACTTTACCTTGTGACGTTACCTTAGTGTCAAAATATACTTATAGTCAGAGAGTACACTTCCACTTAATTAGTACCAGTTATGTCCAAACTGAATTTGGAATTATCCGGATCCGGGTAGTTGAGATGGGTTCTTCAGGATCCGGGTAGTTGAGATGGGTTCTTCAGGATCCGGGTAATTGAGAATGCTTCTTCCGAATCCGGATCATGAAAAGTTCCGGGTAACGCGGATCCGGATCCAGATACCCGTTTCATCTCTACGAAGGGGAAGGTCCATGGACTTTTTTCCCTGTGGGTAGGGGGGTGGGTGAGCAAAAAAACAAAAAAAAATTCTGCAAGCCTGTTTTCATAAAAAATATGCACAAAAATCATGAAAAAAAACTGTCGTGGAAAAAGTTCAGGGGGGGGTGTTCGACGATTTTTTTTGATCAGGGGGGTGTGGCTGGGGTCTCAGCTATGGGGTTTACCCCCTACCCCCTATGTGCATGTATGATGCCAACAATCCGAAAAGATCTTGCTACAAGGTCCAATAAAGGGGAACTAACATTCTTGAAAGTAGAAATAGCTATTTTAATCCATATAGTTTTTCGACTTTCGACTTCCCGGCAAATTTGAGTTGACTTGAAATGAGCATATTGCAATCTAAATCTTCACCTTTTTACAGTCTGTATATATTTTTTATTTATTGTATTAACACTCAATTTATTCCGCTATAGAATTCGGAGTTCAAAAAAGTTGTCATTCTCCAGTTTCTTAATTTTCGTACTGTACGCGGGTGCCTAAGTTATGTATACGGCTTTGCTGCTGCTATTGATATTGTTTTTTTTCATAATTTTCAGGAAACGTGAAATATAAATTTGGTATCGGCAACAACACTGCCTCAAATAGCTAGTGACCCTCTATTGTTGCCATGGTGCATTTGACGTTTTTAAACAGGCGCTTTCTATCATAATCATATTTTCGAATAGCGTTTTTAGATATATAGGTCACTGCCACATCCGCCCAGTTGTTTTTGAAATATCAACTTCTTGACTGCAACACAAGAAAAACAGAGTGACCAGCAGCAGGGCGCCTGATTCTTTTTCGCGGTCAGCGGTCACAAAACTTCTGTTTGGGAACGAGAGAGCATAAAAAGCAGAGCTACAGTAAGACGCCTATCCGCTGGTCGAATATGGCAAACAATGCGGAAAGTTGACCGAGGAAAAAAATGACTGATGCCCCAACGGTTTGATTTGTGCATTTAGTGGATGAATAATTTTTACGCCCGTTTGATTGACGTTTCAAGTGTACGTGATGGTCAGCCAGGCCAGACTCGTCCGTGTGTGCTGTTGCCTTTTGGAATGAATGATACTTTCGCCCTATCGCTTCTCTACACCAAAAACCGAATATTCTACACTAGAGATGCACAAATATTATTTTGAAACAGGAATGTGTGTATGTCTGTGTGTGTATACATATCCCAAGATAAAAAAGAGAAGGGAAAATAACCAGTATATAGGGACTAGTGTATAGTATAGTATACTGGACGCATTCCTCGTAAATGGATGAACATCGAACGGAACATATGCTCTGGGGGATGCTTGCATCATGACGAGGAGACGAAGTCTGCGGCTACAGTAAGACGAAAGGACTGGTTGTAACAAAATGCGAATACTGAGCGTATCTGCGCTATGTGCATCTTTAAAAATGCCACATAAATCAAGAGTTAGTAGATAATAAATAAAAATTGATCAAAGATAATGTTAGAAGTGAAATATGACCCGAAAATGATTGATTTTGATTAAAAACGTTACTCCCGCCCGAGCAGTGAAATCTCAATATGCCCGAAAAGAAGATAAAATACAGGGAAAATGGGCTGAGAGGGCGAATATCGGCTTCAGTACTGTACATAAATCGATGAGAGATTCGACGATTTGACCTTTTCTCACGACAGTAATCCTAGATAGGGAATCATACACATAAGAATCTTTAAAATTCAGGATGTATTCGAACTTTTGAAAATTTTTTGATAAATGTAGGATTATGAGGAAAATTTGCATTCTTGGTGCACGACTCTCTAGAAATTTTCGCACAGTTGGCTGACAGTTGAATTAATTTCAGGATGTTGAAATTACGAGGCTTAAAGTAGAAGAACATTAACTAAATAACAAGTCATTCCAAAACAGGATGCTCCATGTAACCAGAAATATCGTCCATCAAACCGCCGTGAACATTAAAACTTACAATTAAGAAAGCCTATTTGGGGCCATACATGTAATTAAGGGGAGGGGAAGTGCTATGGGAACCCCCCAGAAATCGTCGACCATATGGCTAGCCATTGGGCGACCGCCCCTCCAGGATTTTCCAATCCTATGGCTAGCCATATGGTAGCCCCAGGGACCTCCATACTTTTGGTCGGAAAAATACTGAAAAATGTTAATTTTTTGATGAAAAATGTCAATTTTTGAACAAAAAATGGTCAAAAACATCAATTTTCTCGGCACTTCACGCCATAAATACATTTTTTCATCATTTTTTAGACAAAAATTACTATTTTTTTGAACTGTTTTTCGGAATTTTTTCGTGAAAAATCGAATTTTTTTCCCTTCAGAGACCCCCCCCCCCACCTGACCTCAGGGCTCCGTTACATGTATGTTTGGGGCAGAACTTCGACAAAAGTAACTTCACAGTCGCGATTAAGTCGACAGAACTGTTTTAACCCTATTTATCGGAAGCAGTGTTTTTTCTGCACAGTGCAGGCTTTTTAGGCTTCGTGCAGAATTTTTTTGGTGATTTCTGCACTGGTGCAGAATTTTTTGAGCTGTGTTTGATTACATCGAATACAGAAAAGATGCATTTTGGTGCATTTTAGAAGGTCATAATCTCAAAATTTTCCGGCTGTTCGCGCCGGTTATAACTTCAATAAATATTATTTATTTCCTAGCTCAGGCGCGGCTTCTAGCATGTCTACCTTCACTTATCATTTAACCTTAAATAGTTTTCATCATCTTAAACGTAATATCTCATGTTTTAATTAGTAATCTTAAATATTTTATCTTGATAGTTAATGAAGATTCACATTTTTTCTTTGACACATTTTTTGAGAAGGATCAATACGTCAAGTCTGTAATTTTTTTGAAGCGGTTTTTCCTTTCTCAACGTAAAATCAATCCAAAAGCTTCATGGAAGTAGTTTTCGGATTACTGGTTTTAAAATTTTTCAAATAATAAAATTCTAGAAATTACGACTTTTGAACACAAAATTCGAATGTAATTCTTAAAATAAATGTTCGGAAAATTGATTCTCCAGTGTTGCGGAATGTCAATACCCAAAAATTTTTCCGGCGCGTATCTTTTTTGGGCTCTCACTTGTCATCACAGAGAACTTGACCGTCGATTTCTCTTGTAATTCAAAGTCATCATGCTCTTGGATAGTTTGCTGAAAAATTTGTTTCACAACGCTTGAAGATTAGATTTTGATCAAACTCAAAAATTTCAAATGTTTCCCTAATTTTAATGAATTATCGGCTCCAAAAAACAGCAGGTTTGAAAAAGCTCAAAAATACATAAATAAAGTATTTATGCGCATTTTTAAGCGAAAAACGACTTCGGGAAAATGGGGTAAAAAATTTTACCCCTTCCCATATTTGAGAAAAAGACCCGGGTTAAAAAAAACAGTGGTAACAGGAGAAAACCGCAGTGCAGAAACTTTTTTTTGGCTTTTCTGCACTATGCAAAAAGCCCGGTGCAGAAAAAAAACGCTGATCGGAATAGATCGACCAGGGTTTTTTCCGCACAGTGCGGACTTTTTTTGGGCTGTGTGGGAAATTTTTTGGGCATTTTCCGCACAGAACGGACATTTTTTGTGCGTTTCCACCGCTGACATTAGTGAAAAGGTGCATTCTGGTGCAATTTAGAAGGACAGAATCTCAAATCTTCCGGCGCTTCGCGCAGGCAATGACAATAATTAATAATATTCACAACAACTAAGTTGAAGCACAGCCAAAAACGAAATTTTTGTTTCAATTCTCTGTTATCCTTGATTGTTTCCATGAATCTGCTATGTCTCTACTAACGAGTAAGTAAACCTACTAACGGGTTAAGTTAGAGTGAGTAAAACTCGACATCTTTTTGAAAATTTAGTGAGAATTGGAATTTTCGCGATGAATATGAATTTGTTGATTTTCCCCACATTTCTACGTACATTTATTTAATTCCATCATTTTTCTAAGGAAAATCTAAACAGAGAGTATTACAAATTATCCCTAGAATATGTACATTTTCGAACATTTCATTAACTCCATTGTTCAAAAATTCTCCGACGCCACGCACTGGAAAATTGAACGTGAATGGTTTTCATGATTTAAAATTCCTCATCTCATTTATCAATTGGTAATCTTCGCTGTTGAAAATAGAGATTTTTTATTGATGTCCGTCCATGAATTCTTTCTCCCCGTTGAAGTTTTCTGAACTTTGTGAACACAAACTTTGTCATTTGGAAACGATGAATACGCAATTTTCGACTGAAAATGTAAAGCTCTTATTTAAGGGATAAGGGTTGAAAAGACTTATTTTCCAGCATTCTAGAATATCGAAAAAATTTTCAATTGAAAAATCAATTGAAATCTATAAATCTACAGCTCTAATCACAAAAATGACCGCAACAACTATCAATTCTGTTCATCAATCTAAAATATTGTTTTTGAGCTAGAAAAACAGATACTTTTCAAGATTTTGCTGGCAGTCTACAATTTCCGTTCATTTTACACATTTGTCGAATAATTTCAACTTCGAACGGAAAAAATTGTGAGTCATTTCTGCACGGTGCGGATGAAAGCGTGTGGAAAAAATCCTGATCTTGACACAGATTATAATAAAGCAAAACTTCACATTATGTATCATGGAATGGAAAGTACCTGAAATTTCCTGGCAAAATCGAGAGTGGAGAGAGAGTGAAACGCATTTATTACTCAGCTAAAACTGTCAAATTTAGAATTAGTGTTTTTTCTTTTCCAATGAAATGCGACACATTCGATGAATCAAATTCTGTTTAGTTCATATGAATCGAAGACAATAGATTGAAATTCCAGAAAACCTATTACCCATTGAGTAGATTGATGAAATAAGGCAGATCCTTGCCGGGCTAAAACTTTTCATTGAAGCATTTTGAGATTTCAATACAACTCAGCCTAAACAAGACCTGAGCAATACAACGTGCTGATGTTCTTCACCAAATGGATAATATGAATAACGCCTTGAAAAATCAGTTATGTCCAAAGATAATTCAGAACGAAAATTAGATAGATCAAGACCCAAAGGCAGATGAAACTAAAAACTGGATCCGGCAATCAGCGACAGTTGCCTTTGATCAGGAAAGGCATCAATCAACCATACATGCAATACCTCGGACGACTAGGTGTGTGTTATCCCCACCATGTAACAATGTCAATCCTCTTGACTATTTGAAACGTATAAGAAAAAGCTACGAATCATGTTTTTTTCAACAAGAGATGTATATTTATAGAGCATTCAACCACCACTTTTTGAGAAATTTTTACTGAGCATGTTAGGTCCATTGCAATTTGGTCAAGTTCCAAAATTTATACCTAATCAATCCTAAATTTATTTACGAGAGTCAAATTGACAGGTAATCCAACAACTAAGAAAATGTTGGTATCATATATGGTGAGAAGAAACCAGAACAACCCCAATTCCGAAATCATCGTGACTTTTTACTAGCGTTTACAAATCATGGCATTTTTCAGGCAGTGTATCCAAAACGAAAAAATTGTATGCCGCAGTGAAGATCTGACAATAGCTGATACTTTTCCATTTTCAGCTGATTTTCTTCATCATTGTAAAAGTTCGCTTTTACTTAGGAATCAAGAAAAAAATATAATGCCGATGCCAGGTAATGTTGCACTTAGTTTTTTGTCCTTTTCTAATTGCTACATGATTGCACACAAAAAACAATAGTGACCACTTTGCCTCACACTGACACACCGACCAGACCACAATGTGTAACAACAGTCCAATTTTTTATGTGATTACAGTGAACGAGTCCACCTACGGGGCGACCTTTCACTAAATTGAACAATATTTACTCAAGTCATTACAAATAAGCATCATTGTTACAATGGTGGATACATCAATTTCCTTTTTTGCCAAGACCAGCGTACAGTACGGCAGTTACTTTTGACAATGGCTATTTCGTGGTCACTGTACTCGCAGAACAAAGAAAGCGTGAGAAACCATGTTTTTTGAGCGTTAATGCTGTATTTGAGAACTAATTTCTATATATTTCAATGTAGACAGTAGACATTAGGCAAAAAAGTGCGTTTACTGTAGGTGCCTACAGTATGCACTCAAAACCTCAAAAATGTGTTTTTGATGGATGACTCGGGAACAAAGCACAAAATGTTGCTGGCTTGTACAAAAGTGAAGAACGAAACTAGGTGGTATGTGTACGTACGTATACAAATGGAATCATTATGAAGAAATAAAAAAGTAGAAAATTATATAGTATTACACATACACAAAATGATATACTAAGAGAATATTGCTGAAAAAATTTGAGACAAAAATCAGATCTTCCGGACTTTCAATAAATGAAAAAAATTGATTACATCGTCAGGTGAAATCGTCAAACTTCTACGAAATCCACCCAATCATAATGTTCCGACTTTTAACAGAAAAATACTGCCTAACTATTAAGCCTATTTTTTCTATTTTTCAAAATTTTGAAATTCAATGGTCAACTTTATAGGAAACATAGCTCGATAAATCTTACAATCAAATTTCTACTTTTGAACCTCACACTCAATTGAATGATCGTAGTAGAGCAAGAAAAAAATTGACTAAACTGCAGAATAGGTCGCTTATCGCCAACTCACGCAAAAAATCCACCTGGAAAGTTCAAGAAATGCACAGCTTTATAATAAAATCAACTTCCTAATGGGCTTAAGAATCTAGGATCTGGCTGGTTAATTCTGCAAGTCTAATCGCAGTGCTGTGATAGTACAAACTTGACCATATTCAATTGATTGAAAATTTGCAACCACTATCATTATAGGTTATTGATTACGCGCAGATAGAACTCGCATTTGTTGAGTGCATATGTGACTAACCAATTTTAATTGCTTCGCAAATTTGTGTTTTGTCGATGATATACTTCGAATCGTACTCGTAAATATCTCTGAAATTTCTAACCGAGAATAACTGCCCATGACTGTGCCTTGCAAATAGAAGAAAATTACAACCTGAAAATCAAAGTGGTGGTGTGCTACAGTAAATCATCCTACATATTCACGCGACGGAAAAGCTGCCATTTTTGGTATTAAAAACGCTTATTCAACCTGCTTATCATGTACAATAACTGTGAAGTGTGCAATGCATCATTCTTTTACGACGCGTAAGTGATTTAATGGACTGTTTGCTCAAAGCTTACACTTATCTGCTCTTAGAATAGAAAAATTGACTTATGATTATGACATGGGTAGTCAATTTGCGGAAAAAGAGCAGAACCATAGAAGCAAATTTTTTACAAGTGGTCGTCAAGTTTGACCGGATTGCCTTACTGTAGATATTTTATATTTATACGTTTTATGCATGTATTATAATTATTGCCCTTTATTTTATCACAAAATGTGTTTAAGAAAGGTGGTCGGCCGTTCGTGTGATACGCCAAACTCTTAGATATGTTATGGGGCGAAGAGTATAGAACACCCGGCATATAATATAATATATGGTCTATCAATTTCGGTTCAGTGTTTTGTCTTCCATATTTTATATGATATAGAAAAATGGGATTTCTACATATATTTGTATATTTTAACTGGACCCAGCCGCGTATATCACAAAATGATTGATATCAAATGCCAAAAATAATGCATAGGCGCCGGGCTTTGCGAAAAATGAAAATTGTCAAAGACAGATACCTATATACACATGCAAAGGCGAAGGAAGGCACAATATTGTTCTTCACCCATCCCCCAAACAAGGATCAATGAACGATTTTTTCCTTTTTTGCCACTAAAAGGCTTCGTTTAACTAAAAAAATCTCTCGACTTCGCACTTTTAGAAGAGTACAAAGTCGATAAGCTAATTAGAAACCAGAACATCAGAATTTAGAAGCCAAAAATTTATTTTCAACAGAACACGAAAGATTACTGTATGAACAAAATTACTGTATGATTTTGTGAAGGAAAGGTATAGTCGTAGGCACATAATTTTATTTGTTGCAGCTATTTTTTTATGCATTTGCGAAAGTCGGATCCAAGCAAATTTCAGGTGTCATTTACGAAACCTTCAAAAAATGTAGTTGACACAACAAAAAAGAAAAAGTTAACAGCCTAAATGACAGTCACTCTCCAACAGGGTTCTTTTTTAGCACGAGTTCGATTGGCACAGCCCCTAACTTCCTTTTTCTTAGCGCGACAAAAACTTTCATTAGCACAGACCCAACTTAATTAGCACTGTGCTAAAAAAGAGAACCCTGCTCTCCAACATGAGCAGCAAAAATCATAGGATACAATGACAGCAGACTGCCCCGGTATGAGGGGTATTACCCCTACCCGAAGTCGTGAAAATTGATTACTAGGTGCCTAATTTTAGGACAAAATGGCGTGTTTTTGCGGACATTTAGCTACACTACCAGCACAAATTTTTAACTTAACTTCTACCTGAATGAACATATGGAAATCGATTGAATCTATTCCTTCGGAATCTTGGTGCTGGATCCGAATTTTCAAAAATTTGGGTCATGTGAAGAGACAGCTAAATTACAACAATCGCCAGACTTCGGACAAATGCATTAATAATTTTTAAAAGCAGGCTTTATTGCGCGGAAAAAATGAATGCGAAAAAACAAAAAATCATCAAGATGATAAATTAAATATGAGGAAAATTTTTAAATTATTGCAAGAATTTGGAAGTCTTGTTAATCTTAACTTTAGTGTATACGAGTATGTGAGCACAGTTCACTGACATTAATGCACAAATTGCCTTTATATCTTATCGCTCAAAATAAACGGTGCATGCATAAAGCTTTTCAGGCTCGCCGTGTCGTGTCTCGGTAGATTTTACCCGTAGGCTCCAAAGCTAGTTAAATATTAAAAATGTAGGGCAACACTTTTTGAATAATAAAAAGACGCCTGTTTTCCGCTAGAATTTGAACTAGAGGAGAAAAACGAGAACAAAAAAGGTGAAAAAATGGACCGATTGCATGTATAAACCTAACTAGTCGCCGTCCGATGAACCAGACTACGAGGCGTCTGGTCAACAAAAAAGTTACAAAAATAAACACGCATATTTTAGCTTTTTGGTTTTTCTTTCTCACATCATATTTCTTTTGAATTTTGTCCTATTGTGTAGACGGCATTGCTTTCATCTCGTATTCAAAAACCGTATTTTTGTGTTGTATTGTCCATGACTTTGTGCGTTGTGAATAATTTTTTAAGGGCCGAAAAAGCGGCCTGATGAAGAATATATAAATAATTCGAATCGTATTTCTCACCGACAGATTTTGATGAAGATGGGAGGAAAATACGCAGAAAAAAAGAAAAAACAACTTACCAGGTACCCGTAATATTGTTGAGTTGCAATTTGCTGCAAAATTTGAGCCTGAGACGCGTAAGTTGGACTAAAATTGGAGAACGCTGTTCTATATCCTGCGTGGAGAAAACATTTGAGTCAGTCCATTAAACACGAGACGAATTTTGAAAGTCATGAATTTAAAAAGGAGAATCACTCACTCTTGCGAAATTCTAATAAAATGATCATAAACCTGATTAGAAATGTGCAAGAAAACTGAAAAAATTTGACGCAGGACATAAATTACGGTAAGTCGACACAATTTTTGAGATTCGTAATCATTTGAGGCTCAATTGGGATTTGGTATGCCGTTTCTTTCAGACAGAGACAGCACAACAGTGACAGGCTAAAATCGGCAGACGTCGGAGAAGTATAAAATTTAGAGATGGCATATAGGTGATACATTCAAACTCTGTCTTCATTTACATCAGACTACCCCATGGGGAGGGGTATGAGGGGGGTATTACCCCTACCTTAAGTCCTTAAAATTGATCACTGGTTGCCTAATTTTGAGACAAAATAACGTGTTTAGTGGGCATTTAGCTTCACTACCCCCCGAAAAATTTTAATTTTACCCCTACCTGAAAAATCTGACCTTGGGGACCTCTGATTTACATCATACGTGCAAATGGGGGTATTGGATTACTATACTATACCCTGACCTGACAGTCCAGGAAAAACTTGCTTGCTTTGCCATAGGTCTAAACCGTAACGTATTAAAGACTACATTAGATTGCAAGAGACACTCAAATCAACTATGATGTGAACTATTTTTTGACATACTATCGTCATACTTTTTTGAGCTAGAGAATGGCTAAAATTTTAAATAGGTTTTGAAAAAAAATCCATGTTCTGTTTTCTCAGATATTCCCTATACCCCGAGACGTATGACACTGTGCATGTATGATACGAACGAAACTGACCATTGTGCATTGCAACTTATATGATTAGCAGAACCAAACCTGATGAATCCATAAGTTAGACATGTATTCAAGCGAAAGTCGTGAACCAACATCAAACAACGGTTCTTTGTTTTCATTATTTCTTTGATTTTAGACCCGAAAATTCTGGTTTGTAAAATACATTTTGTATATTAGAAGTTTGCACTAAATTCTTGCACATGAAAATTCTTTCCATAACTCTTCTAAGTTGCTTACAGACCAGAAAAAATATTGTTTTCCCATATTTTGCGTAATAATCCACCATAATTACTCCTTTCAGACGAACAAAATCCCGAACGTAAAGGATGCGAACCAGATGACGCTGTCGCTGATGAAGGCGCCGCCGCGGCTGTCGTTATAGGGGTTTCAACTCCGTTGGAATCCTTTGCTGCCGTCGAATTTTCGTCGTTGGGCGCCAAACCTTGAGGTTGTTGCTCACTGATATCATCGGCTATACAATGTAAATCGACCTTGTCCTCATTAACCAAATCAGAATTCGGCTTGAGAGCTTTGCCCTCATTGTGGTAAACTCGTAAGGCTTCTTCTTCTTGCTCGTCGGGCATTGCTTCAGGAGAGCGGGGATGGAATTATTGGCTCAATTTTTCCGTAAATATAAGATCGTAGTGACGATCATCGCCTTGACCGACGCGGTAATATTTTCCAGAAATAAAATTAGCTAGAAAAATGGGAAAATGAGGTGTTCATGAGAAGGCAGAATTGGAAAATTGAAAAAAAACTAAAATTACACAGAATAATGGTCGAATAATTAACTATTTCAAATATAGTAAATATGTCTTAAATCGACTTTTTTCTAAAAACGAATTTAATGGCAGAATAATATGCAAATAACTTTTCAAACAACTTCCCAAAAAATCTTGTTTGTTTATCTAAGATCTAACTGAATCAATCTTTTCAATTGAACTATGTTTCATTCGAAAAAGGATAGAAATGACAATTAACAACACAACGGTATACATTTACTGGAGAAAGTACAACAGCAGAAAGTCCCAAAAATACGCCCGCCTAGTACACGGCACTTCACTAGGCAGGTAACCCTGACTGGTCTTTTTCACAAAGATTCTTATAATAATAATAATAAATGCCTCTATACGTTGAACGTATAGGCCAATAAGAAAAGACAAGACTTGCACATCATAAATGTGCGTTTGTACACACGTTCTATATGGAAAAAATGGGCGGACCTAAAAACCCCTAAGTAGACGGAGAAAAGGAAAGAGAAAAGCATACACGCACAAAAAGCGTGGTTTATCCTACTTTCGGGGAGTAAAACTTGTAGAATTTCGTATTTTTACAGGAAAACTACGCTTTCTCTAAAAGCCTGCTTAATATGTAAGCTTTATATCGGAAAACTTTTCAGCTTTTGGACTTACATGCCAATACCATCATGTTTTTGGCGGGAAAAGTAATTAATGCCAATGAAATCCAGGTTTTCCACGAATAAAAGTGTAACAACGATTCCGTGAAAATTTTTTTCTATGTGCAAAAAATCAGGAAAAGAAAGCAAATTCTTCATTGCTTTGAAATTCAAAGTAAAAAGTGAACGCTTGTTGCGTAGGAGTTCACACTTAGAAAAATGCACTTTCAAAGTTTAGGCTGTTACAAAAATATTTTTCGAACTTTGTATATACATCCTTCCCGAAACTCATAAAAAACATTTTTCGCTATTACTTCGATCATGCGCTAAATTTCTTCCGTTTGAGCATTAACCTTTAAGCAACCATGGCGCTTGAAAAAATTCGAGTACTCACGTTTTTTACTTTTTTGAAGTGCTATTTGTGAGGGTATTCAACGCTTCATATCACTGAACAACTATCATTTGAAGTACAAATATTCTCGAAAAATTGAGTCGTGAAACAATGTATCCCAATCAACACATTTTTCAGAACAGTTACGACTTACGGATATGTTTTCGCTACAAGATTATTTCCTACCAAATTCGTCTAGTGCAGGCTTTATACTAATAGCATTACTCAATTTTTTTTATCAGATGTAAATTGATGAATTACAATGCATTTGTAATCCACATTCGAATCCTCTCGAATGACTCTTTCTCAAAATGAAATCGAAGATTCACTAAACAGAATTAAAGCGAAAATCCTCACTCAAAAAATTTTCGAGTCAATGGCCAGAAGTTGCAAAAAAATACGGTTTTGACGGTTTAATTATGATTTCAATATTAGTTAATGCGAAATCAATGATTCAGATATTTTTCTAGCCTAAAATCAAAATTTAAAAAGTCAAGAGAAAAAACAGCCTAAAAGATGATCAGCGAAAAAATGAAATTAAAAAAGATGCGTTAACATGGCAAGACGAATGAACAACGTGAAGGTCACACAGCAAGAATCAACTCACTTGCAAGGTAAATTCTCTAATCTCCAACTTATTATTTCATGATCACCCCTGGGACGTCCGTAGTTGACCTGGAAAATAAGAAACACATCTAACGATGATTTGACAGCAAAGATGGAAAAATGTTGATGATTACTCAAATTTTTGTCGAAATGTCAATACTTGTACCATTCAGGGTTTTCTTCGCACCGCTCGTTCCGCATCTTACGGAAATCCGCCAGAAAAATTTCCGCACCACCATTAAAAAGTTTCCGTTTCGTGGGGAAAACTCTCCAAAAATTGATAATTCCGCATGACCCAAAAAATATGCACTGTGCGGAAAAAACCCTGCTACCATTTCACCAAACTTGCCAAGCGTAGAAATTATTTCACACTTTATCTCTAGGTATCTTGCAATTGTGTATGACAGAAGTTCTAGAAATTCTGCCGATAGTAATGAAGAACGGATCGGAAATCTTACCTCACTTTTCAAATGCACCGCGATAGCTCGACGAAAGCTTTGCACGACTAAAACTTGAAAAGCTGCCTACCTGAATTTTTTCGATTCTCAATAAGATTTAATGTTTAAAATTTTATCATCGGATAACAATTAGAATCACAGAATGAATGCATGATAAAATTTAACGGAATCAGATGACACGAATACACCCGATCGCAAAGTGAAGCTAAAAATTGTGTCACAAACGGCAGAATTAACGATTCATAAAACAAAGTATTACAAAGCAAACGAGAACTTCTGAATAACAACAAAATTACATTATCCCATGATAATTAACTTCATACCGAAAAAAACGGCCAAAATGACGACGGCAGATGATAACGTTATGACTATAGAAACATTGCAAAATTCTTTATTTATTTCCGCGTTAGTTTGCTGAAACGAATATAAGAACAGTAAAGTAAATGCAGCATATTTCAATCAAATTTTGATACTGACACATAATAATCAGATATACCTGAAATTTTTTAATTTTGGAGAAATGATAAAATTTGGCGGCCAACCAGACTACTCCATAGGGAGGAGTAAGGGAGGGATATTAGCTCTATCTGAAGTTCTAAAAATTCATCACTGTGTGCCCAACTGGGAGAAATGGCGCACTTAGTGAACATTTAGCTAAAGCTAATCTACCCAAGCAAATTTTAAATTTGCCCCTACCCAAAAATCTGACCTTGGGACCTCTGACACCAACTATAGACCAAATTATATTCCGAGATATTAGAAGTAAAATACTATGACATTGCCCATAGAAACAATCGTTTGCGTTATGGAAAACTTTATAACACTACCTCTTTGATCGAATAGTCAGAAATGGCGCTGGAAATAAATTCGAAGGTCCTGTTAAATTCGTCGGACAAGTTCTTAACAGCGAGTTGACAAAATTCCATCTCCGATTTTAATTTTTCACAATTAAATTTTTCGTTGGGGCCATTGCCTCGAAAGAAATTCGTTGGTTCGTCTATTATAGAACGTCTAAAATGCATCAAACTGCTTTCCATAGACGATAATTCGGCGTGCAAATTTGAAACTAGCCGAACTGCTTCCACGACGCTGAAGAGACTGAAAAATTGAACAAATAACACGATCAACTTCTCCAATTAACCTAGAAAATGGTTCCATTGCCATATTGCTCCACGTTTTACGATGAAATTCTTTGATGAAATCCATCAATCTTCGTCGATCGCCGAACTTCTCAATACCGAGCTGAAACTTATAGGTATGTAATTAAAGGTCAATTCAATGCAGACATTGTTCTGACCTTTTCGAAATCACTTTCAGTCATCCTGAGCAACTGATTGATTTGAATTTTTTGCGCTCTGAAAATGTCAATATATTCCGGGCAGCACGCCATTTTTAGAAATTTATCAATGCAATTTTCGACAGCGAATGGCCTAAAAATAGTTTTTTTGCATGCGACGAACAATTTGGCTCCGTACAAGGTGGGATTGTGTTTATTAATTCTTTGGGTTGGTTAATCCACTGGTTTCCCCAAATCGTTTACAAATCAAATTCTCATTTTTTCGGCGCTTCGCGCCATAATACAAATTTTAATGATTCAGAGTAGGAACTGCTAGGTGTTTGTGTTCGAAAAAATTTTTTAGGCTAGTTTTCCGTTTTTTAAAGAGATTGTTAGGATATTTGAACAAATAAATTGCTTAAACATACTGAAAAATTCTTAAATAGGTTGACTAATTTCACTGAGACACCGGCAGCCATTAACGTAGCTACTGAACCCAGAAACGTAGCTGCAGGTGGCTCGGATGGCTCGGCATTGCTCAGGTATGACATCATGTATGTGTATGTGTATCGCATTCTGAAAAGATCGACGTACTTTCTCTCGAAAACAAATGCCGGCGCCGCCTGGATGTTGTCTCTGCTAACTTTCCTTTGAAGCGGTGCCAGTGTAGTTCTAATTTGAATTCTTTTAGACGGTAGCGGAGTAGAGTTGAATAACGATTCGCGATTATTGGCAATCAAACAATCTCCGAAATCGTTATCCGGACGT
This sequence comes from Romanomermis culicivorax, assembly GCA_963922205.1. Taxonomy (NCBI): domain Eukaryota; kingdom Metazoa; phylum Nematoda; class Enoplea; order Mermithida; family Mermithidae; genus Romanomermis; species Romanomermis culicivorax. The sequence continues at coordinate 1,746,943 of CAWUHX010000013.1, read as the reverse complement.
ACCTGGGTGTTGTCGGTCAGTTTTTTCATAACCAGCAAGTCGATTTCTGATCCAGCTGGAACGAAGGTCATCGTCAATAGTCAACGGAAAACTTCGTTACAAGAAGCTAAAACTGGAAATGAACGCAGTACAAGACAGTCCACTAAACCTCTATTCACCCAAAGAAGGCTACATATACAATTTTTTTGAATACTTTTCAAAGCTGAGTCTTCAACAACTTGTTAGAAAACCAAACTATGGTAACAGCATCTTAGGCCTTGTCTCAAGTGCCGATTTTGCATTCAATGTTATTATTTTCCCCCCTTTTCAACTAGTGATCACGCCTGTATAACTTTTGATTCAACAGTAAATAGAACATCTGATATCCCCTTGTCTCGTAAATCTGACCTCACTAAAGCAAACTTATGAAGCTATTTCAGATTTTTGATCGTGTATATCCTGATCTGATTTTTTCGCCATCTGTAAAACTGTTGATGATATGTATACTAGTCTTCTTGATACTTTGAATCAAATCATATTTATGCCAGTTTGTTCCAGTATCTAAAACTAAAAATTAGGGTTGTCTTTGGGCAGACATTTTAGCCGGGGCCGGGGCAGGCATATGATACAAAATGATCAGGGCCGTGCGCAGGATTCTTTCATGGGGGGCGGACTAGATTTTTTCACTGAATAGCCCCAGAAAATTTTGATCTTACGCGGATATACTGTGTGCATCACCGTTTTTTTTCCTCGAAGATTTTTTCCACATGAGAACCGGACCCAAAATTTTTTTCCTCATTTTCCAAAAATTTTCCACATTTTTAAAAACGCTAATAATGTGGCTACGGATGCTTTTTTATGCATTTTAGGAGCATACCCAAGCATTTTGTTGTATTTGTAGTCAGAAACCTGCAAAAATGAGGAAAAAAATTGAGAAAATTCTGGTTATGTTAGTCAAAATGAGCTCATGAAGAATATATTGGTGTTCTATAGAATGGTCCGGCGCGGAGCGAGCGCCGGAAAAATTTTTTGATTTTCACTTTCTAAAACGCTGGAAAATGAACCTTCATAACGTTAGGAAATAAATTAAAATTGGACTGATGAAGCGTAATTTGCCTTCCATTCCGGCGCGAAGCGCCGGAAAAATTTTCGGGTTTTTGTATTCTAAAACGCTGGAAAATAAATCTCTCCAACAGATAATCCGTCAACAAATGTTTTGAAATCGCGTTCCAGAGTAATGTCTTCAATTTCCACCTTCAATAAACGCAAAAGTTCAGATTGCAAACGTTTAAAAAATTCCAATCATCGAGAGAAAAAATTGAGAGACTTGATGAAAAATCTCTATTTTCGGCGACATAATTGACTGTAAACGATTAGAAAATGAAACGAGCTAACTTGATTGATAGAAACTGTTGAGCATTAATTAGTAATTCGAAGTAGATATGCTAACGGCCGCGCCTGATAGAATATAGTTATAATTATCCCCATGACCGGCGCGAAGCGCCGGAAAATTTTGAGATTTTGACCTTTTAAAGTCCACCAAAACGCATCTTTTCGGTTTAGAGTTACTGCCTCAATGGGGGGGGGGGGGCGGCCGCCCCCCGCCCCCCTTGTGCACGGCCCTGAATATGATGGTACATACTTACGTGCATAAATAGCGTATATGAATAAAATTTTTCTCTTGATGCACAACATGCTTTTGTTCAGATGCTATATTTAGCTTTTGACTACATTATCAAAAGAAACAGCAAAAAATATTATTCCAAATTTTTGATTGTGCTACACTTTTAGTTAAGACAAAATAATGGACTCGTTGATATGGAATTATTTCACGATCAGTCGAGATGATGAATCAAAGGTTCATTGTAATACGTGTCAGAAACTAATAAGCTGAGGAGGAAAAGATTGTCATGGGTGGGGCCACAATGGAATGCGACATCACTTGGCCACTCATATATCACAACAAATAGAGTTCCGAAAATTGCAGAAGGCTCGAGATAAAGAAAAGTTGGACGAGAAGAACAGCCAGAAAAATATTGTTCCTGCTCAAAATCAAAAAACTTTGGAAGATTCATTTGTCAGAATTTGGGACATTAACGACACTCGAGCTCAAGGGAAAATAAAAACTATTGCTGAACTTATTTGCGTTGGGCCATCAATGTTGTTGATAATGAACGATTTTTGCGATTATTGAAAGACTTTGAGCCGAAATTCAAATGTCCAAGTGGACACTACTTTTCAGATAAAATTTTGCCTTCGATGTATGAATCCGTGAAGAAGAAAATTGGGAGTGAAATCGATAAAGAAACTGACTTGGTATTCACATGCAATATATGGTCATCAGCAGCCATACAAAGCTATATAAGCCTCCCTTGCCATATTTTGGACGAAAATTTTGAGAGAAAAGAATTTATATTATATGTTGCTCAGCATTTCCTGGCGAGCATACTGCTCTTAGAGTAGCTGAAAAGCCTTCTTCAAGAATATGATGCTGACAACAAAGTTCACCTGATCTTGCATGAGGGTAGCAGGAATATGGTAGCCACTTTTCGTGATTATGACATTCCCAGTGTTTCCTGTCTAGCTCATGTTCTTCAAAATGTGGTTCAGGATGGTATCATGAAGGGTGAAAATGTTGTTACAAAGTTATTGGCAGCTGGAAGAAGATTAGTTGGCCATTTTCGCCATTCTCCCAAATGCAATGAAAAGCTGAATCATTTCCAAACATTGTTGGATTTTCTAGAACATAAGTTGATCCAGTCAGAGCCCACCCAGTGGAACACTGATTATTATATGCTGGATCGTTTACTAGAACAGTGAACGCCAATTTACAATGCTTTGATGGATATGGGTAAGTTCTATGCTGTGAATGAAAAAATGAAAAATTCACTCTTCTAACCTTGAAACAAGTGAACCAGAATAGACTTTTTTGTTTTTCTGACATTTCTATCTCTTAGGTGAATTATCATTCCATTTATGAGATGACCAATGGATGTTGGCCTCACATGTCGTTTCATTGTTGAAACCCTTCGAAGAAGTAACAAGAAAACTAAGTGACCAAAAATCATGTAATTTCTGAAATTATCCCCTTTGTCGAAATTTTGAAGCGGGCAATAAACACATCCTTGGAGAAAGGATATTTAGTTATGGCTAAACGAAAATTGCTAGAAAGTAAAATATATCTCCTCAATTTAAACTTATCCACATCTTATGAATCAAAATTTGTAGGTCTGGGTGAGCGAACCAACGATTTTTATAAAGATTCGAATTGCCTGCTAGCTACAGCCCTCGACCGACGTTTCAAATTTAAATTTTTCGATGAAACTATCTGTTGCAGGAGAAAAGGTAGGCAAAGTTTGTTGAAGACTTATTTCTTGTTTTCCAGAGTCAAAAATGAACTGCTCTCTAAAATACTGCATTTGAAGATGCAGCAGCTGGATGATCCAAACTAGGAGCCCTCGATAGGGGAGAAGAAGAGGAAAAATAATGAAGAGCCCTGCACTTCTTCAAGTTTCGACACTATCCTAAATGTGTGTTAACTACTGTTGAGAAAGGTTAACAAAATGTTAAACAGTATTTCTTCCAGGAAATTGTTGGTTCAAATGTGGACCAAGAAGAGCCCAGCATCGAATCCCAATTCAATGCTTATTTGGGTGAAGATAATAAAATCATAAACTGCATGAAAATTTGCATAACTGATTTTGCATGCAATTTCAGCTGAAAAATTGAGCATCGATGGGGATATCTTGGATTTTTGGTGGTGTAAAAAGAATGTTTATCCATATTTATCGGCAATGACCAAAAAATATTTAGCTGCACCACTGACTAGCGTACCTAGTGAATGACTCTTCAGTTTGAGTGGACTTATATGCTCAGATAATCGTACACGGTTATCACTTGACAGGCTCGAAATGTTTGTTTACTTGTCGAAAAATTTACCTATATTGAATTATCAATATTAGAGGGATGAAATTTGTTGTGATCTCATTGTGTTACAGAATAAAAATTGTTCAATATTGTGTACTTTTATATGAAATCCTTTAGTTACACTTCAATTCTACAACCTAATCTATAATGCGAAGCATTGTTAGAATTAAGTAAAGCACCTGAACAACGCAGTCTGCCCTGGGGGGCTTGGGACAATCCTAAAAATTACAAAAATTTTATCCCAAAAATATTCAATATTCTTTTGCAAAAAAAATTAAAATCTGGAAAGGTACAGAAAAAGCAAGTCTTCTAATGACAATCTGCATTATAAAACTCATTGTAAACATTTAAAAAACTAGTTATTTTCCATCTAATTGAGTTAGAAAGACGTCTAAATACATACATAGATAAACAAAATCCCAAATCTTTTTATAGTTTTGTAAATTCTAAAATCCAGTCACAAAAATCTATTCTTCCCATCAGACATGCATGGCCTACTTTAAAAATAATCACTTCTAACTATACATGCACATAGGTGGTGGTAGGGGAGGTAAACCCCCATACCTGAGACCCTGGCCACCCCCTCTGGCCAAAAAATTTCATACCCCTACCAGAGATCCTGGCCACCCCCTGGCCAAAAAATCGTCAAACACCCCTATACCTGAACTTTCTCCAAGATAGCTTTTTTCATGATTTTTGTGCATATTTTATACGAAAAACAGGCCTGCAAAACTTTTCTTTGTTTTTTTGCTCACCCACCCCCTCATACCCCCCAGGGGAAAAAGTCCATGGACCCTCCCCCCTGGAAAATTCTTGCTCCCAAAAAAACTTGTGAAACCCAGCAAATCTAATACAAAAATACGTGGACTAAATATATTGATTCAGGAACACCAATCGATTGTATTTATATTGATTTTAAAAATGCCCTTGACTCGGTAGCACACAACAAACTGATGTCAAAGTTGAAAAGTTACGGTTTTCCAGGTTTTTTGGAGGAGTGGATACCTTCCTTTCCAAACGCACTCAAAGGGTCACAATCAATAATGCTATCTCCAGGTGGCGGATGTAGTCCTACCTTTCATACTATTAAAAAATGATCTTCCTGACAATCTCAAATCAGGGTTTTTCAGCACAGTGAAACCAGAGCTGTGCTAATGGAAATTTTTTGACGTTAGCACACGTGATAATTACTGAAAGGGAGACATCTTTTTAAAAAGTTCGAGAAGAAAGTTAGATAAAAGATATCACCCAATTGTGGTGAAATATCAAAAATCAACGTTTTTGCAAATAACAGCTTCGTCAATACCCTTATTATTTTCGCCACATTTGCATAGTGAATGACTGTGGCTCGAATCTGAATTTGCTTCAGATCATGAAGAATCAATCCCGTCTTAATGAAACTGACTTTTTCCTCAATAGTAATCTTGGGTCTACTCGTTAAAAAATGAGTACAAATCAAGAACTGCCATATCCAAAATTTAAGATTTATTGATTTTTCTAATAGGTACGTCAATATTTACGTTCTTAGTGCAATTACAACTTCTTCCAGTGTACACACATTTAAAGTTAAACTTTCTAAAATCGATTTTCCTTGTTATCTAGGGGGAGTGCGCTAGTCATTGCTTGTTTAGAACAACCTGTGCTTCCTATTACTTCTTTTTTAATACATCTTCTTCTCATTCGTTCTTTCGCGTTCGTGTTACTTACACCTATTTCTGCTCTGAACTAACCCAATTTGCTTGTTGGACGTTAACATTATTTTTATTTTTGTGCTATCATTTTGCTTTTTCACTTTTATATTTAATTTCATTTATTCATTCAGTAGATAATTTCATTTATTCATTCAGTATTCGAGAGAAACTGGAGCTTGCTTCATGCCTATATATAGTTTCGGTGTAAACATCCCCAAAAGTATAATGTCCTTGAATCATAAATGTGTCTGACCAGTTGGGGGAGGGGGTGAGCCCTAGGAGGGTCGAAAAAGTCGAAAATTTTCCCAAAAAAGGACACTTTCTTTCCAATTTTTCCGAATTTGGAGGAATTTGTTTGGGTATAGGTTTGACACCCCCCCCCAATAGCAGGTACGCCTTGAATTACAGAAGTAATCAACAATAAATATCTGCGATGACATTTTCTCAATGGATAGCTTTTTTCTCGAGGACTAATCCTACTGGCACGAATAGACGAAAAAATGTGGTGAGCACGATTTTCACGTAATTATTAGAGATGAAACCATATATGTAATTGGGGGGGGGAGTGCTATGTGAACCCCCCCCCCCAGAAATCATCGACCATATGGCTAGCCATTGGGCATATCTGTACTTGGGGGGGTTGGGGGGGGGACCCCCCCCCAACTTGGCCAACCCTGTACCCAAAATCATTTCCTCCACCCTCCCCCCAGTTTGGAAAAAATTAAAAAAATTTTCAAAAAAGTGTATTTTTTTGGCCTTTTTTGGGAAAAATTTCGACTTTTTTCTACCCCCCCCCCCCCCAACTGGTCGGAGGTCTTACAGGTATGCCATTGGGCGATCCCCTCCCCACAGGATTTTCCAATCTTATGGCTAGCCATATAGTAGCCCTAGGGACCCCCACAGTTTTAGTCGGAAAAATACTGAAAAATGTCATTTTTTCGTGAAAATGTCAATTTTTGAACAAAAACTGATCAAAAACATCAATTTTTTCGGGCACCATAAGTACATATTTTATCATTTTTTAGACAAAAATTACTTCTTTTTACACCGTTTTTCGGACATTTTTCATGAAAAAAATCGAATTTTTTTCCTTCAGGGACCCCTCCCCCCAGAATTTTGGGAATTACTGACCCCCGGCCCAAAAAAGTGCTCCAAACCCCCCCAGACCTCGGAGCTCCGTTACATGTATGGATGAAACGGGTACCCGGATCTGGATCCACATTACCCTGAAGTTTTCAGGATCCGGATCCGGATCTGGAAGAAGCATTTTCAATTACCCAGATCTGGATCCAGATCCGGATAATTCCAAATGCAGTTTAGACATACTAACTGATACTAATAGTTTGACACTAAGGTAACGTTACAAGGTAAAGTAACAAACATTTATTTGATCAATTTGAAGTTGATTTTTGTAAATTGTATTTCAAAAACAGAAGTTTTACAACAGTTTCAACCATGGTTTTCTGTGCACTGAGCACAGTTTTGGAGCTCGTGTACAAATTTTTTATGCTTTGTGCACAGGGCAGAAGTCGATTTTCATACCATACAGGTTTTCAGTGTGGTTCATATGTTGTTGTTTCAGCCGATTCTTTCACAACTTGAAATGTCTCACACTATTGTTTAGTCTATGATTTTTGATTTTTTAATCTATGATCTTCATCATAGTATTTGATCAAAATCAAAATTTTAAGAATCTAAATTTTTGGTTGCTAGTTCGATTTTTGAGTTGCACTTGCATGCCGTAAATATGATTTTTACATTCTGTTCTTGTATACAAAATGGTTTAATTGACTGCAAATTAGACCACTTTTTCAGGATATAACTGTTGCCAGAACTCATGTTTCAGCCATGTAACATCAAAATTCATTGAAATTTTTGGCCCTTTGTCCTGGTACTTTTTTACCATTCTTGCTATCTGGATTGAATTTATCAAGCATCATTTGCTTCAAGCTGATTTTCTCGCTGGTTAGCTGATTGAAAGCGTCATATCATTGCTCAAGTCAGAACATCATTCTAAACTTAAAAATTGAACCTTAGCTATGGAATAAGTCTTGATGACACTGATTTAGAACGTCATCAAGAGTATAGAACTAGAGTATAAAACCACAAAACATTTTCCGGCGCTTGGCGCCAGAATGAAGGATAAATTAAATGCAGTTTATAGTTTTTTACTTTGACTGATCACAGAGATGTCGCCAGTGAAATTTAGGATTTTTTGCCTCATTTTTGGTTCCAGGGAAACCGCTTATTTTAAAGCTGCAGACGTTAGAACGGTTTCCAATCTCACAGCCTCTAACTCAGATGTCAGCGACAGTGATTCAGTATCACACGGATTCATGTTATGAAAGTGCAGATTTTTTTCTCAGTGTAGATTTGACTCGGAGGAGGATGGAGTTTTTGTTGTGTATTCACCATTTAAGATTTCATTATGCAGATTGCTACAGTAATTTACATTCCTGAATTTGTGTACCTTTACATAGCAGATATTATGCATCTGATAAACACTTAAACAGAATCATTTAAGGATGCATGAATTAAAATGCCTGCATAATCACAGCAGCTGTAAAATAGATTACTACCCAGATCCGGATCTGTATGTAGTTGACCTGAGTACCTGGATCCGGATCCGTGAAACTCAATCAGTGTTTTTTTTTGTACTCTACAAACGAAACGGTCCAGAGTACAAACGAAAATTTGGGCTTCGTTTGTACCGGTACAAACAAAAATTTTTGGACAAAAAAATTTTTTGTTACTCAACAGCTGTCAGTATTCAGTATCAATGGACTTTGTAGGACTTGTTTGTTATGTGTCCACATCGAAAACGACAAACTAGCAGCTGTGGCATAATAATAAAAGCTTTTTGTGGAGTATTTCACTAGTGCATGTTATGTGCCTCATGATCAAGTGTTTTATGTGTCTGAATTAGTAGTCTTCTTATGTGTCTCGTGGAAATAGCCAACGTATTCATATTTCACAGCATGTTTGTTGCATTTTATAACAATGAATCCTTTTTTCAGCACTTTTTCGCAAGTTTTGGAGTACAAACGGTTTTTGAGAGGTCGTTTGTACCAGTACAAATGGACCGAGTACAAAAAAAACACTGTTTCCAATTACCCGGATCCGGGTAATCAACTTGCCTGAAGATTGAAAATCTTGAATCCGTTTCATCTCTAGTAATTATAAGGTTTTTGATATTATTAAATTATTCCAGTTTTTAGTACAATGTTTTTGTTTGGAAAAAACTTTGTGTACCATTAGCACAAATTTTTTAGCCTCATGTGCCAGTTAATTGGCACGAATGTTCGTGCACAAAAAATCACTGAGTGCCACTGTTTTCCCCACATTTGCACTACAAATGTTGAAAAAACCCGGAATGTGGAAAAAATTTTTCGAGGTCTTTTCACAAATCTGCAAAAAAAAATTTGGGTTTTGATATATAGAAAATATTCATTTTGGTGCATTTTAGAAGGTCCAAATCTCAAAATTTTGTAATTTCTATTCATATATTTAAGTTTTTCTTGAGTAACTCAAAATGTCCCACCTGTGGAAAAAGTTTGATCTCTTTCCACATTGGTGAAAAAGTTCATGGAAAAAAAACAATGTTGCTGGGCACTGTTATTTTTTTCCACATTTGCATTATAATGTGGGGAAAAAATCCGAAATGTGGAAAAAATTTTTAAGGTCTTTCCACAAATGTGGAAGAAAAATTTGGGGTTTTCAGATTGAAAAGATGCATTTTGGTGCATTTTTAAAGGTTCAAATTTCAATTTTCCGGCGCGTGGCGCCGGTTATAACTTCACTAATAATAATTATTTATTACCAAGCACAGGCGCGGCTTTTGGCATGTCTACTTTAACTTATCATTTAATGTCTAATAGTTTTCATTATCTTGAACTTATTATCTATCTCATGTTTTAATTGATAATCTTCGATATTTTATCTCGATAGTTAACGAATATCCGCATTTTTCCTTGACACATTTTTTGAGAAAGATCAACAAGTTAATTTTTCAAACTTTTTAAAGCAATTGTTCTCAACGTAAAATGGATTCCAGAGCTTCATGGAAGTAGTATTCGAAGATTTCTACTGTTCACTCACATCTTTTCGACCAAATTCATGAAAGTTTATTAATAAGTTAATGGTTTTAAAATTTTTTAAATGATAAAATTCTAGAATTTTACGATTTTTGAACACAAATTTCGAATTTCATTTTTGAGATATATATGTTCGAAAAATTGATTATCAGAATACTTTTTTGAAAGCTCAAAAACACTTAGATAAAGCATCTATGCATACCTGTAAGAGATCCGACCAGTTGAGGGGGGGTAAATCTGAAATTTTGGGGGAGGGGGTCGAAAAAAGTCGAAATTTTTCCCAAAAAAGGCCAAAAACATACATCTTTTTGCCAATTTTTTTCCAAACTGGGGGGGGGGGGGTTGGGTAAATGGTTGGCCAAGTTGGGAGGGTCCCCGCAACCCCCCCCCCAATTACAGGTTTGCATCTATGGGCATTTTTAAGCGAAAAAACTAGTTGGGGAAAAGGAACAAATAAAGAGAAGGGAAAATTTTGGGAATTTTTACGGATGTCGGTGGCCACGCCGAAATTTCTCTGACGCCGGTTTTTGGGGGTTTTCATGATGAAGCGAAGAAAGAACAAGTGAAATTATGCATGGGGAAAAGCGCCAAAATTTGGAAGAGCCTCAACAGCGCTGCGCCCTACGAGCGCAGCTAGCTGCTGTACCCTAAGCCTAAGCCTAAGGAAAATTTTAAAGGAAAAATAAACTCAAATTAGATTTCCAAATTCGTTGACTTTCGACAATAAAGCGCGTCCCTAATCAGCGTTTTTTTTGTGCCAAAACATGGTTTTTGGCACAAAAAAAATTTGCGGCGGCCACTACCATCCGTAATCATACCTGTACTTGGGGGGGTTGGGGGGGGGACCCCCCCAACTCGGCCAACCCAGTACCCAAAATCATTCCCCCCAACCCCACCCCAGTTGGGAAAAAATTAAAAAAATTTGCCAAAAAGTGTATGTTTTTGGCCTTTTTTGGGAAAAATTTCGATTTTTTCCTACCCCCCCCCCAACTGGTCGGAGGTCTTACAGGTATGTCCGTAATTTACCCAAATTTTGACCCCTTTCAATATTTGAGGAAAAGGCCGGCGAGAAAAAACAGTGGGATGAGGCGTTACGTTGTAATTTCTAGTCATACATTTACGTATTTCTTTAACTCATAGGATTTTAAGACGAAAAGTTTTCGCCAAAAAATTTTCCACATGTGTGGAAAAAATTCAACTTATTTCCACATTTGTGGAAAAAAGTTCATAAAAAAAGAACCAGTGCTGTTGGGTGCCACTTTCTTTCCACATTTGCACTATAAATGTGGAAAAAAATCTGGAATGTGGAAAAATTTTTTGAGGACTTTCCACAAATGTGGAAGGAAAATTTGCGTAGCATGTGTACCTTCACTTCTCTTTATACTTATTTAATGAAGATCCGCATTTTTTCCTTCATAGATTCGGCTAAAGTGCATTTCGGGCCATAGATTTTTTGAAAAAGGTTAATACGTCAACTTTCTAAACTTTTTAGAGCGTTTGTTCCTTTCTTAACGTAAATTCAATTCAAAGCTTCATGGAAATATTTTTGGAAAATTTCTACGCTTCTGAGCCATAGCCTTTCGGCCAAATTTATGAAAGGTTACGAACAAATTACTGGTTTTAAAATTTTTCGAATGATAAATTTCTACAAATTACGATTTATAAACACAAAATTTAAATCTAATTTTTGAGATTCACAATGATTATCATCAGAAATCAGAATGCTTTAAAAAGCTCAAAAACATTTAAATAAGCGTTTATGAGAATTTTCAAGCAAAAAAACGAGGACTTTAAGACGAAAACTCGTTGTCAAAAAATTTTCTTTTCCACATGTGGAAAAAAATTTGACCTCTTTCCACATTTGTGAAAAAAAGGTCGTGAAAAAAAACAGTCCTGGGCACGGACATTTGTGCCAATTAGCACAAACGGCCAAAAAAATTTGTGCCAATGGCACAAAAAATTTTTTTCTACTTAGAAACGTACTGAAAAACTGCGAAAAAATTTTATGCCAAAAGTTTGATGAAAAGTTAACGTTTAAAACGCATTAATTTTTTGGAAAAATCGTGCTCCTCAAACTATTTGTCAGCTAAACCATTTCAGTCAGATAAGAAAAAACCTGCGCCGAAAACTTTCTGTATTTTCAGCCTCTAAAACGCCTAAAAATCAAGGAAATTTAATGTTTGGCCAGCCAAAAATTTTGTACCAATTGGCACAAACGCTCAAAATTTTTTGTGCCATTCCAAATTTTTCTGTGCCAAAAACCATGTTTTGGCACAAAAAAAACACTGGTCCTGGGTGCTAAAAAAATTGTTAGCTGAAAGTTCCAGGTTGCGTATAATACAACAGTAATTACATCCTGGACCGCTATTTTTGAATTTGTTGCAAAACTTCCTTTGTTTTGGTCAATTCTGATAATGTGTAGTAATAGAGGTTTCACCCCTACTCAGCGAAACAGACATCAGCGCAACTCAAAATAGCGAGACTCAATACAGTGATTCTCAAAACAGTGATGTCTCAAAGCAGCGATTCCCATTACAGCGAAGTCTCGATATATACGGCAATTCTCAAACAGCGAGGTCTCAAAACAGCGAAGTCTAAGAGCAGGTTCTTAAAATAGCGAATTTTCAAAAAAGTTATCTTTGGAAGCCTATTTGGTCCTCCGTTTCGATCTGGTGGATGCTGGTTGTCACAGATTTTGGCACGAATCCAGATTTCTTATATTTAAGGCCCCATATCATGTGTTTTCACGGCATAACAGCTTTTTATTCGGGTTTGTTTATTATTAACATATTGACACGTAATGGGTAAACATCGTAACCATCTCCAAACACTGTTCGAAAATTAATGCTCGACCGGGATTCGATCTCGGGTCTCTGTGACTGTGACTTTACTTAATTTCATTTTGTTTTATTTATTTCACTAATTTGATTTTTTTGCAACTAAGCTCGATACAAAACAACTTTAATCGTGATTCCTCATAATTTTTTGTTTTTGTTTTTTCATACGTTCTGCAAAAATGTTTTTCTGACTGATATTTTTTAATTTTGAAATCAACCGTTCGTGCATACATACCGCAACTACAGCACAGAAGTATGTGAAACTTAGATAGCCAAATGCAATTGAAAATAGACTCTCAACTAACAAAAACGATCTTAATATACTTAATTTGCATATTTATTCTAAAATGACGTGTGCCTTTACTCTAAAGTCTGTTTTTCTTAAAATGCTTCTAAATTATAAAAGTAAGCGGATGGAGAGCAAGTACTACTGTAGATTTTTACAATTTTCAGCTAAACCACTCATCACGAGAGATTGAAAATCTGTGAGTTTATTCAATCAACTTTTAAAAATTTTTAGAATGAAAAATCTTTCTATTAAAGCCTTGTGTACGCGATTTTGAGTGCATGGCTGATTTTTGTCTCTTTTCAATTTAGAAGCATTTTATAAAAAACAAACTATAATTCATGTCACATGTTGCGCCTTACATGTCACGTGTATGACATGTGGATTTGGGAGAGCTGGGGAGGTTTGGGTATCTCATCAGGTAATACCGTGTTTTAGACGTCACATTGATGGTGAACCATATCAGATTGATCCTATTACAGTGAGTAATAGGCTGTGACTCCTGATGGATACTGGCATTTTCCCCAGGCTTCCCAAGTTGGCGTTGGGGCCTAACCTGGCAAATGGTGGCTATAGAGAGGTCTATAGTTGGTTCTCTTGTGTTGTCCTTGGGGTCTTGCTGTAGGGTAATGGACAACGCTGCCAGGCTAGGTGCGACAATCCCCGAGTCCTACTCAGTGAGAGTGGGGACAAGGTCACCCATAAAATGACCTAATTTGTGGGACCCGATTATGAACCAGACAGCCCCTTTTTAGCCCGAACCTGAGAGGTGGAGGCCCTACTTATCTGTGGAAACTTTGGGAAACCGACTTAGGAAGGATTTCCCAACAAATAACCCACAAATAACAATAATCCCCTGAGAAGACTCACCTAGTCCTGTTTCTCAAGCGATTACGACGCACGGGCGGCAAGTCCCTGGATGCTTTCGGTCTTCTGGCACTGGGAGCGGGGGATGCGATCCTCAAGCGTCCTAGGCGGTGAGCGAGAGTGAGCGGCGGCGAGCGGGAGCGAGCAGGAGCGAGCAGGAGGCGAAACTCCAACGTTTAATTCACGAACCGGGGCGGTCGGACACCTGGCACTGATGGGCAGCGGGGTACTGTAGACGGTAAGCGGCGGACGCAGTGAACAGGGGTAAATTTATGCAAATTTATTGGTAATAAGGCGGCGGACGCACAGGTGTATAATAAATTATGCAAATTTGATGAGAAGGCGGCGGACGCGGAGTTACAACCGGACGAGAGCTTGGTGAACCCAAGAATGAGCGAAAAACTAAAGAAACATGTCCTTTTAAGGACATGTTTGGCTACAGCTGCAGCTTGGGCGGAGTTTCTCGGCGCTCAAGCTAACTTCTGCAGCTAGACGCGATGCAGAAGATGCCTATGAGCACATAGACATTTTTTCGTTCACATGCGTTTAGCACTGAGGCCGACTGCAGTGCCTATGCTAAGCATATGAACGTCTTTAGCTAAAACTTCTTAGCTAGTCGTTTTTGCGTAACAAAAACGACGCTAATTTTTGATGATAAGAGGTGCGTGAACGCACCAAAAATAGCCATGTGCTCGTGGAGCACGACTGGCGGAAGTTTTTAGCTAAAGGGCCTACTGTAGCCCGCGTTTGTAAAGAAATAACAACATAACAAAACGAAACATAGAAATGCATGAAAAATATAAAAACGAACGCAAAATGCATGTGTAAAAATGAAATAAACAAAAACGTGATCGAGTAATAAACGAAACATGAAAAAATAACAAAATGTCGGCATGATCGGAATCACGTGACATTGGAGAATTGAGCGGCATGTGACACGGCGGTCCTTCGAAAAAGGGCGTCCTCGTCCTTGCAGTGGTCAGTAGTGAGGTTTTGTACGGCGTGTCCGTGGTCGTAGGTCATTCCAAGGTGTGACGGCGGAAGTGGTCGAATAGGTCCGTTGGGTTGTCGGCGAGTGGCGCCTTCTTTGATCGTAATTCGTTCGGCGGTATGGTAACCGGAGGTTGTTGGTGCGTGAAGTTGCAGACATTGAATATCCTGTGCGACAATCTAAAACACAGAAAAGAAAAATTTCAGGGCAAGATGTAGGCTATCGCAGAGGATGCGCCCAGTGAGGTACAGATTGTCGGGTTATCGCAGAGGATGCACCCAGTGAGGTACAGATTGTCGGGTTATCGCAGAGGATGCACCCAGTGAAGTGTAGGCTATCGCGTGAGGATGCACCTGAGGCGTGACGCTTTGGTTGCTGAACATTCTCTCCTATCCACTAAGATCCAGCATGAACAAGAGTGGATACTTCGTGAGGGGCACGGCGGTCCTTCGAAAAAGGATGTCCTCGTCCGTAAGCGGGGACATTGGAGAGAAGGCATCTTGAGTTAAGGGTCGGGGACCTCTGCATCAAGATGTGGGTCAATCAGATTCGGTGTAAAGTCCCGGCTTATTGAGGGATACAATAAGGGTGCCGAATCTGTTGCCTGTGAAGTAGGAGGTGTATCCTCTGCTTCACTCGGTTGTTCAGGGGACACGTAAAGTCGAAGCTGGTTGACATGTACAGTGTCCTCCTGATCCATCTCGAGACGAAGTGTGACATTGGGATATGCCACACTTGTTACAAGGTAGGGCCCATCGTAGATGGGCAGCAATTTAGGAGTGAGTCCACGTTTGCTGGAGGTGCGCAGTTTGAGCACCTGATCCCCTACTTTGTACGAGACATCATGTGCCTTCCGGTCGTACAACCGTGCATAGGCCTCCTGTGCTTTCTCAATCCGACTCTGGATTAAGGTTAACGCATTCGTGAAATGACGTTTGACCTCCATATCATATGAGGAAACATTAATGATATGGGCCGGAGGGTTGAATGAGAGCGCGGCATCAACAGGGAGCATGGGTGTGCGACCGTACATGAGTTCAAAGGGCGAGTACCCTGTTGACTCATTCATGCTGATATTGACGGCAAACACAGCGTATGGTAGGTGTTCATCCCAATCGGTATGTCCTTGGTGAACATACATACGTAGCCGTGTGGCTAGCATCTGATTAGCTCTTTCCACCTCGCCGTTGGTCATCGGATGATAGGCGGTAGAGTGGATCTTCTTCGTTGCGCAGATCGCAGTGATCTCAGTCATCAGTTTTGATGTGAAATCAGTGCCACAATCCGACTGAAGAATTTGCGGTGCCCCGTGCTGGCAGACAATTTGCGTTACAAACAGCCGGGCTATGGTGTGCGCAGTGATGTCCGGAGTAGCAAAAGCCTCGACCCATTTCGTAAAGTAGTCGATGAAGACTACGATGAAACGGTTGCCAGCTTCGCTAGTGGTCATTGGTCCCATACAGTCGACACCTACCCGATGAAATGGTCCCCTGATGGTGATAGGTTTCAGGGTCGCAGTGGTTTTCTGTCGAGCGGGCTTATTCCGTTGGCAAAGATCACACCGCTGACAGAAGGACTTGACATCCCGACTGAGGGAAGGCCAGTGGTATCTGTGAGCAATGAGCCGCGCAGTACATTTAGCACCAAAGTGTCCAGCTAAGATGTCATCATGATGAGCCCGAATAATGGTAGTAACCATGGATCTGGGTATGACGATCTTATTGGACTCGCCTGTCCATTTCTGAAGAACGTTATCCAACAGATGGTAGCCCCGCACATCATTCTGGTCGCCCAGAGGCTTAAGAGAGCGAATGATGTCGGCTAAGTCCGGATCCTCCAGCTGAGCAGCGAAAAGGTCGGGGTGCTGCGCACCAACCGATATCTCGGCATAAGACTCTGATCGTACCGGGCGCTCCGCGCCAACAGTGATCGGTGCTGAATTACTTGAACGCGCCAGGTGCTGCACACCATCGGTCAAGGTTCTTGATCTCGCCAGGTGCTGCGCACCATCGGTGATCATCATAACATGCCCCTCAGGTCTGTAGAGGGGAGTATCATCAATACTCTGACCGGTGAGGGAGTTAGGATCCGGCAATCGTGATAATGCATCAGCATTACCATTAGACTGACCTTTTCGCGGCCGAATTGTCAGTTTGAATTCGGCGAGCGCGAGTCCCCACCGAGCGATCCGAGCAGAGGGGTTAGGCTTCTCCAACACTGCTTTGACCGTGGTATGATCAGTCTGAACGACCACCTCGTGCTGGAAGAGGTGTGGTCGAAAGTGCTTGACGAAATGGACAACAGCGAGAGTCTCCAGTTCTGTAATGGAGTAGTTTTTCTCGGCCGCTGTTAACCCTCGGCTGGGGTACGCGACAGGATGGTCGTATCCATGTTCGTCTAACTGGCTGAGAACTGCTCCTATCCCCGAAATACTCGCATCAGTTTGAAGGATAAAGGATTTCGAAAAGTCCAGATGGCGCAGGATAGGAGGGTTGGTCAGCAGGCGGCGGAGTTCATCGAACGCCTCCTGCTGAGGTTTTGACCACTGGAAAGTAGTTTTCTTCCGTAAGAGCTTGGTGAGTGGCTCGCTGAGCCGGGCACAACCAGGGATGAAACGCCTGTAGTAAGACACGAGGCCTAGGAAGGACTTGATGTCTTTGGCGTTTTGTGGAATGGGTAGGTTTTGGACGGCGGCCAGCTTGGCTTGGTCAGGTTCTAGGCCGCTCTGTGAGATGCGATAGCCTAGGTACTCTACCTCTGAGTGCGAGAATTTGCACTTGCTCAGTCTGAGCTTCATTCCAGCCCGGCGAAGACGGGCGAACACATCTGCCAGGCACTCAAGCATTTGGGTGTGAGAGTTCCCGAACACCAAAATGTCGTCGAGATATGTCAAAACCGTGCGCCATTGGATTCCAGTAAGGAGGAGGTCCATAAGGCGTTGAAATGTCCCGGGCGCCTTGCATAAACCGAAAGGCAAATAATTGAATTCGTAAAGTCCAATAGGCGTATTAAATGCCGTCTTTTCTTTATCCGCCTCGGCAATCAGGATTGACCAATAAGCGTTAGCCTGGTCAAGGGTAGTGAAATACTTCATACCCTTGAGTGTGTCGAGGATGTCGTCTATCCGTGGGAGAGGGTAGACATCCTTTTTCGTGACCTCGTTAAGACCACGAAAGTCAACACACATACGGTGAGAACCGTTTTTCTTGCGCACCAGGACAGTATTAGTAGCCCACGGAGACGTGCTCGGCCGAATAATACCTTTCTCCTGGAGCGCCTTGACCTCCTGCATGATGAGATCGTTTTCCTTAGGTGAGGACCGGTAAGGGAAACGGCGGACTGGGCGGGCATCGCCCGTGCTGATTTCGTGCTGGACGAGATCAGTGGAACCTGTGTCCTTTTCATCAAGAGCATAAAGGTCGGTGTATGCAACCAGCAGATCGAGTAAGGCTGCCCGGTCCCGAGGGGAGATGTCCGGTGAGATTACAGCATTGGCCTCGACCCACTGACGATCGAGGACGGTGTCTGAGTCGACCGGTGATTCCCATAAGGGCTCACTGTGCATTTGCACATGACCGATGGTCATGTGCGGGTAGAGAACCACGGAATGAGTCGTCGGGTTAACTACTTGGAGTGGTATGTGACCGTTGGTCACGGTACTCACGCTTCCAGCAAAATATACGTGTCTTTGAGAGCCGGTGAGGTGCTTCGGAAAGAAGGCCACCTCAGGTACGTTCGTATAGATTGGTGGAACAGGTACAGTGAATTGTGTCAGGGAGCGAGGCTCCAGAATTACCAAGTCCTTCAGGGGCAAGGCGCCGCGGGCAGAAGGTGGGCTGTGGATGAGACCGTCACAGGGGATTCTACTTTCTTTGAACTGGAGGAAGGATTTCTCCCAGTTCAAACTGACACAATTGAACCGGCCGAGGAAGTTGGTTCCAAGGACTAGTTCAGCTGAACAGTTCTCCTGTATTTGGACCTGAATCCGTTCAGAGACATCAGCCACTGTGACCGTGATGTAGGCTGCTCCTAGCAGTGGGATCGGGGACCCATTGGCTGCGATAGGGCGAGCCCTGGTCGGTGAGAGTGACAAGTTGGGCAGCTGGGCCGCTAACTTGTGGTCCAGGAGTGAGAAAACAGCTCCTGTGTCGACCAGTGCCTTTGCTTCTACCCAGTTGTTGAGGAGAACTTTGATATGGGGCGTCTGAATATCATTTGGGTAAAAAGCAGAAACCACATGACCGGAATCAGGTGTGGTGGCACCACTTATGTGCTTGATCTTACCGGACCGCTTTGGAATCGGCAGTCCTGTACGACGTAGTAGACCTACCAGAGCGTATCCGACGGAGGGTTCCGGGTCGTTTAGAAGGGTGGACTCATCCTGTACCGTGAGTACGTGGTCTGAGTGATCCTTCGGGCTCTGAGTAGCTCCTAGTGATTCAATCTCGGTGTCCGATAGCGGTGGCGCGTTTGGCACGGGTGATGCCCGAGCATCTGAATCACTTGGCTCACGGTATCGGCCTTTCTCTAGCGTGACTGGAGAGGTTCCAGGCGGAGGTCGAGGGCAACCTGACCCGTGCAAGGTCGACAGATGACGACTTGCCCGCCTAGAAGAGGCCCGGGATCCCCTGGTTGACCCACGTGATGAGGCAACTGAGGAGGCCCGTGAGTGTGGCCGAGAGATGGACGAAGCCCTGGACCGCGATCGTGATCCCGACCTGTGTGAGTTTCGCGAGAGAGCACGGGTGTTCTCCCACCAGGGGTCGATCTGGTCAATCTCCGGCGTGGTCAGCAGGAGGGGTAATTCTACTGCGTCCAGCCGACAAACATTACGTTGGTAGTCAAACATAATGTTCTTGAACTGTTCTAAGAAGTCCAGTCCGAGTATAAGGTCAACAGGTGCCCAGAAGGGAGACGTAGTCTTGCACACATGGAGATGTATATCAATCCGTGTGTTCGGCTGGCGGTTTCCGGGCAACATGATTTCATATGGTCCCGAAATGATGGTATGAACGGCTTTACCATTGATGCTCATCAATGGGTTAAAGTCATGATGTTGCTGGAACGCCATGACCGCCTTCGGACTCTCTTTAGCCAAGGCCTTATGAAGACGTTGGCTAATGATAGTGCGGGGGCAACCCGTGTCAAGGAAAGCAGGAGTTTCCTTGGTATCCAGCAGCACGACGAGACACGGTGTGATTCGGTCAAGCTGGGAGGGCACATCGTTTTGCACGTAGTGAAAACCGATCCAGCGTTGGACTTTGCGGTAAAGACTCAACGGGGAGAAACGGCTAACAAACCTGACCTGTTTGCTCCGCAGACGGTAGCTGAGATAATAAGATACACCAAGATAGGCAAGGTATCCGACACCAATCAGCACTGTCAGGGTAATTAGGATGTTAAAGATCAACTGGACCAGCCCGCTCAGGACAGCATGCAAGCCCTGGGCGAGGTTGTGTTGTTGACCCGTAATAACATGGTTTGCTGCCAGACCGACACCTTCCAGAGAGGCCTTGATGTCGGTTCCTACCCCTGCAAAGGCCTGGTAGATGGCGTCTGGTTGCAGGGATAGGCCAGCGCTAAAGTTTACCAGCCGGTTGAGTACCGCTTCAATTTGCTCAGTCTTGTAAACGTACTGTTTAAAGAAGGCAAAGTTTGAAGGGGTCATCGCCAACTGGTCATGGAAGAGCGCTGGTGCCTCAAAGTGAGTGATGTTGAAACGCTGCTTCCAGAAGAGTTCCAGTGGGATGTGGCTCACATGGACCGCGCCAGACTCAGTAAACCAGCCCGAGCGATTTCAGAAAATCCCTGTAAAGTGGTGATGACACGGCACAATTGGGCTAGATTTAATGAGATCCAGACCACCGGGGGTGGCGAAGTAGATGGTGCCGCCAACCTGTACAGGTAGGTACTTGTAGCAAACGTTCCCCACCCGGTACGAGTGGTAAACGTAGGTGGCGTTGACCTTCTGACACGGCCATATTGTCAGCGCATCGCCTGTGAATTCCGCCGTCAGGTCATTCCTCTGGAGGAATGCCCGGGCACCCAGGGTAGGGTCGAAGCGAAGCAACTGCCAAGTCAGATCAAGATAGCGTTGAGCGTGAGAGCAGAGCTCAAGCCACGTGAACCGGAAACTGTTAATTTCCGACTCCTCGATCTGCTGAGCCAGATAGTTCAGTTTGGCATTGACAGGATCGGGACGGCTGTCCTTTGCCACTCTGAACAAGTTTTGGGTCAAATTGTATCTCCCGTGGATGCGAAGGAGAAGACCCTGATCCGTCCGGACTGTGGTGGAACGTAGTTCTGGGCACAGTTGGAAGACGCGGGAGTTTCCCGGGATCTTGAGGGCAACCTGTAGATCATCGATGATGACGTGGTTCCCTGACATGGACGCAGTGTAATTTCCCTTGGGGTGATAATGACACCACGCCGTGAAGTTTTGTGCAGGCCAGACAATGACCCCGTCTAGAGTAGTGCACTGGCCTGCAGTGGGACTGCATCCACCTACATCGCCTAAGGTGCTTAGGGCCGTAGTGCGGTGCCATGAAGCGACCTGTCCCTCCTCGATGAAGAGGTTAGTCACTGTCTTGCAGACGTCGCTGCAGCACCATTCGTACATCACTTCCAATGTCTGGTTTGTGCTATAAAAGCCAGGGCGAATGCCGACAAGTTTTTGTGAACCAAACATCTTAGTGCGATGTGCTAGCGTGCATGCCGCAGGCGCTAAGTGCTGAGTGGTTATGACGTCTGCAGTGATGCCCCTAGAGCCAAAGAAACCAGTGTTGGTGCAGACTTTGCGGGAGCGCAATGTGCATTTCCACGCTGTGGCTGTAATCGGGTCTGAGCTAGGGACATACACCGTAACATTCATGCGCTGCGGGCTCCATGAAGATTGCGGTGGTTTACACTCGACACGTTGGGGTAACTCAAGTGGATGTCCGCTTCTTGAGAGACCGCAAAATTGATATTGAGCCGCCGGTGCTGACAAACTCACCCCTAGAAACAGTGATGCTACCAAGGTCAATTTTATTGTCAAAAACAACTGTACAAACGTAATTTGTAAGTGTTCACTCATTTTCACAAATCTGGCCTGAGGGGCAGTGTTAGATTTCTTCTTTGTCGCTGTCGGACGAGATTGGTTCCTGGCCGGGGAAATCGAGGACCAATCCACCGCACGGGTGGATTTCCTGGAGGATACCGATTTTTGGCGACCGTGGGGCGACTGCCGTTGGGAACGGAGATTCCTCAACGATGCTGACATCTTCGTTAACCGGACGTAAGGTCTCGTCGATCGCCATGTGTTCAACGACGGGCGACTTGGTCGCAGCGGTCGGAGATGTCTCTTGGGCTGGCGCCGGCGATTTGACTTGGGCTGTTGCCAACGATGTATTTTGGGCTGTTGCCGGCGGTGTAGGATCATTCGCGGGTTCCTTGGCCGGGGGCGAGGAAGCAGTAATGTCCATTTTTGTTGGCGATGTCGCGGCAACAGGTGCTGCTGTCGGTGATGTAGCGGCGACAGCAGGCAGGAGGATCCGACTGGCCTGTTCGACTGCTCGGCGGACGGCATCGACCGAAGGCGAGGATGGCTCCCCGTCCAATAAGAACGTCTCGACGGGCGAGATGGTGATAGTCCCATTGGCAATGAACTCGAGTGCCCGGCGGGCGACGTCGGGTCGTAAGAGGCGCATTGAGACGGGTGCTGCAAGCACGACGTCGGCGGCCGTGAGCGCTTCGACATGCGATGGCTAGTTGAGCAGAGTCCACAGCAAATGCGGGTATTTCTTGGCCAGGTCGACTGACCAGATGGCCAACATCGCGTCTTGGACGGGCGATGGCGCTGTGAACAAGAAATCGATAGAGTCGTGGACTGAGATAGATTTCTGGTTCCTACTCTAGGATCACCTGAAGAAGAAGGTAGTATACCTGACAAATTCATGGGCTCGACCTGGTCGAGGACTTCCGTAGCCGAATCCGTGGGGATCGAAGGCGGTGGTCCTGGAGGGACGATGCGGGCCGGCGGCGCCGAAGACGTCGTGTTCGCGGCTGGAGCTGGCTCGGCAGTCTTAATTTTAGGAATGCGATACGATGCGAGGATGTTAGCGTGGCCAACAAACTGCAGTGTCGTGGAGGGGTCCAGAGTGACCGGCATCGCATACTTTGGTGGTGGTGGTGGCAGCGGTATGTCCGATACATTGATCGGTACGGGTACCTGGGCTGCTTGGACCACTGAAAATCCAATACTGATTAAGCAGACAGGATAACACTGTTGTGAAGAATCTGTCAGGTGTTCAGCAAGTGCCTCATCATCCAGGTCAAGAGGATCTGGATGAGGAGGGCCATCGGTAGCCCCGACGGCGTTGTTGCGACGTATGGGCAGCCGATATTGGTTTCCCATCCCGTTAGGAGGGTGATAACCATTTCTCTGATGATACACATTTGTCCCCTGGGAAGAATAACCAGTATCTTGGTAGACATTCTCACCCGTGTTTGCCGGATTGCACTGCGGACAGGCAGTTGATCGGTGCACTCGCACTTGACGACAATGAGGGCATGGCCTATCACATCGGTCCGTGGGGCGGGCACGTGTACGGCAAAAATAACAGCGACCACCGTTAGCGGCGTTGTTACCGGGAGCGGCACTGGTGGGACGCTGGGCCCGGCAGTCGGCGTCGCTATGTGTACACAGTCCGTGGAAGGAGCACGTTTGAAGGTGTGCTCCCGACGAGCGTCGCCCGGCGGACTGATTTGGTGTCGACAGCTGTGGAGGCGGCGTCTGTTGGATTGGCGCTGGTGCACGTTGCTGGGCCGTGAGCTTCGCTACGTGGGCCGTGAGCCTGGCCATTTCCTGTTTCAAGCGGCGAACCTCATCGGCGGAGGATGACGACGTTGGAGCGTTGCTCTGACGACCGTTTGCGCTTCTGTTAGGCATATCGGGATTATATCCGGCGTGTTTAGGTTCTGAAGAGAAAACGGCATTAGATGGAGCAGTGTACCGGATCTCGTCCCGAAAGATTTGGGATTCTGCGTAACAGGCTGCCTTGAGTGTCTCTTCAAGAGTCGTGAACTCCCTAAACTTGATACTATCTCGGAGGACCGGCTTCAGTCCCTGCAGAAAGATAGGTTTGATGATAGAATCTCGGACATCCGTCGTGAGATCTGGATACGCTACCCTGGATAGTCTCTTGAGGTGCTCAAGGTAGACTATCGCGGACTCTGTCGGCTTCTGCAGTCGATCTTGGATCAGCTGCTGATGCAGATCAGAGTCGCGCCCTACCGGAAAATCTCTCCGTAGAAAAGCCATAAACTCTTCGTAGCAGGTAGGTATTGGAGTGCTGCTGCTAAAGTCCCGGTAGGAGGCAAGAGCAGGACCCGTGAGGCATGACTCCAGAAAGGCGATTTTATACGCATGATCCGTTTCGCTTACACCCTGGAGTGTAAAGAAACGAGTAAGATGCGACATAAAATCGGTGATAGACTCACCAAAAGCACCAGAGAAGGTGGGAGGGGCCATAAAGCTGGACACGGGAGGGTGCCTCCGACCATTCATGGCCTCTAACTTTTGGTTGAGGGGTCCAAGAGCATTCTCAAATGCTGCTTGGACTTTGTTCTCGATCTGTGAAGGGAGATCAGCTTCGGACTTCATGTCCGAGGGTTCGTTTTCCCGTAAGGTGGTTAGAACAGACGTCCTTGCCCGTGAAGCAATTAAGTCAAATTGGGTAGAGAGCGGCTCACTGGTCTGTACAGGCTGGGTACTGAGACGGCAGGAACGACAGGGTGTCTCTATTGTGAAAAATGAAAGTGAGTACTACTTTTGAATTCGCGGCGAAAGAGCGCGTGAATTCGGAAAACGCTTGCGCGACGGCGTTTGTGACGTAAACTTGATTTAGCTTAAGACTAGCGACCACGAGAAGGGAGCTAGAATGGAATAGGATTATAAGATGTAAGATCAGAGTACATCAGGGTGAGGCAGAAGGGAATTTATCTGGTCGCCCGTGATGGACAGAGGCATGGCCTGAGATATGGGGGAATCGATCCCGACCGGAAATGTAGAGTTGGGGCCTGGACCCGGCAATTAGAATAGCTAAAGAGGACAGAAGATCAGATATAAAAGGAGAGAAGAGGCGGTTTTTCCTGCCGAAAAAATAAGATGACTGATGAACCCGCTCAGGAGGGATTTTTCCTGGAGGTTCGACCGCTGTACTAGTTTACAAACCTTGGGGCGAGGCGGACTCGTAGCCGGCAAGATCCTACTCACCAGGAGTAGCGCATAAAGTGGCATAAAGTGAAAAGGATGGGGACAACTGAAAGTGAACTTAAAAGGGAGCAATAAATAGGGACAAAACTAATTTACAAACCCAGTTACGCAAAGGGGTCGCGCAGTTACGCAACGGGCCTCACTCGCCAGGAGTGATTGCGATCTCTGCATAGTGAGATGGACTATACAGGAGGTTCCGTGTTGGACGACATTCGCAGGTAACTTACAGCCGTGTCCGAAACGGGAGCCCGCATTCCGAACAGAACGGACACTCTCCAGGAGTATTATATACAGCTGGTGGCCGGGTTTGCCGATCACTGAGATGAAGTGAGGTTCGCAGGTCACACAGTAGAAGCGAGAAGGAGCACGGGTACCAAGGGTGCTATTCTGACACACTCAGTCAGTTAAAATGAATTACTCTGGATGTTTTGAGGGCGCACCCGAAAACATCTAAGGGATCACGGGTACAAGGTGTCCCTTGGTGAATATGAGTGTAGAATAACTGAGGCGGACGCAGTTATGTATCGAGGCGTACTCAATACCTTCGCTGAGGCGGACTCAACGG
Source organism: Romanomermis culicivorax (assembly GCA_963922205.1). NCBI lineage: Eukaryota > Metazoa > Nematoda > Enoplea > Mermithida > Mermithidae > Romanomermis > Romanomermis culicivorax. Next base: position 1,721,451 of record CAWUHX010000013.1, on the reverse strand, counting down.
TGCCTATTACTTTACATGACTAACAGGGGTGGACCGCTGAGGCGGACTCTGGGTCAGTGGCCACTCTAGCGCGGGCATCGTTAAGCCAGTTAACGAAGGCTTTCGAGTGAATGAAATATGACAGGGGGTCCTATACACTCTAGGCCCAACCGAAGGCTGTGCCGCGGTCCCTTGGGAACCACTACGGCGGGGACACTAAAGAAGATCTATGTATGACAGCTCGATGAGATGAAAGAGAATGAGTGAATTTAGATAAGAAATTTACAAGAAGATTGCCGAACCCTTGCAGACATCCGACACAGGCAGTACCGACTGCAAATGCCTGCTACCTGCACGAGTCAGACAACCAACCCAGCTGAGGCCGAGTGTAACTCGTTCAAACCCGCAGTTAAAGCTTGAAAACAGCCACGTGCTGATCAACAGTGCCGCTACCCGGGCGGACAACCTGATCAGTACGCAGACTAGAGAGCATCTCAGGTGGTGTATATATGTGGACTGATGTTTCCCAGGCATCAGCCCCCAGACACACACAACCCTAGGACAAGAGAGGTAGGTGATAGGACCATGCGCCAGCGACCACCTACAACTCAAGTGGAATACTCATAGCGCCGACAGTAACCTGGTGCTGACGTCAAAAGGTGGGGGTATGAACCAACACATGACCTTGGTGCTGACTGCAGGTGCCTGGGATAAGAGTATTCAAGTATCATGTCGCAGTTGCAGATGCCAGGGGTGAGTGCCTAAGGCCAACAGAACCCCTGCAGTAGCACGTAATGTTACCGTTGCGGACGTCAGAAATAGGATCATGTAACCTCAATTCCTGCTGCCAAAACATGATGCATTGTCATTGCTGACGTCAGCAATAGGGCCCTGAAGCCAGCTATCGGTATACAGCAACACGTGATGGTGCCGTTGCTGACGTCAGAAGGTGGGATCGAGGGTCTGATACCTTAAGTCAATGACGTGAGATGCAGTTGTTGCAGACGTCAGATGTGGCACCCGTAAGACCTGCACATCTTTGAATAGTGACACGATGCGTCACCATTGCTGACGTCACAGGTGGGGTGCAGAGAGCCAGCCAAACCTGTTACAACAACGTTGGCTTCAGCTGTTGCAGACGTCAGAAGTCATTACTGCAGGAGTGTTAACTTAAACAACAACACGTAATGTCGGTTGCTGACGTCAGGAGTAGAACCCGGAGGGCTACCCACCCCTCAAAGCAACAGCAAGTGAAGCGGTAAACCCGTAAAGTCTATGGTCTATAGGCAACAACCGAAAGTAGAAGAAAGCAGGCCTTACAGTAAGTAGAAATGAGGAAGAGAGAGAAACTTACGTAAGGGTGTCATACTGTAGCGGTGGCATCAGAAAAACAGAAATTTTTTTTTTTTTTTTTTTTTTTGACACCGCTCAGATGACCTGAAGAAAGAATTGGAGGGAAAGATAACCAAAAACGGGGAATACGAGATTTGGACATACGCGTGTTAAGTGTGTAAACAGTAAATGGAAAATTTTGGGGCCGGAAAAGTGAGCAATTCCGACAGTTTCCGCCAACATACAAAAATACTGTACACAATTAACAGATCGCAGCCACGTATGACGTCCAGAATCATACGTGGAGGGTGTACGGCTATCATGGGGTCACGGACCACCAACAGTCATGAGAGGCCGTAAACCCCTACAGCTGTGACACCAGTACCCGCGTATGGGTATACTGTAGTTACAGTACGGGAATGGGCACAGGCGTACTGTAATGGCACCCACCCGGAGGGCTACAGTATACCACCCAGGATTAGAGAAGGGGGGGGGGAATAAGGGAAAAGGAACAGATAAGGTAGTTTACAACACAGATTAATTATGCAGAATGTACAGAATGAATCAGAGGAGAAATACAGAATACTCGATATATAACTCAACTCTGGGACACATAACTCGACTCTGAGGATAAATAACTCGACTCAGGGGGAATTTATTACTCATAGCGGCAATACACACGCATGAGATAATTATTTACACATGTAGATCACATTTAGATCACTCGTAAGGGCAAATCCCGTCTTACAGTAATTAAATTTGATGTTAAGGGATAAATTCCCGACCTACAGTAATAACTCTCGGTGGCACGGGAAAAATTTTCGACTTACAGTAATAACACGCGACTTGAGGGGAGGTAGCCGACCTACAGTAGCGGTAATCCGAAATAAGGGACATTCCCGACCCATTAGGCAGTAAACCCGAATTTGGGGGGGGTCTCCGACTTATTGGATGGCTAGTACCCGATTTTAAGGGGGCTTGTCCGACTTAAAATGGGAATTGACCCGACCTGGGGGTAGTTCCGACCCAAGTGTAAAGTTTTTGCACTTAAGGGCGAGTGCCAGACTTAAGGTCGATTTTCCAGCCTCGCCATGTCACATGTTGCACCTTACATGTCACGTGTATGACATGTGGATTTGGGAGAGCTGGGGAGGTTTGGGTATCTCATCAGGTAATACCGTGTTTTAGACGTCACATTGATGGTGAACCATATCAGATTGATCCTATTACAGTGAGTAATAGGCTGTGACTCCTGATGGATACTGGCATTTTCCCCAGGCTTCCCAAGTTGGCGTTGGGGCCTAACCTGGCAAATGGTGGCTATAGAGAGGTCTATAGTTGGTTCTCTTGTGTTGTCCTTGGGGTCTTGCTGTAGGGTAATGGACAACGCTGCCAGGCTAGGTGCGACAATCCCCGAGTCCTACTCAGTGAGAGTGGGGACAAGGTCACCCGTAAAACGACCTAATTTGTGGGACCCGATTATGAACCAGACAGCCCCTTTTTAGCCGGAACCTGAGAGGTGGAGGCCCTACTTATCTGTGGAAACTTTGGGAAACCGACTTAGGAAGGATTTCCCAACAAATAACCCACAAATAACAATAATCCCCTGAGAAGACTCACCTAGTCCTGTTTCTCAAGCGATTACGACGCACGGGCGGCAAGTCCCTGGATGCTTTCGGTCTTCTGGCACTGGGAGCGGGGGATGCGATCCTCAAGCGTCCTAGGCGGCGAGCGAGAGTGAGCGGCGGCGAGCGGGAGCGAGCAGGAGCGAGCAGGAGGCGAAACTCCAACGTTTAATTCACGAACCGGGGGGGTTGGACACCTGGCACTGATGGGCAGCGGGGTACTGTAGACGGTAAGCGGCGGACGCAGTGAACAGGGGTAAATTTATGCAAATTTATTGGTAATAAGGCGGCGGACGCACAGGTGTATAATAAATTATGCAAATTTGACGAGAAGGCGGCGGAGGCAGAGTTACAACCGGATGAGAGCTTGGTGAACCCAAGAATGAGCGAAAAACTAAAGAAACATGTCCTTTTAAGGACATGTTTGGCTACAGCTGCAGCTTGGGCGGAGTTTCTCGGCGCTCAAGCTAACTTCTGCAGCTAGACGCGATGCAGAAGATGCCTATGAGCACATAGACATTTTTTCGTTCACATGCGTTTAGCACTGAGGTCGACTGCAGTGCCTATGCTAAGCATATGAACGTCTTTAGCTAAAACTTCTTAGCTAGTCGTTTTTGCGTAACAAAAACGACGCTAATTTTTGATGATAAGAGGTGCGTGAACGCACCAAAAATAGCCATGTGCTCGTGGAGCACGACTGGCGGAAGTTTTTAGCTAAAGGGCCTACTGTAGCCCGCGTTTGTAAAGAAATAACAACATAACAAAACGAAACATAGAAATGCATGAAAAATATAAAAACGAATGCAAAATGCATGTGTAAAAATGAAATAAACAAAAACATGATCGAGTAATAAACGAAACATGAAAAAATTACAAAATGTCGGCATGATCGGAATCACGTGACGTTGGAGAATTGAGCGGCACGTGACATTCATAAAACTTTGTATTAATATTCACTCTTTTGAGAATCGTTTTTTGAGACTTCGCTGTCTTTAGAATGCGCTGCTTTGAGGCCTCGCTGTCATGCGTGTGATGGTGATGAAAAAATTATGTAAATTTTTGTGAGAATTTTAAAAAAAAATTTTTAAGTTTTTAGGTAAATTCTTCCAAATATTTTTTGCATACTTTTGTCTGGAATTTCCCAGACAAACAAATTTTGTAAATACTTTGTTTTTTCCTCTCTCTTATCTATTGTTTATCGATCCTAATGGCAAAGATATTTCAATAAAATATCCTTCAAAATACAAAAATACATGCAGGGTCCATATTGTCAAATGGACCGCATCATAACACACAAAACAAATATGCATTACGTGCTATAGTGTTTGCTCATAGGGGCATATGACCGCGCCCTTTTATGTAGTCGATCTTTGAGTGAAAAGATGCAATGGAGGGACTCAGTCGGTCAGACAGTCGATAAAGTTGGTTGAACGGTCACGGGATCCCTTGTTTTTAGGATCCTTGTCGAGCTTTCAGGATTCCTTGCTTTAGGATCCTTGATATTAAAGTTCATCAAAGTGAGGGTTGTAAGACTTGGTATATTTATGGGTTATGGGGTTGGCTGGAGTTACTGTAGTGTGAACTTCCGATGGTGTGGTGTACTGTATGTTTTTGTTTCTTCCAGCCACGGGATGCAAGAAATGATCAAAGACTAAACTGAATGACGTCAATAAAGGAGAGAGAGAGTCTGGTAAGTGGGCAAATGGAAGAACAATAAGATCTAACTTAGAATGGAATAGCTTCAACTTGGGAGGGATCTCAGGAATCTAATTCCAACAGGAGATAAAATAGTATGTCGATCAAAATAAGAGAAGACGAGTTTGAACCCAATTCACAGCTAAGTTTTATATGCGTATAGAAGGAAACCAAAAAAATATTAAAAGATGACAAGTATTTATACAAAAAGACGAGTAAGAGTATTGTCACATTTTACGCCATGTCACGTGTATGACATGTGGATTTTGGGAGAGCTGGGGAGGTTTGGGTATCTCATCAGGTAATACCGTGTTTTAGACGTCACATTGATGGTGAACCATATCAGATTGATCCTATTACAGTGAGTAATAGGCTGTGACTCCTGATGGATACTGGCATTTTCCCCAGGCTTCCCAAGTTGGCGTTGGGGCCTAACCTGGCAAATGGTGGCTATAGAGAGGTCTATAGTTGGTTCTCTGGAGTTGTCCTTGGGGGTCTTGCTGTAGGGTAACGGACAACGCTGCCAGGCTAGGTGCGACAATCCCCGAGTCCTACTCAGTGAGAGTGGGGACAGGGTCACCCGTAAAATGACCTAAATTATGGGACCCGATTATGAACCAGACAGCCCCTTTAGCCCGAACCTGAGAGGTGGAGGCCCTACTTATCTGTGGAAACCTTGGGAAACCGACTTAGGAAGGATTTCCCAACAAATAACCCACAAATAACAATAATCCCCTGAGAAGACTCACCTAGTCCTGTTTCTCAAGCGATTATGACGCAACGGGCGGCAGGTCCCTGGATGCTTTCGGTCTTCTGGCACTGGGAGCGGGGGATGCGATCCTCAAACGTCCTAGGCGGCGAGTGGGGGCGAGCGGCGGCGAGCGGGAGGGAGCGGGAGCGAGCGGGAGGCGAAACTCCAACGTTTAATTCACGAACCGGGGCGGTCGGACACCTGGCACTGATGGGCAGCGGGGTACTGTAGGCCGTGAGCGGCGGACGCAGTAAGAAATGCAAGGGTATGCAAATTTATTTAAAATAATAGGCGGCGAACGCAGTCGAGTATATAAAAATATGCAAATGGAGCAGGGCGGCGGACGTGAAGTGACAACCGGACGAAAAGCTTGGTGAACCCAAGAATGAGCGAAAAACTAAAGAAACATGTCCTTTTAAGGACATGTTTGGCTACAGCTGCAGCTTGGGCGGAGTTTCTCGGCGCTCAAGCTAACTTCTGCAGCTAGACGCGATGCAGAAGATGCCTATGAGCACATAGACATTTTTTCATTCACATGCGTTTAGCACTGAGGCCGGCTGCAGTGCCTATGCTAAGCATATGAACGTCTTTAGCTAAAACTTCTTAGCTAGTCGTTTTGCGTAACAAAAAACGACGCTAATTTTTGATGATAAGAGGTGCGTGAGCGCACAAAAATAGCCATGTGCTCGTGGAGCACGACTGGCAGAAGTTTTTAGCTAAAGGGCCTACTGTAGCCCGCGTTTGTAAAGAAATAAAAATACAACAAAACGAAACATAGAAATGCATAAAAAATATAAAAACGAACGCAAAATGCATGGGTAAAAATGAAATAAACAAAAGCATGATCGAGTAATAAACGAAACATGAAAAATAACAAAATGTCGGCATGATCGGAATCACGTGACGTTGGAGAATTGAGCGGCACGTGACACGGCGGTCCTTCGAAAAAGGGCGTCCTCGTCCTTGCAGTGGTCAGTAGTGAGGTTTTATACGGCGTGTCCGTGGTCGTAGGTCATTCCAAGGTGTGACGGCGAGAGTGGTCGAATAGGTCCGTTGGGTTGTCGGCGGATGAAGCCTTCTTTGATCGTAATTCGTTCGGTGGTATGGTGACCGGAGGTTGTTGATGCGTGAAGTTGCCGACATTGAATATCCTGTGCGAAGGTCTGGAACACAGAAAAGAAAAAATTTTCAGGGCAAGATGTAGGCTATCGCGGAGGATGCGCCCAGTGAGGTACAGATTGTCGGGCTATCGCAGAGGATGCACCCTGGGAGGTGTAGGCTATCGCGTGAGGATGCGCCTAAGGCGTGATGCTTAGGTTGCTGAACGCTCTCTTCTATCCGCTAAGATCCAGCATGGACAAGAGTGGATACTTCGTGAGGGGCACGGCGGTCCTTCGAAAAAGGACGTCCTCGTCCGTAAGCGGGGACAGTGAAGAGAGTGCATCCTGAGTTACGGGTCGGGGACCTCTGCATCAAGATGTGGGTCAATCAGATTCGGTGTAAAGTCCCGGCTTATTGAGGGATACAATAAGGGTGCCGAATCTGTTGCCTGTGAAGTGGGAGGTGTATCCTCTGCTTCACTCGGTTGTTCAGGGGACACGTAAAGTCGAAGCTGGTTGACATGTACAGTGTCTTCCTGATCCATCTCGAGACGAAGTGTGACATTGGGATATGCCACACTTGTTACAAGGTAGGGTCCATCGTAGATGGGCAGCAATTTAGGAGTGAGTCCACGTTTGCTGGAGGTGCGCAGTTTGAGCACCTGATCCCCTACTTTGTACGAGACATCATGTGCCCTCCGGTCGTACGACCGTGCATAGGCTTCCTGTGCTTTCTCAATCCGACTCTGGATTAAGGTTAACGCATTCGTGAAATGACGTTTGACCTCCATATCATATGAGGAAACATTAATGATATGGGCCGGAGGGTTGAATGAGAGCGCGGCATCAACAGGGAGCATGGGTGTGCGACTGTACATGAGTTCAAAGGGCGAGTACCCTGTTGACTCATTCATGCTGATATTGACGGCAAACACAGCGTATGGTAGGTGTTCATCCCAATCGGTATGTCCTTGATGAACATACATACGTAGCCGTGTGGCTAGCGTCTGATTAGCTCTTTCCACTTCGCCGTTGGTCATCGGGTGATAGGCGGTAGAGTGGATTTTCTTCGTTGCGCAGATCGCAGTGATTTCAGTCATCAGTTTTGATGTGAAATCAGTGCCACGATCTGATTGAAGAATCTGCGGTGCCCCGTGCCGGCAGACAATTTGCGTTACAAACAGCCGGGCTATGGTGTGCGCAGTGATGTCCGGAGTAGCAAAAGCCTCGACCCATTTCGTAAAGTAGTCGATAAAGACTACGATGAAACGGTTGCCAGCTTCGCTAGTGGTCATTGGTCCCATGCAGTCGACACCTACCCGGTGAAACGGTCCCGTGATGGTGATAGGTTTCAGGGTCGCAGTGGTTTTCTGTCGAGCGGGCTTATTCCGTTGGCAAAGATCACACCGCTGACAGAAGGACTTGACATCCCGACGGAGGGAGGGCCAGTGGTATCTGCGAGCAATGAGCCGCGCAGTTCGTTTAGCACCGAAGTGTCCAGCTAAGATGTCATCGTGATGAGCCCAGATAATGGTAGTAACCATGGATCTGGGTATGACGATCTTATTGGACTCGCCTGTCCATTTCTGAAGAACGTTATCCAACAGATGGTAGCCTCGCACATCATTCTGGTCGCCCAGAGGCTTAAGAGAGCGAATGATGTCGGCTAACTCCGGATCCTCCAGCTGAGCAGCGAAAAGGTCGGGGTGCTGCGCACCGACGGATATCTCGGCATAAGACTCTGATCGTACCGGGCGCTCCGCGCCAACAGTGATCGGTGCTGAATTACTTGAACGCGCCAGGTGCTGCACACCATCGGTCAAGGTCCTGGATCGCGCCAGGTGCTGCGCACCATCGGTGATCATCATAACGTGCCCCTCAGGTCTGTAGAGGGGAGTATCATCAATACTCTGACCGGTGAGGGAGTTAGGATCCGGCAGGCGTGATAATGCGTCAGCATTACCATTAGACTGACCTTTTCGCGGCCGAATTGTCAGTTTGAATTCGGCGAGCGCGAGTCCCCACCGAGCGATCCGAGCAGAGGGGTTAGGCTTCTCCAACACTGCTTTGACCGCGGTATGGTCAGTCTGAACGACCACCTGGTGCTGGAAGAGGTGTGGTCGAAAGTGCTTGACGAAATGGACAACAGCGAGAGTCTCCAGTTCTGTAATGGAGTAGTTTTTCTCGGCCGCTGTTAACCCTCGGCTGGCGTACGCGACAGGATGGTCGTATCCATGTTCGTCTAACTGGCTAAGAACCGCTCCTATCCCCGAAATACTTGCATCAGTTTGAAGGATAAAGGATTTCGAAAAGTCCGGATGGCGCAGGATAGGAGGGTTGGTCAGCAGGCGGCGGAGTTCATCGAACGCCTCCTGCTGAGGTTTTGACCACTGGAAAGTAGTTTCCTTCCGTAAGAGCTTGGTGAGGGGCTCGCTGAGCAGGGCACAACCAGGGATGAAACGCCTGTAGTAAGACACGAGGCCTAGGAAGGACTTGATATCTTTGGCGTTTTGTGGAATGGGTAGGTTTTGGAGGGCGGCCAGCTTGGCTTGGTCAGGTTCTAGGCCGCTCTGTGAGATGCGATAGCCTAGGTATTCTACCTCTGAGTGCGAGAATTTGCACTTGCTCAGTCTGAGCTTCATTCCACCCTGGCGAAGACGGGCAAACACATCTGCCAGGCGCTCAAGCATTTGGGTGTGAGAGTTCCCGAACACCAAAATCGAGATCGAGATAAGTCAGAACCGTGCGCCATTGGATTCCAGTAAGGAGGAGGTCCATAAGGCGTTGAAATGTCCCTGGCGCGTTGCATAAACCGAAAGGCAAGTAATTGAATTCGTAAAGTCCAATAGGCGTATTAAAAGCCGTCTTTTCCTTATTGGCCTCGGCAATCGGGATTGACCAATAAGCGTTAGCCTGGTCAAGGGTAGTGAAATATTTCATACCCTTGAGTGTGTCGAGGATGTCGTCTATCCGCGGGAGGAGGTAGACATCCTTTTTCGTGACCTCGTTAAGACCACGAAAGTCAACACACATATGGTGAGAACCGTTTTTCTTGCGCACCAGGACAGTATTAGTAGCCCACGGAGACGTGCTGGGCCGAATAATACCTTTCTCCTGGAGCGCCTTGACCCCTTGCATGATGAGATCCTTTTCCTTAGGTGAGGACCGGTAGGGAAAACGGCGGACTGGGCGGGCATCGCCCGTGCTGATTTCGTGCTGGACGAGATCAGTGGAACCTGTGTCCTTTTCATCAAGAGCATAAAGGTCGGTGTATGCAACCAGCAGATCGAGTAAGGCTGCCCGGTCCCGAGGGGAGATGTCCGGTGAGATTACAGCGTTGGCCTCGACCCACTGACGATCGAGGACGGTGTCTGAGTCGACCGGTGATTCCCGTGAGGGCTCACTATGCATTTGCACATGACCGATGGTCGTGTCCGGGTAGAGAACCACGGAATGAGTACTCGGGTTGACTACCTGAAGTGGTATGTGACCGTTGGTCACGGTACTCACTCTTCCAGCAAAATATACGTGTCTTTGAGATCCGGTGAGGTGCTTCGGAAAAAAGGCCACCTCAGGCACGTTCGTATAGATTGGTGGGACAGGGACAGTGAATTGTGTCAGGGAGCGAGGCTCGAGAATCACCAAGTCCTTCAGGGGCAAAGCGCTGCGGGCAGAAGGTGGGCTGTGGATGAGACCGTCACAGGGGATTCTACTCTCTTTGAACTGGAGGAAAGATTTCTCCCAGTTCAAACTGACACAATTGAACCGGCCGAGGAAGTTGGTTCCAAGGACCAGTTCAGCTGAACAGTTCTCCTGTATTTGGACCTGAATCCGTTCAGAGACATCAGCCACTGTAACTGTGATGTAGGCTGCTCCTAGCAGTGGGATTGGGGACCCATTGGCTGCGATAGGGCGTGCCCTGGTTGGTGATAGTGACAAGTTGGGCAGCTGGGCCGCTAACTTGTGGTCCAGGAGTGAGAAAACAGCTCCTGTGTCGACCAGTGCCTTCGCTTCTACCCAGTTGTTGAGGAGAACTTTGATATGGGGTGTCCGAATATCATTTGGGTAAAAAGCAGTGACCACATGACCGGAATCAGGTGTGGTGGCACCACTAGCCTGCTTGGTCTTACCGGACGGCTTTGGAATCGGCAGTCCCGTACGACGTAGAAGACCTACTAGAGCATATCCGACGGAGGGTTCCGGGTCATTCAGAAGGGTGGACTCATCCTGCACCGTTAGTACGTGGTCTGAGTGATCCTTCGGACTCTGAGTAGCTCCTAGTGATTCAATCTCGGTGTCCGATAGCGGTGGCGCGTTTGGCACGGGTGATGCCCGAGCATCTGAATCACTTGGCTCACGGTATCGGCCTTTCTCTAGCGTGACTGGAGAGGTTCCAGGCGGAGGTCGAGGGCAACCTGACCCGTGCAAGGTCGACAGATGACGACTTGCCCGCCTAGAAGAGGCCCGGGATCCCCTGGTTGACCCACGTGATGAGGCAACTGAGGAGGCCCGTGAGTGTGGCCGAGAGATGGACGAAGCCCTGGACCGCGATCGTGATCCCGACCTGTGTGAGTTTCGCGAGAGAGCACGGGTGTTCTCCCACCAGGGGTCGATCTGGTCAATCTCCGGCGTGGTCAGCAGGAGGGGTAATTCTACTGCGTCCAGCCGACAAACATTACGTTGGTAGTCAAACATAATGTTCTTGAACTGTTCTAAGAAGTCCAGTCCGAGTATAAGGTCAACAGGTGCCCAGAAGGGAGACGTAGTCTTGCACACATGGAGATGTATATCAATCCGTGTGTTCGGCTGGCGGTTTCCGGGCAACATGATTTCATATGGTCCCGAAATGATGGTATGAACGGCTTTACCATTGATGCTCATCAATGGGTTAAAGTCATGATGTTGCTGGAACGCCATGACCGCCTTCGGACTCTCTTTAGCCAAGGCCTTATGAAGACGTTGGCTAATGATAGTGCGGGGGCAACCCGTGTCAAGGAAAGCAGGAGTTTCCTTGGTATCCAGCAGCACGACGAGACACGGTGTGATTCGGTCAAGCTGGGAGGGCACATCGTTTTGCACGTAGTGAAAACCGATCCAGCGTTGGACTTTGCGGTAAAGACTCAACGGGGAGAAACGGCTAACAAACCTGACCTGTTTGCTCCGCAGACGGTAGCTGAGATAATAAGATACACCAAGATAGGCAAGGTATCCGACACCAATCAGCACTGTCAGGGTAATTAGGATGTTAAAGATCAACTGGACCAGCCCGCTCAGGACAGCATGCAAGCCCTGGGCGAGGTTGTGTTGTTGACCCGTAATAACATGGTTTGCTGCCAGACCGACACCTTCCAGAGAGGCCTTGATGTCGGTTCCTACCCCTGCAAAGGCCTGGTAGATGGCGTCTGGTTGCAGGGATAGGCCAGCGCTAAAGTTTACCAGCCGGTTGAGTACCGCTTCAATTTGCTCAGTCTTGTAAACGTACTGTTTAAAGAAGGCAAAGTTTGAAGGGGTCATCGCCAACTGGTCATGGAAGAGCGCTGGTGCCTCAAAGTGAGTGATGTTGAAACGCTGCTTCCAGAAGAGTTCCAGTGGGATGTGGCTCACATGGACCGCGCCAGACTCAGTAAACCAGCCCGAGCGATTTCAGAAAATCCCTGTAAAGTGGTGATGACACGGCACAATTGGGCTAGATTTAATGAGATCCAGACCACCGGGGGTGGCGAAGTAGATGGTGCCGCCAACCTGTACAGGTAGGTACTTGTAGCAAACGTTCCCCACCCGGTACGAGTGGTAAACGTAGGTGGCGTTGACCTTCTGACACGGCCATATTGTCAGCGCATCGCCTGTGAATTCCGCCGTCAGGTCATTCCTCTGGAGGAATGCCCGGGCACCCAGGGTGGGGTCGAAGCGAAGCAACTGCCAAGTCAGATCAAGATAGCGTTGAGCGTGAGAGCAAAGCTCAAGCCACGTGAACCGGAAACCGTTAATTTCCGACTCCTTGATCTGCTGAGCCAGATAGTTCAGTTTGGCATTGACAGGATCGGGACGGCTGTCTGTTGCCATTCTGAACAAGTTTTGGGTCAAATTATATCTCCCGTGGATGCGAAGGAGAAGACCCTGATCCGTCCGGACTGTGGTGGAACGTAGTTCTGGGCACAGTTGGAAGACGCGGGAGTTTCCCGGGATCTTGAGGGCAACCTGCAGATCATCGATGATGAAGTGGTTCCCTGACATGGACGCAGTGTAATTTCCCTTGGGGTGATAATGACACCGCGCCGTGAAGTTTTGTGCAGGCCAGACAATGACCCCGTCTAGGGTAGTGCACTGGCCTGCAGTGGGACTGCATCCACCTACATCGCCTAAGGTGCTTAGGGCCGTAGTGCCGTCCCACGAAGCGACTTGTCCCTCCTCGATGAAGAGGTTAGTCACTGTCTTGCAGACGTCGCTGCAGCACCATTCGTACATCACTTCCAATGTTTGGTTTGTGCTATAAAAGCCAGGGCGAATGCCGACAAGTTTTTGTGAACCAAACATCTTAGTGCGATGTGCTAGCGTGCATGCCGCAGGCGCTAAGTGCTGAGTGGTGATGACGTCTGCAGTGATGCCCCTAGAGCCGAAGAAACCAGTGTTGGTGCAGACTTTGCGGGAGCGCAATGTGCATTTCCACGCTGTGGCTGTAATCGGGTCTGAACTAGGGACATACACCGTAACGTTCATGCGCCGCGGGCTCCATGAAGATTGCGGTGGTTTACACTCTACACGCTGGGGTAACTCAAGTGGATGTCCGCTTCTTGAGAGACCGCAAAATTGATACTGAGCTGCCGGTGCTGACAAACTCACCCCTAGAAACAGTGATGCTACCAAGGTCAATTTTATTGTCAAAAACAACTGTACAAACGTAATTTGTAAGTGTTCACTCAATTTCACAAATCTGGCCTGAGGGGCAGTGTCAGATTTCTTCTTCGTCGCTGTCGGACGAGATTGGTTCCTGGCCGGGGAAATCGAGGACCAATCCACCGCACGGGTGGATTTCCCGGAGGATACCGATTTTTGGCGACCGTGGGGCGACTGCCGTTGGGAACGGGGATTCCTCAACGATGCTGACATCTTCGTTAACCGGACGTAAGGTCTCGTCGACGGCCATGTGTTCGACGACGGGCGACTTGGTCGCAGCGGTCGGAGATGTCGCTTGGGCTGGTGCCGGCGATTTAACCTGGGCTGTTGCCGACGAAGTATGTTGGGCTGTTGCCGGCGGTGTAGGATCATTTGCGGGTTCCTTTGCCGGGGGCGAGGAAGCAGTAATGTCCATTTTTGTTGGCGATGTCGCGGCAACAGGTGGCGCTGCTGCCGGTGATGTGGCGGCGGCAGCAGGCAGGAGGATCCGACTGGCCTGTGGATCTCGTCCCGAAAGATTTGGGATTCTGCGTAACAGGCTGCCTTGAGTGTCTCTTCAAGAGTCGTGAACTCCCTAAACTTGATACTATCTCGGAGGACCGGCTTCAGTCCCTGCAGAAAGATAGGTTTGATGATAGAATCTCGGACATCCGTCGTGAGATCTGGATACGCTACCCTGGATAGTCTCTTGAGGTGCTCAAGGTAGACTATCGCGGACTCTGTCGGCTTCTGCAGTCGATCTTGGATCAGCTGCTGATGCAGATCAGAGTCGCGCCCTACCGGAAAATCTCTCCGTAGAAAAGCCATAAACTCTTCGTAGCAGGTAGGTATTGGAGTGCTGCTGCTAAAGTCCCGGTAGGAGGCAAGAGCAGGACCCGTGAGGCATGACTCCAGAAAGGCGATTTTATACGCATGATCCGTTTCGCTTACACCCTGGAGTGTAAAGAAACGAGTAAGATGCGACATAAAATCGGTGATAGACTCACCAAAAGCACCAGAGAAGGTGGGAGGGGCCATAAAGCTGGACACGGGAGGGTGCCTCCGACCATTCATGGCCTCTAACTTTTGGTTGAGGGGTCCAAGAGCATTCTCAAATGCTGCTTGGACTTTGTTCTCGATCTGTGAAGGGAGATCAGCTTCGGACTTCATGTCCGAGGGTTCGTTTTCCCGTAAGGTGGTTAGAACAGACGTCCTTGCCCGTGAAGCAATTAAGTCAAATTGGGTAGAGAGCGGCTCACTGGTCTGTACAGGCTGGGTACTGAGACGGCAGGAACGACAGGGTGTCTCTATTGTGAAAAATGAAAGTGAGTACTACTTTTGAATTCGCGGCGAAAGAGCGCGTGAATTCGGAAAACGCTTGCGCGACGGCGTTTGTGACGTAAACTTGATTTAGCTTAAGACTAGCGACCACGGAAAGGGAGCTAGAATGGAATAGGATTATAAGATGTAAGATCAGAGTACATCAGGGTGACGCAGAAGGGAATTTATCTGGTCGCCCGTGATGGACAGGGGCATGGCCTGAGATATGGGGGAATCGATCCCGACCAAAATGTAGGATTGGGGCCTGGACCCGACAATTAGAATAGATGAAGAGGACAGAAGATCAAATGTGAAGGTAGAGAAGAGGCGGTTTTCCTGCCGAAAAATGAGGTGACGGATGAACCCGCTCAGGAGGGATTTTTCCTGGAGGCTCGACCGCTGTACTAGTTTACAAACCTTGGGGCGAGGCGGACTCGTAGCCGGCAAGATCCTACTCACCAGGAGTAGCGCATAAAGTGGCATGAGGTGAAAAGGATAGGGTCAACTGAAAATGAACTTAAGAGGGAGCAATAAATAGGGACAAAACTAATTTACAAACCCAGTTACGCAAAGGGGTCGCGCAGTTACGCAACGGGCCTCACTCGCCAGGAGCGATTGCGATCTCTGCATAGTGAGACGGACTATACAGGAGGTTCCGTGTTGGACGACATTCGCAAGTAACTTACAGCCGTGTCCGACACGGGAGCCCGCATTCCGAACAGAACGGACACTCTCCAGGAGTATTATACACAGCTGGTGGCCGGGTTTGCCGATCACTGAGATGAAGTGAGGTTCGCAGGTCACACAGTAGAAGAGGGAAGGAGCACGGGTACCAAGGGTGCTATTCTGACACACTCAGTCAGTTAAAATGAAATACTCTGGATGTTTTGAGGGCGCACCCGAAAACATCTAAGGGATCACGGGTACAAGGTGTCCCTGATTGAATATGAGTGTAAAGTATGTATCGAGGCGTACCCAATACCTTCGCTGAGGTGGACTCAACGGTGCCTATTACTTACATGACTAATAGAGGGTGGACCGCGGAGGCGGACTCTGGGTCAGTGGCGACTCTAGCGCGGGCATCGTTAAGCCAGTTAACGAAGGCGTTCGAGTGAATGTAATATGACAGGGGGTCCTATACACTCTAGGCCCAACCGGAGGCTGTGCCGGGGTCCCTTGGGAACCACTACGGCGGGGACACTAAAGAAGATCTATGTATGACAGCTCGATGAGATGAAAGAGAATGTGTGAATTTAGATAAGAAATTTACAAGAAGATTGCCGAACCCTTGCAGACGTCAGACACAGGCAGTACCGACTGCAAATGCCTGCTGTCTGCCCGAGTCAGACAACCAACCCAGCTGAGGCCGAGTGTAACTCCTTCAAACCTGCAGTTAAAGCTTGAAAACAGCCACGTGCTGATCAACAGTGCCGCTACCCGGGCGGACAACCTGATCAGTACGCAGGCTAGTGAGCATCTCAGGTGGTGTATATATGTGGACTGATGTTTCCCAGGCATCAGCCCCCAGACACACACAGACCCTTGGACAAGAGAGGTAGGTGATAGGACCATGCGCCAGCGACCACCTACAACTCAAGTGGAATACTCATAGGGCCGACAGTAACCTGGTGCGGACGTCAAAAGGTAGGGGTATGAACCAACACATGACCTTGGTGCTGACTGCAGGTGCCTGGGATAAGAGTATATAAGTATCATGTCGCAGTTGCGGACGCCAGGGGTGCGTGCCTAAGGCCGACAGAACCCCTGCAGTAGCACGTAATGTTACCGTTGCGGACGTCAGGAATAGGATCATGTAGTCTCAACTCCTACTGGGAGAACATGATACATTGTCATTGCTGACGTCAGCAATAGGGCCCTGAAGCCAGCTATCGGTATACAGCAACACGTGATGGTGCCGTTGCTGACGTCAAAAGGTGGGACCGAGGGTCTGATACCTTAAGTCAATGACATGAGATGCAGTTGTTGTAGACGTCAGATGTGGCACCCGTAAGACCTGCACATCTTTGAATGGTGACATGGTGCGTCACCATTGCTGACGTCACAGATGGGGTGCAGAGAACCAGCCGAACCTGTTACAACAACGTTGGCTTCACCTGTTGCAGACGTCAGAAGTCGTTACTGCTGCAGTGTTAACTTAAACAATCAACACGTAATGTCGGTTGCTGACGTCAGGAGGAGAACCTGGAGGGCTACCCACCCCTTAAAGCAACAGCAAGTGAAGCGGCTGTTGCAGACGTCAGTGGTTGCATCCGTGGGGTTGAACCACACAACAACAACAACCCGTAACGTTGTCGTTGCTGATGTCAAAGAGCATGACCCGTGAAGTCTATGTCCGTGATGCAATGGCCGAAAAATAGGAGAAAGACTTTACAGTAAGGAGAAATGAAGAGGATAGAGGAATTTACGTAAGGGCGTCATACTGTAGCGGTGGCGTGCGAAAAAAAACAGAAAAAATTTTTTTTTTTTTTTTTTTTTTTTTTTTTTTTTTTTTTTTTTTTTTTTTTTGCACCGCTCAGATGACCGAGAAAGGAAAAGGGAAAGAAAATAACCGAAGACGGGGAATACGAGAGTTGGACATACGCGTGTTAAATGTGTAAACAGTCGGTGTAAAATTTTGGGGCCGGAAAAGTGAGCAATTCCGACAGTTTCCGCCGACAGACAAGAAATACTGTACACAATTAACAAATCGCAGCCACGTATGACGTCCAGAATCATACGTGGAGGGTGTACGGTATCATGGGGTCACGGACCACCAACAGTCAGGAGAGGCCGTAAACCCCTACAGCTGTGATACCAGTACCCGCGTATGGGTATACTGTAGTTACAGTACGGGAATGGGCACAGGCGTACTGTAATGGCACCCACCCGGAGGGCTACAGTATACCACCCAGGATTAGAGAAGGGGGGGAATAGGGGAAAAGAAACAGATAAAGGAGTTTACAACACAGGTTAAGTATGCAGAATGTACAGAATGAATCAGAGGAGAAATACAGAATACTCGATATATAACTCAACTCTGGGACAAATAACACGACTCTGGGGATAAATAACTCGACTCAGGGGGAATTTATTACTCATAGGGGTTTATACACACGCATGAGATAATTATTTACACATATAGATCACATTTAGATCACTCGTAAGGGCAAATCCCGTCTTACAGTAATTAAAATAGATGTTCAGGGATAAATTCCCGACCTACAGTAATAACTCTTGGTGGCACGGGAAAAAATTCCGACTTACAGTAATAATACGCGACTTGAGGGGAGGTATCCGACCTACAGTAGCGGTAATCCGAAGTAAGGGACATTCCCGACCCATTAGGCAGTAAACCCGAATTTGGGGGGTCTCCGACTTATTGGATGGCTAGTACCCGATTTTAAGGGGGCTTGTCTGACTTAAAATGGGAATTGACCCGACCTGGGGGTAGTTCCGACCCAAGGGTAAAGTTTTACACTTAAGGGCGAGTGCCAGACTTAAGGTCGATTTTCCAGCCTCGCCATGTCACATTTTACGCCATGTCACGTGTATGACATGTGGATTTTGGGAGAGCTGGGGAGGTTTGGGTATCTCATCAGGTAATACCGTGTTTTAGACGTCACATTGATGGTGAACCATATCAGATTGATCCTATTACAGTGAGTAATAGGCTGTGACTCCTGATGGATACTGGCATTTTCCCCAGGCTTCCCAAGTTGGCGTTGGGGCCTAACCTGGCAAATGGTGGCTATAGAGAGGTCTATAGTTGGTTCTCTGGAGTTGTCCTTGGGGGTCTTGCTGTAGGGTAACGGACAACGCTGCCAGGCTAGGTGCGACAATCCCCGAGTCCTACTCAGTGAGAGTGGGGACAGGGTCACCCGTAAAATGACCTAAATTATGGGACCCCATTATGAACCAGACAGCCCCTTTAGCCCGAACCTGAGAGGTGGAGGCCCTACTTATCTGTGGAAACCTTGGGAAACTGACTTAGGAAGGATTTCCCAACAAATAACCCACAAATAACAATAATCCCCTGAGAAGACTCACCTAGTCCTGTTTCTCAAGCGATTACGACGCAACGGGCGGCAGGTCCCTGGATGCTTTCGGTCTTCTGGCACTGGGAGCGGGGGATGCGATCCTCAAACGTCCTAGGCGGCGAGCGGCGGCGAGCGGCGGCGAGCGGGAGGGAGCGGGAGCGAGCGGGAGGCGAAACTCCAACGTTTAATTCACGAACCGGGGCGGTCGGACACCTGGCACTGATGGGCAGCGGGGTACTGTAGGCGGTGAGCGGCGGACACAGTAAGAAATGCAACGGTATGCAAATTTATTTAAAATAATAGGCCGTGGACGCAGTCGAGTATATAAAAATATGCAAATGGAGCAGGGCGGCGGATGCGAAGTGACAACCGGACGAAAAGCTTGGTGAACCCAAGAATGAGCGAAAAACTAAAGAAACATGTCCTTTTAAGGACATGTTTGGCTACAGCTGCAGCTTGGGCGGAGTTTCTCGGCGCTCAAGCTAACTTCTGCAGCTAGACGCGATGCAGAAGATGCCTATGAGCACATAGACATTTTTTCATTCACATGCGTTTAGCACTGAGGCCGGCTGCAGTGCCTATGCTAAGCATATGAACGTCTTTAGCTAAAACTTCTTAGCTAGTCGTTTTGCGTAACAAAAACGACGCTAATTTTTGATGATAAGAGGTGCCTGAGCGCACCAAAAATAGCCATGTGCTCGTGGAGCACGACTGGCGGAAGTTTTTAGCTAAAGGGCCTACTGTAGCCCGCGTTTGTAAAGAAATAAAAATACAACAAAACGAAACATAGAAATGCATAAAAAATATAAAAACGAACGCAAAATGCATGGGTAAAAATGAAATAAACAAAAGCATGATCGAGTAATAAACGAAACATGAAAAATAACAAAATGTCGGCATGATCGGAATCACGTGACCTTGGAGAATTGAGCGGCACGTGACAGTATGATGATGTGACGCAAATATAAAATATTTCATAATCTTTCTTTTAGGGTTTTTCTTAAAGCGTTTTGGCAAGCAGAGGTGGGCGATCAGTTGGAATCCAGCGATTGACGTCAATTTCGGTAAGATAAAGTTCAGAAGAAGAAAGTAGAATGTTTTTTAGGTATGTTTTTTATGTGGCCATGACTTGTCTCATTTTATGTTATTAAAAGTTTGGATAAATTTTATAGATAGGTAGGGAAAAGAAATAGGTAGAAAACATTTCATTTATTGATGGAAATAAACAGGATTTCTCAAACAGGAAAGTAGGTTTGCTGGTTTTCTCGAAATCTTTCAGGGTCAAGGTAACGAGACCCTGAGAAAGAACAAACGATTGTCGAGTTTTTAGGATTCCTTGTTTTAGGATCCTTGATTGTAAAGTTAATCAAAGTGAGGGTCAAGGTAACGAAACCCTGAGCAAGAACAAACTGGAAACAAATACACAGAAACTTCTTGATCAAAAGCTTTGCCATTGGGTGTTAGACCCTGTACACTAGCTTACGTCTCACTTAAATTTTTTACATTTTCGCCTAAATAAAAAAAATCCTAAAACGCAGACTTATATGTTTTAGTATGTACAAAGCCGAACAGACATTGAGTTGAAAAAACAAAAATAGTGTGACAATGAGAGTTGCTGTATTAACTTCGCTGTTTTGAGCCTCGCTATCTTAGTTTCACTGTTGTGCGTTTCGCTGTATTGGGTACACACCGTAATAAGTCGATTGAATTTGCATCATGATTGCATGAAAGACATCCGCTTCGAGGACTTTAGCGGATATTTTATCGCTTAGTTATCAAGCATTGACTTGTACGTTTCTGAATATGCGACAATGTTGATTACGGTATCAAAGAAAAAGTATCGACGGATTTAAAATCTCTCATCCGGACATGTCCATCTCACGCGTATTTCTTTTATCTCTATTGAAACATCGACAGACTTCCAATTATTGTTTGAAAAATTTTAAATATCGTCTGCGGCCTCGAAATTTGTCATCGCCGTTGTGTTATTCACATGCCTTTTTGTCCGAAAATTTACGATCGCGTTTTGACAACGATTGCAGAACAATCCCGCATGTTAAATGTTGGAATTGCGATTATACATTGGAATGCGAACGCGACAAATTTTTCTGTCGCAAATGCTCTCGCATACAACCGCCCGTGAAGTGTGTAAATTATTTCCAATATCTGGGTTTACCGGTTGTGTATGATATAGATCCAGATTTGTTAACGGAATCGTTCAAGAAATTGCAAGCTCGGTTGCATCCTGATAGATTCAGTAATAAGTCGCAAGTGAGTGTGATATCTAGATTTGTGCTTTTTGGTGTCACTATGGGAAGTAGGTCACTACAGAATTGACATCGACGCCTCCTTGCTGAAACATTGTTTTCAATTGGAATATACCCAGGGTTGGCAAGGCTTTGGTTTTTTGGTTTTTGGTTTTTTTCCAAAATCATTGGGAAACTGTTTTTTCACATTAGTCGATCTTTTGGGCATGTTTTGGTGTCTCTAAATCAACAAAACAATTAATTTAGTTGAATTGACTTCACTACAAAGTAGATAAAAGTCGTATTTTTATGCTACATTTTGTACTCAAAAGATGTAATATAAATTAATCGATATCCTTTGCATCCATCTTGCGAGCACACATTTAGTACATGAGTCAATTTTGCTATAATTTGCTCACAAAAAAGTAGACGCTAAATCTTTCGTGGAGTGTACTTCGACCATACGGGGCGACATCCATTGATCCATATCATCATCAAAATGTTATAAAATTTGATTGAGTTTAATATTCTGAATCTATTGTTACAGTAATTTTTTTATTTTCTTAGCCCGAAATTTCAAAATATAAATGAGACAACAATAATAAAATTTTATACAGATCAGTTAAGCATACTGTAGTTTGACAAAGAGAAGAGCTTTTGAGTGGCTCATTTTTATGTGACTTGACGTCGCTGCTAAGTAGAAAAAGTCTTACAAAAATATGTATCTATCGTGCAAACGAGAATAATAATAAGACCCATTTGCTGTAGTTATAGCTCGCAGACAGGTTTGAAAAGCAAAAATTTGAAAACATCTGAAATGTCTATGTGTGACCTTCAACTGCAGTTTGTAATATTAATAACATATGTAATAATCTATCAATTTAAAACCCTCTTATCGAAAACGGTATAGTGTCATTTCAACTTTTCTGTGCATATGTAGATATGTGATGCATTGATACAATTCTGTTGTTGATTTCTTTTGAGTTTTGATTACGTACATTGTGTATTGTGTATTTCTCTTTATTTGTATTTTTTCTTCTTTTTGTTGAATTTACCCCTTACATATCGCATGCTCTGTTCCATTTTTACTTTTCTTATGTTCTTCACTCATGGTTCCTCTCTTATGTGCCCACTATTACTGTATTTCTATTGCTATAATAGGGATTTCCTATAGCATGAAATAATGACCCTTCCGATAAGATTAATACTTCTAGCCATACCTGTACTTGGGGGGGGGGCTTGGGGGGGGCCCCCCAACTTGGCCAACCCTGTACCCAAAAGTTATTTTGATGTACCAAACATTCTAAAGAATTAAACCAGAAAAATACCACTAAAAAACCATAGAAAAACCAAAAAAACCACTAAAAAACCAAAAAGTCAAAATTTCAAAAGTTTGGTTTTTGCCAACCCTGAATATACCTGTGATTGGGGGACATACCTGTAAGACCTCCGACCAGTTGGGGGGGGGGGGGTCGAAAAAAGTCAAAATTTTTCCCAAAAAAAGCCAAAAAACATACAATTTTTTGCAAATTTTTTTAATTTTTTCCAAACTGGGGTGGAGGGTGGTTGGATGATGTTGGGTATATGGTTGGCCAAGTTGGGGGGGGGGGGTCCCCCCAACCCGCACCCCAAGTACAGGTATGCCCCCAAAAAAAGGAAAAAATTTGGACTCTTTCTTCATTCGAGGAAAAGAAATTCTGGGGATAGAATGATATAGAGAAGATGCATTTTGGTGCATTTTAAAGAGGCAAAATTTCCTAATTTTGCGGCGCTCCGTGTCTGTTATAACTCCAATAACAATTGACATTCGTTACCTAGCTCATGTGCCTCTTTTAGCCATACCTGTAAGAGGTCCGACCAGTTGGGGGGAGGGTAAACCCAAAATTTTGGTGTGGGGGTCCCAACATTCTCAAAATTTTGGGGAGGGGGTCGAAAAACCCCCAAAAAGTCGAAAAAATTACGAAAATTTCTCAAAAAAGGCCAAAAATCCATTTTTTCCTAATTTTTCCCAATTTTTTTTGGGGGGGGTTGGGTATATATAGAGTTCGACCAAGTTGGGGATGGGGGTCCTCCCCCCAGAGGTCCCCAAGGTCGGAAATTTAGGTAGGGGTAAAATCGTAAACTGTAAGGGTAGTACTTGAAATATGCTGTGACCTGACCTTTTTTTGCCCCCGACTTTCTAGAGGAGGGGTGGTGTAGTGCTCTCACCACAAATCAATTCTCAATTACAACTCACAAAAAACAACTTGAATGTAGTAATTATACTCATAGAATAGTCACACTTTGAAGATTGTCGTTTCAACTGATTCCTGCACATTTCAAGAGTCGGGCACAACATACTTTTGGAAACATTATTTGAACCAGCACCTTCAGGAGTATGACCTTATTCCATCACTGATAAGGGTTGAAAAGTATTATTAATCCCATTACATTATGAACCACGAGTTTGAAACCAGGTACCACTCCTGATCCACATCAACGGACCTCGCATGTCTCAACTCATAGTAGGAAAGTATGCCACAGCTTGGGTAACCATATGCACACAGAAAGGAAAGGAGAGCATGACGATGAAGAATTTTAAGAACATAACGTTTTTTTCCCAAGGGGCGATTTTTTGATAAATCACATATACATAAGTCATTATTTGATCTCCCAATTATATATATAATGATTTCCTACAAGTAGTATATATTAATGTGCTGATATCCTTTCCTAAAAATCGCTGTGTATGGCACAGAAGTTGCATACTTTCCCATTATCATTTGCTCAGTAAATGTGTCAAAAACACCGGTGAGTAATTCATCTCAAGCACACGTTGTGCAATTTTTCTGGAATTACTATAACCTACTGAGGAGAGGATGAAGTCTACCAAAATTTTTTTCTATAGTGAGCTGTTTTTATGGGGGTAGTAAATGAATTTCCAAATCTAAGACCGGGGTAATACCATACATGTGATTGGGGGGGGGGGAAGTGCTATGGGAACCCCCCAGAAATCGTCGACCATATGGTTAGCCCTTAGGCGACCCCCCACGATTTTCCAATCCTATGGCTAGCCATATGGTAGCCCTAAGGACCCCCATAGTTTTAGTCGGAAAAATACTTAAAAATGTCAAATTTTGAACAAAAAATGGTCAAAAACGTCAATTTTCTCTGCGCTTCGCACCATAAGTACATTTTTTAAATCATTTTTCAGACAAAAATGACTACTTTTTGAACCGTTTTTTGGACACTTTTCATAAAAAAAATCGAATTTTCTTTCCTTCAGAGACCCCTCCCCCCAAAATTTTGGGAATTACTGACCCCCGGCCCGAAAAAGTGCTCCAACCCCCCCAGACCTCGGAGCTCCGTTACATGTATGAGTAATACCTCCCCATGGGGTGCTCTGCTCCCCCCAATTACAGGTATGCTTTTACCATGTCTACCTTCCATACATGTGCATGGTACCAGTTTCAGGCTGGGGCAAATCCCAAAATCGTTGGGTAGCAAATTTTGTTCCTAATTTTATAAAAGTACAGTTTATTCAAGATACCAACATGATGTTCAGTTATTTCTATTGACTGACACTTTTAATCTTCAGTGTGGATATCGATTTGTCAATAATGGAGTTGTCTAATACACTGGTTATTTGTCAATAACAACCTGTTCAGTGTGAATATCGATTTGTCAATAATGTGGTTGTCTAATAAACACGTTGTTATTTCTCAATAACAACCTATAATGGGACAACCACAAAAACTTACAACCACTCATACATGCACACAGGGTGGTATGGATTTACCCTACCCTAAAAAATTTGGCAGAAGTTTACTATAAACCAAAAATTTGGCAAAGTAAAATGCAACAAACATTTTGAAAAGATGAAAAGAAAAAGACATTTTGAAAAGAAAAAGAGAGAGAGAAGAAAAAGATCAATTCAAAACATAGTTTATGATTAATGTCAGCAAACAACTTTGTTGAGTAATTATTGATACAAAAGGCAATAAAATTTCATTTTAAAGTAAAAAAATTACTATATACCTGATATCAAGAAAAAAATTTTCAAAGGACTAATTTTGGTCATTTTCTATACCCTGGAACCCCTGGCTGTGTGCATGTGTGCAGCCACTCATTGTACAGAGGAAGACTGGTCGGCCAAAATTGACTGACAGTAAATCCCTGAGCTAAGGTCCAGCCCGGGGATAATCGCCGGGCTCTCCCCCTATCTCCACCCCATGTATGCTACCTTCACTTATCATTTAATCTTTAATAGTTTTCATCATCTTAAATGTATTATCACATGTTTTAATTGATAATTTTTAATATTTTATCTTGATATTTGGTGATGCTCCGCAAGTTTTTCCTTGACGCATCGTTTGAGAAAGATCAACACGCACTGTTTTTTCCCGCCGGCTTTTTCCCTAAATGGGAAAAGAGGTCAAAAATTTTTTCCGTTGTCCCCAAGTAGCTTTTTCGCTTAAAAATGCTCATAGACGCTTTATTCAAGTGTTTTTCAGCTTTTAAAGCATTCTGATATTGCTAGAGCCGTTAATTCAGTAAAATTGAAGAAATCACAGAGGCCTCAACGGTCGATTTCTCATGTAATTAATAGTCATTGTGCTTTTGGATAGTTTGCTAGAGAATTTGTTCCACGATACTTACAAATTAGAATTCAGACTCGAAAATTTCAATTTTTTCTTCAATTTAAATGAATTCACGGCTTTAAAAATATCAGAATGTTTTGAAAAAGCTCAAAAACACTGAAATGAAGCGTCCATGAGCATTTTTATGCGAAAAAACGCCTTGGAGAAAACAGAGAAACAAATTTTTGACAAGGCCGGTGGGGGAAAAACGATGAACCTCAGATCGGTTTGTGGGGGGACCGAAAATGATCTCGGAGAAGCCGAGAAAGCCCAATTTTTGTGTAAATTTCGAAAACTTTTCAAAAAAACTAGAAAGGGTACTTTTTCCCTCAATTTTCGAAGTTTTGGAGGGTAGTACAATCATTCGGATACTGGTTCTCCGACTGAGTTGGGAGGCTTCCAAGTAGGCCTCTAATAACAGTTGCGCTTTCAAGACTGTTTTCATGATCGATTTCTCTTGTTTTTACAAGTTTTTGAACTCAAAAGTGCAAAATTCATCGACGCTTGGCGTCGGAATTAGTCGACTGTTATTTCCGCTCAACTATTGATTTCAAGACGTGTCCTCATTCAGCAATTTTGATCTGATATCATTTTCTCTTTATTTTCAACGTCTTCTATTTATTATTTTGAAAGTTAAACAACGAGTAGTCTGTTCTACGGAAACTTTATCAATTTCAACTGGCACGAATTTTCCTGACGACTAGAGCTTATGGATTCCATTCATCAGGAAAGGTTCAATTTTACAATTTTTGGAAAAACTTGATTTTTATAAGAAGTGCTTCACTTGCTCATATTTCTAACTGCGCTTATCCAATTTGGTCCAGAAATCGTATTTCTGCTCGTTTCTTCCGTTTTAGCAAATTTTCTCTGCTGCTGCATGCGAATAACCACATTATCCTCATCGTCACGTTCTAATCTGTCACCATAAGAAAACTATTTATATATTTCATGCACTCATTGTTACTATTCTCAGTGTTAGCGAGAAATTCTGAAATTCTTTTAATTTTGTCCTGTTTTTCAACTTGCAAAAATTTTTAGATTAGGTACGTTTTTGAATTAATACCTTATCTGCGCTGAACAGTTGCATATCACATTTTCTCTGTATTTTCTAGCCAGAACAAAAACATTCGGCGTTACAGGCCTCGATAATCAATAAGGCTTATAAAACACTACTGGAACCTTTGTCACGAGCACTTTATTTACTGGAGTTATACGATTTTTCTTTCGACGAAAAGATAATTAGCGTCGACGATGTGGAATTGTTAAACGAAGTTATGCAGTTGAACGAATCTATAATGGACGCACATGCCGAACAAGTTGAAAAAATTGCAGAGAAAGTTCGACGAATATTGCATCAATTGCAAAAAGACTTTTCGGTTCAATTCAAACAGGCTGTCGAAAAAGGAGATTTTAACGAATCTTTCAGAACTGCTTCTAAAATGAAATACTACGTCGCGGCGTTGAAAAATGCTGACAAGAAACTTGGATTTTTGTGAGCGTCGATTCAATGATGCGTTATCTTTGTATTTGTGAAATGTTGACTAGTGTTTTCCTTGTAATGCATAAGGTTTTTAGCGCTTTTCATGATGGCCGTAGTTGGATCTCACTGAATTGAATGTATTCTTGTGTCTTTTCCGGGAATATACACGTGTTACCGTGTTTTCCATGACAAATATGGAAACTGCGAGTGGGGCGCTATCGTACATTTTCCACCAGACTATTTATTTTCAAATCAGCCTCGCATCGAGGCTCATTTAAAAAAAAGAAATGCTTCTTAAATTATGAAACCATAGTATCATTTCCTATTTTCAATCCGCTATATTACATCTCGAAGATCTCAGCGCAGTGCTGAGCCTCTGTGTGAGCTATTTTACCGAGGTTTTTAGTATTAATTTTTGTCATTTCTCGCTTTACATATATTCATAAAAATAGATTGTAGTGCGATTAAGTCAAACATTTTACAGTGGGAAGGCGCACCAACTCAACGCATATAGGTTTGCTCAACCATCGATATCAAGAGATATTCACATTTACTGCGGTTATACAAAACGGAAATGACAAGATGAAAAAATAATACAACAAAATCATTCATGATTAGGCACTATTGTTGTTCAGACGTTGAGCGATCAGCTTCTTTTTAGAGTCAAATTTGAATCTATTTTGAGCGAAAAGCTCGCTTTTGTAAAACGATTGCAAATTGTAGATGTTTAATTGGCGAGCCTGAAAGCATAGGAAGTTATTCTACGAGTTTTAGAAAAAAAATTACTGGAATGGACCAAATTGAGAAAAAATTCTCTGTAAGTGTTCGAATTTAAGATCAAGAGGGCGAGATGGAATAAAATCTATGAGGAGTTCAAACTGCTTTTACTTTGTCCGTGAGATCTTTTTCGTGTACAAATACTTCGTCTAAGCGATCGACCGAAAGGCCCACACGGTGAGCTTGAACGTGCAGCCGTTCGGAAACGCATTGTTTCAGCAAGTAGAGCAATAACTGGTGATTATCTTTCTTGTATGTCAAATATCGATTGAAATTCTGAAAAACACTAAATGAGCTTTGAACATACTAACTTCGGGGGGAAGATTACAAATTGTATGAGTTACTTTGTAGTCATTCCAGAACAAGATAAAAAACACTATGTAGAAAAGATCACACATGTACAGACAGGATTATAATGGAGGATCAAAAATAACTTACGCCAAAAGTAGTTAAATGCCGGCTCATTTGGAAAAAATTAATGTCAGTTAGCAACTTATTGCAAATCTCAACCTAGTATTAGCTGCGATATCCAGAATGTCCGTTGCATGATAAATCGTAGATGATTTTTCGAATTTTTCCTTCGAGTTATTGAGAAATGATTCGCATAATTTTGTTCCACCTTTCGATTTATACATAGTGAAATGTAACGCATACGGAACAGAAAATTACCCTTTGCATTTGTCTCATAACCGAGTACTTTTGCGTCTGAATAAAAGACTCTAAAACGGTACGAATAGCCATCGATACGTCCGTGCTGGTAACAAAATTTCTCAAATGTATTTTTGCGTGAGCTTCCGACAATCGAATGATTGATTCAACGTGTCTAACTGTAATCGGAACACTCCCGGTTGCCTAGAACAAACGCAGAATTGGCAATTTCTCCATCAGGGTTCATACAAAGTTGGAGAAAAAAATTCCGTGTTTTCCAGGTTGACAAATGAAATTTTTCCAGGTTTTTATAAAGATGAAATATACTATCCTGAAGAAAAATACTGAATAATAGAAACATGTGTGAGCTAAAAACTTATTTCAAATTATTGCGCAACCTAGCGCCGAAAAATTTTGATTCCGAGGCCTCTAAAACGTCGGAAAATTAATTTTTCAGCACATTCTTATGCAGCTACCGATGATTAATCGTGATCTTTTCACCATTTGATTGGTGGAAGCGTTAAAACATTTTTCTAACCTTTTCGTATATCGAGAGCCAGTGATTTACCAATCATAATTATTTATGATATATATAAACCATTAAAAAGTGGGATAGATATTTTACTTCGGACTCGGATATCGGTAATTAACGCAGTGCAGAGCATCGGAAATAATTTGGATTTTGATATTGGTACCGAGACATTAGAGGGCAAGGATAATAGAGTGCAAGGACAATAGAGCACGGACGTTAGAGCGAGGACGCTCTATTATCCTGTGCTCTATTGTCCTGCGCCCTAATGTTCCTGCACTCTATTGTCCACGCTCTAATGTCCTGCGCTCTAATGCTCCCGCGCTCTAGTGTCCCTGCACTCTATTGCTCTGCGCTCTATTGTCCTGCGCCCGATTGCCCTGCACTCTAATGTGCACGCTCTAATGTCCGGTCACGTTTGATATTTTATATCGTTGGAAAATGACTATTTTTAATATCTATTTCCTGCCTGAAAAGTCTAATTTTTCAGTGAATTCAACATGTTTTCATTCAGGCAAACTAAAATTCAAAAATTAGGCAAGCAGCAATGAATTGAATGACTTTTTCAGACAGAAGAACCTCTGCTATTGTCCCACGCTTAATCATTTTCCAAATGCAAAAAGTAATCTTCACGAAAGTCAAAAATTCTGAAGGAACAAAAAACGATTTTGTGGAAATAATCTAGAAAAATCTAGCTTTTAGTAAAATATGTGGAAAAACAACACAAGGTCAAACATTCATCCATAACATGCTGATATTTAAAGGCTATAAGCCAGCGTAAGCTAGGCCGACATTTTCCAACTGCACAACAGAAATGATAACAAGAATCATATGTGATTTGAAATCGGGCACGTAGCGCCCGAAAATTTTCGATATGTTTTCTTAAAAATGCATAACAATGCATCTCCACACAGGAAACTCACCCAATCAAAAGGATCGTTAGGCTCTAATTTTTATAAGCCATGTTGGCTTGTGCCAGAGGTCCCCAGGGTCAGATTTGTCAGGTAGAGGTAAAGTTGAAAACTTTCGGGGGTAGTGTAGCTAAATGTTTGCAAAACACTTCATTTTGTCTAAAAATTAGGCAACCAGTGATCAATTTTTAGGGCTTTAGGTGGGGGTAATACCCCCTCACACCCCTCCCCATGGGGCTGTCTGGCTTGTGCCCCTAAATTTTAAGGAGTCAATCAGAATTTTTAGAAGCCATGGCTCCTAATTAACTTAAAAAAACCCCCGACCAGCCTCAATTTTTTTCGCTCGCAAATATGAATGCTCTATACAGCCAAAAACATTTTGTTGATTAGTCTCCAATTTTCTAGCATAAATGAGGAGTTTGAATGTTTTCTCGAATATTACCCTTTGTTGAAATGAGACTTGGGGTTAGACTGAGAAATATAATGAATGGATTAGAATCACAAATAGACCCAATTAATTGCTCGCTAATTCACCTAATCAGGCTGAAACCTTAGGTAGAATAAGTTTGCAACAGTTCGGTCAGTCTCAAGTTGAACAAACAATCACCTGCTTTCATTCCGAGGAACTGCAGAAGATCAAATAACTCTCTGAGCTCAAGTAACTTCAAATCAAGGACAAACTGAGAAATCAGGCCGAGAATTGAGTTGTAAATGTAGACTTGCATGCTGGGTGGCTCTCCAGAAATCCCGGGTCTAACCTGCATTCCCTTTGCTGCGAGATCTTGATCAAATGTCCGGATGGGGGACTTTGTATTTTGGCGATAAACTCCACAATAATAACAATAAAATTATTATAAATAATGGCCCTCAGGCCGCCAATTTCTACTTTGATAAAAAACAATAAACGAGAATGACCAAAAACATAAACAACCAACACTTTTATGCACAGTGTCTATGCAAATCGGCGTTGACACAAATTGCATGGACTTTGGCTATTTCTTCGCAACCTGGAGATAGACTATGTCCATCCCCAACATTCCTCGAGCCTCGAAACTAACCAACAGGAGGTTAAAAAGATTCATAATACGCAGCGATGACAATTTTGGAACTTTTCAGAACCTAATACAGTCAACCCGGCTTTCTGAACCTTTCTGGTCATTCTTGCCCCCTTGCGGAAAGCTTTCTGAATGAGCACTCTCTTACATCAAGTCTTTTTACCAGGCATACCGGAATGTCCACAA
The DNA here is from genome assembly GCA_963922205.1 of Romanomermis culicivorax. Taxonomy (NCBI): domain Eukaryota; kingdom Metazoa; phylum Nematoda; class Enoplea; order Mermithida; family Mermithidae; genus Romanomermis; species Romanomermis culicivorax. The sequence goes on along the minus strand of CAWUHX010000013.1, from coordinate 1,690,288 downwards.
GGTCGTCTGGGTGCGCTACCTCTTGGTCTGGACGCCGATGGATCGATGACTCTGCATCGGCTGGACTTTGCTGGCCTACCACTGAATCCACTTTGACCTGCACTAGGGCCGAGGGTCTTCAGTTGCTGAACTTTGATCTACTTCAATAGGATTTTCCTCTATTGATTCTGCTATCATCTGATTATGGGTCCCAACTATTGGAATCACTTTCTTATCAGATGTTAACAAATCAATATTCTTCTTTACACCCATCATTGTTATTGAACCTTTTCCAAAATGTATTACCATATTGACCATACAGGTGACGGAGCTCCGAGGTCTGGGTGGGGGGGTTGGAGCACTTTTTTGGGGCCAGCGGTCAGTAATTCCGAAAATTTTGGGGGGAGGGGTCCCTTAAGAAAAAAATTCGATTTTTTTGATGAAAAATGTCCGAAAAATGGTTTAAAAAGTAGTAATTTTTGTCTAAAAATGATAAAATATGTACTTATGGGGTGAAGCACCATGAAAATTGACGTTTTTGAAAATTTTTTGTTCAAAAATTGACGTTTTTCATGGGAAAAATGACATTTTTCAGTATTTTTCCGACTATAACTATGGGGGTCCTTAGGGCTAGCTATAGGATTGGAAAATCCTGGAAGAGGGGGGGTTGTCCAATGGCTCCATATGGTCGACGATTTCTGGGGGGGGGGGGATCCCATAGCACTCCCCCCTAATTACATGTATGGTATTGACTTCCTGATGTGCTAGGAAGTCTGTTCCCAATATCAAATCTTCTGCGGACCCTGGTATTATGATAGCCTTAACCAAAAAACGACCATAATCATATTTCATTTGAAATTGAACATAACCATGTGCACTCATTGGCCACAGTGACTTTCAGGATCTTAGGGTACGCCGTATACTCCAGTCCAAGTGATTTTTTCAAGAAATCACCTGACATAACGGAACACTGAGCTCCCATGTCAATCAGTGCCTTTGCAGTAGTGGAACACACAGTTACTCTGATGAGAAATGGCTGCATTCTAGGGTATCTAGCTAACATATCCAGTTCCTCTGCAGTCGCCTTTCTACCATACTCAGCACTGCATTCCATCTCCGGCACATTTTCCTCCTTTTCCATGGCACAGTTATGTAGGCCACACAACTTCATCTCCATCATCGGTTCTTGCTGTACACTATTAACACCACTAGTCGACGGTTGGTCTGTCTGCCCAGAGGCTTGTGACTGACTTAACCTTCTGTGGAGTCAATAGAGTATTTGAACTCTGATTTGGGACTGCTGGTTGTTGGACCATTAGATTTGGTCCTGGTAACATCAGCTGGGTGGTAGCCTGTAACAATCTCATCTGCTCCCTGAGCTTCTTCAACTTTACGTATTCCTGGAATTCGGCATATTCTTGAGAACTTTCTGCCTCATCCTCAGGAAACGAAACTCGATAAGCTCCCCTTTCGCCTTCCTTACCAAAACTTCTTCTATTTCCTCTGAAATTTCCTCTACCTCGGAAATTTCCAAAACTTCCTCTGGGATTACCTCTTCCATTATTTCCACCCCTTCCCTGATTTTGTAGACCCATATAAAAAGTCAAAATTCTACAATCAATGGTGTTGTCGGTGTTATTTTTGTGGAAAGTACACCATTTTTGCTGCTGAACCTCTTGTTGATTTTTTGTTTTTACTTCATCAACTTTCTGAGTTAAAGCAGTTATGGCTTCCTCTTAGGCTTTGGCAAAGTTCGTAATTTCTTCATAACATTGTGCCATTTTAATAAATTCCTTAGATAAAGCCACCATGAGGGAGTCTTTTTTTTGTGCCTTAACAGGCTGTTGCCAAGGCATTATGGCCTGTTGTGGAGGTACTTCAAGTACTTCATCATCTGCTATATCTATCCATTGATTTTGCAAAGATTGCATCAGAATTTGCTTTTCTGTGTTTGGTCTTCTAAAGTCCTTATTGCCTTTTTGGGCACTTTCATAAGGCTTTTCGATTACATTCACATCGGCTTGCTGCTCCTCAACAATTTCTGTTTGTGCCGTGTTTATCATCATGGGCTGCTCTCTTGGCCCAAATGTTCTAATTGCGCTTCTGTACTTTAGCTCTATCTCATAGACTGCTTGCAAAAGATCATACCAATTTTTGAATTTTGCTATGTCTTTCTGCAGTTCGAATTGATAAGTTAAAGAACTTCTATAGAAAAAGGTTTCAATGATCACTTTATTTTTAAAATCTTTACTTTCACTTTGATAAATGAGATTCACATGTGCTCTAACCCTTTTCAAAAATTTGGTTGCCGCATCATCTGGCTCCTGCTTAATATCTAACATATCTCCTTTGAGCATATCCAGGTTACAGTCTCGAGCACAATAATTCAAAATTTTGTCTCGGGCTTCCCTATATGTCATTGATTCTTCAGCCAATTCTTTCCGCAAATCCCTTGACAATCGGGTTAATGCTTCTAGCTTCACCTCATTGGGAGTACTCTTTCAAAACTCACCTTCTAGCTCCACTAGAAAAGCAAGAACTTGTCTACTTGGCATATCTGATTGCAGTAATTCCATTTTGACAGCCCTTTCAATGTCATAGACAGTTGGGATTACCTGAGCTGGATTGACCCATAAAGCCGGATCAATCGGAATCATTGTAGGCATAACCAGCTGCCTGACATTAGGGTTTTCTCCCCTAATACAACTGCTTTGTTGTGACACAGTTGGATTTATCAGACTCAGGTTTTTTACGCCTTCGTCAAAACCACAACTGCTCACTCTCTGCTCCACTCTCGAGGTAGTGGGCAAATGAGGTATTTACTGCTCTTTAGGACCTAGACTTGACTTTTGGTCTTTCCATCTACAGTCATTCTAAAGAGTGATACCATCATTTTGCCACACCAACTCTTCCTGGGTTTGCTCAAACTTCAATGCACCACCTTGTTCCATGCAGCCAGCATTGCTTTGCCTCGGTTCATGTGCCTTACTGGCTTTCTGTGAACTGTTATTAGCAATGTTGGCAAGTATGCTATCATAAACATCCAACCTGTTCATGATTTGGTCCAGTTTATCCTCCAATGAGCTTTTATGAGGATTTTTGCGATGTTCCTCTGGCTCGTTATCCCAATACAATCGATGGTAAGTATCGAATAATTGAGCAGGCATATTACTTGGCTGGTGCTGCTGTTGATCCACTACCAGAATGTTCATCGTTGGTATTGGACACAGGGGTCCACTAATGGGTGGTTGTAATAAATCCCCTCTCCTCGGGAGGTTAGTTGATGAAGGAATTTTAAATATTTGATCTTCATTCGACGATAATGTCCTCCCTTTCAACAGCGGACGATGCCGTAGGTATGTTACCTTCATTTTCCACCGATAAAGGCCTGTGATCTGAGCCATTGTCTTCTTCAGCTGAACTTTCAGCTAAAGTCAAGACAATTACTTTTCCACATCAGGGTCCTTTTTCCCCAGTGATGTTCTGGGCAACCCCGAACTCTTGAGGCCACTTAGGTGGTCTTTACTCATTTTGAAGGTTTGCCTTTGATTTTCCTTTACACCTCTGGTTTGCCTCTGATTTTCCTTTACTTTGAGTGTCAGAAGCCACCACTTGTTGAGATGAGACTTTGGTTAGACTGAGAAATATAATGAATGGATTAGAATCACAAATATACATAATTAGCTGCTTGCTAATTCACTTAATCAGGCCGAAACTTTAGGTAGAATAAGTTTGCAACAGTTTGGTCGGTCTCAAGTTCAACAAACGATCACCTGCCTTCGTTCTGAGGAACTGCAAAAGATCAAATAACTCTCTGAGCTCAAGTAACTTCAAATCAAGGAGGAACTGAGAAATCAGGCCAAGAATGGAGTTGCAAATGTAGATTTGCACGCTGGGTGGCTCTCCAAAAATCCGGGGTCTAACCTGCATTCCCTCCGCTGCGAGATCTTGATCAAATGTCAGAACAGGGGACGTTGTATTTTGGCGATAAACTCCACAATAATAACAATAAAATTATTATAGATAATGGCCATCAGGCCACCGATTTTCACTTTAATAAAAAACAATAAACAAGAATGACCAAAAACATAAACAACTGGCATTTTTATGCACGGTGTCTATGCAAATCGGCATCGACTTTGGCTATTTCTTGGCAACCTGGAGATAGACTATGTCCATCCCCAACACTTTACAATCTAATTGAAACATTGACTCTGACATAATAATTTAAAGGCTAAATTAAAAGTTGAAGTTGAAAAACTAAAAGAAACGATCTCAAATACTCAATGATTTTCAGCAATATCACTTTCAATGTGCATAGTCAAATAAGAAAACTCCCCGCAGCGCGGCAAAAAAATTTGACAATTTTCCTCTACTTTTCAACACAAAATATTTGTTTTTCCACAAAATTCCCTGTGTTTTCCAGGTTTTGTATGAACCCTGTCCATACATGAAAACGAAACCAGATATTATTGCTGTTCTGATATATGCAGAATCGACTGAGTCGAGTGATAGAAATTACGAAAATTTTATAGTTCAGTAAAGTAAAAAATTTGAAGCAGATAATGGACTACCCAGACGACAGAAACAAATTAACTAGACTAACTGCCAGAATAGTAAAATAGTCTGCTATCTAGTTACACTTATTTCGAAGAAAACCATGAAGTCCGCAATTGAACTTTATGCTGAATTATACAGGATGATCAAAAATAAAATAAAAACAGATCCGGATCGCCTATAAAGTCAGGAGTAGCAATCATCAGGTAAGACAACCTAATCTAGTTCCTTACCTTAAAATTTCCTATCTAATCTACAGTATACCATGAGCTGTACTCATTCTTAGTGAACTAATGTTTTTATACGCCAATTTGTAATTCATTTCCTATTAATTGAGTAATCAAGAGGATACGGCTATTGCAATATAAGCTCACTGTAAAAATGTTTCAATCCCAATGAAAACTGAACAGATTGAACACTGAACTTTCTGGAGTAGAATGATTAATTTTGGTAATCATTAATAAATGAACCACAACTTTTTAAACTGAGATCTGCAGAATAAATCGAATTTTTTCAACTAGTTGAGACTCATTGCGCATTTCTTCTTTTGAAATAGACTTTTTTCAGCGAAATTTTTCTTTATATTTGTGGATTTTTCTGGAATTCGGGAGAAAATAATCCATGAAAAACAACACACGAATTGATAATTTTTCATTAAACTCAAAAACCGAGTACTCTATGAATTTCGAATATGCGTGAAAGGGTCTGGATAACCTCCAAAATTCAAGTGATTTCTTTTCGATTCATGAAGCTATAATTACGGTAAGTTTTACTATCGAACGCAAAAGACCGGTACCTCGTTTCTGTAGTAAGATCGCATTCTAGGCCGTCTGGTTTTCTCGACAACTCTATACATACCATTGATTCACGTCGCAAATCAGCGTACATTTTGGCAACCTTGTCTTGATCCATCTGATGAAGTTTTGGATGAATGTTCTCCTTAGCGTACATAATATATTTCCTTAACAATTCCTGAGGAATAATTTGAACTTCGCTCAGATCGACTTCGTCGATATGATCCTATAAATCGAAATGGCATAAATGAATAGTAAAACACGACACAGAAAATCTTAATTACCGTGTTTTCTGATTCTGTTCCATCACTTGTAGCTTGATCTGGATGATGTTTCATGTGACTTTTACAAACAAATCGTGCCATCCGTTCATCCTTGACAAATGTAAATGGCAGTAATAATAAATATTGCAGCATATAACCAGTATGCCAGCTTTTAGTAAATTCAAAAAAGTTGTGCTGCGTTGGAAACATACGCAAACATTCAGGTTTGTACTCTGGAAATTTTTTCAGGGTAGGGATTCCAACATTTTTTAATATATACGAAATTCAACCTGGTATGGTCAGTTTGGGACAAAGCTCCGGGAAAAAATCGATTTTTAGTTACTTTAGGCTGGAAAAATCTCTGAAAATGGATAGTTAAAATAGATAATTTGGACTACTCATGATCAAAATTTATTTTTGAACACTCATTTTTGTATTTTCTTACTCATATGAATTATCAATTTTGGTATTAACCGTGAGGCTGATGCATAAGAGAAAAATAGTATTTTTGCAGTTTTGTTTTTAATCTACACATACCTCACCCAACGCACTTTTTACAAGCTTTGCTGCATCTAATGCTGAGCCAATAAAATCACATATAACATGTTGTTGGGGAGGAAGTGCCATATGAACCATTCCGAAATGCCCGCCGTGTGGTTAGCTATGCGATGATTTCCAGATTTGCCAATCATATAGCTGTCTTAGGACTAGTCAAGGCTCTTTTTTAGCACCGTGCTAATGAAAACAGAGCTGTGCTAATATGAATTCCAGACTTTAACACGCGTGCTAATGACTGAAGATGAGAAAATTTTAAGAAAAGTTCGAGAAGAAAATTAGATAGAAGATATCAATTAATTGTGGTGAAAAAATAAAAATCGTCATTTTCTAAAATTTATTCCATAACTTCCACAAAATGAAAAAATCAACCTGAATGCTTTCTTTTTCATCGAAAATCCTTCTGAAAGTATCAACATCAAGCATGATTTCATGAATCGACAATACAATAGAAGCAGGTTATTAGAATCGACAAACTCACACATTAGTTTCAGACCAACGATTATCATTTGTCAACAGTGTTTTTTAGCGGCACACCCATTTGCGGTGCCGCTAATGGCAGTTTGGCTCCATTAGCGCAAAAAAATTTTATTAGCGCGCAGTGATTACTTTCTTTAACATTAGCCGTCAAGTTATTAGTTATTGCATTAAGGATTATTGAGAATGTGTTATTGTAAACTTATTTCAAACTAAGATAACACTTCTTATTTCAGGATATTATAAGCATTTGGAAATGATGAAAATAATTTTGGATATGGTTATTATTGTGGAAAAAATTTTTGGGAATTCGAAACCAAAAAAATGAATTTTGGTGGACTTTAAAAAGTCAAAATCTCAAAATTTTCTGGGTGTAATAACCATTATTTTCTATCAGGTGCGACTGTCAGCATATCTACTTCCTCTTACCAATTAATACTCAACAGTTTTCATCAATCAAGTTAGCTCGTATCATTTTCTTATTGTCAACAGTCAGTATTTCGTCGAAAATAGAAATTTTTAGGAGAGATTCATTTTCCAGCGTTTTAGAATATAGATTATTTTAGAATTTAGAAAACTCGAAAGTTTTCGCTTCATCAGTTGCATTTTAATTTATTTCTCAACGTTGTGAAGGTTCATTTTCCAACGGTTTAGAAAGTGAAAATACAAAAATTTTTCCGGCGTTCCGCGCCGGACTAAGAAATAAATAAAATTGAAACATTCTGATCGGAAATACAGAAATGTCAATAGGGGATAAATTCATGAGAACTCTATCGTTAATATGCTTTCTCTGCGCCTGTAGAACACCAATATATTCTTCATCAGCTCACTTAATCTAACCAGAATTTTCTCAATTTTTTTCTTATTTCTGCAGGTTTCTGACTCCAAAAACATCAAAATACTTGGGTATGCTCGTAAAATACATAAGAAAGCATCCGTAGCCACATTATAAACGTTTTTAAAAATGTGGAAAATTTTTGGAAAATGAGGAAAAAAATTTTGGGTTCGGTTTACATCTAGAAAAAATCCTCGAGGGAAAAAACCGTGATTATAAGATACATAATCATTTTATCAATGCAGTGTTTTTTTCTGCACTGCGATTTTCTCCTGTTACCACTGTTTTCTCCCCCGGGCCTTTTCCCCGAATGGGGAAGGGTTCAAAGTTTGTTTCCCTATTTTCCCGAAGTCGCTTTTTGCTTAACAATGATCTTAAACACTTTCTTTATGTATTTTTGAGCTTTTTCAAACCTTTTGCTGTTTTTAGAGCGTTTAATTCATTAAAATTGAAGGAACATTCGAAATTTGAGTTTGATCGAAGTTCAATCTACAAGCATTGTGGAACAAATTTTCCAGCAAACTATCCAAGAGCATAATGACTTTGAATTACACGAGAAATCGACGGTTGAGTTCTCTATGAGATGACAAGTGAGAGCCCAAAAAAGATAATGATGTTTCCGGCGCGGAGCGCCGAAATTTTTTTTTTGGGTATTGACATTCTGCGACGCTGGAAAATCAATTTTCCGAACATTGACTTCAAGAATTAGATTCGAATTTAGTGTTCAAAAGTCGTAATTTCTAGAATATATATTTGAAAAATTTTAAAACCATCAATTTATTCGCAAACTCGAATTTGGCCGAAAAGATATGAGTAAGAAGAGTAGAAATTTCCAAAAACTACTTCCATTAAGCTTTTCGATTGATTTTACTTTAATAAAGGAATAATTGTTTCAAAAAGTTCACAGGCTTGACGTATTGATCTTTGTCAAACAATGTGTCAGGGTAAAAATGTGAATCTTCATTAAATACCAACATAAAATATTGAAGATTGCCAATTAAAACATGAGATAATACGTTTAAGTTGATGAAAACTATTAAAGATTAAATGATAGAAGGTAGACATTTTAGAAGCCGCGCCTGAGCTAGGAAATAAATAAAAATGATTAATAAAGTAAGCGCCGGAAAATTTGGAGATTATGACTTTCTGAAATGCATCCTTTCTGTATCCGATGTGGTCAAACACATGACTCAAAAAATTCTGCAGCAGTGCAGAAATCACAAAAAAAAATTCTGCACGAAACCTAAAAAGTCTGCATTGTGCAGAAAAAAACAAAAAATGGCACAATCAATGTTGGCAGCATTCTTCAAAAGTACCCACCTAAATTTATCATAGTTAGTTCTGAAATAAAAATTTGAATTTTTCATTAGTGCGACCGATGTTTTATTAGCGCCACGCTGAAAAAAAAGTGTTTGTCAACCATGCTAACTGTGCTAAAGAAATATTTTTTCATTAGCACCAGTGCTAATGGGACTCGTGCTAAGGAAAGAACCTTGGGATTTGTCGTAGGGGCCCATAAAATTTTAGGACAATAATAACTACCTTTTAGTTCACTATCTTCAGACTTTTCAGGCGAAAAATTTCCTCCCCTAAATTTTGGGGATGAGCTCTGGACCTCCGAGCTTCGTTACATGTATGAACAAAATTAAACTACGGATCTATTTTCAATAGAATTTCTTGTCCAGAACACTGAAGCTGGGCTAGGTGAATTTTGATTTACTTCAATAGCATCTACATTATCGCGCACAACGCATAGAACGTCGAAACGCGACAAAATTGGTTCAGAGAGATCGACATTTTCGGCGAAAGTACGCGAAGCGTCATAATTTCCGGCGATTGGATTGGCGGCGGCGATTACTGTACAACGAGCTTGCAAAGAAGCGACGATACCAGCTTTCGATATACTAATCGATTGCTGTTCCATGGCTTCGTGTATACTAGTGCGATCTTGATCGTTCATCTTTAAAACAGAATAGAACGGTTCCTAAGAAGAACCCACTCACAAGCAGATTACAAACTATTAAATTAAAATATTTTTTACGCACGTTTGCATCGTAGTATGGAGAGGAATTTCAAAATGTAGAAAACTTCTGAAAGTTTTTCTACATTCGTATAGAAAGATCGTAGGTCGAAACAAATAAGTGCTTCAGATCACTACTTTATAAATAGCTAGTATATTAAATACTTCATCGATGGATAATCATGAAAGCGGATTTTCATGTCCTCAAATTGATTGTGATTTGCGAAATCGAATTTTTGTAACGCTAGAAATGCTTCCTGGCTTAAATTTGATTTACAAATGTTAAGGTTCAAAATTATCGTCATTTTAGCGATCGTTCCTTGCTTTTCGTTATTAACTGGTCATAAAAAATCGTATGTCACGAAATTTCTCGTAGTTTCGCAATTTTCACAAGAATATACAAGCTCATAAGAACCTTATCGAATTCGTCGATCAAACAAACGCCTTTGTCAGCCAACACTAGAGCGCCGGCTTCCAAAGTCCATTCTTTGGTGACCGGGTGGCGCTGAACGTAGGCCGTCAAGCCGACGGCCGAGGCTCCTTGACCGGTCGTCAGAATGGCACGCGGCGCCGCTTGGACGACGTAACGTAAAAACTGCGACTTAGCCGTACCAGGGTCGCCGCACAACAAAACGTTGATGTCACCACGCACTCGATGTTTTTGACCGGGATTTTTTGCTTCGCCGCCGAAGAGAGCCAAGGCCAGGGCACGTTTGATGTCGTCGTGACCGTAGATGAAAGGTGCGACGCTGGCGAATACCTTAGGGTTCATAATTAAGTCTTTAAACATTAAGTGAATCCCCGTTTCAAAAATTTAGGTGCTTATCGTTCCAGCTTGGAGACTTCTTCCTGCACAAGCCAGTCAGTACCATGCGGCAATAACCAGAAGAAATTTCCGCATGTTCGTTCAAAGTCGAGATTAGGCTTTTTTTAGTCATTTTAGGGGCCCAGGCTTTTAAAAATTTGGAAATGGCTCCTAAAATTTTAGGTCTAGGAGCGATTTTTACTTCTAAAATCTTGATTTCTATATTTATAGTTTAGGGAACTACAGTTGTTTTTTATTCAATTTTAGATTTAAAGTAAGTGTTTTGAATCATAAAATCATAAAACACCGAAAACTTTTCCAGCGCTACGCGCCGGATTTCATTCTATAATTCTTCGGACTGGTCTATCCACTGTTTTTCTATGAATCTGGGGTAAAAAAATTTTCGAAAAAGGGAAAAATTGTGGGGTTCGACAAGGAAAAGATGAATGTTGGCGCATTCAAGAGGTCACAATTTCAATTTTTCCAATTTTTTGTAACTGTAATTTTAAATATTGAGTCGAATTTTAATTCATAATTATCATTCGGGAGGTTTCCAGAAATATGTTTAATTTTAATTTTTTTAAACTCGTGAAAGTATGAACATATTCAAAATGATTAAGACATGTTCTCGAACCTTATGTTTATTGGATAAATTATCCTTAAATTGAATTTCCAGCATTTTAAAATAACAGAATCTAAAAAATTTTTGACACTAACGCGCGGGAAAGATAGGAGACAACGGGATGGAATGAGAATAGAAGCTGCATTTTTTAATGCCATATGCCAACAAAATATGCCAAAAATGCCAAATTTATGCAGTGCCAAAAATACACGAAATATCGTTTTTTGCATCCAAAAAATTTGATTTACACAAAGATTTCTTGGCCCATCTTTGTATATGTAGTAAGATACCGGTAGTAGAAAAACGCTGGTTAAAAATAAAATTTTGAACATTAATTTTTTTTAACACGTGTCTTGACTGAATATCCGTAAAATTCAATTATATACATTCCACAGTGTGTCACAACCCAATTTTCTGATATTCTTCAATTAAAAATTTTTGGCTCCCAAACTTTAAATTTGGCTCCTGAAAATTAAGGTCTAGGAGCCATTTGGCTCATGATTTTTAAACCAAAAAAGCGTGGTCGAAATTAAGTAAAGAACGCATAAAATGATAGTGAACTGCAGATTCACGGGAAAATCGTTATATCGCGCATCAGTGTTTTTTTGTACTTTACAAACGAAACGGTCCAGAGTACAAACGAAAATTTTGGCTTCGTTTGTACCGGTACAAACGAAAATTTTAGGGCAAAAAAATTTTTTGTCACTTAACAGCCATTAGTATTCAGTATCTATGGAATTGTTTGTTATGCGTCCCCATCGATAGCGACAAACTAGCAGCTATAGCATAATAATAAAAGCTTTTTGTGGAGTATTTCACTAGTGCATGTTATGTGCCTTATGATAAAGTGTTTTATGTGTCTGAATTCGTAGCCTTCTTATGTGTCTCGTGGAAATAGCCGACGTATTAATATTTCACAGCATGTTTGTTGCATTTTATAACAATTAATGCTTTTTTAGCAATTTTTCGCAAATTTTGGAGTACAAATGGTTTTTGAGAGGTCGTTTGTACCAGTACAAATGGACGGAGTACAAAAAAAAACACTGTCGCGCATCCGTTTTTAAGGGAATAATATTTTTCGATTTCTAACCCAGAACAATATTGCCATTAATCAAGTATGAAAAGTAGTGATCGACCGATGCATCGGCCGATTAGGTGTTAGTGCGTCTGGTGGCCACCCATCTTATAATGTGTGTTATGCAAAAGGTACTTGAGGAGGCATAATTGGTATAACGTGCTTGCTAACTGATAGTCTAATCCTAATCCTAAGCCTCAGCCTAAACCTAAGCCTATTACCACAGGTTCATACTGTTGCCTAAAGTTACTCTAAGTACCTTTTGCATTACACACGTTATAAGATGGTGGCCACCAGGCGAACTGATACCAGCCGATTATTAGGTTTTTGGGCCATCAGCCGATGGTTTATGTTTGCCATTTATAGTGAATAGTTGTGCTTGTTTGCATAAAAATCAAGTGTTCGCATCCCAAATCGATTTCTCGAACAAGTTTTTTTCTGTTTGGCTGTCATAACTATCTCTCGATAAAACTGCGCAGTGTATCCCGTATCACTCAAGAGTATAGACATCTCTCTGATAAATCTAGCATTTTGAACATGGTCAATTTATGACCCTTTTGAGGTACTTTTCCGATATGTTTTGTGTTTATGAGTTAAGTTACAGCTGAGCTACAGCTGCAACTCCGGTGTTTTATTTGAACGAACCCTTTTGTACATGCACAAGGATCAGTCAAAATTTTTTAATTTTTACACAAACCTTCCAGATCAGGTTGTTTCGCACGCTTTCATCCGTGCCGCGCAGAAATGTATCAAAATTTTTACCACACACGAAAATTTTTTCCACTCGAAGCTGAAATCATTTTGAAAATGTGTAAAATGAGCGAAATTGTAGATTGCCAGGAAAAGCTTGAAAATTATCTGGTTTTCCAGCTCAAAACATCATTTTAGATCGTTTGAGCAAAATTAGTAGTTGCTGCTGTCATTTCTGTGATTAGAGCTGAAGATTCATAGATTTCAATTGAATTTTCCCAATAAATGAGATGAAGAACTTCAATTCATGAAAACCATGCACGTTTAACTTTTCCGGTGCGTAGCACCGGAGAATTTTCAAACACAGAGTAACTGAAATGTTGGAAAATGTATTGTAAAGATCAAGCCTGCAGTCAGAAATTTTTTCGGAGGGGGCACACATTTTTTCACTTAATTCACTATAAAATTGGCATTTCTGATTTGACTTTTTCTTGACGAAAAAAATCAAAGGTCATCGTTTCTCAGCTTTTTTTAACACTTTTTTTCTCTAATTTTTTTAACACTTGAAACATTTGGGGGGGCATGCCCCCCAACCCCCTGCCTACAGGCCTGGTAAAGATAATTTATAATACTCTCAGTTCAGATTTTCCCTAGAAGAATGATGGTATTAAATAAATTTATGGAGAAATGTGAGAAAAATTAACAAATTCATATTACTCGTGAAAATTATATTCTCACCATGAAGTGACGAGTTTTACTCACTCTAGCAGAGACATAGCAGATTCATGGAAACAATCATAGATAACTGACAAATGAAACTTGACTTCTTTTTGGCTGTGCTTTAGCTTAGTTATAGTCATACATGTAATTGGGGGGGGGGGGAAGTGCTATAGGAACCCCCCAGAAATCGTCGATCATATGGCTAGCCATTGGGCGACCGCCCCCTGGATTTTCCAATCCAATGGCTAGCCCTATGGTAGCCGTTGGGACCCCCATACTTTTGGTCGGAAAAATACTGAAAAATTCAATTTTTTGATTAAAAATGTCAATTTTTGAACGAAAAATGGTAAAAAATTTGAATTTTCTTGGCGCCATGGATACATTTTTCCGGTCTTTTTAGGGAAAAATTACTATTTTTTGAACTATTTTTCGGACTTTTCTCGTGAAAAAATAGAATTTTTTTCCTGGAGAGACTCCTCCCCACAAAATTTTGGGAATTACTGACCCCCGGCCCCAAAAAAGTCGCTCAACCCCCCCCCCCCAGACCTCGGGGCTCCGTTACATGTATGTCCGAAGGTGCAAAAAACACGGATATCCGGATATAGAAATTTTTCTGGCGCACATCACTACTGTTAACGGGAATCGTTAACGGAAACTCTTATATCGGGTAAGCGGGACCAGATAATATAATGGAGTTTATCCAGATATGGTGGCTCTATGATTGGTTTTCTGATCTTTGAGTGATTTTAAGTTTTGTTCTCTTATAAGTTGCTTCGTTGGATGGCTGCAAGAAGAAAGTATGTCAGATGCCTTGGTTTTTTGGATTATTTGTTGAGGCAACCTGTTTCCGTTGCTCGGATCTTCAAACCAACTGAGCTAACCGAGCAAGGGAAAGGTGCTTTCTATTTGCAACAATTCTTAATTGAGGTAGTTGCTGACCACTCTCAGCACATTGAAAATGTTGCTTTCTGTTTAAAAAATCAAATTTTTGAAAATTTTTATATTTTGAAAAAAAATTTAATTTTAAAAGACTTTTCATTTCTTTTCTATTTTGTGCATATTCGGTGGGCTCTGGTCAATGCATCTGAATCGGCTGATGGGCAAAAAGTGCCCATAGGTCGATCCCTACGAACATACTGAATTTTAAACCTTTCAAGTAGTGTGTGTGAGTAATTTGAAGAACGTAATGAACAAGGTTGAAAATCAGGAAGTATACGGAGTAAAGGATTTACAATCAGCAATACTACAGTGAAACAAGTGAACTTGAGGACTATGACTTTAGTCGAAAAGACATAAATCAATTATAGATATTTTTAATTGGAAATCTTGGAATTTTAACCGTAGAAAAAGCGGAAAAATGTACCTTTTCGTGGTAGAAACCATGTACGCCATAAAGAGATGAACGGAAAAATATATACTATGATTGTCAGAAAATTTTCAACTCATAGGACTCACTTCACCTGTGGAGCCCGATACCCCCCTATTAAATCTGTTTGAGGTATGAAATACATGTTTGGTAGAAAAGAAATACCTAAAAAATGTACAACTTATCGATCATAAGTCTTCGACATATCCAGAAAATACCTAAAAAAATTCAAGCACGGCCAGATAACTCTGCACTGTGTGAAAGAAACTCGAAATGAACGCTTTTGTTAACAACACTTTTTGCAAAAATTCCATACTTGCGTTCGAGTAAATCTCGTCTGGAGGTGTGGAACGAAAGTCGTTAGTATACCAGAAATTACACATTTTTATGATTTTTACATTTAGGACCGTATGACAGAAGGTTGAATAGAACTTTTCAGTGAATAGTGGCCAGAAATATAGATGTTCGCTAAGTAAAACCGTCGCACAAATTTATGCAGTATGACAGACGGCTGCATAACTTATTGCAGGGCTGTGCACAAGCGGGGGGGGGGGGAGCGGGGCGCCCCCGCCATTGAGGCAGCATGCAAACAATGTATCGCGTAAAATCAACATTTTCTGGGGCTATTCAGTAAAAAAAATTTAGTCTGCCCACCATGAAAAAATCCTGCACAGGATCCTGACTTATTATATGCATAAAAGTAGATCTTTCTATCCGTTGATTTTATATAGGATCTTAGCACAAATAACAAAGAACAAAGCATAAGAAAATTCCTTTTCAAGTTTTTCTTTTACAAAAAATGGACGAAGTATAGACTTTCTTGATTTTTTTAATGATGTGGGAGAAGAAGGTATTAAAAATCGTTCTTCATTCCATCGCTCTAATCCTTTTTAAATTTATAATGATCAGGTATTCTTTTTACGGTACCGATTCAAAAAAAGCATTTTACGAGGGCCGATTGATTTATTGAGTGATAGGTTGCCGCATTCCTGGACAATAGGTTCAACTGGATGCAACTCGGTACCAGATGACTTAATTTTCAACACCAGATAGTGTTTTTTTTGTGTGAACCAATCTTAACAGCAAAAACGAGATAGAGGACAAGGAGACAGACCATCAACCACTAAAAACTGGATAATCAACCAACTGACTTATCATGGAAGAATCCGCCAGTCAACTAAGCAATCAGGTTATCAAGCAACCAACTAATCAGAGAATCAACCAACTAATCAGGAAACTCAAAAACCCTCCTTCTAAAACGCACCAGGATGCACTTTATCAAATTCTCTGACTTTTCATGGTTCCAGGCGTATTTTTCCCCCTGACCTTCTAGGTTTTCCATGTTTGCGAGATACACTGACACGTCCTAAAAAACGTGTAGACTCTGAAATAAGATTGAAAATACACTTTGACTGCAGTGTCTATTTTGTACTATACACCTGGTTCCTTACGCCGAGGTTTGCCTTGACAACCATCAAAACGATTTGGCAACCAACCAAATTTTTGGGCTGGCTGGTAGCAGGTAAACCGATAGGCTTTGTCCAGGTGCTTAAAGCGTCGAACCAAACGTCACAATAGTTTGTCAGTGGATACCAGATTTTTTTAGGCCAATTAGGAGCCACGGCTCTTAAAAATTCTGATTGGCTCCTAAAAATTTAGGGGCACAAGCCAAATTGGCTCGTAAAAATGAGAGCCTAACCATCCTTTTTGATTAGGTTATAGGGCTTCCTGTGCAGAGATGCATTTTTATTCATTTTGAAATGAAAAATACCAGAAACTTTCGGGCGCTTCGCGCCGGATTTCAAATCATGTATGATTCTTGGTATCATTTCTGTTGTGCGGTCAGAAAATGTCATCGTAGTTTATACTTATCGCTTTCAGAAACCAGCATGTTATGCATGAATGTGTGACCTTGTATTGTTTTTTCCACGTATTTTCCAAGCATTTTTCTAGATTATTATCACAAAATCGTTTTGCAGCGCTTTAGAAATTTTGGCTTTGGTGAACATAACTTTTTGGATTTGGAAAATGATTAAAACATCATCAGCATAGGAAATAGCAGACGCTATTGCTATTTGAAGAAGCCATTCAGATTCATTGTTGCTTGCCTAATCTTTGAATTTTAGTTTGCTCCACAGAAAACACGTTGAATTCACTGAAAAAATAGACCCTTCATGCAGGAAAAATATATTAAAAGTGTGCAGTTTTCAACGCTATAGAATATCATAATCTAAAATTTTCTTTCAGTGCAAAGCGCCGGAGATCGAGTCCGAAGTAAAATACCTATCGCGCTTTTTTATGTTATATATCATGTGAAAACAATCGCTTTTTATAAATAATTGTGATTGGTAAATTACTGGCTCCAGATGTATAAGATCCGAAATGGATGTAAAGTGTTTGACCTCTTCTGCCAATCAAAAGGTAAAAAGATCATGATCGGTCATCATCAGTTGCTGTAGAATGTGCTGAAAAAATGCATTTCCGACATTTTAGAGGCCTCGAAATCAAAATTAATATCGTCTCATGAATATCGTCTTAAAAAAATATTCTTCGATGTTTAAATAATCACCCTTTCAGCCAAATTTGGATCTTTGCTCAATTGTTGGATTTCTTTCATATCTTCGTCCGTTAAGTTTGACAAGGAAACTTTATCTTCTTTCCGCCAAATATAGTTAGCTAAAATTGTAGTTGAAAAAGTAGGAAACCCGTTCTTCGTATTCAACGATCCGTCGTAATTGTTTGTGTATATTCCGGTCAATTCCTTAAAGATAAGTTAGAACTTAGTAATATCTGTTAAAAACGAGTCTGTAAATATTCAACCTACAACTTCATCTCCTGGTCGACAAGAATCACACAAATCGCCTAGCAAGATAGCTTCTTTTGAGCGAGGTAATCGTCCAGCAGCGATTTTATTCGGGCTTTCTTGAACAGTGATTCTTTGATAGTTGTGATAAATCGTCTAAAAGACAGTAAATAATGCGGGTGACCAAAACAGGTGCACCTTCGTATTGAAAATAGCAAATTATTTAGAACAGTACTCTTGTTAATTTATCATTCACTAGCTCTTTCTAATTAATTAATTAATCAATAAATTAGTCTCAGAGCATGATTTTTGTTTTGATATAGAAACGCTTGACACCCGTGATTTCGAAAACTTTAGCATCTATACTCTGAGTTCTTCGAAATCTACAAAGAAACGATTACGTCAAAAACTGGAAATTTTACAAAGAGGCCGATATTGACGTGGAAAATTTTCGTAACCTATGTTCGACCTCTTCATCGATTTGATCTTCGAAAGATAAATTCAGAACCATTCACAAGCTATGTTCCGACGCAAACTTAACAGAAATCAGGTTTTTTAGCACTGTGCTAATGGAACCAAAGTCGTGCTAATGGAAATTTTTGGACGTTAGCATGCGTGCTAATGACTGAAAGGAAAAAATTTTTGAAAAAAGTTCGAGAAGAAAGTTCAGAATATCACAAAATTGTGGTGAAAAATCAAAAATCGACATTTTCACGAATAACAACTTCGTCAATATCCTCATTCGCTTCGCCATTTTTGCATAGTGAATGACTGTGGCTCGAATCTGAATTCGTTTCGGTTCTAACCTCTTGGATATTACTCAGGTAATTTGAAAACAGCTATTATGACATATGTTGAAGTTCAGGCAAATCAGTGATAGTGAGTAGCAAATATAATTGCACGTTTTCTGAAAAAATCAATCGAGAACCTGTATTGAAGTGGGTAGGGTTCAAAAGCGCAGCGGGTTCAAAAGCGCAGCAAAAGTTTCAAAAGCGCAGCACATGTAAAAAGTTCAAAAGCGCAGCAGTGCTGGCTATACCCTAATGTTAAAAAGTTCAAAAGCGCAGCAAATGGTGGAAAAGTGTTTCAAAAGCGCAGCAAGTTATAAATTTTCACATGCTATGTGCTTCAAATGAAATATTATTGAATTTTCATTGACTACGAAGTAACCCGGTCAAATGATACTCGTACAATGAACGCATCTCATTAACATAAAAAAAATTTTTTCGGCGTCCATCGCGATTCCAAAAATAGATCATGTATAACTTTATGCAAATTAAACTGCCTTTTCGAACTGAATTTTTGAAAACTCAGTCACTAAAAACAAAGAAAACAAATCAATAGAAATTTTAAAATGCATACTTTCCAGAAGATGTTACAGAGCATTAGGTAGATTAGGGTCAAAACTAGGATTTTCTTTTTTATTTCTGTTAACATACTCGTATTTTCCATTTAATTACATTTACGTGCATTTTTCTGGCCCTATTTCTGTTTCACTTCACCGTCTCTCTGCTCTTGTTTTTCCGTCTCATTATTCTGCATCTTTTTCTGAGTAAACACACTACAGGCCTTGATTTGGTCAAAATTTTGCGACATGCTATACAAAAAATATGTTTGAAAGCATGTAAAAAAGATACTGAAAAAATATCATTTAATCTCATTATTCTGCATCTTTTTCTGAGTAAACACACTACAGGCCTTGATTTGGTCAAAATTTTGCGACATGCTATACAAAAAATATGTTTGAAAGCATGTAAAAAAGATACTGAAAAAATATCATTTAAAAAAGGCGGTTCCGGGACATCCCTATAGTTCAGTATGTCAATGAGTACGTCAATAAGTCTTTAAGACACCCTCTATGATGAACTAGTAAGTCCAAAACGAACACAAGACAAAAAAGACTGACTACTATGCACTTGCTGCGCTTTTGAAATTTTTTGCTGCGCTTTTGAAACACTTGCTGCACTTTTGAAATTTTCGGCTGCGCTTTTGAAACACTTGCTGCGCTTTTGAACCGGCTGCTCTTTTGAAACAGGCTGCGCTTTTGAACCCGCTGCGCTTTTGACTCCCATTCATTGAAGTTGCAGTGCAGTTCCAGATACAATGGAAACATGTAAACTTTTATCCAAACAGAATGCGAATTTAACGTTTCATAAAAGTATTACTGTCAAACTAACTATTGAATGTTTACTTTCGGTCAACTAATCAAGTAAATAATGTAAGGATAATCTGATTTAATTAGAACATTATGAGAGACTGATTCCTTTTATAAGTACCAACATCAAACATGATTTAATGAGTTAATACAATAAAAGTATGTTATCAGAATTGACAAACTCACACATTAGTTTGACACCGACAAAGTATTATTTGCCAACCGTGCTAACTGTGCTAATGAAATATTTTTTTCATTAGCATGAATGCTAATGGAAGTCGTGCTAAAAAACCCTGACAGAAACTGAAGTATACAAGAGAGCTTCGTAACAGAAACTAGGAACGAGTGTCCCAGGTATCGGTAACGGCACAAAAGTGAACCGGTACCGATACCCCTTTAACATGTGAGAACGTGTGATTTCTAATTCACGTAGAACAGTAAAATTTTGCTTCATAGTATTTTTATCATCATTTTGGGAGCTTATACGATATTAAAACTAACTATTTTAGCGAAAATCTGTAGAGATTTGAAGATCATATAGGGAAAATATAGTTTAAATATGATTAAATTTACGAGAAAATCCCGATTTTACTATTCTCCAGTTTCAATTTCCTTCTTATCAGAAGGCTTTTCCCGAAGAAACTGAATTAATTCGATGCATACAAATGTAAATTAAACAAGTGTTTTCTCCTTTGAGGTGAGAAATGTGGTATTATAACATAGGCTTTTCGGGGATCTTTGTACATGAACAAAAGGAGTTCGTACAAAAAAATTTAAGATCGTAAAGCGAAGGAAAAAACTAGAATCTTTTGGGCGAGACACATCTATCAGGAAGCGTAGAGAAAATCCAACGGTATAAATATTTTCGAAATATTTTTTCAATAAAAACACTACTCATGACAATCCTAATCGAAAATTCTCTGACTTTTCTAGGTATTCAAGCATAAAATTTTTCCCCTGACTTTTCTAGGTTGCTGCACACCCTGTGTAATTGAGATTTTTATAAGTGAAGTATTTTCTAACGTAAAGCGCTTTTTCAAAGCTGATTCAGTTTAAAAAGCCACCAGATTACACTTGGACATAAGGAAGAAGTACGTAGATTTATCGTCAGACGTGTCGGGGATGGACATAGTCCATCTCCAGGTTGCGAAGAAATAGCCAAAGTCGACGCAATTTGTGTCGATGCCGATTGGCGTAGACACTGTGCATAAAAGGGCCGGTTTTTTATGTTTTTGGTCATTCTTGTGTTTATATTTATAAGTAAAAATCGGCGGCCAGACCGGCCATTTATTATATTATTATTATTTTATATTTTGTGGTGTCAACGCCCAAATGCAACGCCCCCAGCCTGGACATTTATTATCGATCTTGCAGCGGAGGGAACGCAGGTTAGACCCCGGATCTCAGTAGTGCCACCCAGCGTGCAAGTCTACATTTGCAACTCCATTCTCGGCCTGATTTCTCAGTTCGTCCTTGATTTGAAGTTACTTGAGCTCAGAGAGTTATTTGATCTTCTGCAGTTCCTCGGAACGAAAGCGGGTGATCGTTTGTTGAACTTGAGACCGACCGAACTGTTGCAAACTTATTCTACCTAAGGTTTCAGCCTGATTAGGTGAATTAGCGAGCAATTAATTAGGTCTATTTTTGATACTAATCTATTTATTATATTTCTCTATCTCAACTCAAGTCTCATTTCAACACATGATTAGGAAAGAAAAGTTAGTCACAAATAAAGGTTACTAGTATACAGAGTCATAGTCAGTTAACAATTAAATCTTAAACGGTAACAGCGGTATGGGTGTGATCAACCATAATTTTAGGACAGCCGTATTACTACTTTGCACCTGTGTATAAGTGCAATGAATAATTTACAAGTGAAATACAGGTATTTACAGTTTGTCCATTTCGTCCTGACTCATTATGATAGGAGTAAAGTAAAGATCGGAGAATCGGATGACTGTCTAGAATTTTAGTCAATAGCATCATAACTATGCACAGGTACAAGATCGAATATTTGAGCTCGTGAACTCTTAAAGAAATCGCAGCTCTAATTCAGTAGAATTCACACCACGATGTTGAGAAATCAATATCTCTGGAAAAAAATTAATTTCATTTGAAATCGTAGTCCGAATTCATGTTTGCTACCATGCAAATGAATGTTTATTAAAATATTATTGACAAAGAATATCCTGAGCAACGCAATCTGACTGATTATGATAATTCGAAGATTTACAAAAATTAATGATTAATGGCGGAATGCAACATCAAATGATCATCAAAATCTTATGAATAGGCATATTGTGTAAGTTTGAAAACCCATAAGGTAACTCACCTCCTCAACGTTAACATCGAACGGTCCATTAGATTGACATTCTGGACAGGAATTGGGCTTCACTTCTTGACCGCCGGTCTGAACGAAAGGTCCTATCACGTAACCACATTTTGCGCAATCATATTTTGTCATAGCGAGTTGTGGCATAATGCCCGTCGTCGTCGTCACGACGCCGCATGTTTTAATCAGCTGATTTAAATGAATTTGACGCAGACTTCTCAAATTTTCTTCTAAAGGTAGATTGGAAATGCGGACGTGAATTTCGCGGGCGATCCTTTCGTACTTGGGGTACAATTTGAGGACAACTTCCTTTGCGGCCTAGGAATTTACATTTTAAAGTGTTCAAAAATTCGAATGAATGGAATTCACATTCCAAAGATACTTCATGCAGATTGTTCAAAGGACTTCTAATTTTCTGAAAATCAAAGCAGACTATTCAACTTCTTGTGCAATGCAATTACACTTTCACGATTAATCGAACTTCACAATGCACTTTGACGTAAAATTTCGGCACAAAGATAATTAAAGTTGTTTGGATGTGAATACTCACTATTTATACAAGCTCCACATCATACTAGTGAGACCTCCAGTCGGTTGGGGTAAACCCATAATTTTTGGGAGGTAGAAAGGTCGAAAAAGGCTTCTTCCTCCCAATTTTTCGACTCTCCCAACGCAAGAATTACAGGTATGCTCGACATGTCTCCTCTGGTCAGTCTAAATTCATAATGAAAACCTCCGAGCAGCCAGATTCTACAGGTTGGTACTGAGTGGAAACCTGGAATTATAAACTTTGTAGGAGGCGCACAACTGTAAGAGCTCCGATCAAATAGGTACACACACGATAAAAGACATTTTAAGGGGAAGACGTGGCCGAAATTCCAAAATTTTAGGGGAGTAGGTTAGCATACTTTTCCACCAAAAAATTCAAAAAAACACGCTTGAGGTCAATGAGTTTTTGAATTAAAAACGATACTGAACATTATTTCCAAGCGAAGCGTCGAAAATTTTCGCTCCAAAAAAAGTATTTTTCGTCGATTTCCAACTGGCTGGGAGGTGGATGTCCATAACTGAAGTTGGAGAGGGTTATCAACAACCGCCTACGACTATGAGGAGGGGGCCAGAATGTTGAAATTTTCATTTTTCACACATGAAAATCGTTTGGGAACCAAAGACTCTTTATTGTAGAATTTTGTCTTTGCATCTATATTTATGTTCTTTACAGCGAAACAGTAGTTGAATAAAGGTTTCATTTTCAAAATTAAGATCACACTCGATCATAAATATTAACCAAACATAAAGAAATAGCCAATACTAATAGTATTTCAATAGACAGTTTTTTGCTCAATACAAAGGTTTTGATGGCCGTACAAAAATTCCTTGTACTAGTCTCGTAAATGAAGTTCAATCAACGACTAGGTGTGCGCCGAAATTATGAACTTGACTAAATAATTTTGATTGTCCAGCACTAGAAAACGCAGACACTAAACACAAAATAGTGACCGCGAATAACATCGTTCTTGAAGAAAATGTTTTCGATATGACCTGTTCGCCGTAGCTTAATTTTTGTTTAATTCTTAGACCATTACCTCATTGAAAATTTTCAATATTTCAACAGGAGCTTCGGGTAAGAAGTAGGCCAACTGCAATTCACCTTTGTCGCTTGCAAGGCAGTCAAATTCTACGACTAAACTTTCCTTGTTTTCTGAAACATATAGTTGATACTGCTTAAAGTTGAAGGTAACAAAAGAAAGTGAATTGTTGCTATTTCTAACATCATACGATTTCTTAAATTCTGTATTATTAGAAAATCGCCGAAAAACATGCGTGAACCCATCAATTGATCAAGTAGTAAAAGTGAGTACACATAAACAGCTCACCCTGACACATTGTCCTAATCTTCTCCGCATATTTCAAAACACCTTTTTCGTCGCGGTAGCTCTGCAGAAAACCTTTGAATCGACGTTTAATTTCTTGAGCAACAACGGGTACCTGGACGTGCTCCCAAACTTGCCTACCCCGCATGTTTTCCAGAATGTCAACTCCTTCCATAATCTAAACGAGAAATCCAAGCTAAAATTTTTTGCCTGTTCAACAAAAAAGTCATTCGTACTTCGTCGTCTTCCATAATTCTATCCTCTTCGATAAGCGGCAATCTTTTGCGCCTTTTTCTTCTCCCGCCTTCCGCTGTGTCGGTAGATTCGGCGTCCGTTTCGTCTCAAATAATAACATTTTCATCGAAAAATATGAAAAACACGAAAGTTTGATTACCGTATAACAAATGGTTCTCGTCACCCAAGTGATCTCTCTGATGCATTTCCCGTTCCGCATTTCGCCTAGCAGTCAAGGAGAGGTCAGAATATTCCCCAGAATCGTCCAGAAGATCAGGATCGTAAGTGTCCAACTCGGGAATAGGGCGGTAGTCACTTTAAAAACATGTAATGACTTGAGGACTAAGCTCGCTATAAATTCGATTTAGCAAACAGAGAACTACTATAAATGAGCAAGAAAACTAGTAAAAATCAGTAAACAGATCAAATTCTAACGATTCAACTTGTTTGAAAAAAATAACGAAAATACTCCAAATATTCGCACATTTTCAACTGATATTATCTTTTATCATTAAATATTGAGCTGAACAACTAATTCTAAAATTTTTGCAGTGCATAAATATCCTGAATACATAGAACCAATGAATCAAACTATCCCATTCGGAGAGGTATGAGAAGTCAGAGGTCCTAAACGTAGATCAGTGGAGATCCGAATCTAGGAGAAAATGGGTCCTTCAGTGATTTTCACGGTATCAAACGACCCGTAAGCTTCGCACTAACCCACCTGAAAATGTGATCTTGAGAACCTCGACAACGAATAATTTTAACAGATTTCTCGATCCTGTAACGCATTTGATTTTTGAAAGATATTCTAAATCCTTAGAACAACATTTTTTGCAACCAATGTTCAATTATTATCTTATAGATTGACCATAACATTACAAATATTCTAATTATGCTGCTACACAATATGTAGAAGTCAAAAAAACTGTACATGGGTTACTGATACATGCATTATTTGATTATTTTAATCGATGAATTTCGATAATGAGCGATCTTAAAACTTCTGATCAAAAATACTCGCCATGCACGGAAGAAAGCTTATTGCTCATATGTGTGTATATTATTTACGCTTCCATATTATCGTTGAACAGATCTTCTCCGTCCTCTTCATTTTCTTCGCCGCCGTTATCATCGCGACCGGCAGCGCCGGCGTCTTCATCGCCGTCATCGGCAAAAATCTCCCGTTCAACTTCGTCCAAGTCGTTATTTTCCGTTCTGGCCTCAGATTCGGGGTTTTCCTCTCCATTATTCGCGTCCTCATTGTTGTTCAAGGTCGAGGATCGGCTGACAGCTTCGTCGTCGTCCACAATTACGCGCCGTCGACGCTGGTTGTTGTTGTTGTTCGACGAAGAGCGTACCGAGGAAGGCATAATGAGCCGCAAAGGAAATATGTTCAGCTAAGATGAGAAAAAGCTCTAGAAGTTGACTTGAAATTCTACGGTGCAGACATCCTCAAGGCAGTGTTTTTTTATACTTTACAAACGAAACGGTCCAGAGTACAAACGAAAATTCGGGCTTCGTTTGTACCAGTACAAACGAAAATTTTTGGACAAAAATTTTTTTTGTTAATCAACATCTGTCAGTATTCAGCATCAATGGACTTTGTAGGACTTGTTTGTTATGCGTCCACATCGAAAACGACAAACTAGCAGCTGTGGCATAATAATAAAAGCTTTTTGTGGAGTATTTCACTAGTGCATGTTATGTGCATCATGATCAAGTGTTTTATGTGTCTGAATTTGTAGCCTTCTCATGTGTCTCGTGGAAATAGCCAACGTATTCATATTTCACAGCATGTTTGTTGCATTTTATAACAATGAATGCTCTTTTCAGCAATTTTTCGCAAATTTTGGAGTACAAACGGTTTTTGAGAGGTCGTTTGTACCAGTACAAATGGACCGAGTACAAAAAAAAACACTGCCTCAAGGTCTAGGTTTTAGATATAGGAGTAAATTAAATTTTTTTGCGTGATTTTTCTTTCCTGCTGTCACGTGGGGGTGCTGAGTGATTTGGTAGCTACGTGCTCCGACGTAAATTGTTCTGCTATACATACTACTCTTCTCTTTCTCATTGTATATACGTGGTACAGTCACTAACTCTTGTGCCCCTTACTACCTTAATTTCCTTATTTCTTTTCAATATTCCATAGGTAAAGCAAATGCAAATTACCATACAAGTATTATACATGCACATTCAGCCATGCAGTACATTTGCAAAACTGTAGGGATCTTGAAGATATTGTTCTCAAACTGACCACTACGCTTTTCATAGTCACTTTAGGGGCCTGGGCCAGAGGTCCCCAAGGTCGAAAATTTAGGTAGCTGTAAAATAGTAAATTTTAAGGGTAGTACTCCAAATATGCCGTGACCTTTTTTTTGGTGCCAACTTTTTTGCGGAGGAGGGGGTGCTGTAGTACTCTTACCACTTAGAACTTACAAAAATGAATAATGCCCCTACTTCATGTTTATTACAGTCAGAAACATTTACTATTTCAACTCCATTTTCCAGCTCCCAATCATGCAACTTGAATGCACTAATTATAAGTACAGAATAGTTACACTTTGAAGATTGTCGTGCCAACTGATTCCTGCACTTTTGCAAACATTATTTGAACCAGCATCTTCATCAGTATGGGCTTATTCCATCCCTGATAAGGCTTGGAACAGTGCTTCCAATTCAAAGTCCTGATGCTGAATGTGGCTTTAGTATTATTAATTCCATTACATTATGAACTACGAGTTTGAAACCAAGTACCACTCTTGATCCACGTCAACAGACCTCACATGTTTCAACTCATAGCAGGAGAGTATGCCACAGCTTGGGTAACCATATGCGCACAGAAGACCCAACGCAGAAGCGGGGAAAAGGAATGGAGAGCACGAAGAGGAAGAATTTTAACAACATAATGTTTTTCTTCCCAAGGGGCGATTCTTTGATAAATCACATTACATAAGTCATTATTTCATCTCCCAATTATATATATAATGATTTCCTACAAGTAGTATATATTAATGTGCTGATATCCTTTCCTAAAAATCGCTGTGTATGGCACAGAAGTTGCATACTTTCCCATTATCATTTGCTCAGTAAATGTGTCAAAAACACCGGTGAGTAATTCATCTCAAGCACACATTGTGCAATTTTTCTCGAATTACTATAACCTACTGAGGAAACGATGAGGTCTACCAAAATTTTTTGCTAATAATGAGCTGTTTTTATGGGGGTAGTAAATGAATTTCCAAATCTAAGACGGGGGTAATACCCCCCATGGGGTGCTCTGGCCTGGGCCCCTAAAAATTTGGAAATGGCTCCTAAAATTTTAGGTCTAGGAGCCATTTTGGCTCCTAAAATCTTTATTTATATATGTTTTATATACATTATTTTTATTCAAGTTCAGATTAAAATGAAGTGTTCTGTAGGCTCTAAAATCAGATCAAAAATTTTTCCGGCGCCTGGTGCCGGATTCCATTTTATAATTGTTCAGATTGGTCTATCCACTTTGATTTCACAAATCAAACTTTTTAGGGAAAAGATTTTCGAGAAAGGGAAAAAAATGTGGGGTTCGACGTGTAATTTTTGAAGTCAAAATCAAAACTTTTTCCAACATTTTTGTACTAGCTATGATTTTAAACAAAAATAATTCATTACGTATTCAATTTCGAGTTTAATTTGATGTTTTTCAAACTTTGAAAGTATTGGAAAATCTTGAGTTTTATGCTCAAGATCGCTAGACAATGAATCTTTTTAAGACTTATTACTGCATGATTTAACGTTTCATTTTTTAGTCTTGAATGTTGTTCGACTAGAGCAATCAGATGATAATTGTAATCAGCTAACTAGCAGAAAAATCAGCTTTAAGTCAATGTTTTATAGATTCGGGAGAACTAGCAGAAGTGTTCGGAGTGCTGGAATGATGCAAAATGTACAAAATTATGCAAAAAGTTGCGAAATTTTTTGCACACAATGCGAAAAATTTTAACCTTTCCGCAGCGGAAAGAAGGTCGGGGAAAGAGCAGTGGTTAAGAGCTGTGTTTTTTTGCGCACGGACATTTGCGCTGACTAGCACAAGAGGCCAAAAAATTGTGCCAATGGCACAAAAAACATATTCTTCCTACAAACATACTGAAAACTTCAAAAAGATTTTAAACCAAAAGTTTGATAAAAGTATAGTTACAGCTGCACTCACCGCACTGATAAACGTAAAAATTGTGCCCAGCCCACCCTATTTTTCATTAAATGACGTCAGTGAGATAAGAAAAAAAGAGCGAAATAACGATTTACAATTTAAAAATAAATGGAATGCTGCGAGAATTCAAATATCAAAATAGAATTGTATTTTCCTTTAATTCCGGCTGCGAATTTCTATCTTTAAATAACAACGATGTAAAGATTGACTTGGGAATGCCTATGACAGCTTACTCATGAAGAAAATCGAGCCAGGAGTTGAGTAACTTTTCGGTCAAAGAATTGTGGCAACAATATTAATTTTCCTACTTGAATTGGACACCAAAATGAGAATTCCAATTTCCAATTAGAATCCCACTGAATTAACATAAGAAATTTAGAATTTCTAATCTTCTATGTATCAGTAGTCATTGACAACCTACAAATTTTCCTGCAATGATACAAATATACATTTCGAAGAGAATTCGCTCGCGTTCCGATCAAATAAAAGTGTTAACAAACAAACAAACATTAGTTAACAAACGCTTCGCGCCGTAAATTTTGCGTTTTTAGCCCTTAAAAAGCGTAAAAATCAAGGAAATTTTGTCTTTGACAAGTCAAAAAGTTTGTGCCACTTGGCACAAACGCTGAATTTTTTTTTGTGCCGTTTCATAGTTTTTTGTACCAAAAATCATGTTTTGGCACAAAAAACACTGTTTGAGAGGATCGATGAAAAATCTCAATTTTCGGCGAAACACTGACTGTTGATGATTCTAAAATGAGACGAGGTAACGATTAATTATTAGAAGTTGAGGGCTAAATCGGGCGCGCGTGATAGAAAATAAATAATTATTATATCCATGATAGGAGGGAAATGCCAGATAATTTTGGGATTTTTACGTTCTGAAGTTCATCAAAATACATCCTTCCGGTTTTGAATTCCCCAGCATTTTTTTCCACAATGAGAACCATGCCTAAAATTTCTTCCTCATTCCCAATTTTTTTCCTCAAAAGACCCCATTTGAGGAAACAAAACGGTGGAAGGAACACTGATCATTCCAGAGCACCCCATGGGGGGGTATGGGGGGTATTACCCCCCTCTTAGATTTGGAAATTCATTTACTACCCCCATAAAAACAGCTCACTATAGCAAAAAATTTTGGTAGACTTCATCCTCTCCCCAGTAGGTTATACTAATTCGAGAAAAATTGCAGAATGTGTGATTCTGAGGAATTACTCACTGCTCTTTTTGACACATTTACTGAGCAAATGATAATGGGAAAGTATGCAACTTCTGTGCCATATAGCGATTTTTAGGAAAGGATATCAGCACATTAATATATACTACTTGTAGGAAATCATTATAAATATAATTGGGAGATGAAATAATGCGTTATGTATATGTGCTTAATAAAAAAATCGCCCCTTTGGAAGAAAAACATTATGTTCTTAAAATTCTGCCTCTTCATGCTTCCCTTTCCTTTTCCCCGCTTCTGCGTTGGGTCTTCTGTGCGCATATGGTTACCCAAGCTGTGGCATACTTTCCTGCTATGAATTGAGACATGTGAGGTCTGTTGACGTGGATCAGGAGTGGTACTTGGTTTCAAACTCGTAGTTCATAGTCTAATGGGATTAATAATACTAAAGCCACATTCAGCATCAGGACTCTCAATTGGAAGCACTGTTCCAAGCCAATGTGCAAGAATCAGTTGACACAACAGTCCTCAAAGTGTGACTATTCTGTACGTATAATTAGTGCATTAAAGTTGCATGATTGGGAGCTGGAAAATGGAGTTGAAATAGTAAATGTTTTTTTGACTGTAAAAAGCATAAAGTAGGGGCATTAATCAGTTTTGTAAGTTCGAGAAACTACAACTCCCCTCTCCTTAGCAAAAAGTTGAGAGCAAAAAAAAAAGGTCACGGCATATTTCAAGTACTACCCTTAAAATTTACGATTTTACCCCTACCTAAATTTTCGACCTTGGGGACCTCTGGATCATTCCCGAGCGAGAACTGTCATCAACTTGTTTGGTCGGAAATTATGGGTCATCTATTTGATAAATCGGCAAATAATGTGTCATCAATCGGTTGGTCGAAAAATGTAGTTTACGACTTCCTAACCGCGAGTCTAAGTCTAAGCACCGTTTTTTCTTAAAATGGGGTCTTTTGAGAAAAAACACTTGGAAATGAGGAAAAAGATTTTAGGCATGGTTCTCATTGTGGAAAAAAATTTGAGGAATTTAAAACCAAAAAGATACATTTTGGTGAACTTTAAAAGTTCAAAATATCAACATTTTTCGGTGCTTCGCGCCGATTATGGGTATAGCAATTATTATTTTCTGTCAGGCGTGGCCGTTAGCATATCAACTTCCACTTTACTAATTAACTTTCAGTTTCTATCAGGGTTTTTTTATACATGACCCATTTGCACATGTACAAACGACAGCCAATATTTCATTTGTACAATTTGTACATAGCAAAAATAGGTATAAATATATAACATGTGTTCCACTACATCATGGCCAAAAACTAATAACCGAATCAGTGTAATTTTCAAATTTTATTTATAACTACAAAAAAAAATTCATGAAAATTGAGCAAAAAATGGAAATTTTCGAGTTTCAAGTCTAATTTACAAGCATTGTGGAACAATTTGTCTAAAAAACTATCAAATAGCATAATTAATTCTCATTAGGTGATACACCGATGGTTAAGTTCTCCATGATGACAAATGAAAGCCCAAAAAAATGTTAATCTTTCCAGCGCGAGGCGCCGGAAAATCAATTTTCCAAACATTTATTTCAAGAATTAGATTCGACTTTAGTGTTCAAAAGTCGTAATTTTTAGAATTTTATTATTTGAAAAAATTTTAAATCAGTAATTTATTCGTTAACTCTCATGAACTTGGCCGAGAAGATATGAGTGGAAGAGTAAAAATTTCCGAAAACTACTTCCATGAAACTTCCGAATCGAACGTTAAGAAAAGAATAATCGCTTCAAAAAGTTTACAGACTTGACGTATTGATCTTTCTCAAGAAATTTTCCAATGAAAAACAGTGAATCTTCATTAAATATCAAGATAAAATATTGAAGATTACCACTTAAAACATGAGATAATATGTACGTTTGAGATGATGAAAACTATTATACATTAAATGATTAGGTGAGGGTAGACATTCTGAAAGCCGCGTCTGAGATAGGTAATACATAATAATGATAATTAAAGTTATAACCGGCGCAAAGCGCCGGAAAAATTTGAGATTATGGACTTCTAAAATGCACCAAAATGCATATTTTCTGTACCTTATCCCCAAAATTTTCTTCCCTAAATGGGGAAAGAGCCGTTCGTATACATGTACAAATGACTATACTTCAATTTCGTTTGCCCCAAAGAATTTTCATTTGCCTCCGGCAAAAAAAAAACACTGGTTCCTATCAATTGAAATACTTCGTCTCATTAATCGTTAACAGTAAGTAGTCAGTATCGAAAATTGAGATTTTTCATCAACTCCCTCAATTTTTTCTCTCGGGGTTTGGAATTTCTCAAACATTTCAAATATAAACTTTTGCGTTTGTAGACGATGAAGATTGAAGTCATCATCCTAGGCTGTAATTTTAGAGCTTCTTTTATATAAGAATATTTGTAGCAAAGATTCGTTTTCCAGCGTTTTAAAATACAAAAACACGAACATTTTTTCCCGCGCTTCGTGTCGGAGGAACAAATTAACGGTCTATTAGTGATTTTAATTTTTTTCTCAACGTTCTAAAGGTTCATTTTCCAGCGTCTTAGAAAGTAAAATCCGAAAATTTTTCTGGCGCTCAGCGCCAAACCAGGGTTGGCGGACATTGGGTTTTTGGGTTTTTTGAGCTTTTATTGGTTAGAAAATTGAGCATTTTTGGGTTTTGGAAGGAAAAGATTGATTTTTTTTCCATTTTGTTCTCAAAAATACATGTGTTCTCCTGATTTAAGAATAAATTGAGAGTTGAGCCAACTTAAGTAACTGCATTGCAGTCTTTTCTGACACTGACATGACGACATATTTGAGATGAGGAGATAACACAACACAACTAACCAAATGCGTCGTAAATTTTTAATTCAGGAAACTTTCAGCCCTACTCGATTCGGTTCGTATGACTACTCTGTTGAGTTGAGTTATTCTAATCTAAAAGCTAAAGATTCATATTCAATAAATTAAACTTGTTTGAATTGTTTCTTTGGCATTCGTTTTGGTAGTTTATCTGAATATCAGGCAGATTTTACTGCTCATTACTAGCGAGCAATAAACAGCATTACTTCAACTGCCAAATTTTTTCTTACACCTACTGCTCACAGCAGACTACCCCATGGGGAGGGGTATGAGGGGGGTATTACCCCTACCTGAAGTCCTTAAAATTGACCACTGGTTGCTCAATTTTGGGACGAAATGACGTGTTTAGTGGAAATTTAGCTACACTACCCCCGAAAATTTTCAATTTTACCCCTACCTGAAAATTTTGACCTTGGGGACCTCTGGCTCACAGTCATCAGCGTCTCGGGAGCTGACTGGAGCAGCCCTAAGATTTCGAGGGAGACGGCAAATCCCCTGGAGAGAGATGCAGCTGACAGATTTCTGGGTCCAGAAATGGACAGAAAATAGGCCAATTATGCTGTTTGAATGGCCGTAAGCAATATGAATGTTGAAGAAACATCAAACTTTTTTCAGTTTGCAAAGTTACAATTTACAAACAACTCACTGAATATATGACCTAGGCAAGTGAAGATGAAGAAAAAAATACGTTTCGTTACAAAACGCTGGAGAGCGCCCAAAAATCTACTATGCAATATTGATTGACAGGAGGCAAAACGTGGCCTTCGTTCCGAAAAATTGCCTTGAGAGTACATTTTTTAAGACAAATAATGACAAACAGGCGAAATTTATTTTGTCATGTTATAATCAGGGGTTTTTGTGGTCGTGTCCACTGTTTCATCGGAGCGTAATTTGTCAACATTTGGCTTTGTTCACACCAAGTTGCATCATTGGTCGAAAAAGTAGTCTTCATAAAATTCAATGCCAACAATTTTTTCGATGGTGCAGAGGACATATTTATTTGTTGATCTATTACGATGAGTAATTTATGTATTTTTGCTTTAGAATCAGGAAGAATGATCTAAAAATGTGTTGCTTTATGAAGAACAAAGCTTTAGTGATGTTGCATTTGCTTTATTTTTACTTGATTCAGATCCACAATTTTGAAATATATAAAAAAAACCCATAAAAAACCAAAAAACTCTAAACAACCTCAAATTCGCAACTTTGATAATGGTTTTTTCCTCAACCCTGAACAGATCCCACCGGGCATGGCAAAGCTTACGTACCCGTACTCAGAATCTTAAAAAAAGGGAAATTTTCCAAAATTTTTTTACGATTAACTGAATAAAAAAATGAGGCAAATTAAAATTCAAAAACTAGGCAAACGACTGAGAATTTGGATCTTTTAGCCGGCAAGAATTTCTAGTATTTTCACTCAAAATGTTTTAATCACATGAAAGTCAAAATTTTTATAAAGATCGCACAAAGATTTTGGGAAAATGACAGAGAAAAACGTTGGTTTTCATCAAATTCGTCATCAAAGTCGCCCCTGACCTGATCAAAGTGACCCCACTTTACCTTACAGGATCAAACATTTATCCATAATATGTTGAAAATTAGAACCTAAAGCACTAAACAGAATGACATTTTCCAACCGCGCACTAAAATAATATATAAAAAATTATAATTGAATTGGATTGGAACCGGTGCTCCAAGCACTGTTTTTTTCCACATTTGCACTATAATGTGGAAAAAAATCTGGAATGTGGAAAAAATTTTTGAGGTCTTTCCACAAATGTGGAAGAAAAATTTGGGGTTTTCATCATACCTGTAAGACCTCCGACCAGTTGGGGGGGGGGGGGTAAATCCGAAATTTGGGGGGGGGGGGGGGGTAGGAAAAAGTCGAAATTTTTCCCAAAAAGGCCAAAAAACATACACTTTTTTGAAAATTTTTTTAATTTTTTCCAAACTGGGGGGGGGGGGGGGTTGGGGGGAAATGATTTTGGGTATAGGGTAGGCCGAGTTGGGGGGGGGGGTCCCCCCAACCCCCCAAGTACAGGTATGGTTTTCATATTGAAAAGATGCATTTTAGGAGGTCCCAATCTCAAAATTTTCCGGCGCTTCGCGCCGGTTGTAACTTTAATAATTATAATTATTTATTAAGTAGCTCAGGCGCGGCTTTTATCATGTCTACCTTCATTTATCACTCAATCTATAATAGTTTTAATCATCTGAAACGTAGTATCTCATGTTTTGATTGGTAATTTTCAATGTTTTTATCATAATATTTAATGGAGATTCGCATTTTTCCCTTTTGAGAAAGATCAATACGTCAAGTGTGAAGTGATGCGATTATTTCTTTGCTAACGTAAAGCACTTCAAAAGCTTCATGGAAATATCTTTCGGAAATTTATACTCTTCATACTCATATATTTTCGACCAAGTTCATGAGAGTTTACAAATAAATTACAGATTTTAAATTTTTCAAGTAAAATTCTAGAAATTACGACTCTTGAACACAAAATTGGAATCTAATTCTTGAAATAAATGTTCGGAAAATTGATTTTCCAGCATCCCAGAATGTCAATATACCCAAAAAATTTTAAGACGCCTGGCGCCGGAAAGATTACCATCTTTTTTGGGCTTTCACTTGCCATCATAGAGGACTTGACCATTGATTTTTTCATACCTATACTTGGGGTGGGGTTTGGGGGGGGACCCCCCCCCCAACTCGACCAACCCTGTACCCAAAATCGTCCAACCCCCCGCAGTTTGGAAAAAATTAAAAAAAATTTGCAAAAAAGTGTATGCTTTTTGGCCTTTTTGGGAAAAATTTCGACTTTTTTCTACCCCCCCCCCCCAACTGGTCGGAGGTCTTACAGGTAATGGATTTCTTGTGTATGCTTGGATAGTTTGCTAGAAAATTTGTTCAACAATGCTTGTAGATTTTTAGGCTTTTAACTCGAACATTTCAATTTTTTCTTCAATTTCAATGAATTAACTTCTCTAAAAACACCGGAAGGCTTGAAAACACCGTTTTTTTTTCCTCAAATGGGGTCTTTTGAGGAAAAAAATTTCGAAATGAGGAAAAAAATTTCGGGTATGGTTCTCATTGAGGAAAAAATTTTGGGGAATTCAAAACCGAAAAGATGCATTTTAATGGACTTAAAAGGGTCAAAATCTCAAAATTTTCCGGCGCTTCGCGCCGGTCATGGGTAATAATCTTAACTATTTTCTATCAGGCGCGGCCGTTAGCATATCTACTCCGACTTACTAATTAATTCTCAACAGTTTCTATCAATCAAGTTAGCTCGTTTCATTTTCTTATCGTTAACAGTTCATCACAGGGTTTATTTTGCACACCGCAACCAAATTCCGGGCTGTGCAACCAAATTTTTTCTGCCAAGTTGCACAGTGCAACTTGAGGCCTGACTGCTCTTTTGATAAAGTTATTGGGTTTTCTGTCCGGAGATGCATTTTTTTTTATGCGTTCTAAAATCGAAAAAAAAAGAAAATTTTCCGGCGCTTCGCGCCGGGTTTCAATTAATTTATAACTTTCTATATTATTCTAGTACGCGGTTAGGAAAGGTCATTCTAGTTAGTGCTTAGGGTTCTAAGGTCATTCTAGTTAGTGCTTAAGGTTCTAATTATCATCATATTATGGTTAAATGTTTGATCCTGTATTTTTTTTTGACGAAGTTGATGAAAACCAACATTTTTCTCGATAATTTTCCCAAAATTGTTTGCGATCTTCACAAAAAATTTGAATTTTGACTTTCATGTGATCAAAACATTTTGAGTGTAAATGCTAGAAATTTTTGGCGGTTGAAAGCCGCTGGCCTAGTTTTTGGATTTGAGT
The DNA here is from genome assembly GCA_963922205.1 of Romanomermis culicivorax. Taxonomy (NCBI): domain Eukaryota; kingdom Metazoa; phylum Nematoda; class Enoplea; order Mermithida; family Mermithidae; genus Romanomermis; species Romanomermis culicivorax. Next base: position 1,654,036 of record CAWUHX010000013.1, on the reverse strand, counting down.
TTGTCCCACTGAAAATTCATTAAATTCACCGAGAAATCAAACCTTCTGTCTGGGAAATAAAAGGTGAAAAGATTCATTTTTCAGCGTTCCAGAATATTGAAATCCCGAAGAAATTTTCGGCGCTGCGCGCCGAACTAATTACTCTAGTCTAGTTCAATTAACTTTTCCATTTGGTCTCCAAAACTCAAAAATTGGGTTTTAAATGCCTAAAACCGATGCGGATCGAATGAAATGTCAAGAAAACACTTGGCGATGGTTTTTCCGATAAATTTAAGCAAATTTATCGATTTTAGAGTGAGCAACGCGCAACCAAAATTTTTCCCCAAGTTGCACATTGCAACCTGGCCTGTGCAAAAAAAGCCTGGTTCCATATGTCGCCCAAAATTGAAATTTTTCATCAATTCTCTCAATTTTTTCTCTCGATGCTTGGAATTTTTTAAACGTTTGCAACCTGAACTTTTGCCTTTATTGAAGATGGAGATCGAAGACTGTACTAGACTGCGATCTGTTCATGAATATCTGTTGGAGAGATTTATTTTCCAGCGTTTTAGAATATAAAAACCCGAAAATTTTTCCGGCGCTCGGCGCCGGAATTTGAAACAAATTACAGTTCATCAGTTTGATTTTAATTTATTTCTCAACGTTGTGAAGATTCATTTTCCAGCGTTTTAGAAAGTGAAAATCAAACAATTTTTCTGGCGCTCCGCGCCGGACCAAAAACTAAATAAAATTAGATGATTCTAATCGGAATCACAGAAATGTCAATATAGAGCGGATAAATTCCTGAGATCTCTATCGTTAACATGCTTCACCTGCTTCTGTACAACACCAATATATTCTTCATGAGCTCATTTTTAACTAACGTAACCAGAATTTTCTCAATTTTTTCCTCATTTTTGCAGGTTTCTGACTCCAAATACAACGAAATGCTTAAGTATGCTCCTAAAATGCATAAAACAGCATCCATAGCCACATTATAAACGTTTTTAAAAATGAGGAAAATTTTTGGAAAATGAGGAAAAAATTTTGGGTCCGGTTCTCATGTGGAAAAAATTTTCGAGGAAAAAAAAACGGTGCTTGAAAAAGCTTTAAAAAAACAGTGCGATAAAGCGTCTGTGAGCATTTTTAAGCGAAAAAACGAGGATTTTAATACGAAAAAAAATTTTTTCCACATGACCCCTTTCCACATTTTTTGAAAGAAGTTCGTGGAAAAAAAACAGTGGCGCCAAGCGCCGGAAAATTTTCACTTTTTCCATTTTAGAACGCATAAAAATGCATCTGCGGACAGAAAACCCTAGAACCTGGTATAAGGGCAGTGAGGCTTGAAGTTGCACTGTACAACTGGCCAGAAAAAATTTGGTTGCACTGCTCAGCCCGAAATTCGGTTGCTGTGTACAAAAAAAACTGGACGGAATACGCGCGCGCAGTTTTCGAACTATTTGTGTTATTCGGTATATACTGTACTCAAAACGCATTTCGATCAACATGACAGTCCCTAGGAATAAATCGCCTTGAAGAAATTCTACATACTAATTGCTAAGAAATATCTAGTTGTACAGAGAACAAAGCTTTGAAAAATTGGCTTGTCATGAGTAATCCGTCTGTCGTATAGGAGAAAAAATAATTAGACGATTACCACGATTTATCGCGCCTTTATAGTAAGAAGAGACGTACGGAGCATAGAAGAGCGTGCGGAACGCTTTAGACGAATTTTTTTGACGAATTTAACCCAACGATAATCAAACACAGGAGATTGACGGGCTCATAGAGAGAGCGCTACGTCAATTTATCTGGAGATCTTCGCTCAGGTCGTCAAAGGTTTTGCGGATGCCAAAACTCGGACTGCACTATCTTACCCAATTGGGAGTTTCACCCGTTTACTCAAACTATTTTCCAAATAGTTTTACTTATCCTAGAACACACACTTAAAACACAATTTACTAAAATAAAAATTTGCCGCCTCAAGCTCTCACAATTCTAACACACGCTTGGACACAACCGTTTTGCTACAGTACAAACAATCACAATGGAAAACATTTTCATAATTTCTTAACGATGTAGCCACACCTCTTCTTGGGTCTCATCATGATCTTTCTTTATTCTACTTGCCGATCTTTCACAAAAGTGACACCAGCTTTACAAACACGCCAAATCGCCCCACAACACATCTTATACATTAGGAACAATTATTTGCTTTGTTGATGGATTCTAAATCTTATTCTAATGGGACCTTTTTGCATTATTTTGAAGAGCCCAATCTCAAAAAATGCTTCAATTATCTTGATGTTCTGAAAATTCCTTGTTAAAAATGCTAATCGTAGAGAATACAGCATCCGAACACTGAAGACACACATTCTAAGAAAATTTATTGTTGGGTACCCTTTTGCTGCTCATTTCGCGATCCTGAAGTCGAGATGCAAGTCAATGATGGGCATCTGGCAGGTGCAGTCAAAAAGATCTTTCTCCGGGCTCTTCGACTTTAATTTGCATATTAGTGGTCCGCCCACATTCTGGCAATATTATTATTGTTTTATATCATTCGCATAATGATGGTTACAGTAAGTATACGAAGAGGCCTAGGCGTCATTTGATTGCAGATGTCAGGTAGGAGACATCATTGAGGGTCTCTCCAAGCTCATTCCTGCTGGTGGATATGTATTTTCCTCTGGGAGTCTATGAGGTCCACTCTATGAGGGCCCATTTAGTCATTATTGTTTGTTGTTGCCAGGTCTGGGTGGGAACTATTGCACTAGATCGGAGGCCTACCCAAGGAGTAGTTCTGATTTGTTTCCCAGACTAGCTCTTTCTTTATCACCAGAGAAAAACCTGCACAATATCATCTTCCCATACAGAGAGTTGTAACTACTGTCACATTAAGTAAAATTGGGGCCATGTCACATTAAACAAAATTGGGACAATCACATTGATGGAGGAATCCATAACATATTGATAGAAAAATAGGGCCATGTCACTGTGAGTAACATGCTGTGACCCTGTTGGGTGGCTTGCTGGGTTTTACTTCGGGACCCGGACCCAGCTAGTACTGGCTATAGGAAGGCCTATAGGGTACTCTGGTGCTGTCCTGGGGTTCTGCTGTAGAGTAATGGACAATGCAGTCAGGTCAGGGGTGGCAATCCCTGCTCCCATTCAGTATGAAAGATGGACAAGATCACTCGAGGAATCATGTGATGTAGGGGACCTGATTGTAAATGTAAATCCCCTTTTTAGCCCTAACCTAAGGGGAACAAGGGCCATTCTAACTGAGGGGAAACTCAAGGGAAACTGACTTAGGAGAGGGTTCCACAAATTACACTCTCTGAGAAGACTTACCTAGTCCTGTTTCTCAAGTACGATTCGACTCAAGGGCCTCGGGTCCCTGTTGATTTTTGGATATCAGTTGGCAAACAGGGGAAACAATCCACTCGATTTGGGGATGAGTACTTGGAAGGTGGGGGTGATGCTCTAGTATCTGATAGACAGGTGACAGGAGTAACCAGGTGCTAAGGGCGATGGGTGTTCTCTATATACGGGCCGGGCGGTGGATGCAGTGAATGCAACCAATATGCAAATTTGGTGATTAACCCAAGTCAAATGTGAATATTCAAATTTATTATCAAATAATAATAAGATGATGGGGGATGTGGACTAAAGCATATAGTCAGACCTGAGAGAGAACCCAGAGAATGAGAGTAAAACTAACAAAACATGTCCTTTTAAGGACCTTGTAGGCCTACAGTATGGCCTGGGCAGCTTATGATGCCCAAGCTAACTTCTGCAGCCGAAATCGGTGCAGAAAATGCCTATGGTCACATAGACATTCTCCAGTTCGAATACATTTAGCGTTGGGGACGAGTAACATCCCCATGCTAAACAAATGAATGTCTTTTAATGAGAACTTCCAAACTAGTCACTTTGCGTTGCAAAACATCACCAGTTTTTACTGATAAGAGGTGCACCTGGTGCTCTAATTATGGACATGAGCTTGTAGAGCCTATCTGGCGGAAATTCTGATTAAAGGGTCACACTGTAACCCAAGTGCGGAACAGAAAACAACAAAACGCAAAAAAATGACACACAGAATGCATGTAAAACATAATGAACAAAACTAAATAAAAGTAAGTAACTGTCAAACAAAAAGAGGCAAAAAACATAAAATATCAACACGATGGAAATCATGTGACATTTGTGAAAATTGATCGGCATGTTACATGGCGGTCCTTCGAAAAAGGGCATCCTTGTCCTTGTCCTAGTAGAGGTTTATGCGGCATATTCGTGGTGGTTGATTGTCCAAGGGGTGCGGAAGCTGGAGGTCAAGAGTCCATTGGATTTTCGGCATGATCTGGCTCATTTGGTTATGTGGCAACTGGAAGTCAGTAATGCGTTGAGTTGCTGACATCAATTGATCCTTGCGGTCGGTGATGCATGAAGTTAGTAATGTCAAATGGCCTGTGAGATCTATAACGAGGGGAAAAGAAAAAATTTCAGGGGGCAAGATGCAGGCTATTGCCAACATGTGCCTGTGGTATGAGGCTATACCCTTGTTAAGATGCTCTGATGGCTGCTGATTCTCTTCTTCACACTAATGATCCAGCAGGGATCAAAATTGGGTATTGGGTGAGGGGCAAGGGGGTCCTTTGAAAAAGGATCCATAAGCAGGGACAAAGAAGAGAAGAGCATCTTGAAAGGCATTGGTGAAATGACATTTGACCTCCATATCATACGTGGATATATCAATGATATGAGCCTGAGGGTTAAATGAGAGCAGGACATCAACAGGTAGCATGGGCGTGCGACTGTGCATGAGTTGAAGGGGGAATACCCTGTGGACTCCTTCATGCTAATGTTGACTGCAAACACAGAATACAGCAGGTGTTCATCCCAATCTGTATGACCTTGATGGACATACATACCCAGTTGTGTAGCTAGCATTTGATTAGCTCTTTCCACTTCACCATTTGTCATTGAATGGTACACGGTGGAGTGGATTTTCTCAGTTGAACAGATGGCAGCAATTTCAGCAATCAGTTTTAATGTGAAATCAGTGCCACCATCTGGGGCACCCAGTGCCCCCAGATTCTTTGCATGGCAAAAAGTCGGGCTATGGTTTGGGCAGTGATATCCGGAGTAGGGAAAGCTTTAACCAATTTCATAAAGTAGTCTAGACTACAATAAAACAGTTGTCAGCCTCACTAGTGGTCATGGGTCCCATACAGTTGACTCCTACCTGGTGAAACAGACCTGTAATGGTGATAGGTTTCAGGGCTGCTTGGGTCTTTTGTCGAGCGGGTTTATTCCCTTGGCAAAGATCACACCAATGACAAAAGTACTTTATGTCCAAACTGAGGGATGGCCAGTGGTACCTGCGAGCTATTAGCCCCATGGTACATTTAGCACCAAAGTGTCCAACGATGATGTCATTATGATGAGCCTTGATAATGGCAGTAACTAAGAATGGAGGCTAGATCTAGATCCTCAAATTGAGCTGCAAGAAGGTCATGGTGCTGCACACCAGTTGATATCTCAGCATAAGTCTCTGATCTTGCCAGGTGCTGCACACCATCAGTGATCTCCATTGATCTTGCCAAGTGCTGCACACCATCAGTGATCATCATCACAGGTCCCTCAGGCCTGTAAAGGGGAGTATCGTCAATCCTCTGACCAGTGACGTGCATGGCTGGATAATACTTTTCTCCTTTAGCAACCTGACTTCCTGCATGATGAGGTCCTTCTCCTTAGGTGAGTACTGATGAGGAAATGGGTGGACTGGGTGGGCATCACCCCTGCTGATCTTGTGCTGCATGAGATCAGTAGAACCCGTGTCCTTCTGATCTATGGCATAGAGGTCAGTGTATGCGACCAGTAGGTCGATCAATGCTGTATGGTCATATGACGAGATATTGGAGGATATCACAGCATTTGATGAACCCACTTTTGGTCAAGGACTAAGTCCCATTTGACCTCTGATCTCTGTGAGAGATCAGTGTCCATCTGCACATCACCGATGGTCATGTGCGGGTAGAGAACCACAGAATGTGTATTCCGTTTGGCTACCTGTAAGGGTATGCGGCCATCAGCTGCCGTACTCACACTGCCAGCAAAGTATAGGCTGCTATAAGGTCCCCTGAGGTGCTTAGGGAAGAAAGCTATCTCTGGTACGTTCCTATACATCCATGGTACAGGTGCAGTAAATCACGTAAGCGAGTGAGGTTCAAGGACAACCAGTTCATGCAAAGGTAGAGCACCATGGGCAGAAGGCGGATTGCAAATGAGACCATCACATGGGACCTTTCAGTCCTTGAACTGGGGAAAGGATTTCTCCCATTCAAGCTAACCCAATTGAACTGCCCTAGGAAGTTTGTTCCAAGGACTAGTTCCCCTGAACAGTTTCCCTGTATTTGGACCTGAATCCATTCAGAGATATCAGCCACTGTCACCGTGACATAGGTGGTGCCTAGCAGTAGGATCGGAGACCTATTAGCTACTATGGGGCAAGCCCTAGTCTGCATGAGCACCAAGTTGGGTAGTTTGACCATCAACTTGTAGTCTAGGAGTGAGAAAACAGCTTCTGTGTCGACCAGTGCTTTGGCTTCCACCCTGTTGTTCAGGAGAACTCTGATATGATGGGTCATCATTTCAGTGGGGTAGAAGGCTGACCCACATGACCTGGATCAAATGTGGTATCACCAAAGCTATGCTCTGGCATATCCATTTACCTTGGAATCGGCAACCCAGTGCGAGAGAGTAGATCTACCAGAGCCTAACCAATGGATGTTTCTAGGTTGTCCCATGGAGTGTGATGAACCTGTACAGTTGTCAGGGATGGACATAGTCTATCTCCAGGTTGTGAAGAAATAGCCAAAGTCGACGCGTTTTGCGTCGACGCCGATTTGCATAGACACCGTGCATAAATATGCCGGTTGTCTATGTTTTTGGTCATTCATTGATTCTTTGTTTTTATTTTATAATAAAGAAGAAATCAGCGGCCCAGTAGGGCAATTATTATATTATTTGTTATATTATTTTTGTGGAGAATTTCCACCGGAAATACAACGACCCTCGGCCGGACAGCCTTTGGATTTCTCGCAGCGGAGGGAACGCAGGTTAGACCCCGGACTTCTGGACAGCCACCCAGCGTGCAAGTCTACATTTACAACTCAGTTCTCGGCCTGACTTCTGATTTTGCCCCTGGTTTGAAGTTACTTGAGCTCAGGGTGTTATCTTATCTTCTGCAGTTCTTCGGGACGAAAGCAGGAGATCTTTGTTGATTTGGAGACTGACCGAACAGTTGCAAGCTTATTCTACCTAAGGTTTCGGCCTGATTAGGTGAATTAGTTAGTGACTGATTAGGTCTATTTTTGGTATCAAATCTTTATTACATTTCTCACTCCCAACACCAAGTCTCATTTCAACAAGTGGTGGCTTCTGACTCTCAAAGTAACGGAAAATCAGAGGCAAACTCGAGGAGTCAAAAAACCTATTGGTTTTTATAGAGAACTGGGAGGTTATAAAATGAGTAAAGACAACCTAGGTGGCCTCAAGAGTTCCGGTTTGCCCCGAACACCACCGGGAAAAAAGGCCCGTGATACAGAAAAGTTAATTGTCTTAACTTCAGCTGAAACTTCAGCTGAAGAGGACAATTGCTCAGATCACAGGCCTTTATCGGTGAAAAATGAAGGCAATCGACCTACGACCTCGACAGCTGTCGAGAGGGAGGACGACAACGCGATATTATCGGCCAACAAAGATCAAATATTTAAAATTCCGTCGTCGATGAACCTCCCGAAGAGAGGCGAATATTTACATCCGCCTATTACGGGACCGGCGCGTTCATTACCGAAGATGAACATTCCGGTTTTGGATCAACAGCAGCGCCGGCCAATTAATAAACCCGCCCAGTTATTCGATACGTACCATCGATTATATTGGGATAACGAGCGGGAGGAACATCGAGAAAATCCTGGAAAGAGCTCATTAGAGGACAAATTGGACCAGATCATGAACAGGTTAGATGTTTATGATAGCATATTCACCAACATTGCTAATACAGGTTCACAGAAAGCCAGTAAGGCAAATGAACCGAGGCAAAGCAATGCTGGCTGTTTGGAACAAGGTGGTGCATTGAAGTTTGAGCAGGGCCAGGAAGAGTTATTGTGGCAAAATGATGGTATCACTCTTCAGCAAGACTGTAGACGGAAAGGCCAAAAGTCAAGTCTCGGTCCTAAAGAGCAGTATATGCCTCATTTGCCCACTACCTCAAAAGTGGAGCAGAGAGTGAGTAGTTGTGGTTTTGACGAAGGCCTAAAAAACCCAAGTCTGATAAATCCAACTATCTCACAACAGAGCAGTTGTATTAGGGGAGAGACCCCAAGTGTCAGGCAGCAGGTTATGCCTACAATGATTCCGATTGATCCAGCCTTATGGGTCAATCCGGCTCAAGTAGGCCCAACTGTCTATGACATTGAAAGGGGGATCAAACCAAAATTACTGCAATCTGACATGCCAAGTAAACAGGTTCTTGCTTTTCTAGTGGAGCTAGAAGGTGAGTTTTGAAAGAATACTCCCGATGAGGTGAAACTAGAAGCATTAACCCATTTGTCAAGGGACTTGCCGAAAGAATTGGCCGAAGAGTCAACGACATATAGGGAGGCCCGAGACAAGATTTTGAACTATTGTGCTCCAGATTGTAACCTGGACATGCTCAAACGGGATTTATTGGATATTAAGCAGGAACCCGATGAAGCAGCAACCAAATTTTTAAAAAGGGTTCGAGCACATGTGAATCTCGTTTATCAGAGTGAAACAAAAGAGTTTAAAAATAAAGTAATCATTGAAACCTTTTTCTATAGGAGTTCTTTGACTTATCAATTAGAACTGCAGAAAGACATAGCAAAATTCAAAAATTGGTATGTTCTTTCGCAGGCAGTCTATGAGATAGAGTTAAGGTACCGGAATGCGATTAGAACATTTGGGCCAAGAGAACAGCCCATGATGATAAATACGGCACAAGCGGAAATTGCTGAGGAGCAGCAAGCCGATGTGAATGTAATCCAAAGACCTTATGAAAGCACCCAAAAACGCAATAGGGACTTTAGAAGACCAAACACAGAAAGGCAAACTCCAATGCAATCTTCGCAAAATCAATTGATAGATATAGCAGATGATGAAGTACTTGAAGTACCTCTGCAACAGGCCATAATGCCTCGGCAACAGCCTGCTGAGGAGCCAAAAAAGGACACCCTCATGGTGGCTTTATCTAAGGAGTTTATCAAAATGGCACAATGTTATGAAGAGATTAGGAACTCGACCAAGGCTCAAGAGGAAGCCATAACTGCTTTAACTCAGAAAGTTGATAAAGCGAAAGCGAAAGGTCAACAAGAGGTTCAGCAGCGAAAATGGTGTACTTACCACGAAAATAACACTCACAACACGATTGATTGTAGAACCTTGAATTTTTATAACGGTCTGCAAAATCGTGGAAGGGGTGGAAATAGTGGAAGAGGTTTTGGAAGAGGAAGTCCTAGAGGAAGTTTTGGAAATTTCCGAGGAAGAGGAAATTTCAGAGGTAATTTCAGAGGAAATTACGGAGGAAGTAGAGGAGGTTTTGGTAACCAAGGCGAAAGGGGAGCTTATCAAGTTTCGTTTCCTGACGACGAGGCGGAAAATTTGCAAGAATATGCCGAGTTTCAGGAATACGTAAAGTTGAAGAAGCTCAGGGAGCAGATGAGATTGTTACAGGCTACCACCCAGCTGATGTTACCAGGACCAAATCTAATGGACCAACAACCAGTAATCGCAAATCAGAGTTCAAATACCCTGTTGGTTCCACAAAAGGTAGTTAGTCCATCGCAAGCCTCCGGGCAGACAGACCAACCGCCGACTCGTGGTGTCAATAGTGTACAGCAAGAACCAATGATGGAGATGAAGTTGTGTGGTTTGCATAATTGTGCCATGGAGAAAGAAGAGAATGTGCCAGAAATGGAATGCAGTGCCGAGCATGGTAGAAAGGCAACTGCAGAGGAACTGGATATGTTAGCAAGATATCCTAGAACACAGCCATTTCACATTAAAGTAACTGTGTGTTCTACTACTGCAAAGGCACTGATTGACACGGGAGCTCAGTGTTCGGTAATGTCGGGTGATTTCTTGAAAAAATCACTTGGACTGGAGTATACAGCGTACCCTAAGATCCTAAAAGTCACTGTCGCTAATGGTAAAGTAGTTAGTGCACATGGTTACGTTCAATTTCAAATGCAATGTGATTATGGCCGTTTTCCAGTTAAAGCTATCATAATACCAGGGTCCGCAGAAGATTTGATATTGGGAACAGACTTCCTGGCGCATCCGGAAGTCAATACGGTAATAGATTTCGGAAAAGGTTCAATGACTATGATGGGTGTGAAGAAAAGTATTGATTTGTTAATATCTGATAAGAAAGCAATTCCAATAGTTGGGATGCATAATCCGATGATAGCAGAATCAATACAAGAAAATTCTATTGAAGAAGATCAATGTTCGACAATTGAGCAACTGGAAGATCTAGTTCCAGTAGTGGCTTGTAATAGAATTTACATTCCACATGGAACGGATCAGCTAGTGAAAGCTAAATTGTGGAATAAATCCTCCGCAAATAGAATAAATGGAATCATCGTAGAAGGAGATGATTCAGAAACGAGATTCAGAATAGATGATACTATAGTTGACGGTTCAAAGGAGGACTTTGTATTGATGATCTCCAATAATACGGGTTCTGGTTGCCTGATAGAACCTAATCAAGTTCTTGGCTACTGTAACTCCGTATTTCGGGGAGAATCAAGTGTATCAATTTTGCAGGCAGGAAATAGTGGAGAAAGTAGCCTAGAGGGCATTTTCGATGCCAAGGAATCAAAATTCGATGGAGTTGTGTTTCTGGAAGCATTGTACAAAATGACCTCTAAAGCTTCAGTGTCAGAGGAACAGAAAGAGATGGCGATACGGCAACTCGTGAAATACCGAGATGTATTTAGCCTACCTCATGATCCTCTGACAACTACTCCCCATCTTACTTGTAAAATTAATACAGGTGATGCTAGCCCTGTGGCAAAACATTACTACAGAGCTGCCATTGAACGCTGACCATATATCAGACAACATGTGCAAGAAATGCTAGACAAAGGAGTCATAGAGCCATCAAGATCACCCTGGGCGGCGCCATTATTCCTAGTAGGGAAGAAAGATGGGTCGCTCAGGCCGGTTGTTGATTTCAGAGGCTTGAACGAGGTTACGAAGGATGATCGATATCCAATACCAAGAATGGATGATTATCTGGACTGCCTCGGGAGAGCAAAATTTTATACGACTCTTGACCTTAAGTCTGGTTATTGGCAAGTGTCAATGGAAGAAGGCAGTAAAGAAAAGACTGCTTTCCTGTGTCAAGAAGGGTTGTTTCAGTTCAAAGTAATGCCCTTTGGACTGAAAAATGCCCCAGCCGAGTTTCAGAGGATGATGGAAAGAATCCTTCATCCTCATGTTTGGAAGATATGTCTAGTTTACATAGACGATATCATAGTGTTCTCAAATACGTTCGAGGAACACATAGAAAATTTGAAATTGGTCCTAGATGCTCTGAGACGAGCCCAGCTTACACTTAAACCCTAAAAATGAGAATTCCTACCAAAAAAGGTACATTTTCTTGGTCATATTTTGGATTCTAACGGAATTTCGCCCGATCTGAAAAAAGTGCAAGCTATTAAGGAGTTTGAATTCCCGGACTCGGTCAAGCGTATGCAAAGGTTTCTTGGAATGCTCCAGTGGTGTAAAAAATTTATACCACATCTGGCCAAGCACGCAGAACCTTTGTATAAGCTGACGGCCAAGAAAAGGAATAAATGGCTCGTCACAGAGGATCATTACAAAGCATTTAATGCTTTGAAAGAAGCACTGGTATCGGTTCCATTTCTTAGGTACCCAGTAATGGATGGCTCAGCCCAATTCATTCTACAAACCGATGCCAGTGGAACAGCACTAGGGGCTGTTCTGTATCAAGAGTCTGGAGACGATAAGTGGGTCATAGCATATAATAGCCGTGTGCTAAAAGAGGACGAGAAAAAGTGATGCGCAACCGAAAGGGAGTGCCTTGCGATTATCTACGGCCTCAAAATCTATCGGCACTATTTATTGGGGCAGAAAGTATTGATTAAGACAGATCACAGACCACTGTTATCAATGAAAGTCAACACAACAACAAATGACAAGTTGAAACGGTGGTATGCGATCATAAATCAATACAACCACAAGTTAGAATACCTGCCGGGTAGACAAAATGCTATGGCTGACTTTCTCTCTAGAAAAGATGAGCCAGAGGATGTGGTGAAATCACCACCGAAGTGGGAAAGTATGTTCAAGTCGGATGTTGTTTCCTTTGATGTCAAAGGAATAATAAAAGAACAACAAGAACAACAACAAATTTCCTTGGTGGCCGAGAGGAATAACATCCCCGAAAAGAATAAATCCCACAAGGATAAAAAGGAAGGAGAGGATGTTCGAATTAGTCCTGAGGACGAAAGAGAGCATCCTAAAGGAGTAGAAGTGGTAGTAACCCGAAGCAAAGCTCGTGTTTCGGAAAAGGTGCAGAAAGAAAATCAGGAAACTGATAAATCTGCGATACCTAAGAAACAAGACAATGTGCAGTGGTTACACCCTAGAAAGGAGGAGGAATTTGATAAACCAGGAACATCAGGAGAAAAAGAGATATCTATTGGCCTGATCCCAGATGACTTGATGAGCAAACTGCAAAAAGCAGACGAAAGCTTAAAGCCAATCTGGGATAGATTAGGTGCAAATAGCACCACGAAGTATCACACTGGGTTCTACGAAGAAAATGGTGTATTGTATAGGGAAACTGAGGCAGAAAGCCAAGACCAATTGGTCGTACCCGCAAACCTCAGGGACTCTGTACTGCATCAGCATCATGGTGCTGTAATAATGACACACCAGGGTTTCAAAAGAACTCTGAGTGTCATGAAATTGCACTATTGGTGGCCTGGCATGGAAAAAGATGTCAGGGAATGGATAAAATACTGCGTTGTCTGTCAAATGGCAACTGCAGGAAAGCCATCCATTCCTCCCTTGATACCCATTGTGCCACAAGGTCCATTCAACATTGTATCTGTGGATATAGTAGGAATTTCGCCTTTGGGAGAAAGAATGCCTCATGTTATAGTTTTTCAGGACTATTTCACAAAATGGGTTGAAGCTGAGATGATCCCAGATCAATCAGCAAATTCAGTTGTGAATGCGTTCTTAGAAGCTATAATATTTAGGCATGGAACACCAACGAAACTCCTAAGTGACAATGGATCTTGTTTTACTTCGGATTTAATGAAATCAGTTTGTGATTTATTAGAGTGTAAGAAGATCTTCACTACTGCTTACCACCCTCAGGGTAATGGTATGGTAGAGAGGTTCAACCAAACTCTAATAAAACAACTGAGAAAAGTAGCTATCGGTGAACCCGATAGCTGGCCAAGATATCTCAAATCAGTGGTCTTTGCCTACAATGCTACCCCACACGCAGTGAGGAAGGCCTCGCCATTTGCGTTGTTACGGGGCCATGAGGCAAAGTTCGGGATGAATTTGTCAAAAGCCCTTAAAATAGTAATGCCCATGAATTATGAGGCATACAAATTCATCCTAACAGACCACCTAACCAGGCTTTATGGTATTATTGCCGAAAATATCCAGAAAGCAGCGGAAGCTAGCAAAAGATATTTCGACAAGAAAATTAAAACCTCCATTTTTAAAGAAAATGATTGGGTACCTCTTAAAGTTGATAAGCAAAAGAAACTAGGCTTAACTTGAGGAAGGACCCTTCATTATAACTGATGTTTCCAGGTTAGAAGATAATGTCATAACAATCGCACGTTATGATAATCTTTTGCTACGGCAAAAGGTTTCAGCAAGTAGGCTGAAAATTTTTCGCTACGAGACTACACGATGGCAGAACTACGTAAAAAATCGATCGAATCGTCTTACTGTACCTTCGCAATTAGCGGAGAGTAGTGCGACGCCCGGTGTAGTTTTGTAGCGGCAAAATCTGCCGATCTGCATGTGTTTATTTTGTATATTTAATAAATATTTATTCCAATTGTGTTTTGTAACGGTTGAAATCCGTTTTCATATTTTTTGATATGTAGGATTGTGTTTTAACGAAGCGGGGGAAAAGCTTTTAAAGCGAAAGACCGGTTTTCGTACATTTTTTCATTTTACAACTTCTTGGTTAACACTTCAAAATCATTCAAAACTTTTAAAAGTCATGTCCCACGTCTGCTCTTATTTTTTCAATCTTTTTCGAAAACATTGAAAGGAAGAGCCCTCCCCTGAGGTAATTTGCAGCCACAAGGGAATAGACTGTAAATGTTTTATACATCTGTCTACTTTTCACAGCTGCAAATCCGGTTTTAAAAATTTTAAAATTATTTCGGTGCAAAGAATCGGGCCCAGAAAATTTTTCGAATGGGTACGCCGAACGAGTGTACTCGGACGTACAACGCGACGGACGACGAAGTCCAGTTTGAGGAGCCGCACCCGCGGCAGAATAATCGATATTTTTTGGTCGACGGTAAGCAATAATTTTATATTTGTAAATAGTTAGGTAAGAAAATGAGCGGAGGTTACGCTCATCAGGGGTGTTTTGTAAGACTGTTTCTGTGCCCTTTCTCGGACAAGCTACCAACTGGGAGTTGAGAAATAAACACAAAAAATTAGGTAGAAGGGGGTGGCAAGGGCTGAACCTAGGTGATCCGAAAAAGACTTCGGTCGAATTAGGTGATCCGATTAGGGGAGGTTTTTTGTCATTCCCGCTCCCTCTGGTTTCCGCAAAGCGGCGAAGAAGGGGATTAGCAGGAGTTAGTCGCGGAGATCAAGGTTGTGACCGATTAAGCGCTGATCGAGTAGCAAGAGTGTGTTGGGTTAGAGTGAAAAAAAACACCTAATTTCACATATTTTTGCCTATCAATTTTGGTTTCTATAAAGGGACACCCAACGGCCAGAAAGGCTAAATATCAAGTTCCCGCTCCAAAAATTTCAAAAGTTCAAAAGTTAAAACGGTGTTCTGCACAAAGGTGCTAGAGTTTTCCCCAAAAGTTAAAAGAGAAATAGTGGGTAAAATTACCCAAAGAGTTCAAAAAGGGTCACGAAAATGCACATAAAGAACTAGTAGAGTATGTCTGTCTAAAATTTAAATCTCTCCTGGATTTTTAGACCACAATATCCGTCGGGCAATGCGGATAGCGGAATTGGAAAGGTGGTTTTTTGCCACTTTTGAGTTCTGGCCGACCAACCCTATCGAGCCGATAATTGTTCCCATGGGAAGTGTGGAAAAGGTGGTAAAACACCTAGAAAGCAGCACTTTCCGAGGCATGAACATTGTCGGCTTCGATGTAGAGAAGGTGAACCGCAAGGACGCTAGAAAGCTGTTTAGGTGGGGGTTCGAAAACGAAAAAGGCAACCAGTTTGCCAGATTAGTTTCGTTCGCCCATCTAAATGGCAAAACGTTCGTAATCGATTTAACGTTGCTGCAAGAGCAAGAGTGGAACATCTTGTTACACTTTTTACGCTCAGCGACATTGTTAGTCGGTTACGCTATTTTGGAGGACATAGTGTCAATTGTCAATGTCCGTGGATGCGGAAAAAGCACCGATGGTCGCGATTAGATGTAGTATCAAAGATGGAAATCTCGGAAGATACTATGATCTAAGCGTCACGGCAGAGCAGATCATGGGAAGCGAGATTACCAAATCCAGGAAAGCAGGAATCTGCCCTGAGACGTTGAAATTGAAAGGCCTCTTTGCCCAAATGTATTTGGCTGACATCGGTCCTCACCAGACTGATTTCAGTCTTTTACGTAATAGACAAAGTGTTGCCAAAGAAAGAGTTCCTGAAGAGATACTGCAGTAGGCTGGTATGGATGCATACTTTTCATTGGCAATTTTTATCGGGGCATTTCACTATGGGTATGTGATTGAGCTATGTGGGGGAGTTGCCAACTTTCCTCACGATATAGTCGATCCATCCCAGATTGAAATTCTTTCATATAAATTTTATCAGTTCTACTCATATATAGTTACGGACTATAAACTACGTAACTTTGTGGGTACACCTGATATTGTGGTTAGGCAGCCTGAGGCCACCTACCACATGATGCGCCAAGAAATGTACGCAAGATGGGCCACACAAGTGCAAGAAATAGGGCCTAATTTTCGTTGCCATCGGGGCATCTGCAATCCTAGGAAAGGGAAAGAAAATTTGCCGTGGCGAGGCATCTATCCACGTGCTTATCATCAGGGTAAAAAATTAAAGCCCAATTCCTATGATGAGGCAAGTGATCCCGACGATGACGAAATGATTAGGCCTGAACAGCGCTTGTCGGCCAAGGATAGGTTGCGCCTACAGTTAGTAGAGGAAATGGCGCAAGGGAAGCAGTATCATAAGCTCACGCAGCCAGCGTCTTTACTTTGGTTCATCGACACAGCTAGGAAAGTTGTCAAACTACCCCAAGATCGTCAAAAGCAAGCACTACTAGATGCTCTAAAAAAGCATCTGGTTCATGTGCCTATTGATATTGATCCTGGGGTGGGCTATTTTGACAAAGATCACTGGAAGCCTCAGTTGGCGGAGTATGCTAAGGCATTTGAGGAAAAGCGGTTCTCGGAACTGCAAGCCGCTTGTGCCTTAGTCCCGCTGGCCTTTCACCTGATCTGGCCCCATAGCAGAAAGGAACTGGACTTTGTAATGACCAAAATGTTTAGTTACAGGTTCATTACATCGTTCAGCCCAGAGCTACAGGGCAAGATAAAAGAAATGGCTTGGCGGTCAGACGAAAGGTTGTCCCATTATCTTTTGTTGGCGAAAACTCTTCCAAACATAGAGTATGAGGTACCCCGCAAAGGTGCTGGAATATATGTTTGGATGAATCGATTCGGATTTATGCCGATTCGATTAAGATTATGGAAGAATGCCGATGTGTGCGTGCCGATCCCTGGCAGCCCTGACACAATAACTACGGACACTAAGAGCTATAGCTCAAATCCGTATTATTATGTTAGGTTCTACCATATCGAGCTAGCACAAAGAACGCCTTCATTAAGATATGGGGTAACCTGGCAAACGGAAATCGACAAGGTTGGAGACGTCTATGGGTCAAAGGCGGAGAATAGGGAGTAAACTATAGCCTTCCCTACAAAGATCTTTGACCTTAGACCTCTGGCCTCCGATTTACCGGGAATTCAGCACACATATAGTTATAAAACGGGTGAAGGTGTTGTCACCAAATTAGCTGGCAAGATTAGTCCCACCAAGACTGATAGTCTGAAAGGCGAGGACAAACAGCAGGCTGATGTAGGTGTTGTTGAATTTCCGATATTTTCAGGTCAGGAAGTCCAAACGTCGGAAAGCGAAATCTTCAGCGATGCAGTGGGACTGCCGGCTGAAGATGAATCGCCAGACCAAGGACTTGAGGATGAGGACGTGACTGAGTAGTCGGAAGAAGAGCAGCAGCAAGAGCAATCGGTTCCGGCAACGGAACTGATGCAAGCTCAAACTGCTCAGACGCAGTCCGAACTCGACAACCAGCGTCGATTAGAAGTTATTCTAAAGATGGAAGAGGAGGCGAAGGAAAGAATTCGGCTCCAACGCGAATTAATGGAGGAAGAATTTGCGAAGAATGCTTCGATTTACAATGAAAAACTTCGCCAAATGTCAATTCAATTCGGACTCCAAAAGGACGATACCGCAGCGCCTGAAATGGAAACAAAGGTAGTCGTATTAGAGCCACCATCGCCGATGAAAGTAGATGACGATATGGCCTCCGATAAGCTCGTTATTGACGAAACGAAAGCGGAAACGCCCGACTCGGAGATGACGAAGAGCAGGGAGGTAATAGCGTTTTCTGCTGATGGGGGTGTTCCAGGTTTATACTCAGCCAAAGTCGTTCAAAGTATGAGAGAAAAGGGTTGGAATGACGAAAAAATATTATTTATGGCTGAAAGGAAAAAGAAAATGAGAGTGAAGGAGAAGGAAAGGAGGAAGAAGGGTATTAAGGGAGCAAAAGTAGAAGCGAAAGAGGAAGACAGTAAGACGGCGACTTCGTCCGTCATATCGACCTCAACTTCTACGATTACCTCCACTACTACCCCCACTTCTCAAATTACTTCTACTTCAACTGGAACACCGTCATTGGCTACATCCTCAGTGGTTACTGCAACTCAAGATAGTACATCCAAGACTAGTCAAACTTCAGGCGCAATAGGCCTTGCGATGGGGAAACCGATGCTGAAAGGCCAGGCA
The DNA here is from genome assembly GCA_963922205.1 of Romanomermis culicivorax. NCBI lineage: Eukaryota > Metazoa > Nematoda > Enoplea > Mermithida > Mermithidae > Romanomermis > Romanomermis culicivorax. The sequence continues at coordinate 1,635,715 of CAWUHX010000013.1, read as the reverse complement.
AAACCCAGCAAGGACCAAAAACCAGGAGTGGCAGCTAGTCAAGTGCAAGTGGCTGGTCCCAGTAAAATTAAGCAGGCACAGGCTGCTCAGGCAACTGAAACGCCGGAAGTGACTGCGGAAAAATTCAAGGACAGTCTCTTGGACTTCTGGGATGTCTATCAACCAAAAGCCAGAGAATCTGGCCCAATATCATTTTTTACGAGTGCAGTGGCCAAGTATTTTGCTTTCGAGCAATTTTAGTCAGAAAGAGTATTCTTCATGGTAAATGATGCCGTTAGGGAAATCTACCGGGACTATGAACAACAGTTTAGAGTCCAGGGAGCTTTTCTCTATGATCGGACCAATTTACCAGAAGAACTTTGGGAAAGAGTCATGTATGACTTTCTCCCCAGGTGGCTCAAGACGGAGAGAGCACCTGATGCATTTTCCTCGGTCAGGTATTTGGTTATGATGCTGTCCTCGTGTTGGAATGCGCCCCGCTATCCCCGATGCATATTGGAAACATTTATGCCAGGGCGATGGTGGCAGCGAATAACTGACTGTTGAGGGTGTATAATAACCACGATACCCCCTTGGAATACAAAACGGCCTTTCGATCTGTGATGCTTAGTAGCAATCACCAGGTCGGAGTGATGGGAGCCAAAAGAAGCGCCAGTTCAGACTTGCAAAGCTCTGTTAAATTCAGTAAAGCTCAAGACGGAAAAACTGGTGCTACTTTGAAGGTTCCCGGACCTCAAGGCCAGGGTCAAGGCCAAGGAAGCCAGGAAATAGCTCCGAGTACGCAAGGAAAGGTGCAAAAGACTGGTAACCAAGGCCCAGGCCAGTTTCAGTTCTACAACCCCAACAGGGGTGGTCGTGGAGCAGTGCGTGGCAGAGGTGCTGCGCCTCAGGTGCAAGGTAGAGGAGGCCAGCAGGGCCAATGGGTATGGAGACCTTACGGAGGTCGTGGAGGAGCCCATAGAGGGGCGCATGGAGGCGGCGGGCCGCAACAGTAATTTAGCCGCATAGTTGTTGGCCAAAAAATATTGTTTTCGCATTTATTTTGGATAAAAAATACAAAATACAAAAAAAAAATATAAAACCACAAAAATACAAAAAAAAATACAAAATACAAAATACAAAAAAAAAAAAATTTTAATTGTTGCGTGCTTTAAATTTTTATTCGTTTTTTCGTACCTCGCATCGCCAAAACGGGCATGTATAAAAAATTTATTTTTTCACTTAATCTCATTTAAATCTCGCCTTATTTTTTCTTTTTTTTGCTCAATCGATACGCCCGGGAGATTCTGATTTTTTTTTGTGATACTCGTACTAATGTACATATTTTGTAGTTTATTTAGATATAATAGAAAATCTTTTTTGGCGAGGGCAACGTTGGAAAAAGGCGGAAACTTCACGGCGAAACACGCAACTGGAAAGAGATAGACAGACAAATGTTCTGTCCCTGGCGTCCAGCGTAAAGCACGAAACGAAAGGTCACGGGATGGATGGCAACCGAAGACCCTCGGCCCTGGTGCAGGTCAAATTGGATTCGGCGGTACGCCAACAAAGTCAAGCCGACGCGGAGTCGTCGATCCGTCGGCGTCCAGACCAAGAGGTAGCGCACCCGGACGGCCTTGTGGACATTCCGGTATGCCTGGTAAAAGACTTGACGTAAGAGGGTGGTCATTTGGAAAGCTTTCCGCAAGGGGGCATGAATGACCAAAAAGGTTCAGAAAACTGCTTTGACTGTATTAGGGCCTGAAAAGGTTCCAAAATTGTCATTGCAGCGTAATATATTATATCTTTTTAACCTCCCCTTGGTCAGTTTCGAGGCTCGAGGGATGTCAGGGATGGACATAGTCTATCTCCAGGTTGTGAAGAAATAGCCAAAGTCGACGCGTTTTGCGTCGACGCCGATTTGCATAGACACTGTGCATAAATATGCCGGTCATCTATGTTTTTGGTCATTCATTGATTGTTTGTTTTTATTTTATAATAAAGAAGAAATCGGCCGCCCAGTAGGGCAATTATTATATTATTTGTTATATTGTTTTTGTGGAGAATTTCCACCGGAAATACAACGACCCTCGGCCGGACAGCCTTTGGATTTCTCGCAGCGGAGGGAACGCAGGTTAGACCCCGGACTTCTGGACAGCCACCCAGCGTGCAAGTCTACATTTACAACTCAGTTCTCGGCCTGACTTCTGATTTTGCCCCTGGTTTGAAGTTACTTGAGCTCAGGGTGTTATCTTATCTTCTGCAGTTCTTCGGGACGAAAGCAGGAGATCTTTGTTGATTTGGAGACTGACCGAACTGTTGCAAGCTTATTCTACCTAAGGTTTCGGCCTGATTAGGTGAATTAGTTAGTGACTGATTAGGTCTATTTTTGGTATCAAATCTTTATTACATTTCTCACTCCCAACACCAAGTCTCATTTCAACACAGTGAGTACATGATCCGGTCGCTCCCCTGGGCTCTGGGTAGCTCCTAGTGATTCAATCTCTGTGTCGGATAGTGGTGGCACTTCCAACACAGGTAATGCCTGGGCATCGGAATCACTTGGCTCACAGAACGGGACTTTTCCAGCATAACTGGAGAGTTTCCAGGCCTGGGTCGAGGGTAACCCTACCCTTGCATGGCCATTGAATGACAACTTGCACACCTGGAAGAGGTCTGGTTTCCCCTGGTCAACCCAACTGATGAGGCGACTGATGATGCCCATGAGTGTGGCTGAGAGATGGACGAGACCCCGACCTGTATGAGGCCCTTGATAGTGAACATGAGTTCTCCCACCAGGTTCCGATCTGATCAATCTCTCCTGTTGTCAGAAGAAGTGGTAGTTCTATCGCATTCAACCAACAGACACTTTGTTGGTAATCAAACATAATGTTCTTGAACTGTTCAAGGAAGTCCAGTCCAAGTATCAAATCAACTGGTGCCCAGAAGGGAGACATTGCACACATGGAGATGTACATCGATCCTTGTGTTCAGCTGGTGATTTCCGGGCAACACGATTTCATACGGCCCTGAAAGCAGGGTATGAATGGCTTTACCATTGATACTCATCAATGGATTAAAGTCCTGATGTTGCTGGAATGCCATAGCTGCCTTCTGACTCTCCTTAACAAAGCCTTGTGAAGGCGTTGGCTAATGATAGTCCATGGACATCCAGTATCAAGGAAAGCAGGAGTTTCCTTGGCATCAACCAGTATGATGAAGCACCGAGTGATTCTATCTAACTGGGATGGTATATCATTTTGCACGTAGTGAAAACCAACCCAGCGTTGGACTCTGTGAAAAAGATGGAACAGGGAAAGACGACTAACAAACTGAACTTGCTTTTCCAGCAGGCAGTAGCTGAGATAGTAAGATATGCCAAGGTAGACTAAATATCCAATACCTGCCAGCACTGCCAGGATGATGAGGGTGTTGAGGATCAACTGAACCAGTCCACTCAGGAAAGACTGTAAGCCCTGAATGCAGTTATGTTGTTGACCAGTAATCTCATGGTTTGCTGCCAAACTGACACCTTCCAATGAGGCCTTGATGTCAGTGCCTACCCCTGCAAAAGCCTAATAGAGAGCATCTAATTGCAGTGATAGACCAGCGGTAAAGTTTACCAGCCAGTTTAAAACTGCTTCAATTTGCTCAGTCTTGTAAACATACTGTTTAAAGAAAGCAAAACTTGAAGGGGTCATCACCAACTGATCATGGAATAGCCCATGGGCATCAAAGTGAGTGATGTTGGAGTGCTGCTTCTAGAAGAGTTGAAGCCGGATGTGGCTCACATGGACCCTGCCAGACTCAGTAAACCAGCCAGAGCGATTTCAGAAAATCTCTTCAAAGTGGTGATCACATGGCACTATTGGGCTAACTTTAATGAGATCTGGTCCACCAGGGGTGGCGAAATAAATGGTACCGCCAAGCTGCACAGGGAGATACTTGTAGCAAATGTTTCCCACCCAGTACGAGTGGTAGACATATGTGGTGTTGACCCTTTGACACGTCGCCTGTGATATCGGGAGTCAGGTCATTCCTCTGAAGGAATGCCTGGGCACCCAAGGTAGGGTCAAAGCGAAGCAACTGCCAAGTCAGATCAAGGTAGCATTGAGTGTGACAGGAAAGCTCAAGCCACATGAATCGAAAATTGGTAATTTCTGACTCCTTGATCTGCTGAGCCAAACAGTTCAGTTTGGCATTGACAGGATCAGGACGTGAGTCCTTTGCCAATCCGAACATTTTCTGGGTCAATTTAAATTATCAGTGGATGCAAGTAGTAAGCCCCCTATCCCTGGCCCGCAATGCTATAACATAGGACTATGTTATAACGTTGCAGGTCAGATAAGATGGGCATGCTGGGGGCATGCCCAGGAAGTTGGGAAGGCGAGGCAGGATAGGGGCATGCTGAGGCATGCCCAGGAGGTTGGGAAGGCGAGGCAGGATTGGGGGCATGCTGGAGCATGCCCAGGAGGTTGGGAAGGCGAGGCAGGATAGGGGCATGCTGGGAGCATGCCCAGGAGGTCGGGAAGGCGAGGCAGGATTGGGGGCATGCTGGAGCATGCCCAGGAGGTTGGGAAGGCGAGGCAGGATAGGGGCATGCTGGGGGCATGCCCAGGAGGTCGGGAAGGCGAGGCAGGATAGGGGCATGCTGGGGCATGCCCAGGAGGTTGGGAAGGCGAGGCAGGATAGGGGCATGCTGGGGCATGCCCAGGAAGTTGGGATAGGCGGTGCCCCATCTACCCCAACCCATTCAGGGTCTTACCTTTTCCTTTTTCAGGTCACGCCAATTATTGATTATTATTGTTTTTTTATTGTTGTTGTATTTTTGTATTATTGTTTTTTTCTATACTATAATAGTTCCTTTTCTTCTCTTTTTTTGTTATTCTTTTTCTTCACCCTAAAAATAGAAAATACAACTCCTGCATACAGTAAATTTCTGTACATTTGGTGGCCCTTAAAAGGGCCGTTGGGTTTTTCGAATATTCAATTAAAAAATCGCCATCAGCAATTAGTAATCCGGATGAACCGTAATAATTCGAAGTCCATTGGATTGTTGGACAGTCACTACAGTAATAGATTGGCAATCCTTGTATTCCCAATCGTAACCAATGACTTTGCTGCAATTAAAATGGAAAATTTAGCGCGTGTCGTTTTTTTTGACATTGACTCGAGTTATAGTGCCATACTCAAAGGCATCTGAAATGTAATCTCAAATATCGCAGCTGCTAATGGAAAAAAGACTAGGCGAAGATCCGTTTTTTTGAATGGCACCTTGCCAGACGTTTTTATCGACATGTTTCAGAATATGACCGAAAAAAATATTCTCGTAAAGGAATGCAGATTCACCCGAATGATAAATTTTGTATTCACCACATATTATCAAGTGTCTCATTTTTGGCTACTCTGTGGTTTTTCAAAATTTCAGTCCTTTTTATTTATATTTTAAAATCGCATGTCTTTTTGAAAAAACATGTCTTTTAAAAAAACGCATGTTTTTTTCCAAAAACGCATGTCTTTTTAAAAAAACATTTCTTTCATTTATGCAAGTATAAACACATTTGGTTGAGGCAAGCTATCAAAATGCATGATCCTTATGATAGTGGATATGAAACAGGATATGATAGTGGATATGAGTCAGAATAGTTGATATTTACTTGAAAATATTCAACAAAAACCATTCCCATAAATCATTATAAAAAAATACAGAAAAAGAATTTACAATAACATCAATATCATATCCCCCTTTATGCAAATTTGTAGCCAAAATACCCATAGCAGCAAATAAAGTGTAGAAGCGAGATTTTGTATAGTTATTTGTCATGATACATTTAGCAAAAACACAAAAATTTTTACATAAAACAATATCCAAATCAATTTCAAATGGTTGGTTCACAAATTGCCACTCTTGTTCTTGAGCACCACTTTTTATCATGGAATAAATTTCATCTTCTTCAAATTCGAGTTCACACGGCAACTTGGCTTTCTCATAAATGTATCGTCTAACTAATTTTCTACTAATTTCTGTCAACTCGTCCCTGATCATGTCCATTCTGGAAAAAGGTATAAATAGCCAAAACATATTACTTATAAAAAATGGCTCACTTGATTATCTTAATGTCAATAATTACTGTAACTCAGGCTTGTATTTATACAAATGAGACACTGGCGATTTGTAATGGTGTTACTAATTATAATAATTTGTCTAGAGAGATTCGATCGTTGATCCTAGAAAACAATTGTGATTTTCAAGTTAATGATTGGAAAAATTTCTCAAAATGTTCACCAAAACTTGAAAAATTAAAATTTGAACCAAAGTGTGATCAGTGTCTAGAAGTTGATGACTATTTCCCCAAAATTAGTGTTGAAGGCAGATGCTTGGAAGGCATGCACCATTGGAAACATGCAGAGCTCGATGCAATTTCAAAAGAAATTGTTGGATGTATAGTTTTATTAGCTTTACTTTTACTCTTATACATTACAAAAGTAATAAAAACAGAAATTATATCAAAGTTTACAGTCAGACAACAATGAACAAATCAATATATCAGCTCTAAAAACTTCATGACAAAATTTGGCACCAGTTACAATAAATTTTCCTGATGTGAAAATTATAAAGGTCAATTTTGGCCGATCCATATAGTATCTTAACCCTGGAAAAAGTTCAGGTTCATAATATGCCCTTGATCCAAGTTTCTTGTATATTTTTGGTAGGCTAACAGGGTGTCCCAAACTGTTTGATCCAATATAATTGTGAATTTTGAACACAGGATCAGGATGATGAAACATTTGACCAACTTTTTCAAATGTTTGCTGAACTTGTTGATCATTCTTCGATCCAGTGCATACAATTTTGCCAGAAGAAAATAAGATCACTGTGGCTTTTGGATTTTCAAGTTTTAGGCTCAAGCCTGGAAATCGACCAGAACCATACTTTACAATTTCAGCATTATCTTGCTTGATTTTATGCAAATTAATCCTTGCTCCAAAATCAGAGCTAGAAATGATGTTACAAATTTTCATTTTTAAAATGAAAATGATGAACAAGCTCAGAACAACAGTATTTATACCCCCAAAACACATGTTTTTTCAAAACACATGTGTTTCAAGAGTATAAACAGCTGAAACATTTTTTTGTTTGCTCTGATCAAAATGGGATCAATCCAAAAAGTTATTGATTCTTCAATTTGGGTCAATAATGAGCATCTTATTGGCGTCCTATGGAAAAAGTTGATTGAACTTCAAATGGAAATTCCTCCCCAATTTTGGGCCACAACTATGAGAGATGGAAATGGACAACTTGGCCGACCAATCATCAATGGTGAAACTTTGCAAACCTTGGTCGATAGTGGACTATGGCGAGATGATCCAAAAATTGTGAACTTCATTTTGGATAACTATGGAAGATTACCCCAAGGCCAACGATCCAATTTTGGAAGTCCTGAATTTTGGGGCCATGTTTTTGATGGCAATGAAGATGGTGATCAATGGGGCCGTGATCGACCATTGAATGAATATTATAATGTTGGCGAAATGGTCCACCTACATGTTCGCCGATTCAATGCAGAAGCCATTGGCTACAATGTTCAATTTTGCCACATCAATGAAATCAATGGCAAACACTTAAGGCAAATTTTGGATCACCTCTTGAATGTAGTATTGGCCAATCAAAATAATCGAGACCGAATCGGCATTGAAATCAATCATCGAAGCTTGGATAAAAGGATTATGGTGCCCTTCACTGATCGTGAATTTGTAAATGCTGATCGAATTTTGGCAATTGCTGAAAGAGTGCAAGAGTCAAATCAAGAATTCAGATTTGATGAAGACATGCACTTCAAAGTTGTTATTGTCAATCGAATTGAAGGGGGTAAAGGTCCGAGTGAAGCTGCCACAACCAGAATAATAAATTGGCAGCAGTGGTTCCAAAGGCATTGTGGTCATGGAGGATGTTTCCTACAGGTATGAAAATGTTAATTTCTGAAAAATTTGCACATAAACTTTGCATTTTTTAGATAAAAAATGATGATAACCTGTGCTTGGCCAGATCCATTGTAACAGCCAAAGCAATGGCTGACAATGATACTAGAACCAAAACAATAAAGCAGGGTGACAAGGATTGGAAAACTGTACAAAGAGAATTGGCCAAAAAATTGATGACAGATGTTGGATTGGGTGACTTCAAAAGACAATGTGGCATTGAAGAAGCCAAAAAAATTCAAGAATTTTTGGCACCAAATTATCAGATAAAAATCTTTTCAAAAGATCATTTAAATGCCCTGATCTACCAAGGTGACGAAGCTGCCAAAATTTTTCATTTGTACCTACATGACAACCATTTTGATTTGATAACAAAAATGCCAGCCTTTATGGGTCGGTCCTATTTTTGTGAAAAGTGCAATATTGGGTACTGTCATAAGGAAGACCACAAGTGTAACCATGAAACCTGTCCAGGCTGCAACAATGAACAAAAGTGCCAATTGGAAAATTGGGTCAAATGCACAGATTGTAACAGGTAAAAAAATTAAACTTGTTTTGTTGAGAAGTGGTAATTTTATATTTTGTAGGTGGTTCATGAGCCGAACCTGCTTTGACAATCATAAAAATGACAAAGTTGCGACCAAGAAAGGCAAAGTCCAAAAAGTAGATTCAACGTGCCAGAAAATCAAGCGGTGCAAAACATGCAACCAGCTGGTGGACAACCGTCATGAAAAACGACATAAATGTTTTCAAATGTTCTGCAAAACATGTGGAGAAAATGTTGACAAGGAAAACCATACCTGTTATATGAAAGTAAAGAGCTTTTTTCAATGAATTAAACTTGGTTCTAATTATCGATTTTTAAGGTCATAAATGATGAATTGAAGCAAAAGCGAAGGCCAATCTTCATATTCTTTGACTTTGAAACCAGGCAAGATGTCATCATGGGCGAAAATGAAAATAGCAATATAATGAAGCATATCCCCAATTGTTGTGTGGCCTATAGAGTCTGTGATGCATGCCGGAACAAAGATCTGGGCATCTGCACTAATTGTGGGGGTCAAAATCGGCATATTTTTGTTGGGGACAATTGCCTTGACAATTTTGGAAAATGGCTCTTCTCAGAAGAAAATCGAGGTGCAACAGCTTTGGCGCACAACTCCAAAGCCTTTGATAGCCAGTTCTTGCTTGAATATTTGCATGAACAAAAGACCATCAGACCAACAGTGGTGATGAAAGGTAAACCAATATAACTAATTGAAAATATTTTTGATAAAAATATGTTTTTTTTGTTTAGGCCTTGACGTCTTGATGTTGGAAGCTGGGGCATTGAGAATTATTGACACCTTCAATTTTCTGCCCATGGCCTTATCAAAGCTGCCAAAAGCTTTCAATCAAACAGAATTGAAAAAAGGGTATTTCCCTCATTTTTTCAATTCAAGGGAAAATTGGGACTATAATGGACCATTGCCAGATGTGGACTTTTATGGCCCTGATAATATGCCTGAAGAAGCCAGAGAAGAATTCCTAAAATGGTGAAAAAATGTAACAGTAATGAAATCAATCAATAAACTTTTTCTTTTTTTATAGGCATGAAAATGAACGAGCTCTCAACAACCCATTCAACCTTCAAAAAGAACTCGTTGAATATTGTGAATCAGATGTTCATATTTTGACCAAATGTGCCTTGAAATTCAGAGACATTTTCATAAATGAAACTGGAGTTGACCCATTCCTGACGAGCCTAACAATTGCATCGGCATGCAATTATGTGTTTAGGAAAAACTTTCTTAAACCAGAAACTATTGGAATTGTACCCCATGGTGGCTATAGTCGAAATGAAAATCAATCGATTATTGCCTTAAAGTGGCTCAAATGGGTCTCAAAGAATGAAAATATTAGAATAAGGCACAAACTGAATGGTGGCGAGGTCAAAATTGGAAATTATAAAGTTGATGGAATTTGTGGAAAAACAATCTATGAATTCCAAGGGTGTCTATGGCATGGTTGTCCCAAATGTATGAAGAAAAGATCTGATGTGACCTTGAACCAAAACAAGACAGCCGAAGAAGCCTACCAATCCACCATCGATGGACGAAAATATTTGGAAGATCGTGGTTATACAGTAATTGAAAAATGGGAATGTGATTTGAAAAAAGAGTTGAAGGTAATTTTTCTATAAAAATGTAATCTACGGTATATACATTCTTTTGTATTTTTAGTTGAACAAGGAAATGAAGGCATTTTTCGATGTCACTATAATGAAAGAACCTCTAGGACCAAGAGATGCCTTTTTTGGTGGACGAACAAATGCCATCAAATTGTATCATAAATGTGGTCCAAACGAAAAAATCAAATATGTGGATGTATGCTCCTTATATCCATATATTTGCAAAATGGGCATTTTTCCATTGGAACATCCAGAAATAATAACTGAAAATTTTGCCGATTTGAGCACCAGACCATATATGGGTATTGTCAAGTGCACAGTTGTGCCACCAAAAGATCTGTACCACCCGGTACTTCCCTATCGATGCAATGGAAAGCTCATGTTTCCATTATGCAAAACTTGTGCTGACCTTGAAATGGACAAGTGTGACCATAGTGATGAGGAACGAGCGCTCAGTGGTGCCTGGGTGATCATGGAACTATACAAGGCCATTGAAAAAGGATGTAAAGTAAGATATTTTGCTAGACAAAAAGATGACTTATGTTAAATGACAATTTTTTAGGTTGTAACCATTGACGAAGTCTGGCATTACGACAAAACTGAAGAATATGACCCTGTAACAAAAACTGGAGGTCTTTTTGCCGAGTATATCAACACCTTCCTTCGGCTAAAACAACAAGCCGATGGATGGCCTCAGGCAAATATGGCTGCTCAAGAAAAAGACAACTATATAAGAAACTATGAAGAAAAAGAAGGTATCAAACTGATCAAGGATCAAATCGAAAAGAATCCAGGAATGAGAGCTCTAGCCAAGCTTATGCTCAACTCATTGTGGGGAAAAGTAAATCATGAAATATGATTATTCTTTACAAAAATTCTCATTTTCTCTTTTTTGTAGTTTGGCCAGTGGAACAATTTGTCGCACACTGAGTATTTCACTGAACCAGACGAGTTCATGAAACTAGTGTTCAGTGATGAAATCAACGTTCCAGCTGTCAGATTTTTTGGTGACTCTATGGCCTGTGTGATGTACACCATCGAAGACGAGTACCTGGAGGCACTGAAAAACACCAGTCCAGTAATCGCCAGCTTTGTAACAGCCCAGGCTCGTCTAAAGTTGTATAGCTATATCGAAAAATTGGATCGACGAGTATTGTATTTTGACACAGGTGACTAAACATTTTTTATGATTAAGCAAATTATGCATTTTTTTTGTCTTTTTCAAGATTCTATAGTATATGTGTCATCAACCGAAGAAAACTATGAAGTCCCAACTGGCTGCTATTTGGGCGAAATTACGGATGAGCTCAAATGCTATGGCGATGAATCATATATTGATGAATTTGTAGCAGGAGGCCCCAAGAACTATGGATATCGGGTATTTTCAAAGGTCGGCGAAATAATTGGCGAAATTAACGAAGTTCGAGGAATCAGGCTGACCTTTTCAACCAAGAAAACTGTAAATTTTGAATCTTTGAAAATAATGGTTTTTGCTTTTTGTTTGTCTAAAAATGTAATTGTAAAATCTATTGTTGAAAAACGCATTCTTCGTGACCATGAACGTAATGTGTTTACAAAAAATTGTAAAAAAGATTATCATATTGTGTATAATAAGCGTGTACTGCTTGATAATTTTATAACATTGCCATATGGTCATTGTGAAACTGTATTGTAAATTGATTAAATAAAAAAAACACATGTATTGCAAACAAGATATAGAAGTCGAATGTTTCAAAACACATGTCTTTCCAAAAACTTGTCTTTTCAAAACGCGTGTGATTTTGGGCAATAAATAGCAGTGACTTTGTGAAAAAATCAGTCTGGAAAAAGATGCAGTTTCTACCGGGTAAAATTAAATTGCATATTTTTCAATTTTTGAACTGTTTTGAAAGAAATGAATGCAAATTAGTTTGCATTGAATGGTATAACTTGATGGAATTAAAAAATTCATGGCCTTTATCTAATGACGTCATATTGAGTTTGGAAAGACCAAATGCTCGTCAAAATGTATATGTTCAAAAAAGTGATTACCCATATTTGTGGACACAACCAACCAAATCATTGACTATTGTTGAATATACCCTGAAGGGAACAATGGACAACACACCCACAGTGTTGGAGTTATTGGCAAAGATAAAGCCCCGTTTTTTAAAAATAACAGGTAAAGCTTTGAAATGAAAGGTTAAAATATATATATAATATTTTAATTTTTTTAGCCCAAGCATCAAAGATGGGTATTGACAAAATAATTGCCATATTTTTGACTGATGAACCAAATCGTAAAACATTATGGATTGAGAACCAAAGACCTGCATTGAACCATAGATTTGATATTGATCTTTTTATTTACCAAGGAGGAAATATAGAATTTTTGGAAATGACCCAGTTTTTTAATCCCGAAGAAATTTCCATGAAATGTTTATATGAGGAAAATTCACAACTGTTTTTATATAGTTTGTTAAATTTTAATCGTCTAAATGAATTGTGTATAAATTTTTCGTCAAACTATAATATACAATCAGCTCGTGATACTTTTTTTAAAATGTTGAATATTTTAGAAAATTGTCGAAATCTGACAGTGTTTTTTTCTACTTTTGATTTAGGATTTCATGATCGTAAAGAATTCCGAGACTATATGTATGGATATGCACCATCTATAAATTATGTTGAAATTTCCGCTTATAGATATTTCCGCCCTGTATGGCATAATGTACATTTTATAGCACCAGATAATGCTGTTATTTTGAAAATTTTGTCTTTGCATTAATAATTCAATAAAATACTACTATACAAGCGCTTTGTCTAGACAGGGCACTATTCTACTATATTAACCAAATGAATCTGGTATAACTCACCATTGTTTCCATCAAAATGTCAATTGTCATCTTTTGAAATTCCACAAAACAACCAAAAAACGGGCCAACCTACTACTACTAAAGCAACCACATGAAGCTGACAAAATGAATGATGGTTTCTTTTCCTGCAAAACAGTTTTTTGTTTAAAAATTTGTCAACTTTTAAAGTTCAAACATGTAAAAAAATTCAAAGTTCTACAAAACAACTACAAAATTTGAAATCATGATGAAAAAATTGTATAAAGTTGACTCTACTTCAGAATTGTACTGACACATGAAATGAGCTGAACTGAATAACAAAGCCATTCTCTATAAGTAGTAGTAAGGCCGGCCCGTATAGGTCGTACGGTTAAGGATACCCTATCTTTTGTGTACGACCTATAATTTGTCATTTTTGGTCGATTTATAGGTCGTACAGTAAACATATACGGTCGACTTTTGGCGGATTTACAGGTGGTACAGTAAACATATATGGTCAATTTCTTCGTCGATTTATAGGTCGTAAAGTAAACATATACAGTCGACTTTTGGTCGATTTATAGGTCGTACGGTTAAGCATACATGTTCTTGAGTTACCATAATAGTAGAATTACAGTAATTTTTCGATTATGGTAATAGTGGAATTAGGGTAATAGGTGTGTTACTGTAGGTGGAAAAGGAAAATCAATGATGAACGCAAAAAAGGAAAACTAAAATGAACAAAAATGGAAAAGAAATGAAAAGAGATCGTGTGTAAAAACGGCTTCCCCTCTGGGAAGAGGAAGCCCTTCAAAAATTTGCGCCCTGGACCCCCTTTGTCAAAAGGGCACCACCTGCAGGCCTAAATATGTTCGGAGGTCCCATTTCTGAACCATCGTTCAAGTCAATAAATGTCAGAATGGTCAAATTGGTCAGTAATGGTCTGTTTTATGAGTAAAATCTTGAGAGAGTCAATACGCAATGAAACATTATCCTTACGGGTGCATGCGTATAAAGTTTGATGTTCTGCCAAAAACGACCAAGAAGGTCTTTTATAAAAATGACCAGAGCGAGCTGGTCATAAAAAGCATGTAGACAAATAAGGTCTTTTATAGAAAATGACCAGAACGAGCCAGTCATAAAAAGCGTGTAGAAAATTTAACGAGTTAAAAAATCTTAACATATCAAAAAATTTTTAATTCAATGCAACATTCTGGCTTATTATTATAAAACTTTTGAAACACTATTTTATTTTTGTTTATCGCCAAAATACTGTAGTCTAAATACAAAAATAATGATAACGTGAACAAAAAATGGAAAACAAAAAAGAAAGGAAGCATTTATAAAATTGACTCCCTCCACCCAGGGAGGAAGTCATTCAAAAAAAGCGCCCTCGGGCTCCAAAATAAGAGGTGCGCCATCTGCAGGTTCACAGAATAGCTAATCGGAAACCCTGCATACTGAACGATCATCCAAATTAGAACCGTCTTTTAGATCAGAATGCTCAATTCCACATATAAAAACTCTAAGAGTCTATAAAACTTGAAACATTATTCCTACAGGTCTATACTTATAAGGTCGTAAATGACCAAATTCTTTTATAGAAAGATGACCCAAAAGAGTGGGGCATAAAGTGCATGTAGAAAAGTGAACACTTGAGATCAAAAATATTCTAGATGTAAAAAAGTAATTGATACCACAAAAATATTTGAAGAAAAGAAAAAGAAGAAAAGAAAAGAAAAGAACTAAATCATCAAGGGCAACCATACATGAACGTTACTCTGCGTATAGAAAATTAATACATTATATTGCATGATTTATGCAGGTAGATACAATTTTGTGTACAGAGTGTTTCCCAGAGCAAACATAGAAAGGTTAGACAGCTGAAGCCATTTAGATCATAAAACCAATTAGAAATGCTAGAAAAGGTCAAAGGTTCTATAAAACACAGTAGCAAGAGACGCTTTACCAAAATAATTAAGGTGGTGATTATTGTTATTTTGATAGTTTTCTAGAATAACCTAGAGCCTAAAACCTTTAAAGAGACGCAATACCAAAACAATTAAGGTGGTGATTATTGTTATTTTGATAGAACCTTCAAAGAAAAACCGAAAAGATTCAACCAAAAAGCAGAAAAAACCGGAAAAGGTTTAATGAGGGTAAAGAGGTATAAATAGAAAAAATAGAAGAAGAAGAATCATTCTTATTTTTGTACCTGCGCGACACCTGAGAGTACCAATGGAGGCCCTATTCGTTACGTTTATTTCGGCGTTAAGAGCCGCCTACAAGGCTTACGGTACAATGATTTTACAAATATTTTGATTTAAAAATTGATATGGATGCTATTTTATAATATTATTAATTTAGAGTCCTTTTTAATGACAGCCCACATTGATGCGTGGGCGTCCGTCTTTTGGGAGGAGGTGTCGGCGGACTTCAAGAGCTGGTGGAAAAGCCAGTGAGGGGTTGAATATCCGGCTAGACAGAAACCCTTTTGGGGTTTTATGAAACGTCTACGCTGGATGTTCGAAAACCCTTCGCTGGCCGACGGCCACCTAGCCTCACACGTGTGGAATATCCTCCCCCAGGTGCGAGGGCTGAATGGGGAAACGCCGACGATTGCTACGTCGAGGAGAGGATAGGACTGGCGCTACTGCGTTTCTAGTAAGTTCTGATGTTATAGTTAAACCAGGTCATAGATATATAAATTTTATATTTAATGAGAGTAAAATTATTATAAGCTTTTATTACAATATTTCAAGATAAATATGTGTAGGTTAAATTGTGCTAGCCTCGGCATGTTACAGATTCTTAATTCATGTATATTAATGTATGGTATATAGTTGAGTTGTCTAAAACTTACCAAAGAACATTTCTAGAATATTCTAGAAGCTTTCAATTATTTACACAATTTTATACGATAAAAATTTATGATAAAATAAAGACTATTAATAGATCTTGTACCTATTACTTAGCAGTTAAAATGATATATTAGAGTAAAAAATTTTGGTTTAACTAAAATAGTTATTAAATTTTGTAAAAATTTTAGTGGATACGCGTGAAACCTCTAGCGAGGTCTGCGACGGCGGCCGCGGCGGCGGTGGCTGCATATGTATATAGTATCTATGTAAGTAAAAATTTTTGCAAAATTTTTGAAACTTAATGTTTTTATTTTTGGGTAAAATTTGTATATATATATGTATATTTTATTTTGTTTTAAATTTTGTATATACGTATAATTTATTTTATTTTGTTTTAAATTTTGTGAATATATATGTATATTTTGTTTCAAATAAATTAAATTGAATTAAAATTAATAAAATTTTTTATTTATTGCGTTTAATAGTAGAGGTAATTTCTTTGGAGTTCTACTATGGGTGTGCATGTGTGTGTGTGTGTGTGCCTCAACTTTTGGAATATAAAAAAGGGTTTACTGTAGTCAGATAGTTACGGATGTACGAGTAAAGGATATGTAGAGAATATGCACAAAATTGCATAAAGTATAGTGGTGCTACTATTGAGAATTGTTGCTGTATTATATAGCTTTCTACAGGTCTTAGGGTAAAAAGAATGTACAAGATAATTACATAGTACTGTAGAACTAAAGGAGAAAATAAAGGAAAGAAGGAGTAATAAAAGGAAGTTCATTTATAATTAGGAATAAATTAAAAGAATATTTCTAAACAATAGCTAAGGAGAAGGGTTGTATAAACAACAACTATAAGTGATTTTTATTATTATAAAAAAATGAGATGAAATGTACATATAAATATAATGTATTTAAATACTATAATCCGTAAAGGTTTCACGATTTTTATCAATCATTACGAGAGAGTCAAATCCTGCGTATATAAGTGCTTCAATACCGCCATCTGGTATATCCTCGCCAAAATTCATCTGTAAACTGGTGGTTCTTTCACGTACGAGTTCCCAAAAATTACCATCTATACCGCAAGGAGTCAAATCAAAAACAAAAACCGTGTTATGCATTGTAAAAGAATTTCGAGTAATTTCATTACCCTTGTTATCTGTACCAATTCCTACACCCTCAAATAATTGTATAAAAGTGCGCAAATATTTGTTTTCTTTAAAATTTAACATATACGGCGTTGTAGGTAATGTTGTAGTACCACTTGTTATTTTAATTTCGTTTAATCCGAAATGCTTAAAATTGAAGGGGCTTTGATAATAATCACCCCTAGCAGCCGAACCATCAATGAGCGCCACAACGAGACGACGAGGTAAAGGACCTGTGAACAATGAGTTCAGAGGAGCTGAGCGACGACTAGTTGTTATGTATAGACTTGTAACATGACATCGACTAATAGGGTATTTTGCAGCTGTATTTTGTAACATGGATTCAATAGCTAGATCGATATTATCCGCAACTTCAACTTTTTTAATAAATAAAGACATGCTTTTAACCTCGATTTTATAAGCTTCGTTGTCAGTAGATATAAATTTTTGCAAGCAAAAATCATCTCTATGCCTGTATAAATCAATTTTCAAAGTACATTGATTCAATAGAAAACGTTCTTGCATAAATAGATCAGCATGTATAGGAGCCATTAATTCAACAACTGCACTGTTTTTGAACATCTGAACTCTTCCCAAAGCACCCTTGTTTTTCTTTATATCAAGAACATCGCCATTTTCAAAAGCATAACCAGCAGCTGCAACATGTGTCGACTTAGCATCACGACCATAGTTCAATTCCATTTCTAAATAAGATCTGTAAGTGTATCTATCCCCTCTAAAATGTTAAAATGTTAAAATTAAAAAACGTAAACATACATTTAATTATAAAACTTACCTGTCAGATATTAATTTTCCATTTAAGTACATCTTGATCTGTTTAAAAAATGTTTTGCCGATCAAATTAATTGGCGCCACAACGTTACCACTGATATTGTTGTTGGCATCTGCTGTTAAAGTGCAAGCAGTGCCATTAGCTTTCGTAATTGGAATAGTAAAATATATAAAATTTTTTGATAAGTCCAACATATATGAATCAGGTGAAATAACAAACTCATAAGGTCCTTCATTAGTACAAGGATTTTGTAACTGAATTTCAGACCAAAAACTTCTACGAATAGCAACTTGTGTTGGAGGTACGGTAAATAAATCTAACTCCATTTACTACTAGGAGACGACGCAGCATCAATAAATTTACTCATTTTGAATAGATATCCTTGAAACTGACTACTCAATGTGGAGTCTTTTTTAAGAATGAGGAATGTCGTTTCAGGTGTTTACATTTATGTTGTTTTTGATGCTGATGCTGTTGACGCTGACCATCATTTAACTTTTTATTGCTTTTTATATGTATCGTAGAATTTATATGTTTACGCTTCCCTAAACCTTTTCCTTTATGAATGCATTCCCCCGTTTCGTGTAATAAGCTGCCAGCTGCGTTTCGTCCATGCTCAGCAACACTTTCTTTTAAAAAAACGACCTTCTACAACATCGCCTGCAATTTTGGAACCTGCAGCAAGTGCATGCTTTCCTGCAGATTTTAACAAAGGCATAGCTAGACGCCACAAACTCTTAAAAAAATTACCAACTCCAGCTCCTTGATGTCTATAATAATACGGGTATGCTGCTCGGAAACCTTCTAAGGTACCACCTAACTGAAATTGATTATCTTGAATGCTGTGTTGATAAATTTTGATCCAGTAATCAACGGTTTCAGGGATAAATACGGTATGCATATTTTGCTTTGAAAATCAAAAGGACCAACTAAATGAATTAATTAATTAAGAGCGTTTGCGAAAATTCAACCTGACGACAACGTGTTCAAATGCAAATGAATGAATGAATAAATAAAAATTTGATACTATGATTATAGGAATAAAGGAGTACGTCGCCGGAAATGTAATTTAACTATAACATTCCCAAACTGAAAGGGTATAAGCTCATTCATACTCTTTTTTATATTAATCTCGAGTACTGTAATTTCTTTTAATTCAATGGGTATATAGTGAGGTGTTTCGTATAATCGACTCACATTATCTTTGTATTTTCCCTGAACATTTACTATACGTAAAAGCGGTGCTAAAGTATTTCCAACAATCTGATTTTCAATAATATTACAGTAAACATAGAAACTCTGTAAATCATTCAAATTTGGTGGTTGAATGCCTAACATATATAAATGATTAGTTCCAGGCTCGGCAAGAAAAACAGCTTTGGATGGTGGAATATGTGTGTTAGAATTTTTTGGGGGTTTCTCTCCAACAGTATATAAGTTAATATTCACAGCTCTATTTAAAAAATCATCAGCAGTTGCATAGGCCACAGTATTGGTAGTGCTAAATCCGAGAAGCTCCATTAACCGTTTGCCTATATCGATTTTACGTAAGATTGTACCACTTTTTATTTTCAAATTAACTAATCCTCTACAATGTTCATCGTATGAAAACATGATTTCCATGTTAGTTCCGGCAATAGCTGCTCCAATTTTTGCATTCAACTCTTCAATTAATTCAGATATGGTAAAGTAATGTTTTTCAAAAACTATTACTTTAATTTTTTTGACCTTATTTCCAACACCATCCATAATTAACGTTATTACATTATCTCCACCATGATTGGTAAATGTAGCCCAACTATAGGGGTATATTATTTCACTTAGCCCTACCTCCCAGCTTCCATCTAGTTTTAAATGGTAAGGTAGATGGGCTGAAAAATCACAGGGCTTGTTTCCATTTTCGCTATTACTAGATAATGTGATATAAAATTGATCTTCAAAGGTTGTCATTATTTATAATGTTGTTTGTTGTTGCTGTAGGTACGGTCTTCAATGAATTAGATGACTGTAATACTGTCCGTACGGGGCTAGGTAATAAATATCCTATACAAGCGCACAAAAGACCAACCCACAATTGTGTATTATTATTGTAGAGAGATAAATTTATTATAGCTGTAATGACTACAATGTATATTAGTATGACCTGACTGAAGAAAACCACTTCGTTTCGAGGTAGACGTTTTCCAAAAAAACTCCCAAACGCTAATGCGAGATGTTTCTGAATGCGTACTATTACTACTATCCATTTCAAAATAAAAAATTTTTTATTTAACAACTAAACACTCAGTTATAAATTTATAAGAAGGCGGAGCTACCAAGGTAACCAATAAAATTATACAAAAATATAAAAGAGGTGGAGCTATCAAAGTGACGTAAAATTATATATAAATACATAAAGAAGGAGTTAACTTTTCACAAACGTGTACATAATTTATTTTGCAAGTGACCTTTTACAGAAAATTTACAATGAAAAAACTTACAAATCAATTTATCATTATAAACAAAATTTGTGTTACTGAAACTTTTAAACATTTTATACATAGGAACATGTCGCACTTTATAATACAAAAAATATAAAGTATATATACCACAAACCCTACTATTAAAATTTTGTAAATGTTTCTTATTTGTATATCTTATTAAAGCATTTTTGTTAATATAGTTTATAAAAGCAGGAATAACTGGTGGTAAACCATAAGAATCAAAATAATATACAGAGTTAGCATTATCAAAATACATAGCTATCCAATGACTTCCTTTTTGAAAAGATGTATCGGTGTTTGCAATTAAAGCCGCAGGTCTTTTAACTATCTTCGGTAGAATATTGCAAGCAAAAACCCCTAAAAAATTTTCTGATAATAGCGCATCTTGTTGAACATAATATGTCAATTCAAAGTTGTTCATCGTAATCGTCGTCATCGTCGTTTTGTATATCCTTTTCTAAAATCCAACTGTTGAATTTTTCAGGATAACCCCACCACTTCACAAGTACTCTATTCTGACCATCTGGTAATCGTTTAGTCTTCAAAACCTTTTCAATTTTGTATTCTTTGATATTAGGATTAAAATCAATTTTCTGTAGTTCTTTTTCATAAAAACGTCCTTCTATATCTTCGCCTTCCAGATCTTGAATTGTATAAAGTATATGATTTCGGGTCTTCACAATATGTTTTACTTTGAAAACTTCTTCACTCCATTGAGGTAAATAACCTTTGTCAAATACACCTCTATGTTTACTAATTCGCACGTAATCTCCTATATCAATCTTAGACTTTCTAGTGTATAATCTTTCAGGGTAGAGTCTTTGCCATATAATTTTTTTGTTAGAATAATCTACATTAATAGGTTTTTCCTTAATCGATCTATGAACAGAGTGATTGTAGTTGGAAACAACTGAGGGTAAAATATCAATCCATTTATAAGTAGTAAACTCTGTAAAATATTTAAATAATTTAGTTTTTAAAGTTCTATTAAACCGTTCCACTATTGAACATTTAATGTCTTCGTTTTGAGAAGTAAAAAAATGTATATCATTAGTTTTCAATAATTTTTGGAAATCTTTGTTGACAAATTCTTTTCCTTTATCGGATTCGACCTCTGTTTAAAATATTTTGAAAAGCATCACAAACATTCTTTGAATGTTTTGATTTTAATGGTTCAACCCATGCGTATTTACTTAATACATCTATACATGTAAGCATAAATTTGTATCCATCGTTAAAATCTGCTAAAGAAGACATATCTGCCAAATCAATTTCCCATTGCTGATCCATAGCTGTAACATAAATACGATTATGTGAAAATTTTTTGTTGACTTGTTTATGTAAAGTATAACTATCTTGTTTTGAAAGCCAATCTTTAACATTTTTATGTGTAATTGTTTTACGGTGTTTTCTAGCTTCAGCATATAAATTTTCAATACTAAAAAAAGCTGTAGGATTTCGGTGTAAATTTTTGTATAATTTCGAAAGTAAGGTGTTCATCGCTCTAGTACAAAGGAGTATACCATCTAAGTGCTCTAACTTTGCGTGGTATCTTCTTTTCTGTCGAGTTTCCTTTATTAAAGAATGAATCGTCTTTGATATCTTCCTTGGCACCACTTGAAAATAAATCAACACCTTTCACAAGTGGTTTATTCAACTGTTTGACACTACTAACTGTCTGATCATCTGATTCTTCCGGAGGTGTATGGTAGGAGAGTTTCCGAGGTAAAGTGAATAACATTTTATGTAATGGGTTTCCTATAGCCTCTAGGGGTACATTATATTTTTTCAAAGCATTAACAAACTCATCTACTCCAAGCGTTTGCGTAATTTTTGAACATTTACGAGACAAATCATGTAATAAATCAATAATATGTGATCCTTCAATTAATTTTCCATCAATTAATACTTCACCTTGCTTATTAACATTTATACTAGGGTTACGTCGCACATGTTCCAATAATAAGGATGCTGAGCGTTTAAACTGTTTAGGAATACCACTAAGTATTTTTTCATCATTCAGCCAATTTTTTTCTTTTTGTTTCAAATCCTCACTATCATTCTCATCTTCTTCGTTATCAATAACTTTTTGTTTTAAAACCACTGTAGAAGGTTGAGCCTTTTCATGTTCAAAAGTTAAATATTGTGAAAATAGTTGCGAGTACATTTTGTATTGTTCTTCGGGCGTAGAAGAAATCGAAGTTGAACAACCGATACGGCAGGCTCAAACGTTCACCGCTACCCCGGAAGACTGGACGGCGCTATTCTCCCTAGTCGACGGCAAACACACCATCGTAGTTTCCTTCGATGGAGCCGACGACTGGGGGGGAATATATGCTCTTCTGGGTACTCAATTCCGAACCGATCCGCAAAAGAAAAACAAAGATCCCGTCATAAAAGCCATTCATTTCGACACATACCGTGTTATTCGAAACATCGACATATCCCGGCCACTGTACGAACTGGCGGGACGAATTGGCTTCCTCCCCGAAAAACGCACGCTCAAAGCAACCATTTCCCCCATGTGGGCCCTGGACGTTTCAAAGCTCACGCTACGCTTCCCGGCAGCCCTGCGCTTCTTCAACAACCCGACGACGTCGTTCCTGCAATCCGACGTCCTGGCCTACGCCGCCCTCGACGCTTATTATCCGTTGCTATAGTTTTTGGCCTTTGGTCGCTACGGCTTCATTCCCGAGGTTTACAACACCCCCGCCTTGTTTCCCCACAACTCGCTGGATGCCGCCGAAATCGACCACCTCGCCGAATACGTTATCGCCACCTTTCACAACGTCGCATTGTTGGATGCCTTGCCCCCAGACTACGCCAACCAAATATACCCGACGACCTCGCAAGTCGCCTTACCCGCAATTATGCGGGACGAAGTTCTTTTGGCTTACAAATTTTTTATGTATGATTGCACAGCGTCCGACCACGGTCGGTCTTTTTGTTTAGGAACGGTAACCAACGGCTTCCGGGACGTCAAAGCTTTGACGCAAACAACCCACCCGAAGCTTCTCCCCGTTCCGAAAGCGCCAAAGAAAAAGAAAAAGAAACAAAAGGACGAATGGAACAAATCACCGAACGTTTCCAATGATGAAGATCCGGCTCTCAGACCACGATCCATGTTTGACGATCCCAAACGCCTTCAAGCAGCCGTCACGTCGGCCATGAAGAGCAATCTCACCAATCGGATCATCGAGCTGCTCAACTTTCCGCTTTCACCGATATACAAGTTGGCCATCCGCGATCATATGCCATACAACGACCCCAATTTACCGCCGCTTCCTCACGAGGTTGAAGATCTCTGGACAGAATGCGTTGCCGCTGATCAACCCCTGCGTGAGCGCACCTATCACGGTACTCATTATCGTTATCACCCTTCCACCATCCTTAATTTTTTACAGGTGGACGGAGACTGGTTCCCAAAGCTAACTTCTTTCATGCCGTTGGCCGCGCTTCTCGCGTCGCCGTGTTCCGCCACAGAATAGGCCTCCGTCAACTATGTACTCCTTCGCCACGCTCAATCCATGAAACCAGAAATACGTGCCGCGTTCTAGGAGTGTATGTGGTATCGCAGTGACGGCAACCCCAACTCGCTCCTTACGAATTGGATGAACCGCATCCCGGAATGAGAACCGAGTTTCTCTAGCGATCCGGGTGCGTATATTTGCAATTGGTTTGCGTTACGCCCGATTGTGTTCAACGAAGACTTCCACATGGAAATGTTGGTCGAAGAAATCGAAATCAACGAACACGACTATACGGCCAATCCGCACAGCCGTTTCCATTTCTACTCATCGTTTATTGCGATCATCAATTTTCAAAACCGTTTTTCGTTCCCCCCGCCGGTGTACGCATACCCCATGCCCACTACGGCTTCGGTGCAAACGCTCACCGCCGAGGAACTGCTCGAACGCCCCATCGATGTCGAAGTTGAACCCACCAATGATGAACTACTCGATACGCCAATTTTCGACCTTAACATAGCGAAGCGGCCGCCGTCAACAGACGCCTCGGCCCTTCCTATACCCGCCGCGCCCTCCGACATAACGGCAACCGCCACTCAAATCAACGACGTCTTGAAACTCACGCTCGAAGAAATTTCCCACATTGCCCCGGCTCCAATGGAGGAATCTACTCCCATCCAACCCGCCGCGATTGATTCCGAAACTATGAGGTCAGAACAAATGTTGACCGATATACCCGAAGAAAGCACGGTGGACCAACCCACGTCTATGGACGTCGCCCTTATAGAACCAGCCGCTACGATACCGACCAGGGCACCCGCCGTGGACCCACGAATATATTTGGTGACACCGGCAGTCTTGCCGGGACCTCCGATAATTGCCACTGTTGCCGCAGCCAGGTATAGTGCTTCCGTACGTTTTTTGCAACAGATTATTTCAGCTACTCAATGGGACGCCTTGGCTGCAGCACTCGCCGCGTACCGTTTTCCGCCACCGCCGCCTGGTATGTTGTTCCCTGAGCATCAGTGGAAAGATTTCCCAGCAGCGCTAAAGGACGAGATACAACGAATTTTGCTGCCTCCTCCGACATTGATCGCCCCCGTCCCGCAAGTCGCCCAAACGGCTCCGGTAATGGTACAACCCGTCGTGCAAGCACCCGCTCCTTTACCGCCGCCGGTCACATCGCAACCGCAACTGATTCCACAACCGCGGCAACCCGCGACTCTAGTGCCGCTGACGGCACCTGTGGATGTTCAAACCCCACAGGCACCCAGCATGTCCGTGCCGGCTCTAGATCGCTACGGTAATCCTATCCGAAGACCCCCCCGGTATGAACACTCAACAAAGCGAAAACAACATCTTCAAGAAGAATCGGCGTACCGCAAATCCCACAAAACACGAACAACGGACGAACCGAGCACGCGGCGTACGCCGCCACCCAGCACTTCCCGTGCAGAGCGCGGCAGAACGCCCAGCGAACGTACAACTCGACGCCGCAAACAACGCGATAAACAGAGAGCCCGCGAAGAAGCTGAACGCTCTTCGCACGCCACGTCAACGCCGAAACCCAAAGGCGACTCCTCCAAAACAGCAGCGCCGGCAACGAAACCGCCGCCTGCTCATCAACCCGACAGCCAGCGTTCACGTCACGAATCACACTCTCGTGATGATCGCCACCGTAGAGAAACAAAACAAACTCCACCAACCAGCCGGGATAGTCGTCAACACGAACGCCGCGATGATGTACCGCCGCACCGCACACAAAGCAAACAAACACGCAAGGTACATTCAACTGGTTTCTACGAAGAGGCACATCGCCACCAGTTCCGCCGGTCACCGCCCAAGTTAACGGACTTTATTAGCCCGTTGCATAGGGACGCTAAGATCCAACGTCGTCTGGAAGCCTTGAAAAACCCGCCGAAAGATGAGTTCAAAGTCCCGCTTCCACCGCCTCCTATGGACGTGGATGCCGCAACGTCCACTGCCACCACACTTCCGCCAACGGTTACATTGCAACCGACTACAGTTCAGACAACTGCCGCTATGACTACGGTAACCCACACCACGTCGCTGCCGCCTATGGCCCCGACGTCGGCTCCGGTTGCTACATTAAAACAGCCGCCCGTGATCATCACCACTAGGCCGGTTCTTGGAGCTCCTCCGCCACCAAGTCCCGCACCAACTATCAAACCTCGGTTGCCTAGCGAAGCCACGCGGCTACCAAATTATACATGTTTCCGAACCACCGATATGCCCCATTGCGTTATGCTAGTAACACCGGGCTACCCGCCGAATATCGATCCCGCCGTTGAGTTTTTCTCGCTGCGCATGCTACACGAAATGATACTGATCAACTTCTTCGGCCGCCTCGGCATTCGCATCATCATGCCCGTGCACATCCGTGCTACGAACGCTTCGCTCGCGTTGTACCAATATTTTCGAGATCATTACCGCCCCGCATATCAAGAACAACAACTGCCCATCTCGCACGATGTGGCCACTCTGATATTGAAATGGGTCGCGGGCCTTTGGGCTGAGGAGCTCGGCGTCATTGACGCCGTTCATACCGCCCACTTGACCCTTTTTTTATATGAAGCCCGCGGTTTGGATAACCCTTCGTGTCTGCTACAAGCCTATAACACCGCTGTCGGACTCATAGACAGTTGGATGGCTTATCCGCGCTACGCCCCGTTTCCACAACTGCCGGAAATCGCCGACATTCAACAAATCTATCTGCAGTATCACAGCGAGACCGATCGCCCCGCACCCCTGCTGCGTCGGCACGACTTTTCTGCCCGGTGAAATCTATTGCCACCGCGACCGTTGCCGCCAACAGGGTTGCCATCCGATCGCCCGTCACTAATCGCCACTCAACTGCCAGCCCGAGGCGTGAACCCGCTCTCCCCACTTCAACCTCAAACGTATACCTCCTCTTCGCGCCGCTGCGATACCGCTGATTACGGTCGATACCGCTACTCCCGTAATATCCGTTTTGATGGCCACGACGACCCTCGCGATCCACATGGCTACCATAACGATCGATATCGCCAAAACGAACGTGACCGCCGTGATTCTCCTCGAAACTACCGATCTGCATCCGATACTCGCCACCGCCGCTGCCATTAAAACAAAGCTTTTTGTACAGTAATTTTGTTTTCTTTGTCTTTGTTTGTTTTTCTTCGCCTCATTTCAAACCGGTTGTTTAATTTCTAATCTCGTTCATGCTTTATATTTTTGTACTAGTGTTTCCAGCGCATGTGCAGCCGACGCTGCAACCACACAGTAAGTTGACCGCCGGTGGCCCGCTACACACCCCCACTTGCCCTGTTTTGTCCTTACCTTTGCTGCTGGACGCACTATTGTCGCCGCCCCAAAAATCGGCTCAAACTACCCCAACAACTCCGCCGGCCCCGCTGTGTGACGCCGAAAAATTCTTCGGCAACCCCGGTGACGGCCTGTAGTGGCGGAGCCCTTCCCCTTGCATCTTTTCGGTATTTCTTGACGATCGCTTAGGGCGATCTACTGCAAGGGGGGAGGGGTGTTGTAGTGTGTTTTCCGCCGATTTTTTATCGTTTTGTCAAAGCACGTTAGAGGCCCGCAGGTGGCAAGTGGAGAGAGCAACGCGGACCACCAGTAGCCATCTTACTGTAGCGCACGTCGGTACGCGTGCGCTGGTCTCTCTCAGTTTCTATTATTAGTGTTATAATTTTATATGTCTTCGTTACTAGTTGTGCGCCCCGTTGGCCACCACTAGTCCATACTCGCTGCCTCCCACCACGCCTTTTCGTCTTTTCTCTCGCCCTGCGTGGGAGTTGATTTAGTGTTCTTTATTTTCTTTTCATCTCGCCCGTCTCCGTTTTTGTTCATGTAAGTTTTGTACATTATTGCGTAACATTAAAAGGTAGAAAATCCATCGCCTTTCAATCTTGCGTAACAAGGGAGTCAATTAAAGAAAGCAGTTCTTTCTTTAATTGTTGGGATAATTAGTGTTGGGGTTTAAGTACCAGTAATTAGTTTATTGGGTAAACGTGGGCGTGGGAAGCATGTACATTAAGGACGCAACCTCGGAATCCCAATCCTGCTCACGCCGCATCATCTCCGCCCCGACCAAACCAAAATACAACACACAATTAACAAATGGATTATCATTTTGGAAAGGATCTTCATCAGGAATCAATCTGAATAAATGATCATTTTATTTAATAATGTGAGGGAGGGGGAATTAGAAATGTTAACTCACCCTTGATTCAAATCAGAATTAAAGAAAAATTCTCCTAGAATATCACAAGTTTCTTCAAAACTCTTTTTTGGACAGAAAAAATCACCAAAATCGGATAAGTACACAGGTTCTATATAAAAGAGAGAGGATTGCTCAACTAAAGCTTAATCGCTGATCTTGTTTTCATTCAACTTGTCTGAACATTGAAAAAAAGACGCGTTTTTTAAACACATTTTTTGAAGTTTTTGCTTTTCCGAAAAGACGTGCGTTTTGTTTATTGAGGTTGTTAATGTTTTGTTTATTGATGATACAAGATAAATGAAATATTCCTCGGGTTGTTTATTGAATTTACATGGAATTCCAAATTTATGCATATTTATTATACAACACAACTAATTAAGGTTATGCAATGTTAATTTGTTGCACGTTGCATGCTTTATCTTGATCCATTGCTTTTCTGGACCACTATTTTTGAAATCTAGAATGTATTAATTCACACAATCAATAAAATGTGACAAAAAAATACAAAAATCTGTAAAATTCAAGTTCAAATCATTTACAGTAAAAGAAATTGTGAAAATTTTCGGGTTTTTTAATAAAAAATCAATTATTGAGATGAAATATGTTCTAAAATGATCATTTTGGTTCGGATTTCAATCCACAATAAAGGGATTTACTGAACCTTCTGGGCGAAGTGTCACATACAAATATTCTAAATTTTTCATATTCTCGATCATTTTCAATAGAATATTTGATTTTGATCGCGCAAAATAGCAGTTTAAGACCTTGAGGCGTTTGGGGTTTAAAAATTTTGATAAAGTTTCCATATCTTTATCAACATATGCCCAGTCAATGGTCAATTCTTGAACATTGATCTGAGTCAAAAATTCAATCTTCTCCAGGTAGAATGAGCATCCATAGAACTTGATCCACCGATCTGTTGATCTTGTCTTTAGAATTTTTTGCAAAATTTCAACCCAATACTCTTTCAGGTGAATGTGCTTGAAGATCAAATGACCTGGATTTGACCTGAAATGATGAAGCATATAGAAAAGACACAAGATAAGTTTTTTATTGTTCTTTTTAACATATTAAAAATTTTGTTAAGCTGATGGTTCATTTCTTCATTTAGATGATCAAAGGCCGAATTTTGAATAAATTGGACGTTTAAAAAAGGTTCGCCAACCCCAGGGTACAGTATTGGATCGTTTTTAGGGTTGCCTGGCTGGTAAGTAACCATACGTGTACCATTTTTATTTCCAAACGTTGCTGTGGTCACA
The DNA here is from genome assembly GCA_963922205.1 of Romanomermis culicivorax. Taxonomy (NCBI): domain Eukaryota; kingdom Metazoa; phylum Nematoda; class Enoplea; order Mermithida; family Mermithidae; genus Romanomermis; species Romanomermis culicivorax. The sequence continues at coordinate 1,606,514 of CAWUHX010000013.1, read as the reverse complement.
ACAAGGTTCAAATTGGGGCTAAAAGAGCCAAAGGTGTCCCTGACAAGGGCATATGCTTTGGACACCCTTTCCATTTTTACCCTTGTTTGCATATCCAAATATCCTAGAATCTTGATTTGGATGTCTAGGGAATCCATTTTTATTTTTATAATGTTAATTTGTCTTCTTATTTATACTTTTTATGTACCCTTTGTTTGTGAGTAGTAACTTGCATTGCTTTTCTTGATTTACCATGGGGTTCATATTGATAAAATATGGCATCATTGGCCATATTTGGTTTATTCTTGAACCCTGTACCTAACTGTTGTTGTTGTTGTTGGATCCATTCGCTACGTTTTGGGACTGTTACTTCCTCTTCTGTTTCCTCCTCGTCATCAGCATCACCCATTTCTGTTGCAGGTCTTTTTCTAGCCCTCTTTTGTTTTCCTTCAATTTCAAAAAATTTTCCCGCTTTAAATCGTGGTTTTGGCACACGTTTTTCAGTTACAATTTTCACAGGAACTGGCACTATTTCTTTTTGTTTTCTTTGTTCTTCTAAAACCATTTGTTTTTGTGCAGTGTCTACTAATTTAGCCAATTGTTTATCAGGATCGCCTGAACGATTTAGTATGTTTTCTTTTTCTCTTTCTAGTCTAATTTCTGCTTTAAGAATAGGATCTTCAGTGATTTTGGATTTCTTAATTAATGAATCATAATATTCAGAGGGGATAACATACATTTTTCTCGCCATTATAGTGCTTTTTTCAAAGTGGAAAAGAGTTCTGACACAAATTCACACGGTTCTGAGGCCAGAATTTTTTGTTTGTCTTGGGTTCTAGTTTCAGGAAGGGCTAATAGGTATAGACTGGTCTCAAATTTTTTACAGTAATTTGGATTTTTTACACAAAAAGTACCGTTCAACAGGTGTCTTGCTGCTTGTGTTAGAACAGAATAGAATTCTCCGGGCGCGTTTTTTATAAGTGCAAGTCTTAAACTTTTTTTGACACTTTTATCGCCCAAAAGTAGAAAATATGATTCACTTTTTGCAATTTCTTTCAAAGCTCTAGATTTCATTTTTTATGTTTAAAATTTTTTTTGCTTATTTATAGTTTTCTGCTCGCCAGATTATCATAGGGGTTTCGTCAGCAAGTATGTTAGCCCTTAGACGGTTTTCAATTTTGTCTGTAAAAACGTCAATCAGGAGGTAATTGTAGGGCTTCTCCTGCATCGTTTTCATGTAAGCAGCTTTCAAGGGACCCTGGTTTCCATAGAGTTGGTGGTTCAGGGTGTCTAAAACGTTCAGGTGAGGTGTCTTTGTGATGACAAAGTAGTGAGTGTTACGGTTTACTGTAGTGGACAAGGGACCTCTGAAAAAAGGATTTTGTGTTATGAAAAAGTTAGCCATATTCTTATGGTGCCCATATACTGTAAAAAGTCTTCCAAACTTGTCACTTTTCACAGCAGAATCTGCTAAATCATCCACTATGCATACATGCAATTTCCCAGGTTCATTGTACCATTCATTTTCGATTTTGTCCAAGCAGAGCCCCTGTACAAAAGTTATGTCTGGAAATTTTTCGAAAAATGTCTCAAAAAGGTTTTGCCAAACATTATAAAAGTATATCATTTTGTTTCTTTCCTGGCTAAAGGGCCACTCTAGGAGTAACTTTAGGAGGAAATAGGTTTTTCCACTACCTGTGGCCCCACTGATTACAAAATTTGCGGGTGATTTTAGGATTTTTATGTTACTGTCAATTTCTTCCATACTTGCCGTTTTATACAAGTCTGACACTTGCTATCTATTCTCGAACAGTAAAATTTGTTGAACCACTTGTAAATTTTTTATCGTTTTGTATTCTATTTGTAGAGAAGTAGTTCACAATGTTATTTATGCTTTTTCCTGCACAAAGTTGTATAGCTACAAAAATACAGTACACACCACAAAGTCTTGAATTATCCGATTGAAGAGTTTTATTTGAAAAATTTGATGTTTGCAGATATTTTGATACTCTTTCAATACACTCACCATAAAAATGAGGGGCTTCCCCAAAACTATCAAAAAATAGGGATAAGGTACCATTTTTGTAAAACAATACCCAATGTTGGCCTTTTTCCTTTGAGGGGTCAGTGTTTACGATTGTAAAAATGTGTTTTTTCTTTACTTTAGGGACTTTTTCACAAGGGTATACGCCTAAGAAATGTTTGCTAGTTCGGGGGTCATGTTGGAGCACTGTAGAAATTTGATTTGCATACATTTTTAAGGAATGTAGTCAATAATAATGTTCCTCCGTTCATCAATACTTATAATATTGTCAAAAAGGAGGTAGAAAAGCAAAGTATGGTCCTGCCCGAATGAATTGGCGTCCCATTCTCCCCTGAATGTGACTACCCCCTCACTTCTGGGTGGTATTCCTGCTTCTTCAGGAGTGAGGTCAAAAGGCAAAATTTGGTGACCTTCACTCAAAAAATCTTCCACGGTTATTCCAGTGTCTGCATCTGTATACAATTTTTTCACAATACGAAGGGAGTTTAGATATGGATCAATCCATGAAGAAACTGGTTGATAAGCTATCGGAGGGATAAGACGCCCGTTGACCTCAATCTGCGCCCTTTTACAGTCTTTCAAACCCAATTCAAAGGGGTTCGTTTTATAGTTTCCTTGAAAAGATACAGATGGTACCAAGGTCACAATGATTATCCTGGGTAACTGACCATTCTGTAGCATCAAGTTTGGTAACAAGGTCAAACCTGCAGGCAGCTCGGCTGTCCGGACACAGGCCCGATTTATACGATACTCTAAGGGTTTTCTCTGCAAGCCCCTTTCTATACTCAAAAGTGCACTACTGGTCAGATTGATGCGTCTGATTTTCAATACCATTTTTTTGATTACAATTTTTTCTACAGCATTGAGGGTATCGGACATTAAATGAAATGTTGTGGGTGAAGGGACCAAGGTTATTGAAAATTTTACACCCGGAAGAATAAACTTGTGTTGTAAAAGAAGGTCACAATGCAAACGGCCTGCCATTTCTACAACTTTACTTTTTTCAAATTTTTTCACTCTCTAATCAAAAGATGGATTTTGCAGTGCTGGGAATGTCTCAAATTTTCCTGCAGTTTCCTGGATATACATTTGCGGAAGTCCTACAGCCCCCTTTTTTGCACCAGAGGAATAGGTGAAATTGGTCTCTATATAGGCTTTGTAGGGATATGTATTGGTCACCTGGGTAATTATGATCCCATTAGCTTTGAGTATGACGTCCCTAAAAAGGGCATGCAAGGTCAAATTGACTGGAGCAACTTTGGCATTGTCTTTGAGTACAGCATCATTTCCCTCTGTAACTTTAGCACTAACTTCAAGTAAAAAGTTTGGATCAGTGATTTGAGTAAAACTCTCAGGGATATCAAACTGAATTGGTTCCCCCGAGGTATATGGCATTGAGGGGTAGTACTCTACCTCACTTTCACTGATGATTCAACCTTGAAGATTTGACATTTCCATTTTTTAAATAAATTTTGAATTTCTTAATGCAAATGATCGACACAATTTTTGTTTTGTTTTGCTTGTTTTTTTCTTTTTTATAGATTTTGTGGGGCGATTTTTCTTTCCACTCCCTGTCTGCTTCTTTTTTTTCCTATGCGCAACAACTTTTTCCTTTTTGGGTGTTTCTTCTTTAGGGGCTGTGAATAAGTCACTGAACCCTGCTCCTCGTTGACAGTAGAATGGTTGGTAAGACATGCTTTTAAATGTGCTTGAAATGAAATTTGATAATCAATGGTGCTGCAAGAGGATTAAAATTGTTATTTATATCTTTTAGAGACACAAAAAATCTTGAAATATAGCTTGACATGACTTTATGATAGCTTGGATTTTCATACTTGTAGCTCATAAACCCTTTTTGAGTAGGGAAGGTGTCCATGGTTATGACCCGCACATTATGAGAGCCAAAGAGTTCAGGGACTGTAAAGTCACAGTCTATGTAAAAGATGGGCAGACTACTGTTTATTGCGATCGGACGTTTTCCTTTGTATTTTGTTTCTTTGACTAGACTCCCATAATTTACATCCGTTTCAAATCCTAAGAGTTCAGTGAAATAATCTGAAAAAAATTTAAACTGCTTGTTTTTTTATGTTTAGCTGTGCATACCCATTTTCATCCAGACTAATGTTTACTTCTTTTTGCGCACTCGAGGGAAGACTTGAATTGAAAAAGTCTACTATATCCTGTTTGCTTAAGCTTAGCTTTTCAAAATTTAGCCAAACTTTTTTTGTTTCTGAAATTCCTTCCACATTTTTGGATACATACTGTACAGGATGCGTAGCAGATTGACCATAAGGAACCTGTATTATTACCTGTTTTACTGCTACCTCCCATTCGCCTACCAATTCTAAAGGCTTTTTCAACACGAATGTGTACCCCTGCGTTTCCCTGTATGTTAAGGGATCCTCAGAGTTGAAATATACATGAAAATCTTGTGGGCCTGTGAAAAACTCGTCCATTCTTGTTTGTCGTTTTCATAGATAGAAGATGATATTTATAGTTTTATTATATCTGAGGCCCAACTGTTGAATTTCGTGGGATATCCCCGCCACTTTACAAAATAGTCCGTTTTTGATGCCTTTTTACGAGTTTTTATAATCTTTTCTATAACATAGAATTCTGACTCGTCCAGGGTAGCCAATTGTAGCTCTGGTTCATAAAAAATTCCATCGAGTTTTTCGCCCATTTGATCTTCTAGCCTGTACACTGGAGGGTTTCGCCCTAACCTTTCTTTCACAATGAAAATTTCTTCAGTCCAGTTAGGCCACATTCCCTTCTCAAAGTGGCGTTTCACCTTACTTATTCGGACCTTGTCCCCCACACTGAACTTGAATCTGATTTTTCGTTTTTGGAGTCTATAAATTTTTGACAAAATTTCATATTCGTTTTTCTGAGTGACTTTTGCTGGGATACCTTTTATTGTCCTATGATACGAATTGTTATAATTTTCAAGTAAATCTGAGAGAACATCAATATACTTAAAAGTATTGGTTTTTGTAAAGAATCGCCACATTCTATCCTTCAGAGTCCGATTGAAACGTTCAACCACACTTGCTTTCATTTCACTTTTCGTAGCGAAAAAATCAATAGATTCATGCTTCAAAAATTTCTGAAACTCTTTATTCTTAAACTCTGAACCTTCATCTGTTTGCAGTTTGTAGGGTTTCCTGCCTGACATTTTTAGAATGTCTTGAAATGCATCAAGTACATTTTTTGAACCTTTAGTTTTTATGGGTATAGACCATGCATACTTTGAAAACACGTCAATGACATTGAGCAAGTACTTGAACCCATCATTATGACCACTCAAAGATTGTAGGTCAACCAAATCTGCTTGCCACTGCTCATCCATAGTGCTCACAATGACCCTGTTACGTGTGTACCTTTTTTGAGCTGGTTTATGTAGTGTATATGTAGGCTGATGTGCCAACCACAATTTCACATCTTTCAAGTTGAGTTTAGGATCATGTTTTTTAGCTGCATCATGTAGAGCTTTTATGCTAGAGTACCCAGTTTTGGGATCGTAATAGACATTTTTTAGTATTTTCTCCATTTTTTCCTTTTTTTTTGTTTGTGTTTTTTTCGCTATTTATAAAATTCGATCGACCTGAGCCATAAGGGCATTGTCATAGAAATGCTCCCAGGCGTTCTGGCCGTTTGTATCAAAAAACTGCCACAAATCACAAAGTTCATCAGTTCTTTGACTGACTATACATTCTTTCAAGAAGAGAGAAAAGGGCCAAAACCAATTTTTCTGGCACTCTTCCCGCTTTTCTTCCTTAAACTCTACACTCAAAAGCCCCCAAAAATATGTCCCTATATGTTGGACATCTTTACAGCTTAGAAAGCGCCTAGAGGCCCTGTCAACCAGTTTCACAATAAATGCTCTATAATACATTTCACCTGTTGAAGCCATTTTTTCTATTTTTTATTTTTCTGTTTTTTTTTCTTATTTATAATTTATGCATCAGATGTAGACGGTTCCTGCTCTGTTCTCAGACTAGCAGCTGCATATCTTTTTAGCACTGCATTGCCAGCATCTTGTGCTGCCCTGTTATACTCTGCACATTTTGGGCAAAGTTGTATGTGCACATACCATCTTCCACTGTTTGTTTCAAAAAAATCTCTTTCTGCACTAGATTTTTGGCAAAAATAGCACATGTGCAACATTAGATTGTACATTGGTCGCTCCAAATTTCTACCACACAATTCTATTGGTGGTTTTATGGAGCGGCCATATGGTTTCTTTTCAGTGTCTGTGAAAGCTTGCTTCTCCATTTTTTTACTTTTAACATAGGACGAAAATTTTTCTTATTTATAACTTTTCTATTCAGATTTTGCGATCATAGATATATACTCCCCATCTGTTGTGCAGGTCTTTCCTTAAGAGGCGTAAGAAAAGATAACTCTGGTCTGAACTGACCTGTTAGAACTGATCCCTTGGCTAAGCCTCGGTGATAGTGCAACAGTCCGGTTCCCCAGACCTACAACAACAAAGATAAACTTAACTCTAAATACGGGGGGCCTTACCAAGGAACTCCGCAGTCTCCTAGCTGAGACAAGGAATCCCCTCAGGGATAAACTTACTTGGGTATAACCCGTAAGGGGTTTCCCAAAACTTGCCTGGTGTAAGCTGGCGCCTGGGCCTCTGGCCCTCCGCCTTCGTCGATGCGAATAATCTAAATGAATAAACAAATATATTAAACAATAAGTCCGACGAAATATGTAAAAGAATGTGGGTATACCACAGTGAATAATATGTAAACAAGACGAGTTTGCTGGGAAAATTATATTTGGGGACGCCAGCAATATAACCAAAATATAATAAAAACGAGATAAAGTGAAGAATGATTTTCACTATCATTTTTGGTCTTTCTTTGGCGCTCCATTTCTATGCAAATGTCTGCGCCGCTGGTCGTCCACTTTGTTCGATTTGCATGGCGATTTCCCCACACGAATTGGCATCAACAGGGTGCCCAACATCCCTCGCGCGTCGAAACTGACCTACGGGAGGTAGAAAAAAAAACTTTTGGCCGGGTTACCCCGGCATTAAAAAGAATTAATCAAAAAAGAAAAAAAAATCTACAATTCCGGCTGACTCCTGATAAACAGTTTGTCTCACTCGGACTCCCGATTCACAGTCTGTCCTAATCGGACTCCTGTGCTGGTCGTTGGACACAACGAATACCAGGGGCTTCGCCGCAATGGCTGGCAAGTGACGCCCATTTTGACCTCGGCGTTGATAGAATAACCTCCTGCCCTAAGGAGTATGACGGTGACGTCGGTGCCGAATGTGGCCGGTTTCGGGCTCGGCCGCTCGGTCTGCATGCTGTGTCAATTCGTTGGCCGTGGGTCTAACCGCATGCAAATCGATTTCCCGCGTCTCTATTTTTTCTAAATTAAACTAAAATATGAGATTATATTACGATACAAAAAGATGACGCGGGAATGTACGAGTATCACAAAAATTTAAAATGCGCTAAAAATTGAGCAAAAAATGTGGCCAAAAATTTAAAAATATTTTTGCGGTTGCGTTTTGCACCGGTTTGTCAAAAAGAAAATTTTTGATGGCCAGCAGCACCGAAATTTAAATAATATTTTTGGATTTTTTGTTTTTTGATTTTTTTTGGATTTTTGTGATTTTATTAGTGTTTTTGGATTTTGTATTTTATGAAATTAATAAAAATATAAATGCGAAAAGAGAAATTTTGGGCCAAAATTTATGCGGCTAATTACTGCTGCTGCCCGCCGCCTCGGTAACCTCCTCGAGGTCTACCTCGATAGTATCCCCTCTGACCTGGTTGGCCTCGGGTCTGACCTCCATCCTGGCCTTGATTACAGCCTTGTTGGCTTCCGCCGCGTCTACCAAGCAGCTCGAAGTTCGGATTGTGGAACTGTGCATCCAGGTCTTGACCTTGGTGTTGCCAGGTTCCTCGGCCTCTGAAGGGTCGCTGAGGGCGCCCTCTGAAGCCTCCTCTGGGTTGACCTTGGTCATACCCCGGCCTAGCCCTATACGGGGCCGGGTTAGAGAACATATCCTCTCTCCCCTGCTGCCTTTGTGTTGGACCACTGCTAGTGGAGCTGCTGCGTTGTGGTTTTTGAGTCCGGAAAGTTGAGTTGAGAGATTTTGATGAAATTGATTTTGACCGAGAAAGCGGACTTTTATAGGAAGTGCTAGCAGCTTCACTAAACAACCTCTGGCTGGTCGCAGTAGACGATTGTTGCATCGTCGCTGGTTGTTTCTTAGCCGGAGGGAGTCTAGGGACTTTAAACTTACTTGGGCTCTTGGCAGCCGTTCGCTGATATTTATCAGCTTGCGACCTGTCATTGCCTGGTGCCTTCCTCTTAACACCCATCTGGTTTAACCTTTGCGAGCCCATAAAGATATATTGATTAAAGGCTGCAATGTAGACATCGTCTACGCGGTTTCCCTGGGCCTCAACGACTAGTTGTCTATTCGCAAACGAACACGCCTGGGCATACCACCTACCAATTGCCGTTGGCGTGATCGGAGCGAAGTCCAACTGTAGAAATATCATTAGGGTCACGTACCTAATGGCCGTAAAAACGTCTGAGGCATCGTAATCCTGAAGCCATCTGGGGATAAGAATTAAAATGATCCATTCCCAGATTTCCTCAGGGATGCGCTCTCAGTCAAACATAAATCCACCTTGCATTTCAAATTGCTGGCGGTAATTTTCATGAATTTCGGCCATAGCATCATTGACCATTCAATAGATGATCGGCTGTTCTTGGCGATCAAAGGTGAAATAATTGGCGACCTCTGGATTTTCGAATGAGATCGGCCCAATTTAAACGCCTTTGTTCCCGTTGCCACTCCCAATAATCAATCAGAGTTTCAGCTAATTGACCAGGAGTGACAAACTGCTGTGGCTCCCTTTCGGGTCTATTAACTACCACATTCAGTTTGACCTTCTTGATCAACTTTTCCTCCAATTCAAGATCGGGCTTCACCAATACGCTTCCCGCAGGTTTACTACTTCTTGCGGTATAGCTGGAGGGCACGGATTTGCTCTTGCCAGATGAAGTACTAACCTCTCCGCCGGTTTTCGATACCGTTCGCGTCTGAGTGTACGAAACAGTTGCAGTGGACCCTGTTGTCCTATCCGATTTCATCTGGCCTTTGGAGGTCTCCATTCGCGTCTGACTTTTGGCAGTCTCCGTCCTCGTCTGACTTTTCGTAGTCTCCGTTTTCGACTTTTGACTTGTCGAATATTCTGGGGTCGTGGTCTCCTCGGCCGTGTCGTAGGCGTCATTTTCAGATCCGGTGGCGGCTGCTCCTTGTTGCTGCTGACTCTGAGCTGCAAATCTACGTCGTCTGGCCTTACCTATCCTTTTTCTGCGCCTTACCTTTTCCCTGGCCAAGTGTCGGATAAATTTTTCCGACATACCTTCAGCTAACATCTGCTGAACCTTATCTGGGGAATAAACTCCAGGAATTCCTTCCTCGGCAATTCTTCCCCTCTTCATCAGCTCTGTTGCTGCAATAGCTGAATCTGAGCTGTCATCGGCTAATGCCTGCTCCTTCAGCTTCCTCTGAATTGCCCTCTGACGCAGGAATTCCTGCTGCGTCAGCCTTTTTTGTTCTTGGATTTTGGCCTGTAGGGCCTCGTGCTTCGCTTGTCTATCGTGATCCTTAGGATCTTTGGCCTTCACAGGTATCTCCTGGGATGCTTCCTGCATCTTTTCCAGTCTGACATCAATTCCCGACATCTTAGTCACTGCTTCATCAATTTGAGTCTGGATTTTCTCCTCCTCAATAGCCTGTTTCTGAGTCTTGGCCTCCATCGCATCCTTATTTTCTGATGTCTGGCCCTCAGATTCCAGAATTTCACCTTCCTCTTCTTCTTCAACATCCTCCTCTGAACTGGACTCAGAGTCTGAATTTCGTATCTTCGGCAAGAGCTGTTTTACTTTAGCTGGTAACACAGCTGGTGCCGGAGGTACAGATTGCATAATGGTGACAACCTCTGGCTCAGGCTCGGCCGGTTGCTGTATCTGAGCTACTTGAGTCGGCTGTGCCACCGCTGGTTGCATTGGCGGTGGCACCACGACTACTACTGCAGCTGCTTGCGTAGCAACAGTGTCCAAAGCTGGTTGTGTAGCTTTGACCACTTGCGCTAGCGCTTGCGGCTGCGTTTTAACCTGTCCCGTCCCTCCGGCTTGCGCCGTTTGGGAAGTTGAGGGACGATTTAATGGTACTTTTGATACCAACTCACCGGCTGGGGTATAGGTTAGTGTATACCCAGGCATCTCTGAAGCAATGGTTCTCTCCCGGAAGCTTTTGGTAACAAACTCCGGTCTGATCTCGAGCAGGTTTCTTGGTGCGTATGTAATCGGATAATCGGTCGGCGATGCGTCTTCCGTCATCGGATACCGCAGTCCTGGCGTCAAAGTCTCGAAGCCTACATAGTAGAAAGTTACATAAAAGTAAGGATTTACCTTGTAGGCTCCGTCCTTCAATAACGATTTGTCGTCGCCGATTTGCAATATTTCTTCGGCTTCTCGAAATCATAATGGGACAAATCCAAACCGATTTTGCCATGCGTATACCCCTTTTTTAGATGGGAATTGGGGTTCCGACGGCGGTAGCGTTGCTGCTAGCTCTAAATAATAAGCCAGGCGGTCGCCTGACTTCCAGGACATTCGCTTTATCATCTCCTGTCCTTCTCTAGTATAACTGTTTAAAAAGTTATAGTTCAGCAGAGCGCTAGTTTCATAATCACACTCCGCTCTCGAGTGAGGCCATGCCAAATGATAGGCCAATGGCATAAATTTACAGATGACCTCTAACTCCGCAAAGTTTCGCTCATCTAACATACCTGAAATTTTTGCCAAATTTGGCGTATAAAAATTGGTCTTATAGGCCTGTCTATGACCTTCGATACCCACTGGGTAGTGGTTGTTTGCCGAAAACACCTCTTCCGGAATTTGATCGGGCTTCCCGGCCTGTTGCCAGTATAGCTTGGCGTTTTCATATAAGGTCAAAGAAATCTTACCATCTAAATCCCAATAGGTTCCACCTGACTTGAGATTTTCCAAGATATCCTTTGAAATGTTAACCCAGTCTGGTATCTGGACGTCCTGGATTTCGTCGGGATCACTGTCTTCAGTGTATCCGTCGTCCTTCATCGGCTTACCATCTCTAGGGAGTAGTGGATAGAAACCACTTGGCAGTTGAACTCCCTGAGGACGCACAGGATTACACTCCGTGGGTGCGGTATAATAACCAGTGTTATTTCCCTGCATCTGTACGGCCCAACGGTTATACATTTCACATTTCATCATGTGATAGACCATATTTGGCTGTACCTGATCGGTTTCCATGACTGGGGTGCCTAGCCCCATTTCTCTATTCACGTTGCCTGGAATCATTAAGTATTGTTGGTAAAAATGTGGGGCAACGGTATTGATCTGTTTGGGATCAACCTTGTCATGATCGAAAATCTGCATTTGCATGAGCAGCTGATCGGCCATGCCATAGTGAATCGTGGCAAACATGACCAATAAAGAGTAATATGCGTCTAGAGCAGCGTACCTAAGCTCTTCCGGCAATATACCTCTTTTGGCAAACCGATCATGGTTCGCCTTTAATGAAAAGTCATACTGATAGGGGCCCACGTCTATCAGATAGAATTCCGTGAACAGTCCCTTTAACCGAAAGGTTTCGGGACAGATACCTGTCTGAAAACATTTTTTCTCCAGGTTTACCCCTACCATGGTTAGGGCGAAACGGTCTAAGTCAAAGTATCGACCCTTGGTCTTTCTAAGAAATTCCCATAAGGGCACAGTTTTATCTCTGTCCTTATTGTCTCGCCCTGCACCACATACGTTATAGATACTTACCAAATCCTCCAATACGGAATATCCGGCGAACAGCATGTCGGAATTCAAAAAGTCGTGGAGGCTGGTCCATTCTTTGATCATCATAGACGTCGTATTGATAACGTACGTTTGACCGTTTGTTAACGCGAAGCTCACGTATCGGGCAAATTGCTTTCCCATTGGATTGTCGACCTCTCTCGTTTTAAACAAGGCGGCGACTTTATCCTGGTTAACTTTTTCGACATCGAATCCACAAACTGGCTGTCCTCTGAAGATTGATACTTCTCGGATAAAGTGGAGTATCTGGCTGACTTTCCCGATGTCTACCAATTTTGGTTCCTTGGGATTAGCCGGCCAGTACCCAAATGTGGCCTTAAACCACTGATCCAGTTCATGGATTCGCACGGCCCTTTTGACGTTATAATCTAAACATAAGATACTATTAATTTCAGTGTTTATTCCCCTTTTTTCAGCGCATTTTCGGGTCTATACTACACCAGCACCACAACACCAAGCGGGTTAAGTTTCGCAGAAAATAAATTTAGTGCAGGTTGTTAGGTGAGCCACTGATATACAAACATTGAGCTGGTAGGCAACTAACACCTTACCAAATCTTACCCTTGCTACCTCTATATGTTGGGGAGGGTAGACCTGATCCGATTGTCCACCACTTGATCGGACACCAATCTCTGACCAGCTGCTTAAGCGACCAACTACGCTCCATTTATGGTGCTGTATTTACAATTTTTATAGCGCTCGAGATTGATAATTTTTAATGAATTTGATATCGAAAAAGTGATATGATTTGATTTGATTTGAAAATAAATAATTTTTGATAAATTTTTGAATGATAAAACTTGAACAGGCTGAACCCAAGGTTCTAGGTTTCCCTTGAATCATATAGCTCTCGGTGGTATCAGGTTTATTTCCAAGTTTGGAAATTCCCTGTTTGGCTTCGAGCTTCCGCTTCTCAGTACTCCCATTTTTCGTTCCCTCTAAGTTCTAACCTCGTCTGCCCTTTGGGGCGCCAAGCTGGTCTTCCAGTGACTTCTGGGCATTACCTGCGGTTTCCAAGAATATTTGATAAAAATAAGTTCGAAACTTACCGTCAATGAAGAAAAAACGATTATCTTGGCGGTGCTGGGCCTTGCCGTATTCGACGTGGCGCTCTGTGTGCGACCACTCGCGCGTCGGAGCTTGTTGGCAGTTCCGGGCGCCCTTTCCCATCTCTTTTCGTTTCGAAATTTTTCTTTCGATGGATAAATTTATAAAATTTAAAATTTTTTGAACGCTGAAAAAGTTTAATCTAGCAATTCTGCTAATTTCCTTTTTATCGCGATTCGGGGAATATTTTACTTCTTCCTTCCGATGGAAGTTTAGAATTCAGATAAGCGGGGCAGCTATAGTTTGTTTTTAGAAAAAATGAAAAATTTGAAAATTTAATTTTTTGGAAAAAATATCGGAAATATTTGGGTTGTCACTTTGGTCTAAAATTCCGAAGAATTTTTCCCAAAGTCTGATATAAATATGAAAAATTTACAAAATAAATACGAACACTACATAAACGCGATAAATATTACAAAATAATACATTTTTAATTAAAATTAGTACCTAGGTGCGCGAGATATGTACATAATTAAAAAAATTTCAGCGCGAGATCGCACATAGATTCGCCTTGAGCGAATTTCCAAATGATTTCATTTGGTTTGGCACTCCAGTCGTAACTGTTTGTGCCATATTGGAAAGTGACGTATTTTCGTCACGTGGCGCATCCTGATTGGCTCGCGCTATTCGCGCCAAGACCCTAGTGGTCTCGTAACGAAAATGTTTCAACCTGCTGATTGAAACAGTTTGGCGATTTAGCGGGTTGTCCCAATGTACAATGGTGACAACGTTCTCCGCTTCTCGCGAAATGTCCGTAACTATGAACGGACCGGACCATGGTAGTCCTAATTTTTTCTGCTTGTCTACTTTGAGCAGAACCCAATCGTTTTTCTTGAACCCATTTTGCTTGGACTTTTTATCGAAGTATTTCTTCGATTTTTCGGCAGCACTCTGGATATTTTTAGCAATATCCTCGTAAAGGTTGACTAAATGATTGGTCAACACAAATTTGTATGCCTCTGCATTGCTCTCCGGCATTACAATATCGTATGCTTTCGATAAGTTTAACCCGAAGGTTGCCTCGTGACCTCTAAGCAATGAAAATGGGGATTGCCCCGTGGCTGCATGTGGTGTGGCATTACATGCAAATACCACGGCTCTCAAGTATCTTGGCCAATTATCTTTTTCCTCAATGGCCACCTTTCTGAGCTGTTTTATGAGTGTCTGATTGAACCTTTCTACCATGCCATTACCTTGTGGATGGTAGGCTGTTGTATAGATTTTTTGACACTCTAATAACTTGCAGATCTCCTTCATCAGATCTGAGGTAAAACAACCTCCTCTATTGCTGAGTAGTCTCCATGGAGTCCCGTGTCTGAATACAATAGATTGTAGAAAAGTATCTACAACGGTGCTAGCTGACTGATCCAGGATCAGTTCAGCTTCAACCCACTTTGTAAAATAGTCTTGAAAGACTATGACATACGGTCTCTTCTCACTGAGTGGAGAAATACCCACGATATCCACTGATACTATGTCAAAAGGACCTTGTGGAATAATTGGTATCAGTGGAGGAATTTCTGTGTTTCCCTGATTAGCCATTTGACAAACTGGACAAAACTTGATCCAGTGCCTGACATCCTTTTCAATTCCAGGCCACCAGAAGCGTTTTTTAATCATAGAAAGGGTCCTTTTGAACCCCTGATGAGTCATCATTACAGCACCGTGGTACTGGTGCAAAGTATTGTCCTTAAGGCAGGATGGGACGACCACCTGATCATCCGATCCCTGTCCAGCTTCGGGGTATAACACTTCATTCTGGATATAAAATCCACTGTCATACTTGGTTGTCCCATTTGGACCCAATCTATCAAAGTATGGTCATAGTGCCTCGTCCTTTCTCTGCAAGAGGGCCATGAGATCGTCTCTAATTAGCCCTTTTGGTAACTCATTTTCTTCGGGATCTGCCAAAGTAAACTCCGGTTCTTTTTCTGGGTATAACCAGGTAACTCTTTTTTCCTTACTTTTTTCCTGGTTTCCCTTACTTACCTTTTTGTTACCCTGATTGCCATCAGGCTGGATCTGTGCCTGATCATTCTTTTCCGCTTCTTTCGCCATGCTCCTTGTAGTTACGGCATTCACCAAGTCTGCAGGCGAGTTTGATTCTGGATCACCCTCAGAATCTTCTGGATATATCTGGGTGAATCTCGGACTTATTTCAGTCCTCTGATTATTCTTACTTTTTGGCTCCGGATATAACGGAGTACCGTCTTCAGGATTCCGATCTGTCAGAATTCTGAATCTCTTTACCAAATTGAGATGCTTTTTCTCAATTAGCTGTGCCTCAAGATCTTTCAGATTTTCGGACTCTCGTTTATCCTTTGAGAACATATGTTCCCATTTTGGCGGTATCTTTTCCACTTTATCGTCTGGTTCATCCATCCTGGACAAAGAGTCTGCCATGGCATTTTGTTTTCCAGGCACATACTCTAGCTTATGGTTGAACTGAGAGATGAATGAGTACCATCTCTTCAACTTACCATTGGTCATGGCATTGACCTTCATAGACAACAAAGGTTTGTGATCAGTTCTTATGATCACCTTATGACCTACTAAGTAGTGCTTGTATAACTTTAAGCCATACACTATTGCCAAGCACTCCCTTTCCGTGGCTGACCACTTTTTCTCGTCCGCTTTTAAAATTCTGCTATTATATGCGATTACCCAGCTGTCCGACTTGGTCTCCTGGTAAAGGACTGCTCCTAGTGCCATTCCGCTGGCATCTGTCTGAAGGACAAAGTCCGCAGACCCGTCCAAAACCGGATACCTTAGGAATGGCACTGACAATAGTGCTTCTTTCAGGCTCCTAAAAGCCTGATGGTGAACCTCCGTGATTTCCCAAACAGAGTTCTTCCCAGTTAATTTATACAATGGTTCAGCATGTTTAGCTAACCCTGGTATGAACTTCTTACACCACTGCAACATACCTAAAAACCTTTGCAGTTTACGTTTAGACTCTGGGAATGGGAAATCATTTATAGCTTTGACCTTTTTCAGATCTGGGGAAACTCCATCCGAATTTAAGATATGTCCTAAAAAATGAACTCTCTCAGGCAGGAATTCACACTTCTCCGGCTTCAAGGTCAAATGAGCCTTTCTTAGAGCTTGCAGGACTAGCTCTAGATTAACTAGGTGTTCCTCAAACGTATTTGAGAACACTATTATATCGTCTATTTAAACTAGACAGATTTTCCACACATATGGATGCAAAACTCTTTCCATCATACGCTGGAATTCGGCTGGCGCATTCTTTAGGCCAAAGGGCATGACTTTAAATTGATATAGCCCTTCTTGGCATATGAAAGCAGTTTTTTGTTTGCTTTCCTCATCCATTGGCACTTGCCAATACCCTGATTTGAGATCTAAGGTGGTATAAAATTTGGCTTTACCTAAGCAGTCTAGATAGTCATCCATTCTAGGAATGGGATACTTATCATCCTTAGTAACATCATTTATACCCCCAAAGTCCACTACTGGTCGCTTGGTACCATCCTTTTTACCTACAAGGAATAACGGAGCTGCCCAAGGCGACTTTGATGGCTCTATTACACCGTTTTTGAGCATATCTTGGACATGCTCACAAACATGTGGCTGTAAATTTATGGCAGTCCTGTGGTAACTTTTTGCCACAGGTGCTGCATCCCCTGTATTTATTTTACAGGTCAAGTAGGGTGTAGTAGTTGGAGGATCATTGGGCAAGCTGAACACGTCTCTATATTTTGCGAGACATTGTAGAGCTTGTTCCAATTGCTCTGATGGTATGTTGGTTTTAGCTAGCATATTGTACAAAGCTTCCTTGAATGCTTTCTCATCCGATTGAGGAGCTTCAGGTCTAGCTTGAACTGCACAAGTTTGCAGCTTCTCCAGATCCTCAACTATCTTACCCTTAAGTTGATCTTGGTTATCAGTATCGCACAACACTGAATTAGTATGTCCAATTATTTGATTTCTTTTCAAATGGCATCCTGATCCTGTGTTGTTGGATACCATAACAACAAAATCATCTTTTGTACCATCAACTATGGTGCTATCAATGTGGAACCTTTCCTCATTTTCTTCAGACTCTATGATGATTCCATTAAGACGATTATCGCCTACCTTGTCCCAAAGTTTTGCTCTCAGAAGTATATCAGTACCACTTGGTAAGTAGATGGGATTCACACTCACCACTGGCACCGAAACCTTTAGCAGACAAATCTTTGGCTGGTATTGGTCGGCGGTGCTCATTGTGGATTCCGCGGCGCTCGTGGTCATGACCTCTCCACAATTCGATTGGGGCTGGTCCGGCGTCACGTATATCCCCTGTTGACGGTTGTTGAGCGTCATCGTCCTATTCCTGAAATCTATTATGGCTCCTACTTGAGGATGAGCCAAAAAGTCTGTACCTACTATAACATTTTCACCTGCTTCAGGAATTACAATTGCTTTAACGGGGAACTGTCCACACAATGTATCCATCCTAAATTGGATATACCCATGGGCTTGGACTGTCTTACCGTTGGCTACAGTGACATTTAATATCCTCGGATATTCAGTGTAATCCGGGCCCAAAGTTTCTTTCAGAAACTTAGCCCACATGACAGTGCACTGAGCTCCTGTGTCAATTAAAGCCATTGTCTTACGACCTCCTATAACAACCTCAATATGAAATGGGGCTGTCCGGGGGTACATATCCAGCAAATGTTGTTCCTGAGGACTAGCTGGTGTGCCTCTCCTTACTACTTGTACTGATGGTACTACAGGTTGTGGTGCAATTGCATTCATTTGCACAATACTACCTAATACAACATTTGGGCAGTTCACTCTCTGATTTACTTCACCTAAAGGACTCATTTGTGATTGCCTTGCAACCATAACACTCAAATAGTCCTTTTGGGGTGGCTGATTTGTGAATTGACCCTGTTGAAGAGTCTGAGTCGGACCCATAATAGCCTGAGGTGGCTGAGGTTGCTGTATTGCAGCCTGTTTTTGGTATTGCTGCATCTGTTGGAACTGCTTCTGCAGCTCCTTTTGCTTTTTAAACTCCAGAAATTCATTATAGTCTGAATTCTGATGATAATTCTCATGGCTATCCTGATAACCTGAATAGCCTACATTATATGCACCTCTACCCCTACTATTAAAATTGGCATTAGGGTAACCTCCTCTACCTCTATAGTTACCTCTAGCAAAAGTGTTGAAGCCTCCCCTGTTGAAGCTCGGGAAGCTGGCTCTGCCTCTGCTCCTGCGCTCAGACAATACTCTCAATGTCCTGCAGTCTGCAGTATTATGTGTTATGTTCTTATGGAACTCACACCATGGCTTTGTCGGATCTCGGGAAACTTGACCTCCCTGACTAGTAATAGGTATGGCCACATCAGACCGATTTTCCATTTGCCTATTATCAACCTTTTGCTGGAGCTGATCGAACCTTTCGACCAGTTGTACCATCTCTTTAGAAATTTTCAATTGAAGAGATTCTTTCTTACCTTTTTTGGTCTGAGCCCTAGGGGCTTCCCGAACTGGAATCTCCTCTATCTCAGGAGAATCACTCCTTGACCTTTGGGTTTGGGCCTGTACCTGATTACCTACAGTTTGATATGGTTGCCGAAACCTTTGTCTCTGGCCTTGTTGATATCCTTCTGACTGGTTCCTAGCAACTACGGCAATTTCAGGATCATGCCCACTAGGCATACCTACTTCATTAATAACAATAGGATCCTGTTGTGTACCCTTAGGTCCATATCTTTGAAAGGCATTTCTATATCTTCGTTCAATGTCATGAACTTCTACTGCTAGATCATACCAGGTTCTAAAGGTATGCTTTGAATTCTTAAGTTCAGACTGGAACGTGGGGTCACTCTTATATATAAAGGTGTCAATAATCAGTCTCTGTTTAGACTGATAGTCTAAATCACCTTTGACTAGTTCGACTAATATACTGACCCTTTTTAAAAACTCTACGGCCTGTTCATTGGGTCTCTGTTGGATTTCGAACAACTCCCTGGTTAGCATTTCCAGGTTACACTCAGGTGCAAAGACATTTATAATGGCTCTCCTGACCTCCCTATAGGTCATGTTGTCTCCTGCAACAGCCTTTGGTCTACCTTTAGAAAGCCTCAGCAGTGCTTCATACTTAGCTGATTCGGGTGTATCCCTACAGAATTCCCCTTCAAGTGCTGTTAAGAAGCTAAGCACCTGCTGATTTACCATACCCTCATCTAAAAGTTTGGGTAACACACCTTTAACGATATTCCTGACTATAATCTCTTGTGCCAAATTATTTGATGGCATTTCCCTCTGATCATAAGCTGCTGTTAATACTGGATCAAGATCAGAGTTGAGGGATTGCAGCATAATCCGGTTTGGATCTCGTTGAGGTGGTACACCTCCTTGATTTGATGGGATATTGTCTCTGTTAAACCTGTAGTCCCTATATGGGAAACATGCCAATTGATCAGGTCTAAGGGTATTTGGATCAACTATATTTCCTCTACCATCATAGACCACTCTTGTTAAAGTTGGATGCTGCGAAGCTATCTGATTTTGATTCCTGAAGTCTGCTGATTGCTCAGCTCCTTCGAATCGAAGATCTCTAGCTGGACCTCTCCAACTTTTGGGCTCAAAGTTAAGCCTTTGGCCTTCATCATATTCAGGCCTACTGCTAGGCCCTGCGCCTGCATTCATTTCAGCAGTGAGACGGTTGTCTCTTTCTGCACCCCTATTACATGGTCTAACCTGTCTATCCGGCTCCTGTCCGCGCCTGTTGGCTTCCCTTTTATTGTCCTCTGTGGGGGCATTCGCGATTATGTGGAACAAGGCTTCGACAGTCCCTTTTAATTCGCGTAGCTGCATCGCCAACTCTTGATTGGACATTTGGGGAGCTCTTTCCTGCGGCTGGAATCGCTCTTGATCTTGTGGGATCCTCTCTAATTGTCGATCAATTTCGGGGTCCCTTTCTTCCAAATTCGGTCGCAAATCGGGCGTAATTACGTCCCTTTTTGGTCCTGCTAATTCGGCCTTTGGCAGGGGTGACCTTTTGAAATTTCGCTGCGGCGGTCCATCGGCGTCTGGGTTCGGGTTCGCCGGGCCTGCCTCTTGCGGATCGATGGCAATCGCTGGTGGGCGGTCAATTGGTACGCCTGCATCTTGAGGCGTAAAATGCATTGCATTTTGTTGCAATGGTTGAACCCTCGCGGGAGTTTGATCTGGGATCACTGGGTCCGGAGCAGCATGCCGTTGCTGATCTCCGTCTCCCAAATTGACTAGATTCCCAGCACTCACCACTCTGGGTGGTGATCTATGTAAAGTATTACCTCTCGGTATCCTTTCATTAGGCATTTTGAAACCGGCTAACTTTCGATAGTAACCTGGAGGATTCTCTTTTCTCCTAGTCTGACTACCAAGTTCCGTGGTAAGGAGTTAAAAGCCACCACTTGTTGTGCAGGTCTTTCCTTAAGAGGCGTAAGAAAAGATAACTCTGGTCTGAACTGACCTGTTAGAACTGATCCCTTGGCTAAGCCTCGGTGATAGTGCAACAGTCCGGTTCCCCAGACCTACAACAACAAAGATAAACTTAACTCTAAATAGGGGGGCCTTACCAAGGACCTCCGCAGTCTCCTAGCTGAGACAAGGAATCCCCTCAGGGATAAACTTACTTGGGTATAACCCGTAAGGGGTTTCCCAAAACTTGCCTGGTGTAAGCTGGCGCCTGGGCGTCTGGCCCTCCGCCTTCGTCGATGCGAATAATCTAAATGAATAAACAAATATATTAAACAATAAGTCCGACGAAATATGTAAAAGAATGTGGGTATACCACAGTGAATAATATGTAAACAAGACGAGTTTGCTGGGAAAATTATATTTGGGGACGCCAGCAATATAACCAAAATATAATAAAAACGAGATAAAGTGAAGAATGATTTTCACTATCATTTTTGGTCTTTCTTTGGCGCTCCATTTCTATGCAAATGTCTGCGCCGCTGGTCGTCCACTTTGTTCGATTTGCATGGCCATTTCCCCACACGAATTGGCATCAACAGGGCGCCCAACACATCAGTCATCATCTTTGTTACTTTGTTGAAAAAAATGTTGAAAATTTTTTTATTGTTTAGTTTTTATATTGCAGTGCATGCACAATTGTGTATGCATTGCCTGTGCAACATCAGACGCCGGACCGCCCATTGCCTTGACACCCCCTGGAACACTACCACTGGATATGTAAGTTTTTTAAAAATAAATTTGCATAATTTATGCAACATTTTAATTTTTTCAGATGATCTACAATTTTATCACCAGCATCCACTACCGCCCACACCACTGCTTCACCACGGACCCATTTTTGACTGCCCCTTTGACCTTTTTGCCGGCCCTTCCCCGATTAGACACCACATGCTGCCGCCAAACCGCCCCGACAACAATCACTCTAAATTGTCTCAGCCTCAAGTAAGTTTTTGATATTTTTACATTTTTTCATGCATTTTTGGTGAAATTTTAGCCCTCCCACCTCTGACCCTGGAACCACCTCGCCTCGACCATCCCTGACCACTGATTTGACCACCGCCTTGGACCCTCACCTATGGACTACGATTCTGGACACCTTTCAAGGCCTGTGGACTGATTCTGCCTCATAAGTTACAAGTATGAGCTTTTCTTTCTAGCTTACTAATTATTTCATCATATTTCAGTATGATTAACTTGACCTTTGACGACCCATTGACCATCCCTTACGCCTTGCTCCACCGAAATTCTACTGATTCTGCCTCGTAAGGAAATTTTTTTTCCTTC
This sequence comes from Romanomermis culicivorax, assembly GCA_963922205.1. Lineage (NCBI taxonomy): Eukaryota > Metazoa > Nematoda > Enoplea > Mermithida > Mermithidae > Romanomermis > Romanomermis culicivorax. The sequence goes on along the minus strand of CAWUHX010000013.1, from coordinate 1,584,718 downwards.
CTTTTTTTGTAAATTTTTCACTTTTTTAGTTCAACCAATTTGACCTCAGACCGCCCTTTGACCTCGGATTTTCCCTCTGGAATGACTATGTATATAGTTTTTGTAATTTGTTTTTGTAAGGTTTATCAATTTTTAGGTCAATGGAAAATACAGGTTACTGTAGCTGAATAACCTGCAGATCGGACTGAATACTAAAACGTTCTTGAATTATTCTATCTTCTTCAGAAACGTCAACGAAAACGTCAAAGGTTGGACGGCAACGGCGACGATTAGGAAAACGTCAAGGTAATTTTAAAAGGGAAATCTTAGTCTCGCAACAAAATTATGTTTCTTCCAGCTTCCAATGGTCGCAAAGCCGGACGGAAAGAATGATGATTTATCCAGCGACCCTACGATGATGGTGAAGAGCAGAAAAGAAAGCAGGTAAGCCGAATTTATTAATAAAGTTGTGAAGTGATTTCTACATACAAAACTGACATATATATATATATGAAGAAAAAGACATAAAGAAAGACATAAAAACTATTTATTGAGGTCATAGTTTCATATATCTTTAGATTATAATCTTAGAAGGCGTAGTCGTATAATTTTGAATAAGGTCTATGACGTAAAACGAAGAATCTTGGCACATTGTCTACAGTAGGATCGGATAACGTAGGTTTGCCTGGCATAAGCGTGACAGTGAAGGCATCGCCGTTTACTGTAGGTTACTCAACTGCTATTATTATTGATCGATTTGTAGCACTCCCACATTTTGTTTTTTGTTGTTTTTTGTTTGTTTTTGTTTTGTTGTTTTTTTGTTTCCGTAAACACCATATTTTGCATAATATCGATTTAGAATTAGATAGTTTTGATAATGTTTTATTTGATTATCGTGATTTAGGTCTACAGTAAACTTTTTTTTAGGCCGATTGACTTCACCCTTAAAAGACACAGTACCATCATGGGCGCCCTCCTTATTTTTGTGATTTGTTTTATTTTAATCAGTTTTTCCTGTTATTTTTATTGTACTAAAATTATTTTTGTTCATTACCCCCATTACATTGAAGTATACGATGACCTTTGACTTGTCTTCAAGGTACAAAACACATGAGTTTTTTTTAAAAGACATGCGTTTTTGGAAAGATATGCGTTTTTTAAAAGACATGCGTTTTCCTACCTATCCTAGAAAAAGACATGGGTTTTTGGAAAAAACATGCATTTTTTTAAAAGACATGTTTTTTTAAAAAGACATGCAATTTTAAAATATAAATAAAAAGGACTGAAGTTTTGAAAAACCACAGAGTAGCCAAAAATGACACACTCGATAATATGTGGTGAATACAAAATTTATCATTCGGGTGAATCTGCATTCCTTTACCAGAATATTTTTTTCGGTCATATTCAAAAACATGTCGATAAAAACGTCTGGCATGGTGCCATTCAAAAAAAATGGATCTTCACCTAGTCTTTTTTCCATTAGCAGCTGCGATATTCGAGATTACATTTCAGATGCCTTTGAGTATGGCACTATAACTCAGGTCAATGTCAAAAAAAATGACACACGCTAAATTTTCCATTTTAATTGCAGCAAAGTCATTGGCCACAATTGGGAATACAAGGATTGCCGATCTATTACTCTAGTGACTGTTGAACAATCCAATGGACTTCAAATTATTACGGTTCATCCGGATTACTAATTGCTGATGGCGATTTTTTAATTGAATATTCGAAAAACTCAATGGCCCTTTTAAGGGCCACCAAATGTACAGAAATTTACCATATGCACGAGTTGTATTTTCTATTTTTAGGGTGAAGAAAAAGAATAACAAAAAAAGAGAAGAAAAGGAACTATTATAGCATAGAGAAAAACAATAATACAAAAATAAAACAACAATAAAAAAACAATAATAATCAATAATTGGGGTGACCTGAAAAACGAAAAGGTAAGACCCTGAATGGGTTGGGGTAGATGGGGCACCACCTATCCCAACCTCCTGGGCATGCCCCAGCATGCCCCTATCCTGCCTCGCCTTCCCAACCTCCTGGGCATGCCCCAGCATGCCCCCAATCCTGCCTCGCCTTCCCGACCTCCTGGGCATGCCCCTATCCTGCCTCGCCTTCCCAACCTCCTGGGCATGCCCCAGCATGCCCATCTTATCTGACCTGCAACGTTATAACATGGTCCTATGTTATAGCATTGCAGGCCAGGGATAGGGGGCTTACTACTGATGCATAGAAAAAGACCCTAATCCGTCTCAATTGTGGTTGAATGTAGTTCAGGACACAACCAGAAGAGGGGAGAGCTTCCCCAGATCTTGAGAGCAACCTGAAGATCATCCATGATGACATGGTTCCCTGATACAGATGCAGTGTAATTTCCCTGAGGGCAATAATGACACTGTGCTGTGAAATTTGTAGCAAGCCAGACAATGACCCCATCAAGGGTAGTGCACTGACCTGCAGTTAGACTGCATCCACGTACATCTACTGAGGTGCTTAGAGCTGTAGTGCCACCCCACGAAGCGACTTGTCCCTCTTTGATGAAGAGGATAGTCACTGTCTTGGAGACATCACTGCAGCACCATGTGTACATCACTTCCAACGTTTGGTTTGTGCTATAAAAGCCAGGGCCGATTTCCACAAGTTTTTATAAACCAAACACCTTAGTGCGATATATTAGCATACAAGCTGCAGGCACTAGATGCTGAGTACTAATGACGTCTGCAGTGATGCCCCTAGATCCGAAAAAACCAGTGTTGGTGCAGACATTAGGGTTATGTTATGTGCATTTCCACGCTAATGTAGTGATTGGATCAGAACTAGGAACATATACTGTGACATTCATACATTGTCGACTCCATGAAGATTTGGGTAGTTTACACTCTACTTTTTGAGGTAGCTCAAGTGGGTGACTGCTTCTTGAAAGACCACAAAATTGGTACTGAGTGGCATGTGCTGCAAAACCCATTCCTAAGAACAGTAGTATTACAAAGGACCAATTTATTATGTACAAAAAATTTACAAATGGTGTCTGCAAATTTTCACCGAAATTCACAGTTTCAGATTGGTGGGTGGCAGTATTCTTTGTCATCGCTATCCCATGGTATTGGCTCTTGGCTGGGGAAGTTGACGACTAGGCCCTGACATGGGTGGATTCCGGGAAGAACGCTGATCTTGGGGGACCGCAGGGCAGTAGCCGATGGGAAAGGTGATGCCTCGATAATGCTGATGTAGTCATTGAGGGCATGCAGCATCTCTCCAAAGGCGTTGGTCACCACAGTTGGCGAATTGGTCCCTGTGGCCGCTGGCGGTAGCTGGGCAATTTCCAACAGCATTAGAACACTCATCGTCATTGTTGGCCATAATGCGGCAACAGCCAGCGCAAACTGGGGGATTTAACTAGCCTGTTTGATGGCACGGCAGACAGTGTCAACTGTCGGTGACGATGGTTCACCTTCCAACAGGAGCTTATCGACAGGTGTGGCCCAGATAGTGTCATTGCAAATCAACTCGAGTGCCCCTTGAGCCACCTCGGGTCCCAATACTCGCAATACCACGGGTACCTTTAGCCCAACCTCGGCTGCTGTGAGCACCACGACCTTGAATGGCTCGTTGAGCAGCACCCATGGTAAATGCAGGTATTTCTTGGCCAAGTCAGTTGATCAGACAGCCGGCATCACATCGGTGACGGATGATGAATCTGTAAATGAGAAATCCTCAAAGTCGGAGACCTACAAAGACTTCAAATTCACAGACCTGAAATGTCAGAAAAAGATAGTAGTATACCTATCAGATTCATCGATTCCAATTGACTGATGATGTCCAGTGCCCAGTCCATCCCAGTTTCAAGGGGGGTTCTCGGGCAGCAAAATGGGCTGGAGGCACTGGTAATGCCCCCACAGTGACCATGGCATTTGCTGTTTCTTTCGGTTGGTAGGACGCAACAATGCTGATGTGGCCAGTCATTTTTCGCATCATGGATGGGTGTAAAGTAACCGGGGTTGCATATCTATGGGAGGGGTGGTGGTAAGGCAGGTGAGGTCGTTGCTGCTAATCACTGAGGCAGCTAAAAAGCCAATACTGATTACACAGACAGGATATCACTGTTGTGAGGGATCTGCCAGGTGTTCAGCAAGCACATCATCATCCAGATTAAAAGATCTGGGTGAAGAAAACTGTGGGTGGCCCCAATGGCAATATTGCGATGTGAGGGCTGCTGATATTGGTTCCCCATCCTGTTGGGAGGTGGATAAGCAAATGGCCGAGTGTACACATTTGTCCTCTGGGGAGAGTAATTGGAATTATCATAGTCATCCTCATTAAAAGAATTCGTCCAACTGCAATTTGAGCAAGCATTAGCCCTGTGCACTCCTACTTAATTGCAATGCAGACAGGGTCTCTTGCATCATTCAGTCGGGTGCGCCCGGGTTCGACAAAAATAGCAACAACAGGTGTTGGCTGCGGGGGCCTTGCTAGGGGTGGCGCTGTTGGAACGTTTAGCCTGGCAACTGGTGTCATTATGCGTACAACCTCCATGGAAGGAGCACTTCTGAAGATGTGCTCTCGACAGGCGGTTGCTGGCATTCTGGACTTGTACTGACGGCTGTGCAGGCAGCATCAAATTTTGCAGAGCTGGCGATTGTTGCTGGACCATTAGCTTCGCAATATTGGCCATGAGCCTTGCCATTTCTGATTGTAATTGCCAAATTTCGTCGGACTGTGTTGTTTAGCATTGTTCTTTTGGATGGGCATGATGGGATTGAATCTGGCTGGCTTTGTTCTGAAGAGAAAACAGCATTAGATGATGCAGTATACCGAATCTCATTCCAAAAAATCTGGGATTCTGCGTAACAGACTGCCTTAACAGTCTCTTCAAGAGTTGTAAACTCCCTGAACTTAATACTATCTCGGAGGACTGGTCTCAGCAGAAAGATAAACTCAGTTGACTTCTGCAGGCGATCTTGGATCAGCTGCTCATGCAGGTCTGAGTCACGCCCTACAGGAAAGTCTTTCTGTTGAAAAGTTGTAAACTCTTCATAGCGGGTAAGCTGGGGAGTATCACTGCTAAAGTCCCAATAGGATGCAAGAGCAGGACCTGTAATGCAAGACTCCAGGAACTTGAAATTATATGCATTATCTGTTTCTCTTACACCTTGAAGTGTAAAGAAACAAGTCAAGTGAGATATAAAATTGATTATGGACTCACCAAAAGCAATGGATAAGGCAGGAGGGGCCATGAAGCTGGACACCGAAGGGTGCCTCCGACCACTCATAGCCTCCAACTTTTGGTTGAGGGGTCCAAGGGCATTCTCAAATGCTGCTTGTACCTTGTTCTCAATCTGTGATGGGAGATCAACTTCCGACTTCATGTCTGAGAACTCGTCTTCTGGTAGGGTAGCCAAGACTGAATTATGAGCTTGTGAAGCTATCTTATCAAATTGAATAGAGAGAGGCTCACTGGTCCATTTAAACTTAGTACTGAGATGGCAAGAATGTCTAGGTGTCTCTATTTTGCAAAGGAAAGTAAGTGTTACTCTTTGAAACTTGCCCTAAAGGTGCATGGGAGGTCCTTGACGATTTTTGTGACAGCATTTTGAGGGGTACAGCGGCTTGTTCTTCGAAAAATAATGACTAGCGACCACTTGTTGATGGGGCTAGAAAGGAACAAGGTTGTAGCACTCAAAACCCGGCAGATGTGAATTAGGTTGACACAGAAGGGGATTTATCTGGTCACCTGTGTACTTATAAGTGTAACCTACTATATGGGGTACTGATTATGCCCCAGTGAATTTAAGAATTGGGACCTGGGCCTGGAAATTCGAATGAAAATTATGAGAATTTTGAAAGAAATGGCAGTTTCCCAGCTGAAAAAGGAGGTGACTCATAGAGACAGAAAAACCCACTCAAAAGGGATTTTATCTGGAGATTAAACTGTAGGTACTAGTTTACAAAACCTTGGGGTTGGGAGAACTCCCAGCCGACAAAGTCCTACTCGCCAGGAATAGTGCATGAAGTGGCTTAAAAGATAAGTAAAGGTGGACAACTTAGAGTAAACTTAAGGTAGAGATAAATAGGGACAAAATTAGTTTACACACCTGGTTATGCAAAGGGGCTGCGCTAGTACGTAAGCTGCCTCACTTATCCGGAGCGATTGCGATCTCTGTACAGTGAGATGACTGCACAGGAGGTTCTGTGCAGGACGACCTTCACATATACTTTACAACCATGCCAAAAATGGGAGCTCGCATTTTGAACAGAACGGGAACTCTCCAGGAGCATTATATACAGCTGGTGGCATGGATTCCAATCACTGTGTTGCAATGACGCTTGCTAGGTCACCAGTGGAGGCAAGAGCACATTGTACCAAGGTGCTATTCTGACACACTCAGTCAGTAAAGGGGTGGCATAGGTGTCCTTGGCCCAGCTGTGCCAAAATAAACAGAGGTGGGACTCGCTCAGCTTCCTCCAGATGGTTGGAGGTGGACTCAAAGCATCTAGGGTCAGGGGTACAGTGTGTCCCAGTTATTGAGTGTAATGTGGGGCTGAGGCGGACTCAGTTGTTGTGTTGAGGCAGACTCTAACACCTTCACTGAGGCAGACTCGCGGCTTATTATGCTATAGAGACAACAAATGGAGGCAGACCCAGGGTTATGGGGGACTCTAGTGCAAACATTATTAGGCCAGCTAAGGAAGGCATTTGAATGAAAGAAGTATTACAGGGGGTCATTTACACTCTAGGCCCAACCGGAGGCTATGCTGTGATTCCTTGGGAAACACTATGTTGGGGACACTAAAGAAAATCGTAGATGAAAGAAATGCGAAGAATTTAGATAAAAAATTTACAAGAAGGTTGCCAGACCCTTGCGGACATCAGACACAGGCAGTACTGACTGCAAATGCCTAACATTCACATGAGTGAAGCAACCAACCCAGCTGAGGCCGAGTGTAACTTGGTTCAAACCTGCAGTTAAAGCTTGAAGGCAGTCACCTGCTGATCAACAGTACAGTCATGTGCTGGTCAACCCGGGCGGACAAACTGATCAGTATCATGGACTAAAAGCATCTCAGGTTGAGTTAGCATGTTGACTGCTGTTTCCTAGGCCTCAGTTCCACGCAAACTTCAAACATTTGACAAGAGCTGTAGGTGATAGGGTCATATTCCAACAACCACCTACAACTGAAGTGGCAGCTTGGATAACCAACAGTAACCCGGTGCTGATGTCAAAGGAGGGGTATAAATCAACATATAACCTTGGTGCTGACCACCTCAGTTTTTCTGCGAGAACATGAAACCTTATCATTGCAGATGTCAGGGGATAGGGCTCTGAGGCCAACAACCCCCTTATGGTAACACATAATATCACCATTGCTGATGTCAAGGGGCATAGCTGAGTATCAACCACCCTACAGCAATGACATGAGATGCAGTTGTTGCAGATATCAGATGTAAGGTTTCTAAGGCCCACACTTCTCAGAACAACAACACCTGATGTTGTCATTCCTGATGTCAATGATGGAGTTTGGTGAACCAATCAGTCCTGATGCAACAACATGAGCCTCTGCTGCTATGGATGTGAGAGGGATGGTGCTGTAGGATCACAGACCCACAACAGAGACATGTTATGTTACCCTTGCTGACATCAGAGGTAGAGCCTGTGAGGCCACCTGCCCCTTAACGCAACAGCAAGGGATGCAGCTGTTGGGAGTGCTAGGGCAGGATACTGATGATCAAAAACCCCTGAACAGTCACATGTGATGCGGCTGTTGCTGACGTCAAAGTAGGACCCATTGGGTAGACTACCTAAATGCAACAGCAGCAAATGAGTTAGTTGCAGATGTCAGAGGCGCAGTCTGTAAGACTTACCACCTGGGAACAACAACACATGATGTTGTCATTGCTGATGTCAGAGGTCATCATCTCACAAAGTCATCACCTCTTTGCAACAACTCTCAGAAACAGAAGAAGAAGAGACCCTACAGTAAGTAGAAGAAACAGAATGAGATCTACTGAAGGATACCATACTGTAACGCCTGTGTGACCCGGAGAAGAAGGAATTTTTTTTCTTCTGAAATGAGAAAGTTTGATTTGGTAAAAGAGAAAGAATAAAAAGGTATTTATTGATATAGAAAGGAAAGAAAGTAGATTATTAGTTCTTTGGAGATAAGAGAATATTTATTTATTTGTGATGGAAAATAGGTTGAAAGGTTATTAGAACTTGTTGTCACACAAGATGCACAGATGATGGAAAAGTGAAAGTAAAATAAATAAAAAGTTTGAGGCCAATGAGATAAGCAGTGTGATCTGACAAGCACTATGTTAAATGTGTCAACAGTAGGATTTAATTTGTTTTTGACTGGAAAAGTGAGCAACTCCAGCAATGCCAGGTAAAGATAAGAAAAATATTAAAAATATTGACACTGGTACTAGACTTAGATGACAGGATCACAGTCACACATGACATCCAGAATCACATGTGGATGATGTACTGTATCTCATGATTGTGAACCATGAAATCTCAGTGGCTGTAGACCTCAGAGGCTGTGATGCTTAAGTACCCGTGCACAGGTATACTGTAGTTAGAGTAGGTGTTTAAAACAGGCACACTGTAACTGACCCAGGGTAACAGTGGTACTGTATACCACTCAGAACACAAGAAGAGTGGCAGAAAAAAGGCTGAAAGAGAAAAAAGAAATACATAAATAATGGAGAGACAGAGGACTCAGGGGAGATTTAGCAGAATACTCTATATTTGACTCAACTCCTGGAAATTCGACTCCTTGGGCTCGACTCTAGGGGGGAAAACTCAACACTGGGGAATTTAATTTAACCTAAGGGTTGTACACACATACAAGGGTGATACAGTAAGACATAAATCAGTTTTATCACTTGTAATGGCTAATTCCGGCTTACAGCAATTGAACTCGGCTCAAGGGATGTTTTCCAGCTTAAGCTGGTGATATACTCCAACATAAGGGCCATTATCCATCTTAGGGGGCAGTATACGTGCCTTAAGGGAGGTTTCCAATTTATATGAGGACTAGAGGCCATCTTAAGGGAGAGTTTTCTGACTTAAAAGGCGATTGACCTGATTTAAGAGAGGTGTCTCCACTCAAATGGTGATGGTTCATACTTAAGGGTGATTAGCCAGGCTTAAGGTCGATTTTCCAGCCTGGCCATGTCACATTAAGTAAAATTGGGTCTCATTAAGAAAACTCATTAAGAAAAAGCGTCATTTTTGGCCTCTTTTTGAGTGCTTCCAAAAATAGGCAACTTGTACATGGTGCTAAGTTCACAAAAGCGTTTTCGTCTGTTGTTCCATTGTTTGTAAAATCGTTCTTGTCAGTTTGCTCTGAATTGTACCATTCCAATGAATTTGGGTGAAGCGAGCTATGTGTTAAATCATTCTCTGAAAACCAAGATTCTTTCGTATGCAAATCCTTTAAATTCGAATCAACTTTACCAATTTCGTAAAAAATTGCAGCAAGTTTTGAGAACCACCGGCAAACTCAGCAAATATTGGCCTTGTATGGAATGCGAAAAAATTTTGAAAACTTGTGGAAAAGAAGATAATGAATTATATTCAACAGTTATCGTTTGTAATGATACAATTTTGAAAATCCAACGATTGGGCATCACAGTGATTGCGATTACAGAAATTTTGGCACTGTGAATGCCAGGCAATTGGATAGTGAGGCCAGAGAAAAATGTGCCATGGGGCAAAAGCGTCCATTAGAGGCACATGTGGATATGAATTCGGAAGTTAACCGTCGTTTTCATAATGTTCAAGAAAACGAAACAGTTGAACAAAATTTGCCGCAGTATAAAAACATGAAAAGTGGATTACGGCAGTGGTTTCATAAAGGCCGCATTACCGTGCCTGATCCATTCGATTTATCTGAACAATATTTAATGATGGAACGTGGCCGTTATGTGGGACCAGAGGCTCATTACCACGGCGAAAGACGGCTTCTGTGCAGTAGCAGGGACGACAGTTTTAGAATTTTTGTCGGATCTGGACATTGAAGTCGTATCAAGGAGTACCAATTTGATTATGGGCGGAACTTTCAAGGCAAGTTTTTGAAGCATTTTGTATCAATATCCAAATCTTTTTCGAGTTTCACAAAAATTTCTGGAATTTCGATTGTGTCTCAGTTGGCTGAATGCTGTTCTCAAATTTTAAACATAATATTTTATGGAAATTCGATGCTTGAATTCGCATAATTTGACATAGTGTCCTAATTCTACTGAGAAACTATTTAGCATAGAACTTGTAAATTAATGCAAATGGTTTTTCGGTAAATTTCGTTACTTTTTGTAAGAATAAGGATTAGTCCAATTCAAATTTGCATAAAAATGGTTAAGATAGATGAAAATTCTGAATATTGCAAAAAATTCAGGGACTTGCATAAATAGTGGTTTGTATTAAAAATTCGGAATTCCATTGAAACTATTTTGCATAATGATGTTCCATTTGATTCGTTAAACCTTCATTAGAATTTCATTACGTATGCAAAAATTTCTCATGTATAAGCCAAATACAGATTTTTCAAGAATAAATTTTCTTTTGCATCAACCTGCTTATTAGTGACAATGGATCAGTGACAATTGTAAGATTAGCTTAGCTCTATTTTTATGGAAAGTTGAAATTTCAATCAATCTTGAATGTAAATATCATTGTTTCCGAGTATTGTTTTTTGATCTTTTCTTACTTCTATGCCATTTATATTGCCTATATCTATCTATTTCGTTACTACACTTTCTGCCAACTGGTGCCATTCATTCGATCTTTGATCAAATAGTGCATAGTGCTTTTTGTGAACCACTATGCAACTGGAATTTCAAATGGGAAAATTTCTTTAAAAATTTTTCAGGTAGCTCCTAACGATTTTGTGCAGCTCTACACAGTTCATGCATGGGGCAGCTTTCAGTTTGAAGCTGTCCCTGTATGCCACGGTTTAATGCAATCAAAAGAAAGGGCATCATATGCCTTCCTTTTCTCTCAACTACCACAAAAGCTTTTGGATAACCACAGCAGTTTGAGAGCATTAAGGACGATTCGTATGGATTTCGAAGTAGCCACCCATGCGGCTGTTAGGCACGTTTTTCCAGAGCTCTTGATTAAGGGTTGCATGTTCCATTTTGCCCAGTCCTTAAATCGAAAATTGAATAATCTTGGGTTATGGAATCTTTGGGTGGATGAAGGGCTTGTGGGAGAATGGATAGGTTGCTGTAAGAATTTTTGCCTCCTTCTTTTGTCGTCCCCACTTACAACGCCATTCTTCAAAGTATTCCACAAATAGACGATCCTGTTAGTGCAGCTAAGCTCAAAGAGTTTCGTATTTACTTTCAAAACAGGTGGATTCAAGGCCAGCAATTTCCCTTAGCTGTATGAAATCACTGGAGCAACTAGGGGCCCCATAGAACAACTCACGCAGAGGGGTACCACAACCGTTTAAATTTGATGGCGGTTTGTGAAGCACATTTGGCTATTTGCAATTTCTTGCACCTGCTTCAACTGTTACATAATAGAGATCGAATTCGTTTTCGAAATTTGATGGCAAATATTTGCCAACCAAAAGCTCATGATCAAACGTACCAAGATTTGGATGAACGAATTTCGACTTCAAAAATCCGCTTTTATGAAGCTACAAACCACGCGTGGGATTGTACCTCGGCCTTGTCCTAGGGTTCAGCTGTAGAATAATGGACAACACAGCCGGGTCAGGGGTGGCAATCCCTAGTCCTCATTCACTGAGAATGAGGGATGGTGCCATTCGCAGAATTGCATACTGTAGGGGACCTGATTTTTAACCTAAATCCCCTAATGGCCCCTGACCTTAAGGGTCCAAGGGCTTTCTCAACTGAGGGTACTCTCAAGGGAAAAATAGCTTAAGGAGGATTCCCACAAATATACCCACAACAATAATAACCCCTGCGAAGACTCACTAAATCCTCTTCTCAAAGTACTCGGCGCTGGGCGACGGGTTCAAGGGTCAAAGCGTGGGTCCTACGGACGGCGGGGAAGCTGGTACAGTAATTGGAAGTGATTCGGCGTGGAGGGTATGTGGATGCGGGTCGGCGGGCGACGGTATCAAATCGTTTCCTCGGGGAGGTGACGGGGTTCTCAATCAATGGTGACGGGTAAGCTCCTACCCTTGGGTTACAGTAACTGGCAACGCAAGGGAGACCGAAGGCGAATATGTAAATTTATTGAATAGGCGGTGGACGCAGGTACAATATGCAAATTATAATAAGACGACGTAGGCAAATGCGGGAACGCAGGCTGTAAAACGCAACAAGATGATTAGGCCCAAAAATGAGTGCAAAATTAACAAAACAAGCCCTTTTAAAGGGCCCCGTAATCTACAGTATGCCTTGGGCGGAGCTAACTCTCCCCCAAGCTAACTTCTGCAGCAGAAATCGCTGCAGAAGATGCCTATGGTCACATAGACATTTTCCAGTTCACTAGGTTAAGCATTGGGGCGAGTTTTCACTCTCCATGCTTAGGATAGGAACGTCATCTAGTGAGAATTTCCAACCAGGCGTTTCACGTTGCGAAACGTCGATAGTTTTTATTGATAAGAGGTGCACGTTGTGCTCCAATTACAGCCATGGGCTCAGAGAGCTTATCTTTAAAGGAAATTCTGACTAGCGGGTTATATACTGTAGTCTACGTGCATAACAAAAAATAACAAAACGTAGCGGAAATAAAAGTGCGAAAGTAAAACAGAAACGAAACATGAAAAGTACACACAGAAATTGCATGTAAAAATTATAAAAACGAAGCATAAAATTGAGGTAAATTACTGTAACACAAAACATGGTGAAAAACATAACGAAAAAATATGATGTGGATCATGTGACGCTGGGCGAAATTTGTCGGCACATGACAGTAGAATGATGTTGGCAATGTAAAAATAAAATCGACTTTGATGACAAAACTATAAACCTGCATATTATACATACACATGTCCCTGAAAAGCAAAATTAAGCATTATATCTGCAATTAGCAAGTTCCCAGGTAACGTTTATGCTAACCAAACATTTGACTGCGCTTTTGAAATAACTAACTGTGCTTTTGAAACTTTTGGCTGCACTTTTGACACTCCTGCGCTATCGAAACAACTGGCGGCGCTTTTGAACTGACTGCGCTTTTGACCCCCAATCCGATCTTAGACCCCTTAAGTGCAACTGGGCCTTGGTTACAGTCATTGGCCACCGATTTGCAAATGGGAGAAGAGGGTAAAGCATACAAAGATGCTCCTGGTTCAGCCATGCCTAGGGTGTGCGCCAAATCCCATACCCGGTTCTCCCCCACTATACTCGCACTCCCACGGCAACAGTACAACTTTTTTGAAAGAAGGACGGAGCACAGGGATGGGTGAAATTGCTTCCCATCTGCAATCCCCCAAAAAGCGCTCTTTCTGCAATTTCAGTTTAAACCGTGAATGATGCTATTTCGTTAAAATAGTTGAATAAATGAGAATGAATTTGTTCATAGCTTGTAATCAGTAGAACTTGCGGACTGAACTCTATACAATATATTATATGAAATGAGTGAATGAAACGTATCTTGTCCAGTCGATTTAGTTCTTCAAAGACTCTGTGCTGTAGCTTTTTTCTAAAAAAGCTGAGTGGGATTTAATGTGCCACTTTCCCACAGTTGAATCCTTTTGTTGACACCAAATTCAGCAAAAAAGTTTAACTCAGTTGGAAGCACACATGTGTGAGTGGACCATGAGGGTACAAACTACCCCAAAGGTTATGAAACTGGAAGATTTGTTACAAAAAAAATTTTTTGCTCAACTTTTTTTGAATTTTTTGTCTCAAAAAAGGCCAAATAACTAAGGTCCATCCCTGTACTCGCCTAAAAATTTCAGAGATGCATGTTTGGTTAGAAAGTGTGTTGATGCACTCAGCTGCAGAATATACTTTTTCGCAGACACGGAAAATTTTTTTTGAGAAAGAATGAAAATCCAACATGAAGAAATTGAATTTTTTCGAACTTTAACCCAAGTTCTCAAAAATCTATAGTCTGTTTTTCTTAAAATGCTTCCAAGTAATGAAAGTGGAAAGCAAGTAGTATTTCAGATTTTTGCTATTTTCTGATGAACAAAATATCTTGTAGGACTGGAAATTTGTGAGCATACTGACCTGAGCTTTAGCAATTTTTAGAGTGAAAAATTTCACAAAAAGAACTCTATGTAAACGATTTTGACGACAGTACTGATTCGTGTCACTTTTCTATTTGGAAGCATTCTATAAAAAACAGACTATAGTCCACTTCTTTTTCTAGCCTGGCAACTATCGAACCAAGTATATTCTTTTTTTTCCTGCCCCATCGGGGTATTTTCTAATAAACTAGTTCACCTCTTTTTAGTGGGCCTCAACCATGCACGAAAACCTTCATAGAAGCACATTGAAGTTTTAAATTTGGCCATCTTCACGTCCAAAAAACAATAAAAAACAATCTTCAAGCTACGAATTCTTTTTTTCCGTGAAAGTAAAAGATGTGTAAACCGCATAGTACTTGAAACACGTTGTAAACAGACTGAAAAGTGACCATATCTATTGAATTCTACATGGTTTAGAATCCCTCAACCCAAAAAATCGCAAAAATATCTTTTTTTATACAAATGACTATTTTTTGTGTAAACTTACTGCGTCCATCGAATTCCCCATGGTCAGAAACATCTAGCCTCGAAAATCACAGAAATACATTTGTTTACACTCAATATAATTTTGTGTGTAAGGTGTTCACATTCTTTAAATTCTCCGTGATCGAAAACCACTTCCGAATAAAAAATTACATCCGGGATAATTTTTGGCGTAAAGTGATCACATTCATTAAATTCCCCGTGGTCGAAAACCCCTTCCTCAGAAAAATCACGAAAAAAGGCTTGGTTACATCCGAGATAATTTTTTGTGTAAAGTGACGCATCCATTGAATTGCCTACAGTCGAAAACCCCATCCACAAAAAAATCACGAAAGTATGCTTGTTTACAGCCGGGGTAGTTTTTTTATGTTAAATGATCGCATTGATCAAATTCCCCGTGGTCGGAAACCCCTTCCACCGAAAAATCACGAAAATACGTTTGTTTACACGCGGGATGAGTTTTTGCATAAAGTGATGGCATTTATCAAAGTCCCCCTGGTGGAAAATTCCTCCGTGGAAAACCCCTTCCACCAAAAAATCACGAAAATACGCTTGTTTGCACTCGGGATAACTTTTTTGTATATAGTGACCACCCGTGGTCGAACACTCCCTCCACTGAAAAATCACGGGAATGCGCTTGTTTAAACCCGGGAAAATTTTTCGTGTAAAGTGTCCGCGTCCATCGAATTCCCAATGGTCGAAAACCCTTACAGCCCAAATATCCCAATAAGGCTACCGGTTCAATTGAAACTGCAAAAAATCAGTGGTGCATTATGCCGTAAAAATTTTTTTTTTGAAGCTGTATTATATTACAAAATTGGGAAATTTGGCGTTTCCCGGGACTTTGGAACACCATATTATGGAATTGAGGCCATATTTTAAAAAATTAAAAATTGCATTTGAGATTTCACCCCCAAGATGCTTAGGCAGAAGTATGGAGCTTGGATATGGCACACCCATTGCTGGGTATGGTGGAACTGGGGGGTCTTAAAAAGTGCTGCTTTTGCATGTTTTTGGGGCCCCACCGAGTACCACTTGCAGATAGAGGCGAAATGACAAAAGGCATCGCATAGTTTGCCCCCCCCCCCCCCCCGACCGAAATCATGAAAAAAACCCGAAGGTTCTAGCTCTTACCGTTTTGGCTCTAGGATGGGAGGACATGAAATTTGGGGGCCAAGTATATTATAGGTTGACACTATCGCGCCACCTATGATTCAATGGACACAGTCACTTCACACAAAAAATGTTCTGTGTGTAAACAAAGGTATTTCTGCAGTTTTTGGGTTGAGTGGTTCTTGATCATGGGAAATTCAATGGAAATGGTCACTTTACACTCTGTTCACAATCTGTTTTAAGTTGTATGCGGTTTACACATCTTTCACTTTTACCAAAAGTGAGAATTCGTAGCCTTAAGATTATTTTTTATTGTTTCTTTGATACGAAGATGACCAAAATGTGCTTCTACGAAGCCCACCAAAAACCGGTGGACTAGTTTATTGGAAAATGCAACGATGGGGCAGAAAAAAGAATATGCTTGCTTGGACAGTTGCAAAGCTAGAGAAAGAAGTGGACTGGATTTTTGAGAACTTAGGCTAAAGTTACAGAAAATTCACTTTCGTTATGTTGGATTTTCATTCTTTCTCAAAAAAAGTTTTCCATGTCTGTGGAAAAGTATATTCTGCAGCTGAGTGCATCAACACACTTTCCAACCATATATGTGCATATCTCCGAAATTTTGAGGAGGGTACAGAGGTGGACCCTGGTTTTTTTGGCGTTTTTTGAGATAAAAAATTCAAAAAAGTTTACAAAAAAAATTTTTTCATAACAAATTTTCCAGTTTCGAAACCCTTGGGGTACTTTGTACCCTCATGCTCCCTCTTACATACATGTGCTTCCAACTGTGTTGAACTTTTTTACTGAATTTGGTGTCAACAAAAGGAATCAACTGTGGAAAGTGGCACATAAAATCCCATTCAGCTTTTTTAGAAAAAAAGCTACAGCACAAAGTATTCTTAGAACCAAATCGATTGTGCAAGATATGTTTAATTCACTCACTTTACATAACATATCATATAGGGTTCACTCCGTAAGTTCTACTGATTACAAGCTATAAACAAATTTATTCTCTTCCACTTAACTATTCAACAAAATAGCATCATTCACAGTTTTTGGATTTATACTTAAATTTGCAGGGATTGCAGATGGGAAGCAATTTCACCCATCCCTGTCGCTCCCGTCCTGCTTTCAAAAAAGTTGTACTGTGTCATCGTGGGATGGCAAGTAGAGTGGGTGAGAAGAGGGAACTGTATTTAGTGTACACCCCTAATATATGTAGGCATGACTGAATCAGGGCCACTTTTGTGTATGCTTTACCGTGTTGTCCCATTTGCAGATGGTGCCCAATGACTGTAACCATGGCCCATTTGCACTAAAGGGGTCTAAGCTCGAGCTCAAGGTAATGTCGAACAAAAAGGCAACCCGGTTTGATCTCAAATTCGGTATGATTTGAATGTCATCAGGATTATAACGAGCTCAATGTCGAGATTATCCCCAGCTGGAGCTGTCGGGTTTCACTAAAATTTTGGCATAATTTTCTTATCTTTAAAGCAAATAGATATAAAAATGTCTGCCATTGCCAAACTCGAACTTAAACCTCGGTATTAGTTAATCCTGAATGGAGTATTGTTTGTGCACTAGAAGAGAATAATTTGGACATTGGGATTAGCTCAAACTGGATCATCAATTTGATCCCGATGTTGAGATCATCCTCATATTGGGTAAGTGCAACCAACCTCAGGTTTCTTTATAGTTCTGAAAATGACTATAATATGTCTCCCTCACTATTTTTCAGGTAGTGTAAGAGACAGGAGTTTTGAATCGGTCAGGAGTTAGAATGCTATTGGTATGCTATTTCTTTACATTTGAAGTCATGTGCATGTAATTTTCATATAGAAAAATTTTACTGTACTTGATGCCAGGGGATGGACAAAATGCACGATGCTGCAGAATATAGTTTTTCACAGACATGGAAAATATTTTTTAGAGAAAGAATGAAAAGCAAATATAACGAAAGGGAATTTTTTCCAACTTTAATTCAAGTTCTCAAAAATCTAGTCCACTTATATTTCTAGCTTCGCAACTATCCATGAACTGGTCACCATATGTATGTACAGGTAAAGCTTAGAAGCACCAAAATTGTCTTCTATCTGCTGACAAAAGAATAATGGAAATTCATGAGTAGTATAGGGGGGCCTGATTGTAAAAAGCTCCCAGGGGCATGTTAAACATAGGCCTTGGACTGGAAAAAAATTCACAATCTCCATGACACACAAAACATAGTAGACCTTCTTCCGACTACTATGACCTCATTTTTCCGGCTACAACCGCTGCACCTGTTGGGGAAAGGGAAGTTCGCCTAGCAAATAAAACTGAAGCTGCCACTTCAGGTTTCATGTGCCAGTTTCTCAAAAAGCGTTCAATGCTAAACATGTCCAACTCACGTCTAAAATGACGTCATATCTTTATTCAATGTTTCTCAAAAGACGTTCAAGCTAAACACGTTCAAAATTAGACGAAAAATTTAGACCGGGTGGGACCCTGGGTTAAGTAATATGAAAATTTTTTAAATTATGCTTGCACGTTTCTTTCTTTATATTATTGTTGTACTCCGTGATGGGGATACATGGCTCTAGCGTTTGTAAGTCGATTTGGAATTAGGCTCTAAAGCGAACTTTTTCTCAATTGATCATTTTTTCATTGACCGATAATGAATTCTAGGAAAGTTTTGGTTTTCAAGCTTGCAAGGATTCGCGCATTAGTACCACAGTTGAGATAACGGGGTGTCCGATGCGAGATTGATACGAATTTGGCTGTAACTTCGAATTTTTATCGAACGGGCGGCCCATTGTATCCAAAAGCTACAGTTTCGAAATTGTGACAAAAATGACGGATTATTTACCAACAAATATCGTTGACAAATATGATAAATTTCCAGATAATGAGGATATGTTATTGGGTGCATAGTAGGGACCTGCATGGGCTGCAAGGACCTGGCCCGGCCGGCCCAGGTTGACTTCTCAGCCGCAGCCGGGTCCGTGAAAGCTCCTTTTTCTTAAAGTGTCACAATGATGAAAAACTATGCTAATGCAAAAAAATTAACCAAAACCAAATCAAATTCAAGTTGCTAAATAAAAATGCATCAAACTATTAATTTTTCTAGAACTGATTGTATTCACATGCAGTACTGTAGTCTTTAAAAAATGTTTGAATTTTAGGAATGAAGCATTTGCACTTGGAAAATGAGTAAAACATCATCAGCAAAGGACAATACCAGAAGTTGTTGAAGAATCCCAATTTTGCATTGATTGCCTGATTTTCAAATTTTGGCTGCATGTTTTCAATATGATTTTTGCATTTTGTGGGACTGGAAAACGATTGAATGGCTGAAAATTTAGACTGTTTATCCATGAAATAAATGCTGAAAAGATTCTTGTGCCAGCATTGTTGAATATCAAAATCCAAAAGTTTTTCTGGCACTTTGCACCAGAATTAGTGATATTCGAACCCGTTTCAGGTGTTTGCACTTTGTGGCCAATTTTTTTCGGAATTTTATTAGTTAAGCTTTAGGTACTTTCAAAATCATCATTTGAAAATTAAGAAATCATTTAATCTATTGTTACTATAATTTGAACTCAAAAAAGTCAATTTTTCTTAATTTTTGGTTCCCTCTGTATATATTTAATTTTTCAAAGCCAAAGAAGCATGAATAATGCATCTATGGACTTTTTGAGTGAAAAAGGTGACTTGAAGAAAATGGCTGAAAAATTAAAATGAAGAAAAGGCAATTTTGACCTCTTTTGTCAAATGGCGAAACAAGCCATGCAAAAACGCCTTATCTCCCTTTCTGATGAATTTATCAATTAAATTTGACCAAAGAAGAGATGCATGCTGGTAACAGGAGCCTTCAAGTTCCTCAGAATGCTGAACAGTATTGCTAATAGCTAAAACTGCATCTGAAACAAATAGTAATTATGCTGATGATAACATTTAAATTATTAAATACACACTAAATATAATAGCAGTAAAATTCTTGAAAATTTCAAATTACGAAGCATACAGCAAAAGGACGTTTGTCAGAAGTTCACTTGTAAACATAAATAGTTGCTTAAATTTTCGAGCTTTTATGGGCCTGAACACTTTGGCTGGGCTTGGCCCAATAATATTTTTCCACGGCCTGTGGAGGCCCCTACTTCCCACTGGGAAAGTATATACGCAAATGCATATGCATAAACATCAATGTTTACTTAAACTTCCATTTCTGAAAAAATCGGCTGCAAAGTGCAAACACCTTAAATGGATTTGAATATCACTAATTCTGGCCCAAAGTGCCAGAAAAAACATTAGGATTTTGATATTCAACAATGCTCGCACAAGAATTTTTTCAGCATTTATTTCGGAGATAAAAAGTCTAATTTTGCAGCTATTCAATCGTTTTCCAGTCGGGCAGGATGTAAAAATCATATTGAAAACATGCTGCCAAAATTCAAAAATCATGCAATCAATGAAGAATTGGGATTCTTCAACAACTTCTGGTATTGTCCTTTGCTTGTGATGTTTTAATCATTTTTCAAGTGCATATGCTCGGTTCCTAAAATTCAAACATTTTTAAAGACTGCAATACTGCAAGTGAATACAATCAGTTCTAAAAAAATTAATAGTTCGATATATTTTTATTTAGCAACACTTTAAAAAAAGGAGCATTTACGAACTGGGCTCGGGTTGAGAAGGGAACCTGGGCTGGGCGGGCCATGTCCTTGCGGCCTGTGCACGTCCCTATACACACCTAATTACATATCCCCACTTTATCTGGAAAGTTAGCATATTTTTCAATGATATTTGTTGGTAAACGATCCATCATTTTTGTCACAATTTCGAAATTGTAGCTTTTGCATACAACCCAAAAAATTTTACGATTTCAAAATATGGGCCGCCTGTTCAACAAAAATTCGAAGTTATAGCCAAATTCGTATCAATATCACATCGGACACTCTGTTATTTCAACTGTGATACTAATGCTCGAATCCTTGCAAATGTAACTTTTGAAAATCCAAAACTTTCCTAGAATTTATTATCGGTCAATAAAAAAATGATCAATTGAGAAAAAGTTCGCCTTTAAAGCCTTATTCCAAATTGACTCACAAATGCTAGACCCATGTATCCACATCCCTGAGTACAACAATAATATAAATAAAAAAATGTTAAAGCATAATTTGAAAAATTTTCACATTTCTCAACTCAGGGCCCCTCCCTGTCTAAATTTTTCGTCTAACTTTAAACGTGTTTGGCTTGAACGTCTTATGAGAAACATTGAATAAACATATGACGTCATTTTAGACATGAGTTAGACGCATTTAGCATTGAATGCTTTTTGAGAAACTGGCCCCAGAAGTCTTGCACTGCACATAGTTGCTTGATGTCAGACTGTCATTGGCTCCTCACCATGCACTTAACATCCTGCACACACTTGCATGCTCAACTCCAGGCCATCATCAGCTCCTCACCATGCACCTGAAACCCAGCATAGAGTTGCATGACCCTAGATTGTCAGTGGCTCCTCACCATGCATCTAGTGCCTTGCTAAATGGAAAAATTAAAAATGTGAACCGGCAATTCATTTTTTTACTGCTGAAACACTCTCCTCTTTGTGTTAAAGTAAGAATGTCTACACAGTAGACATGCAAATATAGACATAGTTGAAAAAAATAGATAAATGAAAGAAACTATCACATGTCCAATAGCACAGTTGTTATGTCATCATCTAGGACATTTCTTTTCACATAAAAGTAATGGAGACCCTGTTTTTCTTGGATGTATGTCCAGATTTTATTATCTGGTAACATTCTAAAACCAATGTTTGTACCAGTCCAGGGTTCCATTGTTTCCAGTACAAATGCATACTTTTCTAAGGTGAGGTCATTGATCTTTTTCATGACCCCTTTACAGCTGATTTTCTTTTCACCTTCCCCTACCCCAATATATGTTTTTGCTGAAAGACAACACCTGGATGTCCCCTGCCACTCAACTTTTAGTGAACCAGGTATTCTTTTTTGCTCTGGTTTTGTAACAAACCATTTGGGGTATACTTTATCCATGAATTTCTTCCTCAGTTCTGGTTTTAGTATATCTAAGAGGTTAGAATCAGATGTTGTGAGGTAGATACTGTCAGTGTCTGTTTCCATGCACTGATAATTTGCCGGATCAAAATATTTTTGTAAGACATCATGAAAAAATTTCAGCATTCGAATTTTGGCCCTGTCATAAACTGAAAGGCCAACTACAATAGGAGGGTCTAGGACCATTTCTTTTTTCCTCATGTGGACTTCATAACAGTTACCTGTTATACATTTGAGCTTTTTTATGTCTGGGCTCAGACTCAGTTCAGCAGCCCTTTTATAGTCAGTGTATATAACATCAACATGGCTTTCCTTATTAGTTAGGTTTTTCCATAACCAGTGTTGCCTAGCAGCTTAAATGTATCTGCTATCATAGACAATCTGGATTAGCATCTCCTTCTTACGACGTTGTCTCTGAATGCTTCAAAGGGTGTAGTTTTGTCAAACTGAACAAACTCATGAATTTTTCTAAGATAAGACCATGTTTTACAATAAACTGAACCGTTGGTGTGGAGACCATAAGCTCTCTCCCAAAATAGCTGCTGATTAAGTTCTTTCTAGGTTATTTCAACTGATTGGTCTTTTCTGCAGATTGTTTCATGAGGTCACCAGCATCATTTCTGCCCACTTCAGCATGCTTTATTATTGGTGGGAAGTCAGCATAAAGTTCGTCTAGAGAATCTGGTGTATAGATATCTACTTTTGGAAAGCTATCTTACATCATTGTTTTCCAAGACTACTCCACTAAGTCGGTAAGTGCTCACCTGATCCCCGATCAGAAAGCCTCTACCATTGTTGAATGTTTTGTCAACAATGTCATTCTGCAACATGGAACTCCTCAATTTCTGCTTTCTGATCAAAGTAGCTGTTTCACATCAAAACTCATGCAAGACGTTTATGAGCTACTGAAATCAGGAAAGTCCAAACTACTGCTTATCATCCTCAGTGCAATGGGATGGTAGAGAAATTCAATCAAATGCTAATTTTTCAATTTAAACAGTACACCATGGAAGACCCCGATAATAGGGAATGATACCTACCCTCTGCAGTCTTTGCCTATAATGCTACTCCTCGCGCTGCTACATGCCATTCTCCTTTCAAATTGTTGAGAGGTCAGGTGCCTCAAATCACATTTGATTATGAATGTGTGAAACATCTGACCTTATCTCTGAACTATAATGCATATCAGCATATTGTCACTCAATCTCATCTGAATCTGTATAAAAACATTAGCAAAAACCTGGAAAGAGCTGCAATCACCAGCAAATCCTACTATAATAAGAAAGCCAAACATGGTGAGATCGCCATAAACCATCTTGTGTTACTGGTTAACTCTAAGAAAGGTAATAGGATCCAGCCTGACTACATCCGCCCATATATTATTACCAATACTCTTGAGCATAATGTTGTCACTATTGATGCATTAGATTCTCCTGGTAGGCCTCAAATTGTGTCCACATCTTGCCTAAAAAATTAAATTCCATGATCTGCTAGGGAAATCTTTTTAGCTGAAGCCCGTGGTCCGCCACAGCCACCTGTCATCACTAAATAATTAAGTTAACTTTGTCACATATCTGTATTTATTTCTGTATATATCTATTTTTCACAATTTCATCAAAAGCTCTAAAACTTCTTATTTTTGGCACCTCACTTCTGCATTGTATTGTATTTATGTGTATAGTCCCCCCAACAACCAAATGTTTTCGGCTTGGACTACTTCCTCAAACTTAGATTGAGTTGTCCACATCTGTTGTCCCTCTGCATAGGAAAATCTTACCCGAAATCTTGAGTTGTATATTATGCATGCTAAACATGATGTATATACATGTCCCTTCAGGACTGCATTACTGGTGTAAACTCCTGCATCTACACTATCGACATAGGTAGAGTGACTTACCCATAGCTATAGGTTACAAACCACGAGTGGTCATTCAGCTCGGTTTCACCTGACACTGACCCTCAAACCTCTGAGAGCAGACCTTGGAAGACCTTCAGGATCTCACTTCTTGCATGATGATGTGTGTTTTTGTTTTGAATTTGTTGCAATTGCTTTATTTTTCTTTCTTTAGCTTAGAAAATTTTTATTTCAAAGCTTGCTCCCGCAATTTTTGTTTTCAAAAATTATTTGAGATCAGTTTATGGCACAACCCACCATTTCCATATACACGGGGCTGCCCCCTGCCGACGGCCCATCTTAGCCAGCTGCTAATATTTAGCAGTGGCATCAATGCCCAAGAGGTATATCCCACTTAGGCCAAATCTTTGGGATGTCAGAATGAAGTTTCATTTTTTAGAGACAGTAAGTTGCATGCATTTTTATAAGCTTTTTACATGCATGTCCCTTTTTCTTGGTCTTTCTGGTTTGAGTTTCCCAATGTCCTCATCTTCTGACTACCTGAGAGCCAATAAGACTTCCAGTAGTCAGTTTCCACCGATCTGATCAATTGTTATGATATGGCCTAGGTAGGCAATTTCCAACACTGAGGCTGGAGACTGCTTCTAGAGTTAATCACAAGTTAACTTTGGTAGTGAAGGTCATGCTCAAGTCCATAATTGAGAAAGCCATCTGTCTAAAATCTCAAATTTTCAAATAAACATACTAAAATTTCCAAAAACTCAAAACTTTTCAAATTTTTCAAAAAACAAAACAACTAATTTTCCAAAGTCCAAAACATTTTCATCATCATATTCTCAAACAATTTCTTTTCCAAATCTTCAGAAAACTATTTTTTTATTTTCTATTACTTTTGGTCAAAAACTATATTTCTATGTCTGTTTAAGTATCTTTATCCAAGTACCTGCTCTCAGTGATCTTCTCTTAAGTAATGTGTATAATATAGATTGAGTGTTTTTAGAGTTCAATGTCAAAAGGCTCATTAGGGTAAGAGAGCTGGAACAGTGGTGTATGTCACTGTTCTAGCATCCTCCTGGTTAAAGCCCAGCTTATCAGCTTTTTCCCTGAATGTTGTACCCTGAAAGTATGCATAACCTGCATGTGGGCGTGGGACACTGTCTCTATTCACCATGACTTCTCTAAAAACCCCACATATTACATGACCCCCTCTGAACACAAACTGTTCAGAGAGAAGCTGATATACACAGGTTTAGACACTTTCTATCCAATTCTGCTGTATCTTGTCTTAGGTCACTATGGTTTCTTCGATGAAATCTTCTACACCACCCAAGTCTTCCCCATGACTTATTTGACCCTTGTATTATCAACCATATCACAAGGGCTCTTATTTGCTATGGGTTAGATTCAGACTCTAAGATACCTACTGGCTTAGACATACCTAATAACTCCACACTGTAGACATAATTATCACTGGCAGTGATGGGGGATGAGGCACTGTCAGCCGTCTCTTATCTTTTCACACAAGCTATACATCCGGCCCATGGTCAGTTAATTTTTCCTACAAAACTGACCAACAGTGTGGCACCTTTAAGAATATTGCAATGTTCTGCTTCTCCACCTCCTCCTCCTAAACTGCGTCACAATCAATGTAGCCATCTCTGCACCACTCAACCTGGTGAAACTCAGTCATCAGAAGAGTGCCCGAAGCTTCTCAACCATGCTGTCAATCTGCAAAGGGCCGTAGCCACAGCTATGCAATCCCGTACTGCTGCCAATTTTGACTATGCTCTGGGTGCACCTATGTCGATTCACTATCTGCAACAGGTCTTCCGCAACCTTGTTGTTGATTCTATTCCCACATCTGACCTGATACCTTGTGAAGCTGACTGCTTCACTGACCACATGGTGTCGAATCAACCAAAGCAGGGAAATCAGTACAAGAGTGGTTACCAATATCTACCTCAATCTTATCTTCACTACCTGACTCCTCAAAACGTCTATGCCTTGAACATCTAAACTATTGATCTTCCACTACCTGCTCTGTTAACCTCACCATGTTCATTCGAGGAATACAAAGACATGGAAAAGATTATTCAGTGGTATGAATGACAAACTTTGGGAAGTTTTCCACTCTTCCATGCTGGAATGATGTAAATGGCCACCCTAAGGATGTCCTGAAGTAGTTTAAGGCCACCTTGCCTCAAATTGAACCTAAATTCGGGCATGAATCTGTAACTTATGTCACTAATCATTTCGCCCTACAACCTGTTTTAGTCTCCACAACTAGAATGGCCATAGACAATTCAAACTTGCTACACCAGGATCCCTTGTATGCAAGTAACCCTCAGTACTACATTTCCTGGACATCTAGATGTACACATGTTTTACCACTATACAATATTTTGACACCACCTTCTGCTATTCTCAACTTTAATCTCTACTCAACTCCGACTTCTGATGATACACAGATTTTGACTCAAGTCAAATCTGACACTGAGCTTACACTTGCCTTGGAGGAGCCCCAAGTTGTCATTATTATGTCTGATACTGATCTTCAAACTCAACCACTCACTGTCACACTTGATACACCATGTCCTCCCTTGACTGAGGAAGAGATGTGACACTCAAATCTCACTATCAATCTGGACCAAACTGAAGAACTACAGACTGAGTCTCAAGCTGTGTCGCAAGTTCCTTCAATAGTTTCAGTTACTTCTGCTACTGAACCTACTACCTTTACAACTGAGCCATCAACCCAACCATAGGTTGCTGCTCCCTAAGTTTCCACATTTGTTTCCATGACCTTGCCAACTTCTCTAATCTCCACATTACTTTCTGTTCAACCTCAACAGCAGCCTTTAGTAGCAACAGATACATCCACAATTGACCTCGATGAATGCCTATCCCTTGACCTAGATATGTACCGCATTGCCTTTCAGATTATGCAATAAGCTGGTCTGCCCATGCCACCTTTTAATGTGTCACCCAGTTGATGAGAGCTTAGCCACTTACTGATGCTTGACTACAATTTTCTGTATACATCTATTTTTGGCCCTTTACCTACCGCTCCTGCACTAACCACTGGTCAGCCATCAATGGTTCAAACAAATCTTTTTGGCAATATCACTGTTCAAACATCTGCTCCTCCTCAACCTCAACCTGTAAGCACTACCCCGCAACCTCAAGTTGCAGCGCAGCCGCAACCATCAACTTCTGCAGCTCAACAGTCTTCACCTGCAAAACCTAGGCAACCTTTCTGTATACCTAAGGTCGCTTCAGCCACTGTAGTCACAAAGCCTTCACTTTCCACTTCTGCTACTCCAATTTCTGGTCCTACACTCACTCATGAAGACCTCACTGAAGCATTAGCTCAGATCCAAGAAGCAGGAACTAAAGCTGTCACTGACTTCCACATCCTCGACATCTCTAATAAACCTGTTACGGATGTCCTTCACTACCTCCATAGTCAACTAAAGAAATGGAAGATTGAGCTTCAGGACAAATCGGGCAAATCTCATAAACCAACTGCAAGGTCTTCTCTGGCTACTTAAAAAGGCACCGAGGCTTCCAAGACTAAACCTACAACTAAACCCAAGTCCACACCTGCATAGCAATACAAATCTTATCATTCTAGGGTCATGCCTCAGTGTTTTTCACAACCTCAGGCCTCTGCAAAACCTGTAGTTAAGTCACAACCTCAGAAACAATCTGTTCCTAAGGTTTCTATAGAAACACTTCCATCTCTGTTTTCCATTTCTTTTCCACCTGGTTTTGGCGTACCACCACAGCCATCAACAACAGCTGTTGCGCCCATCTACCAGCCTTATGTCCAACAACACCAGTTACCTGTTCAACTTCCTCCTCCTCCACCAGCTTATGCCACACCACAGCCAACCATTGTCTATCAGGCACTGCTGGCTGTGTATCCTACTTATTTTCTGACACTTACTGATCAGTTTCAGCAACAACCCCAGCTACTTGCTGTAGCTGCAGCTCAACCACCTCCACCTCCTCCACCTATTCAGCAAGCTCCAGTAGTATCGCAATCCACCTCGTCTACCACCACAAGTGCAACTACTCAGTTTCCTCTCTAGAGTAACTTCAACTACTTCGACTACTGCAACAACTTCCACTTCTGTACCATCCACATCTGCTTCTATGTCACAAGCTGCTACTTCATCGGCCCAAACAGCTAATAGGCCTGCAAGGTTCTTCAAGCCTAGAATGTTGGCAGAGCCCGATATTTTTAATCTTCTATCTCGCCTTAATATCCAACTGCCGTCCACTGCTGCCCAAAAGGCTAATGAGGCAGCTCTTTCTCTTTATCAACTGTACAGAGATACTTAGTCACTGTTGCTAGCGCCACTGACCACAAAATTCCTGTCACCATACATGCACAGCATAGAAATTCTACTGGGGGTCAGCCAGGACAGGGGGTGGAATACAATTTTTTTCGTTCTTGATAATGAAAAGAAAGGTCTCAGAAAGTCTTCTAACATCCAAGCAGCATATTATTCAACCTATATTAGCCAGATATGTGAAATTATTTAGTTAGACAGCACTTTTTAAAGTTTTGATGTAATTTTTTTTGAAATCAAGTATGATTTGTTTAGAAAAATTGTTAAACTACAGCATTTCCATTTTCATCATGACTTTCTCTTCTCTCTTGCTCATTTTCCTTTGTCATCTTCTCAATCATTGCTGGGAAAGTCAAATCTGCTGGGGATCAGCAAGAATCTGCTGGGGGTCAATAAAAATCTGCTGGGGGTCAAACCCCCCCCCCCCATGTGCATGTATGCCTGACACCCTGTTGCAAACCATCCTTGACTGGATGCCACCATGGGCTACCAAAATTGGTCAGTGATTCATTATTCATTTTTGTTTAATTACTGTCTGGTCACTTCTCAAATAAAACCCTTGTCGCGCTACACATTTACTGCCACCATATTTATTATTTTAAATCGTGAAATCGAAGATTTCGCGATGTAAAATAATTTCGAGTTTTGATTTATTTGTGCTTGGTTTTTTCCGATTTTTCAAAAGGCGTACCAAGGCGAAGTAAGTCTTAATATTAACGTCTGAACCTCTTGGACAAACTCCTGAAAAATTATTCTTGGCTCAAAATCAAATCTATTTTTGATGGATCACCAAACAAGAGTCTTCCAAATAAAAAGAAAATAAGAAAACATTTAAAAATATAACATTTTGATGAAAAATCCTGCAGACAGGCTTCAAGTGAAAACTTTATTGGCAAGACAGTAGTTTCCTGATAAAGGATATGAGGTAATGTTCATCTTGCATAAAAAATAAGATTCGCATAATTACAGTACACCAATGTTGGGACTTTTAACATTTTTTAGCGTTTTTCTGTTAATTTACGAAACTATCAGCCTAGGCATGAACTAGCTTCATGGTTGAACATTCAGTGGATCCAGAATACAATATTCTCTAATGTAGTATAAAAATGGTTTTCCTATTATGCCATTTACACACTTTTTAGCAAGTTTTAAAATATCAAAAATCAGACGATAAAAATGGTTAAGTGGATATTTTCACAAAAATGACTATATCTACTGCTGAAGCTCAAAGGGACCAGAAACTTATGGCAAAACTTCACATACTACTTGAGGGTTAAATCTACAACAAAACTGCTGATTATTTTAGTCAATAAATTTAATCAATTTGTTTCAATAAAAACAATTTTTGATCGGAAATTTGCCTTTTCTCCAAATTTCATGTCTCAGATTACTGTCTATTTATGTGTATCAGTCTCCAAATCATTTCAGTGCCAAAGTATTGTTTGAGACGATAAAGAGGATAAACCTACTGACCAACACAACAAATTGGCATAGAAAGTTCGTTGACGGAATGCTACAGTATGCCGACGGATACCTCTGAGGGTACAATACAGTATGCCAATGGATACCTCCAAGGGTACAATTGACCCACAATGGTACCTTGTGATACACCAACTGTCCTAGGGTAAAATTCGATGCCGAATCCGAATTTTGACTCGATTTTGAAGTCCGACATCTTTAAAAGGCCGAATTTAAGAATTTTCGAAATTTTACGAAAAATTTTGAACTTTTGGCATTTTTGATGAAAAATGGCTGCCATCCCGATCCCGCCAGTTACGCCCCTGTGGGAGCACCCGTCAACCAAAATTCGACACCTATCAACCTGGAAGCAGCAACTCGACGTCATGTATGACTTGACCAACACCCAACATGCTGTCGACAAGAAACTCAAGGATGCCGAAAAGAACTTAATCATGTACGCGCATCTGGGAACTGAGGCCATCCGACAGTTCGAACATCCATCAGCCATGGGTCAGATCTGGACGATGCCGCACAATGAGTTTTACAATGCCATTGTCGCGATGTTGGAGCAGGCGACGCCGGAACCCTGTTCCAAACATGCAAGCAATGCAGGGACGAATCAACATCAGAATTCCTTAGTCGGCTATGAATTTCACAAGCGGATTGTGAATATGACAACTTCAACGCCGACACTGACCTCACCTACACGCCCGCCCGAAATTGCTTTTTGCAGGACACTCAAAAACGGATATTTTCGTCGCACATCACCATGCTGGATGTTTACTTCAACATCATGCAAGCTGCCGAAAGTGCCGAAAGTTCATCCCCTGCCATCCACGGGGGTTCAAAAGATGTCCGTAATAAAAGTCATTGCGACAGCGACAGATACCTCGATCATGGTCGAAATCAATCACCGAATTGATCAAAGCGCCCACAATTACCAACCAGGTCAAAGCATTGTCGGGGCTGTGGTTAGACACGTCATACCTATTTATCCCTACTGCAGTCCAGCCAGTGGACTGCAGCAGGGGATACATGAAACGTACATTCATAGGAGGCGGAGCACTGATGTTCCATTCCTAGGACATCTGATATCGAGCACTGGCATCAAGCCCGACCCGAAGAACCTCGATGTGATCCAAAATGTGCCGATCCTGCAGTCGATTACCCATATCCGCAGTTTCCTTGGATCCATCAGCTACCTCCACCAATTTTTGCTGCATCTTGCCAACCATGCTGAGCCGCTCCAGCGTTTGAGCCGTATGTCTAAGCAAACCAAGTTTGAATGGCGTGATGAATGTATGACGGCATTCAATAAATTGAAATCGCTGCTAATGAATGATGTACAACTCACAATATTTGATCCCGATGGTCCGACTATTTTAGCCACCAACGCGTCCAACATTGGTCTCGGTGCTTGCCTGTCACAGATAGCTCGAGGACCATTAGTGCCGATTGGGTTCGCCAGCAAAATGCTTACCAACCAGGAACTAGTTTTCGCCATGAACGAACGCAAAGCTCTAGGTTGTGTTTGGGCCTGTGAACATTTTCCTAACTTTTTGCTAGGCCGAAAATTTACGCTGATCACGGATCACCAAGCCCTTGTTTTTATATTGGCCCAATCCAGCAGTGGATGCAAAGCCCACAAATTTGATCAATGGCGTGCCCGACTAGCCGTGTTCGACTATGATATTCAACACAAGCCTGGGTCGGACAACATCATTCCTGACATCCTTTCATGGTTGCGGCAACTGCCACCTAGGAAAGTCAATTCAATTGCTGCAGAAAACTTCTCACTCAAGACATTTTGAACAGCTACCTCCAAGGATGATGTCTTGTGCCTCATAATCAAATTGGTCAATGAATGTGGTTGGAAGTGTTGTGCAGGTCTTTCCTTAAGAGGCGTAAGAAAAGATTGGGTCTGAACTGACCTGTTAGAACTGATCCCTTGGCTAAGCCTCGGTGATAGTGCAACAGTCCGGTTATCCCCAGACCTACAACAACAAAGATAAACTTTGTCCTAAATACGGGGGCCTTACCAAGGACCTCCGCAGTCTCCTAGATGAGAGAAGGAATCCCCTCAGGGATAAACTTACGTGGGTATAACCCGTAAGGGGTTTCCCAAAGCTTACCTGATGTAAGCCGGCACCTGGGCCTCTGGCCCTCCGCCTTCGTCGATGCGAATAATCTAAACAAATAAACGAATATATTAAACAATATGTCCGACGAAATATGTAAAAAGAATGTGGGTATACCACAGTAAATAATTTGTGAACAAAACACATTGCTGGGAAAATTGTATTTGGGGACGCCAGCAATATAGCCAAAATATAATAAAAACAAGAATAAAGTGAAGAATGATTTTCACTATCACTTTCGTTCTTTCTTTGGCGCTCCATTTCTATGCAAATGTCTGCGCCGCTGGTCGTCCCTTTGGTCGATTTGCATGTCGATTTCCCCACACGAATTGGCATCAACAGGGTGCCCAACATCCCTCGCGCGTCGAAACCGACCTACGGGAGGTAGAAAAAAAAACTTTTGGCCGGGTTACCCCGGCATTAAAAAGAATTAATCAAAAAGAAAAAATCTACAATTCCGGCTGACTCCTGATAAACAGTTTGTCTCACTCGGACTCCAGTTTCACAGTCTGTCCTAATAGGACTCCTGTGCTGGTCGTTGGACACAACGAATACCAAGGGCTTCGCCGCAATGGCTGGCAAGTGACGCCCATTTTGACCTCGGCGTTGATGGAAAAACCTCCTGCCCTAAGGAGTACGACGTAGACGTCGGTGCCGAATGTGGCCGGTTTCGGGCTCGGCCGCTCGGTCTGCATGCTGTGTCAATTCGTTGGCCGTGGGTCTAATCGCATGCAAATCGATTTCCCGCGTCTCTATTTTTTCTAAATTAAACTAAAATACGAGATTATATGATGATACAAAAAGACGACGCGGGAATGTACGAGTATCACAAAAATTTTAAAATGCGCTAAAAAATTTGAGCAAAAAATGTGGCCAAAAATTTAAAATGTTTTTGTGGTTGCGTTTTGCACCGGTTAGTCGAAAAGAAAATTTTTGTTGGCCAGCAGCACCGAAAATTTAAATAATATTTTTGGATTTTATGTTTTTTGATTTTTTTGGATTTTTTGTGATTTTATTAGTGTTTTTGGATTTTGTATTTTATGAAATTAATAAAAATATATGCGAAAAGATAAATTTTTGGGCCAAAATTTGTGCGGCTTATTACTGCTGCTGCCCGCCGCCTCGGTAACCTCCTCGAGGTCTACCTCGATAGTATCCCCTCTGACCTGGTTGGCCTCGGGTCTCACCTCCATCGTGGCCTTGATTTTGGCCTCGCTGACTTCCGCCGTGTCTACCAAGCGGCATGAAGTTCGGATTGTGGAACTGCGCATCCGGGTCTTGAACTTGGTGTTGCCAGGTTCCTCGGCCTCTGTAAGGTCACTGAGGGCGCCCTCTGAAGCCTCCTCTGGCTTGACCCTGGTCATATACCAGTCTAGCCCTGTACGGGGCTGGGTTTGAGAACATATCGTCTCTCCCCTGCTGCCTATGACCACTGCTAGTGGAGCTGCTGCGTTGTGGTTTTTGAGTCCGGAAAGTTGAGTTGAGAGATTTTGATGAAATTGATTTTGACCGAGAAAGTGGACTTTTGTAAGAAGTGCTAGCAGCTTCACTATACGACCTATGGCTGGTCGTAGCTGACGATTGCTGTGTCGTCGGCGGTTGTTTCTTAGCCGGAGGGAGTCTAGGCACTTTAAACTTACTTGGGCTCTTGGCAGCCATTCGCTGATATTTATCAGCTTGCGACCTGTCATCGCCTGGTGCCTTCCTCTTAACACCCATCTGGTTTAACCTTTGCGACCCCATAAAGATATATTGATTAAAGGCTGCAATGTAGACATCGTCTACGCGGTTTCCCTGGGCCTCAACGACTAGTTGTCTATTCGCAAATGAACACGCCTGGGCATACCACCTAATAATTGCCGTTGGCGTGATCGGAGCGAAGTCCAACTGTAGAAAGATCATTAGGGTCACATACCTAATGGCCGTAAAAATGTCTGAGGCATCGTAGTCCTGAAGCCATCTAGGAATAAGAATTAAAATGATCCATTCCCAGATTTCCTCAGGGATGCCCTCTCCGTCAAACATAAATCCGCCCTGCATTTCAAATTGCTGGCGGTAATTTTCATGAATTTCGGCCATAGCGTCATTGACCATTCTGTAAATGATCGGCCGTTCTTGGCGATCAAAGGCGAAATAATTGGCGACCTCTGGATTTTCGAATGAGATCGGCCCAATTAAGCGCCTTTGTTCCCATTGCCACTCCCAATAATCAATCAGAGTTTCGGCTAATTGACCAGGAGTGACAAACTGCTGTGGTTCCCTTTCGTGTCTATTAGCTACCACATTCAGTTTGACCTTCTTGATCAATTTTTCCTCCGATTCAAGATCGGGCTTCACCAATACGCTTCCTGCAGGTTTGCTACTTCTTGCGGTATAGCTGGAGGGCACGGATTTGCTTTTGCCAGATGAAGTACTAACCTCTCCCCCGGTTTTCGATACCGTTCGCGTCTGAGTGTACGAAACAGTTGCAGTGGACCCTGTTGTCCTATCCGATTTCATCTGGCCTTTGGAGGTCTCCATTCGCGTCTGACTTTTGGCAGTCTCCGTCCTCGTCTGACTTTTCGTAGTCTCCGTTTTCGACTTTTGACTTGTCGAATATTCTGGGGTCGTGGTCTCCTCGGCCGTGTCGTAGGCGTCATTTTCAGATCCGGTGGCGGCCGCTCCTTGTTGCTGCTGATCTTGAGCTGCAAGTCTGCGTCATCTGGCCTTACCTATCCTCTTTCTGCGCCTTACCTTTTCCTTGGCCAAGTGTCGGATAAATTTTTCGGACATACCTTCAGCTAACATCTGCTGAACCTTATCTGGGGAATAAATTCCAGGAATACCTTCATCGGCAATTCTTCCCCTCTTCATCAGCTCTGTCGCTGCAATAGCTGAATCTGAGCTGTCATCAGCTAGTGCCTGCTCCTTCAGCTTCCTTTGGATTGCCCTCTGACGCAGGAATTCCTGCTGCGTCAGCCTTTTCTGTTCTTGGATTTTGGCCTGTAGGGCCTCGTGCTTCGCTTGTCGGTTGTGATCCTTAGGATCTTTGGCCTTCACAGGTATCTCCTGGGATGCTTCCTGCATCTTCTCCAGTCTGACATCGATTCCCGACATTTTAGTAACTGCTTCATCAATTTGAGTCTGGATTTTCTCCTCCTCAATAGCCTGTTTCTGAGTCTTGGCCTCCATGGCATCCTTATTTTCTGATGTCTGGCCCTCAGATTCCAGAATTTCACCTTCTTCTTCTTCTTCAACATCCTCCTCTGAACTGGACTCAGAGTCTGAATTTCATATCTTCGGCAAGAGCTGCTTTACTTTAGCTGGTAAGACAGCTGGTGCCCGAGGTACAGACTGCATAATGGTGACAACCTCTGGCTCAGGCTCGGCCGGTTGCTGTACTTGAGGTACTTGAGTCGGCTGTGCCACCGCTGGTTGCGTTGGCGGCGGCACCACGACTATGACTGCAGCTGCCTGCGTAGCAGCAGTGTCCAAAGCTGGTGTAGCTTTGACCACTGGCGCTGGCGCTTGCGGCTGCGTTTTAACCTGTCCCATCCCTCCGGCTTGCGCCGTTTGGGAAGTAGAGGGACGATTTACCAGTACCTTAGATACCAACTCACCGGCTGGGGTATAAGTTAGTGTATACCCAAGCATCTTTGAAGCAATTGTCCTCTCCCGGAAGCTTTTGCTAACAAACTCCGGTCTGAGCTCGAGCGGATTTCTCGGTGCGTATGTAATTGGGTAATCGGTCGGCGATGCGTCGTCCGTCATCGGATACCGCAGTCCCGGCGTCAAAGTCTCGAAGCCTACATAGTAAAAAGTTACATAAAAGTAAGGGTTTACCTTGTAGGCTCCGTCCTTCAATAAGGATTTGTCGTTGCCGATTTGCAAAATTTCCTCGGCTTCTCGAAATCGTAAGGGGACAAATCCGAACTGATTCTGCCACGCGTATACCCCTTTTTTAGATGGAAAGCGGGGTTCCGACGGCGGTAGCGTTGCTGCTAACTCTAAATAATAAGCCAGGCGGTCGTCTGACTTCCAGGACATTTTCTTTATCATTTCCTGTCCTTCCTTAGTATAACTATTTAGAAAGTTATAGTTCAGCAGAGCGCTAGTTTCATAATCGCACTCTGCTCTCGAGTGCAGCCATGCCAAATGATAAGCCAATGGCATAAATTTACAGATGACCTCTAACTCCGCAAAGTTTCGCTCATCTAACATACCTGAAATTTTTGCCAAATTTGGCATATAAAAATTGGTCTTATAGTCCTGTCTATGACCTTCGATACCCACTGGGTAGTGGTTGTTTGCCGAAAACACCTCTTCCGGAATTTGATCGGGCTTCCCGGCCTGTTGCCAGTATAGCTTGGCGTTTTCAAATAAGGTCAAAGAAATCTTACCATCTAAATCCCAATAGGTTCCACCTGACTTGAGATTTTCCAGTATATCCTTTGAAATATTAACCCAGTCTGGTATCTGGACATCCTGGATTTCGTCAGGATCACTATCTGCAGTGTATCAGTCTTCCTTCATCGGTTTGTTATCTCTTGGGAGCAGTGGATAGAAGCCACTTGGCAGTTGAACTCCCTGAGGACGAACTGGATTACACTCCGTGGGCGCGGTACAATAACCGGTGTTATTTCCCTGCATCTGTACAGCCCAACGGTTATACATTTCAAATTTCATCATGTGATAGACCATATTCGGCTGTACCTGATCGGTTTCCATGACAGGGGTACCTAGCCCCATTTCTCTATTCACGTTGCCCGGGATCATTAGGTATTGTTGATAAAAATGTAGGGCAACGGTGTTGATCTGTTTGGGATCCACCTTGTCATGGTCGAAAATCTGCATTTGCATAAGCAGTTGATCGGCCATGCCATAGTGAATCACAGCAAACATGACCAATAAGGAATAATATGCGTCTAGAGCGGCGTATCTAAGCTCTTCCGGCAATATACCTCTTTTGGCAAACCAATCACGGTTGGCCTTTAATGAAAAGTCATACTGATAGGGGCCCACGTCTATCAGATAGAATTCTGTGAACAGTCCCTTTAACCGAAAGGTTTCCAGACAGATGCCTGTCTGAAAACATTTTTTCTCCAGATTTACCCCTACCATGGTTAGAGCGAAACGGTCTAAATCAAAGTATCGACCCTTGGTCTTTCTAAGAAATTCCCGTAAGGGCACAGTTTTGTCCCTGTCCTTATTGTCTCGCCCTGCGCCACATACGTTATAGATACTTACCAGGTCCTCCAATACGGAATATCTGGCGAAGAGCATGTCAGAGTTCAAAAAGTCGTGGAGGCTGGTCCATTCTTTGAGCATCATGGACGTCGTATCAATAACGTAGGTTTGACCATTCCTTAGCGCGAAGCTCACGTATCGGGCAAACTGCTTTCTCATAGGATTGTCGACCTCTCTCATTTTAAACAAGGCGGCGACTTTATCCTGTTGGACTTTTTCGACATCGAATCCACAAACTGGTTGTCCTCTGAAGATTGATACTTCTGGGATAAAGTGGAGTGTCTGGCTGACTTTCCCGATGTCTACCAATTTTGGTTCCTTGGGATTAGCCGGCCAGTACCCAAATGTGGCTTCAACCACTGATCCTGGATTTGCACGGCCCTTTTGACGTTATAATCTAAACATAAGATACTATTAATTTTAGTGTTTATTCCCCTTTTTTCAGCGCATTTTCGGGTCTATACTACACCAGCACCACAACACCAAGCGGGTTAAGTTTCGCAGAAATTAAATTTAGTGCAGGTTGTTAGGAGAGCCACTGATATACAAACATTGAGCTGGTAGGCAACTAACACCTTACCAAATCTTACCCTTGCTACCTCTGTATGTTGGGGAGGGTAGACCTGATCCGATTGTCCACCACTTGATCGGACACCAATCTCTGACCAGCTGCTTGAGCAACCAACTAAGCTCCATTTATGGCGCTGTACTTACAATTTTTATAGCGCTCGAGATTGATAATTTTTAATAATTTTAGATATCGAAAAAGTGATATAATTTGATTTGATTTGAAAATAAATAATTTTTGATAAATTTTTGAATGATAAAACTTGAACGGGCTGAACCCAAGGTTCTAGGTTTCCCTTGAATCGTATAGCTCTCGGTGGTATCAGGTATATTTCCAAATTGGAAATTCCCTGCTTGGCTTCAAGCTTCTGCTTCTCAGTACTCCCATTTTTCGTTCCCTCTAAGTTCTAAACTCGTCTGCCCTTTGGGGCGCCGAGCTGGTCTTCCAGTGACTTCTGGGCATTACCTGCGGTTTCCAAGAATATTTGATAAAAATAGGTTCGAAACTTACCGTCGATAAAGAAAAAACGATTATCTTGGCGGTGCTGGGCCCTGCCATATTCGACGTGGTGCTC
The DNA here is from genome assembly GCA_963922205.1 of Romanomermis culicivorax. Classification (NCBI taxonomy): domain Eukaryota; kingdom Metazoa; phylum Nematoda; class Enoplea; order Mermithida; family Mermithidae; genus Romanomermis; species Romanomermis culicivorax. The sequence continues at coordinate 1,546,726 of CAWUHX010000013.1, read as the reverse complement.
TGTGTGCGACCACTCGTGCGTCGGAGCTTGTTAGCGGTTCCGCGCGCCTTTTCCCATTTCCTTTCGCTTCGAAATGTTTTGTTTCGAATAATAAATTTATAAAATTTAAAATTTTTTGAACACTGAAAAAGTTTAATATAGCAATTCTGCTAATTTCCTTTTTATCGGGATTCGGGGAATATTTTACTTCTTCCTTCCGATGGAAGTTCAGAAATCAGATAAGCGGGGCAGCTATAGTTTGCTTTTAGAAAAAATGAAAAATTTGAAAATTTAATTTTTTGGAAAAAATATGGGAAATATTTGGGTTGTCACTTTGGTCTAAAATTCCGAAGAATTTTTCCCAAACTCTGATATAAATATGAAAAATTTACAAAATAAATACCAACACTACATAAACGCGATAAATATTACAAAATAATACATTTTTAACTAAAATTAGTACCTAGGCGCGCAAGATATGTACATAATTAAAAAAATTTCAGCGCGAGATGGCGCATAGATTCGCCTTGAGCGAATTTCCAAATGATTTCATTTAGTTTGGCGCTCCAGTGGTAACTGTTTGTGCCATATTGGAAAAAGACGTATTTTCGTCACGTGGCGCGTCCTGATTGGCTCGCGCTATTCGCGCCAAGACCCTAGTGGTCTCATAACGAAAATGTTTCAACCTGCTGATTGAAACAGTTTGGCGATTTAGCGGGTTGTCCCAATGTACAATGGTGACAACATTCTCCGCTTCTCGCGAAATGTCCGTAACTATGAATGGACCGGACCATGGTAGTCCAAATTTATAAAATTTAAAATTTTTTGAACGCTGAAAAAGTTTAATCTAGCAATTCTGCTAATTTCCTTTTTATCAGGATTTGGGGAATATTTTACTTCTTCCTTCTGATGGAAGTTTAGAATTCAGAAAAGCGGGGCAGCTATAGTTTGTTTTTAGAAAAAATGAAAAATTTGAAAATTTAATTTTTTGGAAAAAATATCGGAAATATTTGGGTTGTCACTTTGATCTAAAATTCCGAAGAATTTTTCCCAAAGTCTGATATAAATATGAAAAATTTACAAAATAAATACGAACACTACATAAACGCGATAAATATTACAAAATAATACATTTTTAATTAAAATTAGTACCTAGGCGCGCAAGATATGTACATAATTAAAAAAATTTCAGCGCGAGATCGCGCATAGATTCGCCTTGAGCGAATTTCCAAATGATTTCATTTGGTTTGGCGCTCCAGTCGTAACTGTTTGTGCCATATTGGAAAGTGACGTATTTTCGTCACGTGGCGCGTCCTGATTGGCTCGCGCTATTTGCGCCAAGACCCTAGCAGTCTCGTAACGAAAATGTTTCAACCTGCTGATTGAAACAGTTTGGCGATTTAGCGGGTTGTCCCAATGTACAATGGTGACAACATTCTCCGCTTCTTGCGAAATGTCCGTAACTATGAACGGACCGGACCATGGTAGTCCTAATTTTTTCTGCTTGTCTACTTTGAGCAGAACCCAGTCCTTTTCTTTAAACCCATTTTGTTTGGACTTTTTATCGAAGTATTTCTTCGATTTTTCGGCAGCACTCTGGTTATTTTTAGCAATATCCTCGTAAAAGTTGACTAAATGATTGGTCAACACGAATTTGTATGCCTCTGCATTACTGTCCGGCATTACAATATCGTATGCTTTTGATAAGTTTAACCCGAAGGTTGCCTCGTGACCTCTAAGCAATGAAAATGGGGATTGCCCCGTGGCTGCATGTGGTGTGGCATTATATGCAAACACCACGGCTCTCAAGTATCTCGGCCAGTTATCTTTTTCCTCGATGGCCACCTTTCTGAGCTGTTTGATGAGTGTCTGATTGAACCTTTCTACCATACCATTACCTTGTGGATGGTAGGCTGTTGTATAGATTTTTTGACACTCTAATAACTTGCAGATCTCCTTCATCAGATCTGAGGTAAAACAACCTCCTCTATCGCTGAGTAGTCTCCGTGGAGTCCCGTGTCTGAATACAATTGATTGTAGAAAAGTATCTACAACGGTGCTAGCTGACTGATCCGGGATCCGTTCAGCTTCAACCCACTTTGTAAAATAATCTTGAAAGACTATGACATACGGTCGCTTCTCACTGAGTGGAGAAATACCCACGATATCCACTGATACTACGTCAAAAGGACCTTGTGGAATAATTGGTATCAGTGGCGGAATTTCAGTGTTTCCCTGATTAGCCATTTGACAAACTGGACAAAACTTAATCCAGTGCCTGACATCCTTTTCAATTCCAGGCCACCAGAACCGTTTTTTAATCATAGCAAGGGTCCTTTTGAACCCCTAATGAGTCATCATTACGGCACCGTGGTACTGGTGCAAAGTATTGTCTCTAAGGCAGGATGGGACGACCACCTTATCATCCGATCCCTGTCTGGCTTCGCGGTATAACACTTCATTCTGGATATAAAATCCACTGTGATACTTGGTTGTCCCATTTGGACCCACTCTATCAAAGTATGGTCGTAGTACCTCATCCTTTCTCTGCAAGAGGGCCATGAGATCATCTCTAATTAACCCTTTTGGTAATTCATCTTCCTTGGGGTCTGCCAAAGTAAACTCCTGTTCCTTTTCTGGGTATAACCAGGTAACTCTTTTTTCCTTACCTTTATCCTGGTTTCCCCTACTTATCTTTTCTTTGACCTGATTGCCATCAGGCTGGATCTGAGCCTGATTACTCTTCTCCACTTCTTTCGCCATGCTCCTTGTAGTTACAGCATTTACCAAGTCTGCAGGCGAGTTTGATTCCCGACCACCCTCAGAATCTTCTGGATAAATTTGGGTGAATCTGGGACTTATTTCAGTCCTCTGATCTTTCTTACCTTTAGGCTCCGGATATAATGGAGTACCGTCTTCAGGATTCCGATCTGTCAGAATTCTGGATCTCTTTACCAAATTGAGATGCTTTTTCTCAATAAGCTGTGCCTCAAGATCTTTCAGATTTCCAGACTCTCGTCTATCCTCTGAGAACATGTGTTCCCATTTTGGCGGTATTTTTTCCGCTTGATCGTCTGGTTCATCCATCCTGGACAAAAAGTCTGCCATGGCATTTTCTTTTCCAGGCACATACTCTAGCTTATGGTTGAACTAAGAGATGAATGAGTACCATCTCTTCAACTTACCATTGGTCATGGCATTGACCTTCATAGACAACAAAGGTTTGTGATCAGTTCTTATGATCACTCTATGACCTACTAGGTTGTGCTTGTATAACTTTAAGCCATACACTATTGCCAAGCACTCCCTTTCCGTGGCTGACCACTTTTTCTCATCTGCTTTTAAAATTCTGCTATTGTAAGCAATTACCCAGCAGTCTGACTTGGTCTCCTGGTAAAGGACTGCTCCTAGTGCCATTCCGCTGGCATCTGTCTGAAGGACAAAGTCCGCAGACCCATCCAAAACCGGATACCTAAGGAATGGCACAGACAATAATGCTTCTTTCAGGCTCCTAAAAGCCTGATGGTGAACCTCCGTGACTTCCCAAACACAGTTCTTCCCAGTTAATTTATACAATGGTTCAGCATGTTTAGCTAAACCCGGTATGAACTTCTTACACCACTGCAACATACCTAAAAACTTTTGCAGTTTACGTTTAGACTCTGGGAATGGGAAATCATTTATAGCTTTGACCTTTTTCGGATCTGGGGAAACTCCATCCGAATTTAAGATATGTCCTAAAAAATGAACTCTCTCAGGCAGGAATTCACACTTCTCCGGTTTCAAGGTCAAATGAGCCTTTCTTAGAGCTTAGAGGACTAGCTCTAGATTAACTAGGTGTTCCTCAAACGTATTTGAGAACACAATAATATCGTCTATATAGACTAGACAGATTTTCCAAACATATGGATGCAAAACTCTTTCCATCATACGCTGGAATTCGGCTGGCCCATTCTTTAGGCCAAAGGGCATGACTTTGAATTGATAAAGCCCTTCTTGGCATATGAAAGCAGTTTTTTCTTTGCTTTCTTCATCCATTGGCACTTGCCAATATCCTGATTTGAGATCTAAGGTAGTATAAAACTTGGCTTTACCTAAACAGTCTAGATAGTCGTCCATTCTAGGAATGGGATACTTATCATCCTTGGTAACATCATTTATACCCCTAAAGTCCACTACTGGTCGCTTGGTACCATCCTTTTTACCTACAAGGAATAACGGAGCTGCCCAAGGCAACTTTGATGGCTCAATTACACCCTTTTTGAGCATATCTTGCACATGCTCACGAACATGTGGCCGTAAATTTATGGCAGTCCTGTGGTACCTTTTCGCCACAGGGGCTGCATCGCCTGTATTGATTTTACAGGTCAGGTAGGGTGTAGTAGTCGGAGGATCATTGGGCAAGCTGAACACGTCTCTATATTTTGCGAGACATCGTAGAGCTTGTTCCAATTGCTCTGATGGTATGTTGGATTTAGCCAGCATATTGTACAAGGCTTCCTTGAACTCTTTCTCATCCACTTGAGTCGAATCAGGTCTAGCCTGGACTGCACAAGTTTGCAGCTTCTCCAGATCCTCAACTATCTTCCCCTTAAGTTGATCCTGGTTCTCAGTATCACACAACACTGAATTAGTATGGCAAATTATTTGATTTCTTTTCAAATGGCATCCTGATCCTGTGTTGTTAGATATCATAACAACAAAATCATCTTTTGTACCATCTACTATGGTACTGTCAATGTGGAATCTTTCTTCATTCTCTTCAGACTCTATTATGATTCCATTAAGGCGATTTTCGCCTACCTTGTCCCAAAGTTTTGCCCTCAGAAGTATATCAGTACCACTAGGTAAGTAGATGGGGTTCACACTTACCACTGGCACCGAAACCTTTAGCAGGCAAATCTTTGGCTGATATTGGTCGGCGACGCTCATTGTGGATTTCGTGGCGCTCGTAGTCATGACCTCTCCACAATTCGATTGGGGCTGGTCTGGTGTCACGTATATCCGCTGCTGACGATTGTTGAGCATCATCGTTCTATTCCTGAAATCTATTATGGCTCCTACCTGAGGATGAGCCAAAAAGTCTGTACCCACAATAACATTTTCACCTGCTTGAGGTATAACAATTGCTTTTACGGGGAACTGTCCACACAATGTATCCATTCTAAATTGGATATACCCATGGGCTTGGACATTCTTACCATTGGCTACAGTAACATTTAATATTCTCGGATATTCAGTGTAATCCGGGCCCATAGTTTCCTTCAGAAACTTAGCCGACATGACAGTACACTGAGCTCCTGTGTCAATTAAAGCCAGTGTCTTACGACCTCCTATAACAACCTCAATGTGGAATGGGGCTGTTCTGGGGTACGTATCCAGCAAATGTTGTTCCTGAGGACTAGCTGGTGTGCCTCTCCTTACTACTTGCACTGATGGTACTACAGGTTGTGGTGTAATTGCATTCATTTGCACAATACTACCTAATACAACATTTGGGCAACTCACTCTCTGATTTACTTCACCTACAGGACTCATTTGTGATTGCCCCGCAACCATAACACTCGAATAGTCCTTCTGAGGTGGCTGATTTGTGAATTGACCCTGCTGAAGAGTCTGAGTTGGACCCATAATAGCCTGAGGCGGCTGAGGATGCTGTAATGCAGCCTGCTGTTGGTACTGCTGCATCTGTTGGAACTGCTTCTGCAGCTCCTTCTGCTTTTTAAATTCCAGAAATTCATTATAATCTGAATTCTGCTGGTAACTCTCGTGGCTATCCTGATAACCTGAATAGCCCACATTATATGCACCTCTGCCTCTGTTATTAAAATTGGCATTAGGGTAACCTCCTCTACCTCTATAGTTACCTCTAGCAAAATTGTTGAAGCCTCCCCTGTTGAAGGTAGGGAAGCTGGCTCTGCCTCTGCTCCTGCGCTCGGACAATACTCTCAATGTCCTGCAGTCTGCAGTATTATGTGTTATGTTCTTATGGAACTCACACCATGGCTTTATCGGATCTCGGGAAACTTGACCTCCCTGACTGGTACAAGGTATGGCCACATCAGACCGATTTTCCGCTTGCTTGTTATCAACCTTTTGCCGGAGCTGATCGAATCTTTCGACCAGTTGTACCATCTCTTTAGAAATTTTCAATAGAAGAGATTCTTTCTTACCTTTTTCGGTCTGAGCCCTAGGGGCTTCCCGAACTGGAATCTCCTCTATCTCAGGAGAATCACTCCTTGACCTTTGGGTTTGGGCCTGTACCTGATTACCTACAGTTTGATATGGTTGCCGAAACCTTTGTCTCTGGCCTTGTTGATATCCCTCTGACTGATTTCTAGCAACTACAGTGATTTCAGGATCATGCCCACTAGGCATAGCTACTTCATTAATAACAATAGGATCCTGTTGTGTACCCTTAGGTCCATATCTTTGAAAGGCATTTCTATATCTGCGTTCAATATCATGAACTTCTACCGCTAAGTCATACCAAGTTCTAAGGGTATGTTTCGAATTTTTCAGTTCAGACTGAAACATGGGATCACTCTTATATATAAAGGTGTCAATAATCAGCCTCTGCTTTGACTGATAGTCTAAATCACCTTTGACTAGTTCCACTAATATACTGACCCTTTTTAAAAACTCTACGGCCTGTTCATTGGGTCTTTGTTGGATCTCGAACAACTCCCTGGTTAGCATTTCCAGGTTACACTCAGGTGCAAAGACATTTATAATGGCTCTCCTGGCCTCCCTATAGGTCATGTTGTCTCCTGCAACAGCCTTTGGTCTACCTTTAGAAAGCCTCAGCAGTGCTTCATACTTAGCTGATTCGGGTGTATCCCTACGGAATTCCCCTTCAAGTGCTGTTAAGAAGCTAAGCACCTGCTGATTTACCATACCCTCATCTAAAAGTTTGGGTAACACACCTTTAATGATATTCCTGACTATAATCTCTTGTGCCAAATTATTTGATGGCATTTCCCTCTGATCATAAGCTGCTGTTAATACTGGATCAAGATCAGAGTTCATGGATTGCAGCATAACCCTATTTGGATCTCGTTGAGGTGGTACACCTCCTTGATATGATGGCATATTGTCTTTGTCAAATCTGTAATCCCTATATGGGAAACATGCCAATTGATCTGGTCTAAGGGTATTTGGATCAACTATATTTCCTCTACCATCATAGACCACTCTAGTTAAAGTTGGATGCTGCGAAGCTATCTGATTTTGATTCCTGAAGTCTGCTGATTGCTCAGCTCCTTCGAATCGAAGATCTCTAGCTGGACCTCTCCAACTTTTGGGCTCAAAGTTAAGCCTTTGCCCTTCATCAATTTCAGGCCTATTACTAGGCCCTGCGCCTGCATTTATTTCAGCAGCGAGAAGGTTGTCTCTTTCTGTACCCCTATTATATGGTCTAACCTGTCTATCCGGCTCCTGTCGGCGCCTGTCGGCTTCCCTTTTATTGTCCTCTGTGGCGGCATTCGCGATTATGTCGAACAAGGCTTCGACGGTCCCTTTCAATTCGCGTAGCTGCGTCGCCAACTCTTGATTGGACATCTCGGGAGCTCTTTCCTGCGGTTGGAATCGCTCTTGTTCCTGGGGAATCCTCTCTAATTGTTGATCGATTTCGCCGTCCCTTTCTTCCAAATTTGGTCAAATTTCGGGCGTAACGACGTCCCTTTTTGGTCCTGCTAATTCGACCTTTGGCGGCGGTGACCTTTTGAAATTTCGCTGCGGCGGTCCATTGGCGTCTGGGTTTGGGTTCGCCGGGCCTGCCTCCTGCGGATCGATGGCAATCGCTGGTGGTCGGTCAATTGGTACGCCTGCATCTTGAGGCGTAAAATGCATTGCATTTTGCTGCAATGGTTGAACCCTCGCGGGAGTTTGATCTGGGATCACTGGGTCTAGAGCAGCATGCCGTTGCTGATCTCCGTCTCCCAAATTGACTAGATTCCCAGCACTCGCCACTCTGGGCGGTGATCTATGTAAAGTATTACCTCTCGGTATCCTTTCATTAGGCATTTTGAAACCTGCTAACTTTCGATAGTAGCCTGGAGGATTTTCTTTTCTCCTAGTCTGACTACGAAGTTCCGTGGTAAGGAGTTAAAAGCCACCACTTGTTGTGCAGGTCTTTCCTTAAGAGGCGTAAGAAAAGATTGGGTCTGAACTGACCTGTTAGAACTGATCCCTTGGCTAAGCCTCGGTGATAGTGCAACAGTCCGGTTATCCCCAGACCTACAACAACAAAGATAAACTTTGTCCTAAATACGGGGGCCTTACCAAGGACCTCCGCAATCTCCTAGATGAGAGAAGGAATCCCCTCAGGGATAAACTTACGTGGGTATAACCCGTAAGGGGTTTCCCAAAGCTTACCTGATGTAAGCTGGCGCCTGGGCCTCTGGCCCTCCGCCTTTGTCGATGCGAATAATCTAAATAAATAAACGAATATATTAAACAATATGTCCGACGAAATATGTAAAAAGAATGTGGGTATACCACAGTAAATAATTTGTGAACAAAACACGTTGCTGGGAAAATTGTATTTGGGGACGCCAGCAATATAGCCAAAATATAATAAAAACAAGAATAAAGTGAAGAATGATTTTCACTATCACTTTCGTTCTTTCTTTGGTGCTCCATTTCTATGCAAATGTCTGCGCCGCTGGTCGTCCCTTTCGTCGATTTGCATGTCGATTTCCCCACACGAATTGGCATCAACAGGGTGCCCAACAGAAGGCCAACCATTGCCAGGATGAATACCTCGCTCCATATTATGTTGTTTGAAACTATTTAGCAGTCCATCAAGGATTACTGCTCAAAGCCGATCCAATTGCGGTGCCATCAAAGTTATGCAGACAACCTATGAACAAAGCGCATGAAGGACATCCCGGCATTGTCAGAGCCAAAATCAAGTTACGTGAAACGTATTGGTGGCCCAGTATCACCACGGACATTGAAGAGAGGATCGGCCATTGTCAAGGTTGTCAAGACTCTGTGAAGTCAAACCCATGATCGATGATTCCAACCAATCCATTGCTGCTACTGAAAGCCCCCTGGGAGAAATTTGTGATCAACGTCACTGGACCATTTGCAACAGCACCATATCAAAATCGATTTGCAATCATTGTTATCGATTACCTCTCTAGTTTCCCCAAAGTTCGATTGTGCTTGACCACACAGCTGAAAGGACGATCGAATTCTTAACCAAACTTTTTGCCCGCTATGGTGATCCTGCCGTTCTTGTTTCAGACAATGGGCCTGAATATCCATCGGATGCATTTACCAAATTCCTCTCAAAGCACAACATACAGCATCATGTGACACCTGTTTACCACCTGCAGTCAAATGGCAAAGTCAAAGTATTCAATCGCTCGCTAAAATGTGCAGGCAATGGCTACCTCAAATATGCCTTTTGCCGCAGCGATAACAGAACTATTGGCTCGATTCTGTGCAGAACGCCCAAATCCCGAAACATTGTCGCCAGCAGAAATAATGTTCAATCAACGTGCCCATCTACTGTTGGAGCCACGTCAAAGCATCAGTGAGCCTGCGGCGCCACAACTGAAAAAGCTGAGACAAAACGTTCGCTTTGAGGAAAAACATCAACTGAAGCAAGAGAAACCTCATTGTCGAAATCCACTATTCAATATTGGTGACAAAGTCTGCATCGGACAACCAGCCAGCTTTATAAAGAAGGGGGAGTCGTCTTACTCCGATGTTATTGAAGACATTGACGTTATTAGCAATTACCTTTTCAAACTTTCTGGCAGCAACATCTGGTACGTGCGAAGCATTTGAAAATATTATCCGCCGATGGTATTGAACATTCTGGCCGATGATAACCCCGAACCAGTTCCCAAATTATGATGCTCCATACGTTCAACCCACGGCCATGCTTCCCGACGATTTTCGCCCCGTCTTATTCTTTGTGAATAAATTATGCAAATCGGCCATTGTAACAGATACCTCAACCACATCATTGTACGTGTGGGCCGCCAGTGGAGGATAATCTTACTGAGCCACACAACAAAAGGCAAAAGCAAAAAACAAATGAAAAGTAAATAATGCAATAAAAAGTAGATCAACGTAAAAAATAGAACAAAAGTACACAACCTGAAAAAATTAAACAAAAAGTAGCTCAAAATAATAAGAGTTTAAAAGGGAATAAGCCATAGGAAAAAAACAAACCCGCGAAAACATGCTATAGAGCAATAATGTCAGAAATTTGGCGGTTCGTACCAAAATGTGTGACAACCAGATCGAAATGGAGGACCGAATAGGCCATGCACCAAAACGTCTACTCCACCCAATCTCCATTTTTCCATTCTCAAGATAACCTCCTTGAAAATTCGGTATATTTTGGGATTCTGATCTGAGTCACTGTTGTGTGTTGCTGAAGGGGTGCACCCAATGAATGTCATTTTCGTTCCGCATCAAGGTACAAATCAAAATTAAGCTGAATCCTTCCCAAAATCATGTCTAAAAATTTCTGTTAAACCTACTCTAAACCCTGTAGATTTAACTGATAAAAAAGTTCTTTATAATCGCAAAAACAAAAAGCATTAATAACAAAGAATAAGAGAACAAAAACAAAATAATCAATATGTACAATCAAGTCAAATAATAGTTTCAATTTGTTAGTCCAACCAAATCGTGTATAATAAAAATAAAACAGAAATGCCAACTTTAAACGAAACAATCAATTTTACATATTGCAGATCACTGAATTTATCGCTGCATTTACTCGACGAAAGTAAATGGCATAGTTAATATATAAACCACAAACAAGTAAATGCCATATTATGCATTTACGCAACGACGATTACGCACGACTTTAACATAAAGCTTTATAATAAAAATGGAATTGAAAAAAATATACTTTCTATAAAATGATAACGGAGAATGATTATAATTTGGAATTCTAAAAATAGTTGAATTGACATGCTTTTAAAGACTAGGAAAAAGTGGCTCCAGGACTAAATTTGTCAGAATCATGTGTCACCTAGATCAAAAATTCCTTAGAAACATTTAATTTGAGAGACAATTCAACATTCGTTGCTTTTCATTATAGTTTCTACATTTTCCTCAACAATTTATCAAGCAAATACTGCCTTGTAGTGATCTTTAACAATACGGCAGATTTATTCTTGTTCTTCTATTCGTTTTTGTTTTTTTTCTTTCAAATGATGCAACCTACTGATAATTTTGGCCTCTACTATGACACTAAAACATTTTCAAGGCCTGACAATATTGAAGAACACTTTATTGAAAACAGGTACACAGTTGTAGAAGCTGCGCGATGTATAAATCAACTATCGCTTTTTCTGGAAGAATACAATAAATGCTTATAATTGATTAATTGGAGAGCCGACTAAGTTCACAAAGTTTTTACAACTGCACCTTTACATAGTATTTATGTTACATAAGTATTTATGTCCAGATTTTGTTTTTACGATTACTGATTGTTATTTCGGGCATATAGTTGAAAGTCAGTCCTGTACTGTAGATAACACCGTCGTCGCGCACCAAAGAAATGCGAACGTCGCGCGATATTCGCGATTGCTGCCATTGAGGGTCGATGGCGGAAATGTCCGGTACGATTGCGGTCATCAAATTTTTCGTCTTGTAAATCGTCTCGGCCTCCACCTCATCAAACCATACTCTGGAATGAATCAACCGTAAAATTTTGTATTATGAGAGAAGTGATTCATGCAGACAATATTCCCAATGATCGTAGAAAAATGGGCGAGTAAAGAAAAGCCTAATCGAAATCTTTCTCAAGAACATCGAAACCATGCAGTAACAAGGCCAATAATTTGGGCAGGGGTATGTAACTCCACGCGGCAGGATAGTCGTGACCTTTTGTGATCGAAAGCATGCCTTACGTTAAGGAGGTGTCAAAACGCTCTATTACACTAATAAAGCTGCTAATCCAGTCCTCTTGTTCACCTAGGTCTTTCTTTTGTGCCGTCGACCACCTAGAAATCCAAACACCTAGTTACCTGCCAATAAACCGTTTTTTATAAACTCGGACAAAAAACCTAAAATCATGCGGATTTTAAGCCGAAAGCAGGCAACCTGAGTTCAAAACTAAGGTAGCTTACTTCGCAATGTCTATGTGCTCAGCCTAATTCTTTTCATCCAATATGCTTTTTTAAATTACGATAACTTCTAATCATGATGAAAACTGTGGACTATTGCTTGAAGTACACAGCACTACACAAAATCAACTTTTCCCACATAATTTGTAGAGAAATTAGATAAATCTGACCACGTAGCACGCCACTTTCCTGGCGTAGTAAGTTTTTTCAGACCTCTGGTAGGGGCAATATATACCTTTTATGTTTATGTCTTAGAACCTTATTGAAGCGAAATTCAATTTGTTAAAAATGAGCTATGCAAAATCTGATTCATGTGAAATCATACAAGACTATTTATACATCATATACTATCCAGCCTGACTGAAAGAACATGAATTCTATTCCCGAAAAATTAAATTTCATCGATGTGAACCTTTTAAACAGAGAAAACTAGGGAGAGCATAACGTTTAAACCAAAATTAGAGACTTGATCAGTGTATTCAAGAAAAGCGTATGCGAAAAATCGTTTTCACTAAGTTTTTTCAACAAGAATCAAAAATTGTAATTTATCGTAGATAATTCAACATTTTCTCTCCACTTCTAAATCAACCATTCTTTACCTTTGCTTAACCAGTATGTCAATAATTGTCATTGTCAGTTATCTAGTGCCTATTCCGTGGAAAAATTTACGATTTGATTACCATAAACTGATCTTAAATATTCAGTATAAGTCAACTTACTAAATTTTTTCTCAGTGCATTCCTGGCTTATATGAAATTACTGCAGAAAACAGAATACTTCAATGCTTTTGAGTTTCTAATTTCCTTTCAAACTTGAGAAAATTTTAAAAAGAATTAGTGAAGGAGGATAAATCGCTTAGGAAAAAAATGTACTTTAATTTAGGCGAAAATTCATTTCCCGTCAATTCTATGCGTGCCAATTCCGCAGCACCGGCTATGCAAAGACTGGTAACTATGGGGACGGGTGTCACGGGATCGGGAGTTAGGCCGGTTGCTTCGTAAAATCGATATTCGGCTTTATCCGTCGAAATGATCGTCCACGCGGCTCCATCTTTTATTTCGTCTCTCAGGCCGTCTTTTCTTGTAGCCTTAGAAGATTAAAAGGTCAAACCCGAACATTTCAAGTTGAAGTATTTCATTTGGAACTGAATATTCCTAAACGAAAGCCGCTAATAGAAATCAGCGTGATATACACGAAGAAAGCCGATATTACATAATATGTAAATGTAATCCTTGTAGGGGCCAAAAGTCGAACAAACTCTTTTGATGTCACCAGCACTTATTGAAGAATCTATCAAAATTAGAATTTCTTAAGAATTGTGTCAGGAAAACGTTTTTGGACTGAAATCTACTCTAAAACTGTCAGGGGGACGCAAAAGTTTTGCAAGTGTGTACACTCACCACATGAACTGTTATTTTATCTTGTTCCAGGCACATATATTCTAGGGGACTGTCCGGCGATTCGCCCTTCAATTGAAAAGCAACTTTGTGCAGTTGGCTAACTGGTTCGTCGCTGTCCAACAAGGCGCACTGTTTTTCTACTTTTCGTATAATCAGACGAGGCATGGCTAGATTTGTTAATGAATCGACCAACTTTATCGTCGACCCGTAATGTATATAACCATCCTTGACCATAAATTCGGCTGAGTCTACAGGCGATTCGGCGTCTTCATCGTCAACTATAAAAATAAAATTTTATTATCGCCAAAATAGATTTTTCTCGTATTTAATCCGAAAACTTGCAACAACAAAAATTCTTCTTTAAAAATCAAAATTTTGCAAGGCTTCGTTCCTAAGATTTATAAGCAAAAGTAAGGTCACCTAAGCGATGTTTGTTAAGGTAAACACTTAGAAAATCCCTCTTTATGAGAGATATGTTTTGAAATAGTGACCACTATTGAAGCACTGAACAACGAGCAAAAAAATTTACGCAGATGAATCGTAAATGCGCCCCACTCGGTTGAACTGGCGTGAAATTCCGCATTATCAATATCGCTTAGTTTTTGATCTGATTTCGGCGAATGAACGTGCAAATAACGCGTACTGACAGTTTGCGATCGAAGACGATTGAATAATGCGACTTTGGTGCCGCTGGCGATGCACAAGTATTTACAATCCGTATTTTTCATCGACTGTTTCTTCTTACTGGGTTTACTGATCACCTTGATCTGTTGTGAATCGAACGAACCGATTATATGGCTGCAACTGTACATCATATCGACTTTGAGTTTGAAGTATTTACGCTTATCATGGTCGCTGATGTGTAATGTTTTGGCGCAACAGAAAGTCTAAAAATTTCAAAACGATAAGCCCAAAAATAAAGAAGCATTTTAGTGTACTTTTTACACTTAAAAAGCCTGCTGCATTGAAGGAACCATTGAAGCATACAGCCCCACCTCCAACGTGACCAGGGTTGGCAAGACTTCGGTGTTTTGGTTTGCTTGGTTTTTAAAAATATCACTAGAAAACTATTTTTCACATCAGACGATCTGTTAAGCCACCAAAACAATATTTGAACGGATGTCGCTACAAATTATAAAAAAATGTATTTTTATGATTACTGTTTATTTTATAAAAGTATATAAATCAATCATACATGTGACGGAGCCCCGAGGTCTGGGGGGAAGCGACTTTTTTGGGCAGAGGGTTATCGGTTGCCGAAAGTTTCAGGAAGGTCACTGTCCACTGAAGGAAAAAGATTTTGATTTTCTCACAAAAAAGTCCGAAAAGTGGTCGAAAAAGCAGTAATTTTTGCCTAAAAAACATCAAAATGTATTAATAGCGCGAAGCGCCGAAAAAACGGACATATAAACAATTTTTTCTTCAAAAATGATGATTTTTCAACAAAAAATTATTTTTCAGTATTTTCCGACCAAAAGTATGGAGATCCTTATCAGTACCATAATATGGCTGGCCATACGATTGGCAAATCCTGTAGGGCAATCGCCCATATAGTCGACGATATCTGGGGGTTCGTATGACAGTTTCCCCAATTACATGCATGAAATCAATCAATAGTCTATGTATCCATCATGAAAGCACAAACTAGTTCAGGGCCACCCCCCCACCCATTGAGGCAGCATGCAAACAGTGTATCGCGTAAAATCAACATTTTCTGGGGCTATTTAGTAAAAAAAAATTTAGTCCGTCCCCCATAAAAAGATCCTGTGCACGGCCCTGAACTAGTTTATTGGAACTAGCCCCGATGAGACAAAAAAAGGAGAATATACTTGCTTGGATAGTTGCCAAGCTAGAAAGAGGGGAGGACTAGCTTTTCGAGTACTTGAGCGAGAGTTTAAAAAATCCAATTTTGTAGTATTGGATTTTCACTCTTTCTCATTAAAAATTTTTCCATGCCAAAGAAAAAGTATGTTATGCAGCTTCGTGCTTCTTGTCTTTCCCCTAGCATTGTGTATCAACTATAGTAGAATTTTTCTGAATGAAAATTGTATGCGATGATGCTGATGGCGGATGCATAGAAATGTATAGAAATTGTATAGAAATGCTAGGAGAAGTATTGATGTACAAATGTATAGAAATGGTGAACCAATATTATTCTGACTTCTGACTGATTCGAAGCTGTGCCTCTCACTGAAACTGAAAAATAGTGCGGAATGGTCATATTATAGTCATTTTGTTTTTTACACCGTATAATTGTGATTGAAAGGGCGTCCTTTAGCACTATAAAAAGCCTGGGTTTGGTTGCACTAACCCCATCTGAGGATAATCTCAACGTCGGGATTAAATTGCTGATCTTCAGTTTCAGTGGCAATGTCGAGATTTGTTTCTTGCAGTTTGCAGTTGAACTAAAAATCCTCACTTCAGAATTAACTAATACTGGGAATCCCATTCCCACTTACATCCAGTCGCGGGAACGCAAGTATAGAACTTTTTTTGAAGTGAGACGAGAGCAGGCGGAGGTGAAATTGCTTCCCATCCGACATTTTTTCTGAAAATTTCTGTCTAAATTGCATTTTAAATCCAAAAATTGTGGAAGATGCTATTTTGTTGAACGTTTCAACAAACGTTTGTGATAACAGGATTTCGAGTATCTATATTCAGATAATAAATTTGTTTATAGCTTGTAATCAGTAAAACTTACGAAGTGAATTCTACTGAAAATGTAAATATTATTCCGCGTTACGGGAAGACCGGGTCAGCAGTGGGACGGAAGCAGGATTGTCTATGCGGGCGCGAAGCAAGCATGGTTTTAAATCTCACGCATACACAATTGCATATTCTTCTTTATCTGCACAATTTTAATGCTTGATCTACACAATTGATAAAGTTCTAACAAAACTTTGTGCTGTAGCATTTTTTCTAAGACAAATGTTGAATTTTATGTATCAGCTTCCCACAGTTGATTTCTGTTTTATCGACACAAAGTTTAGTAAAAAAGTTCAATGAAGTTGGGAGCACCACATGTGTGAGCATACATGTAATTGCGGGGGAAGTGCTATGGGAACCCCCCCCCCCCCAGAAATCGTCGACCATATGGCTAGCCACCCCCAGGATTTTCCAATTGTATGGCTAGCCATATGGTAGCCCTAGGGACCCCCATACTTTTGGTCGGAAAAATATCAATTTTTAATAGAAAATTTCAATTTTTGAACAAAAATAGTCAAAAACGTCAATTTTTTCGGCACTTCGCGCCATAAATATATTTTTTATCATTTTTAGACAAAAATGACTATTTTCTAAACCGTTTTTCGGACTTTTTTTGTGAAAAAATCGAATTTTTTCCCCTTCAGAGACCCCTCCCACCAAAATTTTGGGAGTTACTGACCCCCGGCCCAAAAAAAGTGGCCCGACCCCCCCCCCCCCCCCGACCCAGACCTCGGGGCTCCGTTACATGTATGTAGTGTGAGGGGGATATTGGGTTACTTATCCCCATAGTTTTGAAATTGAAAAATTTTCAGTTTGACAACAAAATTTTGGCCAACTTTGTTGGATTTTTGTCTCGAAAAACGTCAAAAAAACAGGGTCCGCCTCCAGTACCCTCTCGAAGTTTTGGAGTTGTACATATACCGTTGAAAGGTGTGTTGATGTACTCAGCTGCAGAACACACTATTTCCCAACATGGCAAATTTTTTAACGAGAAAGAATGAAAATCCAATATTACAAAATTGGATTTTTTAAATTCTAAGCCATGTTCTCAAAAATCTAGTCCACCCCTTTTCTAGCTTGGAAACTATCCAAACAAGTTTCTTTTTCTTTTTCTGCCCCATCGGGGCATTTTCCAATAAACTAGTCTATCTTTTTTTGTGGGCCTTGACCATACAAGAAAAACTTCATTGATGAAGCACATAGAAGTTTTGAATTTGGTCGTCTTTACGTCAGAGAAACGATTAAAAAAATCTTGAAGCTTCGAATCCTCACTCTTGGTGGAAGTAACAAAAATGCGTAAACTGCTCACTACTTGAAACACGTTGTAAACAAAGTCAAATATAGTCAAAAATTACTTTTATTAGTTTTAATTTCACTATCTATTATATTTTTATTTTGTTCATTATGCTCTGACTAGTTGGAACTCAATAATTTGACCAAGTTCTGATAGATAGTCATAATGTCCGCAAACGACTGCATTTCGCTTGCGGACAGCTACATCACACTTGCCGATGACTGCGTCCTGCTGCGTCTCAGTTGTGAATGGCTGCGCCTCCTTTGACGGCTGTAGCATACATGTAACGAGGCCACGAGGTCTGGGGGGTAGTGAAGCAAAAAGAAGCAAAAATTTGGGCAAATCCCACCAGGGTTTTCTAACACGGTACTAATGAAACCAGAGCCGTGCCAATGGAAATTTGTGGACGTTAGCACGCGTGCTAATGACTAAAAGGAAGAAATTTTTGAATAAAGTTCGAGAAGAAAGTTAAATGATGAAAAATCGAAAATCGCCGTTTTAACAAATAACTTCGTCAATGTCTTCATTCTCTTCGTCACTTTTGCGTAGTGAATGACTGTAGCTCGAATCTGAATTCGCTTCGGCTCTAACCACTTGGACACTATTTAGGTAATTTGAAAACAGCTGTTTTGACATATGCTGAAATTTAGGCAAATCAGTAATAGTGAAAAGCAAATGAAAACATTTAACTTTTATCCAAACAGAACGCGAATTTAGCGATTTATAAAACTATTACAGTCAAGGTAGATACTGAATATTCACTTTTCGGTCAACTAATCAAGTGCAAAATGTAAGAATTAGAATCAGATGAGAGTCTTATTCAGTTTGAAAGGACCAATATCAAGCATGATTTCAGGTGTTAATACAATAAAGGCATGTTATCAGAACTGACAAAGGCAAACTCACACATTAGTTTGACACCAACAAAGCAACATTTGTTAACAGTGCTAACTCTGCTAATCTAGTATTTTTTCATTAGCACGAATGCTAATGGGACTCGTGCTAAAAACCCCACATCTCACTCTCAAATGACTATGCGTAACTCTAGACCACAGTTTGTATATAATAATCTATCAATCAATACCCTCTTATAAAAAACATGATACTTGAAAGTAGTCTGTCATTTCACCTTTTCAGTGCATATGTGTTGATACAATTTTGTGGTTGGTTTCTTATGAGTTACGATTACGTACATTATGTATTCTATATTTCCCTTTATTTGTCATTTTTATGCTTTTTCCACGAATTTCCTCTTTTCATATCGTATGTTCCCTTTTTACTTCGGTCTTATTTTTTCACTCACCTATCTTTTCTTTTAATATGCCCACTGCTGTATCCATATTGCTATAATGGAGATTTCCTATAGCTGGCATAAAGTGATAACACTTTTATTAGTATTAATACTTATAATTGACATTTTCAGACTCTCATCTGGTCTAAGATGGTAGAGGCAGCTCCCAGTAACTTTTTACATAATTTTTTGATGTACCAAACATTCTAAACTATTACACCAGAAAAAGTCGATGCCAATCCTGGACATGAAATAGCGAACAAAAAAGGGTCGCGACATGGGAGTAAGTGCCCTCCACCATTTTGGATTTTACCCCTGCCTAGCTTTCCTACCTCGGGCATGTCTGATCAGATACGAATTTTTTACCGCAACACGCAAAGACTTTTTTGCACACCTTGTACCCATATAATTCTGCCAAAGTCAATATTCGGTCAATAACATCAACAAAGTCAATAACATTTTTGGAAAACTCTCAAAAAGATCTATCGGTTGACGCCGGATTTGTTGCATTTTCCTGAGAAAAATATTTTCGGCTTGATATAAGGTCTTTGAAAAATCTTCTCTGCGACACTCCTCCACTCACAAGGTAGTTCTCCAAGACAGCTGGGTATTCAAATGATAGCAGGAAGATAGTTTTATTAATAATTCAACACATCCTACGATAACTTCAACACACTTTTCAAAAGATTGGTACAGCACTTTCCAAAGTCATGATGTTACTACTTTGAAATCAAGCATGCTTAGTTTAGAAAAATCGTTAAACGACAACATCATTCTCATTCTTATGAAGACTTTCTCTTCTGTCTTGCTCATTTTCCTTCATCTTCTCGATCAACGCTGGGGGGGGGTCGAATCTGCTTTGGGTTAACAGGAATCTGCTGAGGCTCGATCAAAATCTGTTGGGGGTCAATATCCCCAACCTTCACGTGCATGTGTGCTCTTACGAGTTTGAAACATGAGTCATTGTTAGTTCATTCCCTTCATCATTAAGATTCAGTAGCTCAGGAACAAGTAGAGTGGTAAGTAGAGCACATGTCACCACCATAGGCACTGACAAGTTTCAACTGTGCCCATGTGCTGTAGAACCTTTCTTTGTGAGACATTTGGTAACTGGTCGATGTTCAAATTTTCTAAAAATCCAAGTCTTCGCACAATGATTTTTATCAAAATAGAATTTCGCAACAATCAAAGCATCTTAAAATCCTAAAATAAGCCGAGCGATGACCATCACAACCAACATACAAATCTTTACTAATCGTTAAATTTAAACCATACCTGTAGTCGAGGGGAGGGTTCCGCAATTTCCAATATTTCTAAACACCACCTGAAAAATTCTGGGTTGACCCCTACCCCCAACTGGCCGGATCTCATACAGTTATGATTTAAACTCTGGAATGCAAACGCTTTGGTATTACTGCATCTGGTGCACACTACCTTATACCGTTATAATGCTAAGTATATATATATATATACAGTAACAGTATAGTTGTCAAAATTATTGATTAAGCACTGTAATAATCTAAGCCTAAGCCTAAGTCAAAGCATAGGCATAGGCTTAACCTTAGGCTTAGGCTTAGGCCTGGGCTTAGGCTTAGCCTTAGGCCTGGGCTTAAGCTTAGCCTTAGGCCTAGGCCAGGGCTTTGGCTTAGATTATTGCAGTAATCAATAATTTTGAAAAATATACTGTTGGCCAATATATACTTATCATTATAACGCTATAAAGTGGTGTGCACCAGCTGCAGCCAAAGCTTTTAGACCCACCTGCGTTTGCAAATGATTATAACTTTAGATTCAAAAATTCCGGAGAGTTCTGAAAGAAATCTCACTTTTCCAGTCGAAAAGTCCAACATTTGTTTGTCCGAATCGAATTTCTGGCTCCTATCCACCGCTTCCACTAGCCCCATTTCGTCGCGCCTATTGAGCGCAGCATAATTGCCGTGCTTCCCTATGCCGATATAAGATATAAGCTCTGATGGGCAACCACTACCCTCGTCAACGAATTTAGATTTTCCGGACGATCGGACGTTATTGGTTGATATTGTCGATGATGAAGACGGCGATGAGCCGTCGTTATTTGACCGATAGTTGGGAGCGTAGAAGCGATCGACTTCCAACTTTTTACGGCGCCAACCGTCGCCTCGAAGGTAGATACAAGGTGGTGGGCAAAAAAATCTAGAAAAAAGTTGAAAGTGGATACTTCTGATTTTTTTACGGCGAGCATTTTTCCTAACTGATACAATTTTACATTTATCCTGAAATCTATTCATCCTAATTTGTCAATATGCAGCTGATTCCTTCAGCAACAATTAACGGCGATAAGTTTTCTTCCATTTTCCATATTCGATATTCCAGTTACTTATCTATTAATTGGATTTCATCATGGTGGCTCATCAGTTAATGACTTTTTCAGACCAGATATCTGGTAATACTTGCAACTAATTTCTACGTTCAGTAAGTTAGCTTCCTAAAGGGAAGCGTACCGAAACGTCATTCTTTCCTTCAGCAAGCTTTTCACGGCAGTAGCCGTCTGTCTACTCAGTCGAACCTTCGGACAAAAGTGAACGGGTCAGCTAAAGCTGTCCAAACAAGCCATGTTGTATGGCGGCTCGATATACCGTTAGAATGTGCCCAGTACGGTCGGAGGTTAGGTAACAATATAATAACATTGCGTAGACGAGAACCGCATGGGCTGACTCCTATGTCAAGATGGTTGAAAATTTCAATTCCGCAAGGTTCTGGACATTGAGGTGTGTCATCAGACGTCTCCCGTTTGTGGCCGAAGGCACAGTTTTACTTCGGCGCCTGTTCAACTTTGGCGCTCGTTTCACTTTAGCACCCGTTTTACATTGGCGCCTAATGTTATAGGCACCAAAAAAAGACTGCTGTCTTACCCGTACAATAGGTTCAACTGGATGCAACTCGGTACCAGATAAGGCGACTTTGGTACCAAATGACTTGATTCTCAGCACCAGACCATGTTTGTGTGTGAACAGATTTTAATAGCAAAAACGGGATAGAGGATTTGGAGATATACCATCAACCACTAAAAACTAGATAATCAACCAACCAGAAAATCAATCAGCCAACCAACTAATCATGGAACAATCTATCAATCAACCATGCAATCAGCTTATCAACCAACCAACAGATCACTCACCAGCAAGGACATCGATTAACCAACTAACCAGGATATTGACCAGCAAATCGCGGAGCCAACGAACCAACTAGACAATATGATAAACAACCAACTAACCAGATAACCAACCAACTAACCGGTAATCAACCAAAGAATCAGCCCACCAATCAGGGAATTAGGGAAACAATCAGCGGGGAATCAACCAATTATATAGCCATTGAATCAAAATCAACCAATTATATAGCCATTGAATCCCCTTCCCATATTTGGGAAAAGGCCCGGGGAAAAAGCAGTGGTAACAGAAAAAACCGCAGCGCAGAAACTTTTTTTGGTTTTTCTGCACTGTGCAGAAAAAACACTGGAAAAACAGTAATAGGTCAAGTGTTGTCCATTCCCACTACACTGTCCTCTTTTCCCATTACCTGTAAATATTAACCCCACAGTATTTCGTGATACTAAGCCTAGCTACCATACATGCACATAGGGGGTAGGTGGGGGGTAAACCCGCATACCTGAGACCCTGGCCATCCCCCCCCCTGGTCAAAAAAATCGTCAAACACCCCTACCTGAACTTTTTCCAAGACAGCTTTTTTCATGATTTTTTGCATATTTTGTATGAAAAACAGCCTTGCAGAACTTTTTCTTGTTTTTTTGCTCACACACCCCCCACCCCCAGGGAAAAAAGTCCATGGACCCTTCCCCCTGAAAATCCTTGCCGTGCATGTCTTCTAGCGACCCGCCTGCAGGGAAAATGTAGAGTAGAGGAGTCTACCTGTACGCAAAAATTAAAAAAAAGATACGTCATTCGTCAGGAACAGATGAACTAGCGAATGATTTGTGCAAAAATTGGTTCACTTTTATAAGCCATTTAAATTTAACACTTGCCACCAAACCTCTGATTTTTCACCGCTTCGACTGTGCAGACCTCAGACAGGTAATATCTACATGAAATCTTAATGACTAACAAAAGACACGAATTATGGTATGAACGCTTTTTATATGTCGTTTGTTATACCTTTTTTCATTACCATACGATTTTTGGGCTACTTTGGCGTGCAAAATTTGGATGACGCAGTCGATCGGACAATCAGGCGGGCGACGGACCGATTCTTCGAGATACATTTTCATCAAATCCTTCGTAAGCTTTCTCGGTTGATAGCTGAAATCGAAGAATATTACTAAAAAACTATGTACAACAAAAGTCAAGAATGTAGCAACTGTACCATACATGCGCATAGGAGGGGGGAGAGCCCGGAGATTAGGAGGGGGGAGAGCCCGGATCCCCGGGCCCTTAGGCCAGGGATTTACTGTAGGTCAATTTTGGCCAACCAGTCTTTAGCTGTACAATCAGTGGTTGTATACATGCACACGGTCAGGGGTCCCAGGGTAGGGTACAGAAAATGACCAAAATTGGCCCATTAGTAATTTTTTTTCAGGAATCAGTAATATAGTAATTTTTTACTTTAAAGTGAAATATTATTGCCTTTTGTATCAATAATTACTCAACAAAGTTGTTTGCTGACATTGATCATAAACTGTGTTTTAAATTGATCTTTTTTTGTAATCTAATCTTTTCACAATGTTTGTTGCATTTTACTTTGTCCAATTTTTGGCCTACAGTAATCTTCTGAGAAATTTTTCAGGTTAGAGTAAATCCATACCCTGTCCATACCCTGTGTGCATGTATGAATGATTGCAAGTTTATTGTGGTTGTCTAATAAACGGATTGTCATTAACACATAGACTTACTGTCTAGTCAGCAAAGACTGAGGTCAGCCAAACAACATTTCTTTTCTCAATTATTGATAAATCGATATTCACACTGAACATTAAAAGTGCCAGTCAGTAGAAATAACCGAACATCATGTTGGTTTGGTATCCTAAATAAGCTGTGCTTTTAGAAAATTGGGAAAAAAATTTGCTACCAAACGATTTTGGCATTTATCCCCGGCCTGAAACTGGTACCATGCACATGTATGAATTGTACGCAAAAGTTTGCCGTATATATATGGAAGGAAACAACATGAATCCTTTCGAAAGTACAAACAGGTTTAGTTTCTACTACTAAGAATCTCGTGAGATATGAAAAGCGGCGATCCTCCTCTTTTATTATTCTGCATAAATTTTCAAGTCCGACTCTTGCCGAGCAAGCTTTGCGAAGAACAGTCAACCACTGAAAAACTCCAGCCCAATTTTTGCAATGCTCATTTTAGAAATACTCACAGATCAAGTGAAATTCTCGGAAATGAGTTCGAATTGACATTAGCTTCTACTAAAGCTTGATTCGATTGCTGTAGATGATCGATCAGAGTTTGGTTTTCGCTTTGTTGCTGATTACTGTTCGATTGTTGCACGTGAGATTGTAAAAAAGCTTGGCCGCTAGGATCTGAAAAAATTAAATTTCCATAGTAATTATGCAAATAACGATATCATACGTTCGGGAATAGTACCCACGGAAGCGAAATTTTCCGCATTTCCCAACATAAAACATGAATGGTCATTTTTGACAGAAGTATTAAAAGAGTATTGTTGATGCTGCTGCGAATGTCGATTGGTCACGAAACTGGTCGCCGGCATACTATAGATCGACCGTACAAAATTAGAATTGTTCTGTTCCTGCTGAGCGGCAGGGAAACGACTCTGGTTGCAAAAGTAATCTTGAATACCACTGTGTTCTACTTCAACATTGGCCAAAGTCGTTATAGCACCAGTCTCATGGGCGTTTTCTCCGTTCAATAACAGATCGGTCATCATTTTGCCGCCGTGAGAATCACCCTCACCAAAAGTTACAGTACTGTTATTACTATATTGCATAATTTCTAACTACGCTGGAGAATGGAAATTTCCAGCGACAGATTTGTGGGGAGTATAGTTTTTAAGCACGACGAGCCTTGTACTTTGCGCGGAAAACCGACAGAAATGGAGAAAGAGAGAAGGTTGCTTACAGTAAACGATAAAACGAGACTATATCGAATACTATTTTTCTGCTTTTCCCGCCGCGGAACATACGCTTTAGATGAACTAAATTTTCCCACGCTTCGGCTAGATAGGCTTTTTCCTACTATGCATGTACGTGTATAAGAAAAGCATTAAACAAACCGTGGGAAAATTACCTTCGGCTAAAACATGCGCACATTCACTCCTCACTCTTTTACATTATCGTCTGATCATTCAAACAAATACCGATAATTCATTAACGTGCATTTGTTCGTCACTTTAGCTAGAACCCCGAAAAAACTGGAAAACAGTCCAGTTTCGACTGACCCCAACGCACTAGTGCAATGAAATAAGTGTAAAATTCATCAGATATTGTTGATCGCTCGATTTTTGCATGATTCCAAGAAGCAAAGTACCGTATACATTTAAAAGCAATCAATTTTTAAAGTATGCTGCATTTTCGTATCCTAGATTTGCAGGAAGTTACCATCTATAAATCAGAATGCGATACAAATCCGTCCAAATTAATTATTTAAACAACACAGATTTTGCTCAATTTTACGGCGGAACATAAGAAGTTTTTTCAAACCTAACTACAAAACACACGGCAAAAAAGTAACAAAGTATCTTACCATTAACAACCAATTTGTCTGGAAGACTAGGAAACACCAGGCATCTCTTCTTAACGGATTCGACGTCATCGTCCAACCGGCAGGCGTTTTCGCCAGCAGCCTTATTTGCATATTTCTTGTGCATATCCGCCGTATCGACGAAGTTGTTCAAAAAAGCGTTGCATATTAATTGCTGATGAAGCTGATGTTGACTATTGGTATTATTAGTAGTATTGCTAAACTGGTACTGTTGCAGATGAGCCATCTTGTTTTTGATAAAATATTCAAGTTCTAAAGACGTTATTTCGGCGTTGCTAGTCGAAGGAAGCACAGAACTATGATTGGAAGAGACTAATGAAGGGTGGTGGTGAGACCAACAGAAACCGTTGAATGGCGATGAATCGGATGCATTGGCTTTATTTTCGCCCTATAAAAAAGCTGCTATAAAAAATGGGCTAACACAATAGGAATACATAGGAAGAGCGATCTTGTGTAAAACTGATTAATTCAGTGAAAGTACAACGTAAGTTGCAATCAGAGGAATACCTGCGCACAAAAATTATTTTGGTAAGAACAGCGCGACTCGGTGGTTTGGACGCACTTTGTAAAGCTCGATTTCCGAAAAAAATGATCAACGTTTTTCACTCAGTGAATACTCGATCGATTACTTCGGTAACTTATTCATTTTTCTACAAAGTGGTGTATATTCTTGGCGAATTTATTTTACAGTTACCTATTAAATAACAGAGAACTACGATAGAATTTTTTCCATTTTTTAAAAACAATTTTCGACTGTTTATGGCGTTTTTCGAAAAATTTTCTGGTGGAATCTATGCTGATGCCAAAGGTGCAAAAATTATGATTGTAGCTAAAAAATTGAACGAAATATACCCGATTTCCCAAAAGGACAAAATGATTAAAATCTTAGAACCATTAGAACCGGATCCAGCCAGATTTAAGTCGACCAGATTCTAGTAGCTGTGAATTTTGATATATTATAATCATGACTAAAAATTTCTATCATGCTTAAAATGTTGAAAGTTAATCAGCAGGCGTAGAAAAATCAGAGGAGTTGATGTTTCACGTTTTGGGAAATCGAGTGTATTTCATTCATTTTTCTCCAGAATTGGAATCAGCATAAAAAACTCATTACGGTCGGTGAGTCAAGAGCATAAATTCTATCGAAAAAATTTTTGATAAACGTCATTAATGTTCATAATGTTCATTAATGTAATTGTTCTAAAACGATAAAAAAGTGTTGTAGTTCTAGCAGAATAAGATTAAGAGATCAATCATTTTGAATACGTTTTCAATCACACACAGAATAATTATGCCTGCATATTAGATCAGTTATTATTCAATCATTTCGTTTCTTGCTGATTTGGTCGAATGCAATAGTTTGATATAGTGTGGATAGTTTAAAATCTTGAGAATCAAAATCAAATCAATGTTTCATGTGTAAGATACTTAGAGGCTTCATTGTTTTGTAAATTAGCATTTCATGCAACACATCTCCTACACACAGAGCATCACCGAATAATATTCAAAAACATAAGGTACAAAAACAAAAACAGATTGTGATATAATTCCGCGAAGCAGCATTTTTTTAATTCGAAACTGAAAACACCTCTAAATTACACTAAAATTCCTATTTTTACATAGTGTATGTACAGAGATTAGGGATGTCCCGGTGCCGCCCTTTTTGCTGGTGCCGGTCCCGGTATCTAAGCTTTTTGGAGCTTTTGAAACACATTTCACTAAAATTCTAGTATTTGTGAAAAAAATCTCGTGCAGATATCCGAATAATACATATAGCTTATCTTTCGAATGTTCATCGATTGAATCACTAGTCTTACAGGTAACTAACTTGTAAAACCTTGTGTTTAGAATGATCTGGTATGGTAAATAACTGATCTATAAATTATTGAGAAAATTAATCACTGGTTTGTTTTAGGTACCTGAATCATAAGCGCCTGGTTTCTAGAATAATCAAATAGAAGATCACTAGGCCGTCAGTTCTTAGACGGTAAAAACAGCTTAAGCTGCAGCTCAGCTGGAGCTTAAATCTCTTCGATGAAACCGGCCTCTGATCTTCATAATGCTTAGAATAATAAACCACTGATCTTTAGCATACATGCACGAGGAGGGGTTGGGGGGGGTTTGACCCCCAGCAGATTTTGATTTACTCCAGCAGATTTTTGCTGACCACCCGACAATGATTGGGAACATTACGAAGAAAAATGAGCAAGAGAGAAGCGAAAGTCATCATAAAAATGAAAATGATCTGGAGTTTAACAATTTTTCCAGACGAAGCATACTTCATTCCGAAAAAATAACATGAAAACTTCAAAAAATGCTGTCCAAGCAAATAATTTCCTATATTTAACTAACATAGGTTGAAGAATACGCTGCTTGGATGTTAGAAGACCTTTCTTTTCGTTATCACGAACGGAAAATAATTTTTATCCCACCCTCCGTACTGACTGACCCCAGCAAAATTTCTATGCTGTGCATGTATCGTCTTCAGATACCTATATCATTAGTAGGTACCTGATCTGCAGAGTACTCAGATAGTAAACAAGTAATCTGATGTGCCTGAATAATAACTTTCTTGTCTTCAGAATGCTTAGATAGTAAATCACTGGCCTGTACGCACCAAATAGTAAATATTTGGTCTTCAGAATGCGCAGATAGTAAATCCATGGACTAGACCGCATCCCGGGGATAATCCCGAAATTCCCCCTATGTGCAGATATTCTCTGATAGGCACACATGTAACGGGGCCTCGAGGTCTGGGGGGGCCTGGGGTCAGAAATTACCAAAATTTTGGGGGGGGGGGGTCTCTCAAGGAAAAAAATTCGCTTTTTTTCACGAAAAAGTGTGAAAAATTGTTCAAAAAATAGTAATTTTTTTCTAAAAAGACCGAAAAAATGTATTCATGGCGCGAAGCGCCAAGAAAATACACATTTTTTACTATTTTTTGTCCAAAAATTGACATTTTCCATCAAAAAATTGACATTTTTTAGTATTTTTTCAACCAAAAGTATGGGGGTCCCTACGGCTACCATATGGCTAGCCATTGGATTGGAAAATCCTGGGGGGCGGTCGCCCAATGGCTAGCCATATGGACGACGATTTCTGGGGGGGGGGGTTCCCATAGCACTTCCCCCCTCCCCAATTACATGTATGCTGAGAGGAGGTAAATTTTCAAGGAACGTTTTCCCATCACGTGAGATCAAAGTTTTATGTGCTCTTATCTGTCATCCCGTCGTCGCTTTAACATTTTGTAGGAATTGAGCGGACCGCATGATTGCGCTGAAAATTTCGAGTGTTTCAAAATTATTTTGTTAAATGCGCTGTCATTTATTGATTCGGGACTGAGTTCAGATACGTTCCTCGGTCATGCTCTGGAATTTTACAAGCTGAAAGCTATTGTAAAGCATAAAATTGCTGCCTTGAGATGAATAATAATCGATGGCATTTTCAAGAAGTCCTTTGTGTGTGCTAATTTATCCGAAATTCGATTCAAGCATAAGTTAATACTCCCTTGTCGAATTTCTTTTAATCAAGTTTCAAGTTTTCGCTATGAGGCAAGTCTGATATTTGAAGTTCTTGTCCACATGCGAACTGCGTTTGTCCTAGTTGCCCTATCACGTGTAACGGAGGACCGAGGTCTGTATGTCATCGATTGCTCAAAACTTTAGGGGTCATTGAACAAAAAATTTCGACTTTTTGACTAAAAAAAACCGAAAACGGTAAATGTCGTTCTGAAGGAGAATGAAATGGATTTGGATCAAGCTGTACCATTGGAAGAGGTATGATGACAGTATTACCCCTACCCGAAGTCCTAAAAATTGATCACTGGGTGCCAAATTTTGTGAAAAACTGTTTAGTTGACATTTAGCTACACTACCCCGCAAGTTTTTAGCTTTGCCTCCACCTGAAAATCTGACCTCGGGAACCTCAGATGATATAATTCTGCGAAGCGGCTTTTTCGAAATTCAAACCTGAAAACACGTCTAAATTACGCTAAAATTCCTAAATTATTAAAGCCAATTTGGATTGTGCTTCTAAAGTTTTAGGCGCAAATCAGAGTTTTTAGGAGCCATGGCTCCTAATTGGCCTAAAAAACCCAGGCTGACTGTCATTTTAAAAAAGTTTTCATGAATATTGAAACAAACCCAGACTGGTTGATTGTTTGGTTCACAAATACATCGGTTGCAACGGCGTTGCTAGGGTATGATCAATGATTCCATCACGTTCTAGGTAATGACTAGAAAGACGTGACTGATTGTACTACTGATATCAAGGAAGTGAAGAAATCAGAGAAAATTTCGGGACGGTCCAATGGAGAATCACGTGTTTCCAAGTTATATTGAGGGTTCACCCAAACAGTGCAACGACGGCTGGAGAACGCGCAACATACACCCTGTTTACATCAGACATAGACGGCAAGAATTTTCTAAGGAGGAGGGTCCTCGGACTTTTCATCGATTAGGGCGGTAAACTGGGTGCGCAAAAAACAAAAAGATATCTAGCTCTACAACAGAGCACCCCATGGGGGGAGAGTATGGGGGGGGGGTATTACCTCCGTCTTAGATTTGGAAATTCATTTACTACCCCCATAAAAACAGCTCACTATAGCAAAAAATTTTGGTAGACTTCATCCTCTCCCCAGTAGGTTATACTAATTCGAGAAAAATTGCAGAATGTGTGATTCTGAGGAATTACTCACTGCTCTTTTTGACACATTTACTGAGCAAATGATAATGGGAAAGTATGCAACTTCTGTGCCATATAGCGATTTTTAGGAAAGGATATCAGCACATTAATATACACTACTTGCAGGAAATCATTATAAATATAATTGGGAGATGAAATAATGACTTATGTATATGTGATTAATCAAAAAATCGCCCCTTGGGAAGAAAAACATTATGTTCTTAAAATTCTGCCTCTTCATGCTCTCCTTTCCTTTTCCCCGCTTCTGCGTTGGGTCTTCTGTGCGCATATGGTTACCCAAGCTGTGGCATACTTTCCTGCTATGAGTTGGGACATGTGAGGTCTGTTGACGTGGATCAGGAGTGGTACTTGGTTTCAAACTCGTAGTTCATAGTCTAATGGGATTAATAATACTAAAGCCACATTCAGCATCAGGACTTTCAATTGGAAGCACTGTTCCAAGCCTAATCAGTGATGGGATAAGCCCATACTACTGAAGATGTTGGTTGAAACAATGTTTCCAAACGTATGTTGTGCCCGATTCTTGAAATGTGCAGGAATCAGTTGGCACAACAGTGTTCAAAGTGTGACTATTCTGTACGTATAATTAGTGCATTAAAGTTGCATGATTGGGAGCTGGAAAATGGAGTTGAAATAGTAAATGTTTTTTGACTGTAAAAAGCATAAAGTAGGGGCATTATACATTTTTGTAAGTCCTACGTGGTTAGAGTACTACAACTCCCCCCTCCTTCGCAAAAAGTTGGGAGAAAAAAAAGGTCACGGCATATCCTTAAAATTTACGATTTTACCCCTACCTAAATTTTCGACCTTGGGGACCTCTGCTCTACAAGCATGTTTTTATACAAAATACGTATAAAAATAATGAAAAAACTGTCTCCGAAAAAGTTCACAGGGGTGTTTAGCGATTTTCTTTCGGGCCAGGTGAGTGTCCAGCCTCCGGTAGGAGAGTTTCCCACTCTAGCCCTCTATGTGCATGTATAGTTTACATGCACTAAAAGACTTAGGCACTTACTTGGTCATGTGACTGGAATTCTGATTTCATATCCTTCATATGTATGTGACTTTATTCTAATCGACAACAAAAATTAACAAAAAAATTAAATAAAGCTGACGAATATAAGCGAGCAACATGTAATCTAAAAAGGAAAAAGGAATTCAAATACAAAAAATTCATACAATGGAGAAGAACTAGAACTGCGAGAATTTACTGTCAGAAATATACAGGCACGATGGAGTAGACAAGAGTAAATCCACATGCCACCCACAGTTCCCCGACGCCAAGGCCATATTTAGGGGGCGCGGCCGCCACCCCCATGGGACTTTGTCATATGTCGATTTTGTGTCTATCACTCAGAAAAATCTCAAAATTTTCCGGCGCGCCGGTCAATGAGTACAACAGTCATTGTTTTCTATCAGCCACGGCCATTAGCATATCTACTTCGACTTACTAATTAACCTTCAACTGTTTCAATCAACTGAATTACCTCATCTCTTTTTTTATTAGTTACACGACAAAATTTTGGGCATAGTTCTCACTGTGGAAAAAGTTTTTTGATCTAAAAACCGAAATCATGCATTTTGGTGAACTTCAGAAGGTCAAACCCTCCAAATTTTCCGGCGCTTTGCGCCGGTCATGAGTATAATAGTCATTATTCTCTATCAGACGCGGCCATTAGCATATCCGTATACTTCCGCTTACTAACTAACTTTCATGCATTTCGATCAACCGATTTACTTCATCCCTTCTTTTACTAGTTAAGAGCCAATATTTTGCTGATAATTGAGGTTTTTCATAATTTCTTGAAATTTTATTCTCCCACCTCGTTTGAAGTTCTCCAAACGTTCTGAAACGTGACTCTTCACAATTCGCATTGAAAAACGATAAAAACGTCATTCTAAGACTGTAAATTTAGAGTTCCTATCTAGGAATAATTCTAGGAATAATGTGAACATTCATTTTCCAGCATTTTGAGACACAGAAATCCGGAAATTTTCTCGGCGCCACGCGCCGAAATATGAGCGGTATTACGATCCATTAGTTTAATTCCAATTTATATTCAGTGTTATGAAGATAAATTTTCCAGCTTTTTGGAGTGTAAAAACCTGAAAATTTTACCGAAAAAAAAATTTTTTTGCTCGGTCCGCCGCCGTTCAAAAAATTCCTGGCTACGGCCCTGCCCGACGCTATGGGTTTTCTGGAGGGTATCAGCTGATGCGGCTCATACGTAGGAGCGGTCAGAAGTGGTCCAGAGGGCCCAATTTTTATCTCGAAAATTGTTAATGTCTCAAAAATACGTGTTAAGTGCCAAAAAGTCCATAAAAGAGCTCTTTGTGAAACGAAGAACCAAAAAACTTGATTTATACATTTTTGATCAAAATTGATCATTTCACCTAAAATATGACAATCCTAGGTTTTGAGTGGACCTGATTTCCCTGAGTTCAATTTTCATATGGGCAACTACCAGGGGGTCACTGATACCTCAGTATGACATGAGACGGCCTTCGCTAGGGAGGTTATCAGTAATTCACACCCTCAATTGCATATCCACTAGGGCACACATGTAACGGACGGAGTCCCGAGGTCAGAGGATTCCGCCGACTTCTTTGAGGCCGGGGGTCACCGACTTCCCCAAATTTAAGGGGAGGGATCTCTAAAAAAAGAAAAATCGATTTTTTTTCAAAAACGTCTGAAAAACAGTGAACCGTAAAAAAATGTCTTCTTGGGGCGAAGCTCCGAGAAAATTGACATTTTTGACCATTTTTTGTGCAAAAATGGACATTTTTCAGTATTTTTCTGATCAAATGTATCGTTGTCTCTATG
Organism: Romanomermis culicivorax; assembly: GCA_963922205.1. Lineage (NCBI taxonomy): Eukaryota > Metazoa > Nematoda > Enoplea > Mermithida > Mermithidae > Romanomermis > Romanomermis culicivorax. Next base: position 1,513,704 of record CAWUHX010000013.1, on the reverse strand, counting down.
GCTACCATATGGCTAGCCAGGGATGGGCGAATCCAGTGAGGGAATCGTCAATGGCTAGCAATATGGCCGACGATTGCTGGGGGGTTCCTATGGCACTACCTAGATCACACATCGGTTGGCGTTGTATACGAACCGTTACAACGCAAACCGATGTGTGGTCTAGCCAAGTATAATATAGGTTAGGTGACGTACAGAAAATTTCTCAGCACCTCAGCCCGACTTACGAAAATCATCAGTTCAAATGAATCGACATAACCAAACTATCCTTTAATGCTTTTCGACTCTTGTTCAGCAATCATCAAATCTAAAATTCCAGAGTCACTGGTGCGAAAAAGAACCATATCAGCAGATTCAGGGAATGGATAAGACACCAAATTTCGAGGTCCACACATTGTTTACGGCCCATGGGACCGTATCCGACAAATCAATCACATACAAAATAATTTCATTTGACCAATGGTCACTTGGGCAGAGTTTGCGGAAAAATGCGTACCGCCTACCGAACTACCTTATTTTTCGTTTTCTATCCCGTCATGCACATTCTACCACCTAGTAGTATTTATCGTTCATACAGATTAACCTATAGTACACAACAGAGACGTAGACAAAGATAGGCAATTTTCTCTTACTTAACCGTCGTCATGTGAAATATCACTGCAACAATCCGGTCTCACAACATTCATAAATACCACTGATGTGAAAAAACGTGAGAAATTTGGGCTTGGTCATCAGACCAGCCAGATATTACAGTTTTTCTCACGGATGCGGGTCCGACCGTTTACATATGAATAATATCGGACTGTACAACTGAAAAATTCCCATGCATGTCCATGCAACACGAAAAAGTGGCGAAATATTCGGCACGGAAAAAAAGTTTCGTATGAAAGGTTTTTGAGCGTGCAGTAAAGTAGACAATGCAGAGTAGAGCAATAAACAAAAAAACAAGACGCGTACCTAACCTCATGCAAAGAGTAAAGAATGTTGACTTCATGAGCGACGATTAACCCAGGGTTTTTTTTTGTACATGACCCATTTGTACATGTGCAAACGGTAGCCGATTTTTCATTTGTACAATTTGTACATAGCAAAAATACGTAAAATAAGTAACCTGTGTTCCTCTATGTCATGGCCATAGACTAATAACCAAATCAGTGTAATTTTCAAATTTTATTTATAACTCAAAATTTGCCGTTAATTGATTAAAATTTAGGAAAAAATTGAAATTTTCGAGTTTCAATTCTAATTTACAAGCATTGTGGAACAAATTTTGTAGAAAACTATCCAATAGCATAATGAGTTTGCATTAGATGATAAATTGATGGTCAAGTCCTCTATGATGAGAAATGAAAGCTCAAAAAAGGCATCAATCTTTCCGGGGCTAAGCGCCGGAAAAAATTTTTGTGTATCAACATTCGGCGACGCTGCAAAATTAATTTTCCAAACATTTATTTCAAGAATTAGATTCGAATTTAGTGTTCAAAAGTCGTAAATTTTAGAATTTTATCATCTTAAAAATTTTGAAAACAGTAATTTATTCATTAACTCTCATGACCTTGGCCGAAAAGATATGAGTGGAGGAGTAGAAATTTCCGAAGGCTACTTCCATGAAGCTTTCGAACTGATTTTATGCTAAGAAAGGAATAATCAATTTGAAAAGTTTAGAGACTTGATGTATTGATCTTCCTCAAAAAATGTTTCAAGGAAAACCAACGAATCTTCAGAGAATATCAAGATAAAATATTGAACATTACCACTTTAAATATGAGATACGTTTGAGATGATGAAAACTATTATACATTAAATGATAGGTGAAGGTAGACATTCTGAAAGTTGCGTCTGAGCTAGGTAATACATAATAATGATTATTAAAGTTTTCGCGCCGGAAAATTTTGAGATTATGAACTTCTAAAACGCACCAAAATGCATATTTTCTGTACCTTATCCCCAAAATTTTCTTCCCTAAATGGGAAAGAGCCGTTTGTACATGTACAAATGACTACTCAAATTTCGTTTGCCCCAAAAAATGTTCATTTGCCTCCGGCAAAAAAAAGCCTGGCCACACCACAGGCATAACTGAGAGCCATTCACTGGAACTGAAAGTTTCAGCCACATACTGACCCTCAGAGGTGCACGGGGAAAATTTTTCTAGTGGGACATATAAAAAACATTTAGGGGAGAAATCTAGGGTTTAGGGGTTAGAGAAGAAAAGGTTTATTATTTACACACCAAATTCCCTTTATGGGCCGCATCAGTGTTTTTTTCAGCGGCACACCCATTAGCGGCGCCACTAATGGCATTTTGACTCCATTAGCGCAAAAAATTGTACTGTTGCACAGAAATTTCTTTCTTTTTACATTAGTGGCCAAGTTATTAGTGAAGCATTATTGAGAATGTTATTATAAACTTGTTTTAAACCGACACAACACTTCATAGTGAAACCTATATCCATCATAGTAAATTCCGCTCCGCGCTAATGACCTGAATTTTTCATTTGCGCGGCCGATGTTTTATTAGCGCCGCGATAAAAAAAAACAGTATGCATAAAGGCGATTTAGCATTAACTCGTGTAAAAGTCAACCATTTTAACACGTGTTATAAGGTTAATCGGTATACATGTATAAAGGCGAATTAGCGCTTACACGCCTTAACGTTAACTTGAGATTTTAATCCTGCCCCCTAGCAAGATTAAAGTCGAATAAACCATGATTAGCACGAATTGAAAAAAGATTCATTCCTATCTCGTGTTCGTTTAATTTTAAATCTTCTAGATCAAATGAATGTTTCATGATTTAAAAGGAAAAAATGTCAAGGCATTGAGGGTTCAAGAGTTTTTGTGATGTACCTGCCAAAAACACATTCTCAAGCATCTCCATGAGTAGGCTAATCCGTTTAGTTTGCAAAAAGCATTCGATCCTTCAGAAGTCACAGGCTAAGCTCACTCAAACTGGGGATCAGGAAGACACTTTCAGCGTGCTATACAGCTTACTAAGTCTAAACTACTCTGCACGCTCAGCCTATTTTTATGGAACATCTGGTCTGAAACAAAAATCTTGTTTTTTGATATTGGAAGGTTTTCATCACACCACCTTCATTATTATAATATTGGATTTAACATCATCCCCTCTCAAAAAAAGTTCCTACATAGACGATCTTGACTATACACATTAATACAAATATTGTGGAGTGCAGAATAATATTTCATTTCAATTTGATGCCTAGAAATATTCAATGTTTTCAAAAATTGTTAAAACCGGCGATCATTACCGTTGTACTTCAATCATTTTCAAATGAGCATCAGAATACTAAAAATCTAAAGAAATCCGTAAACAGAAGATGGCCATACATCGCAAGCAGGCTTTTTTGGTTTGAAAACCAGGAGCCAAATGGCTCCTAGGCCTAAATTTTTAGGGGCCAAATTGAAATTTTTGGAGCCAAAAATTTTTAATTGAAAAATATTGAAAAACGTGCTCGTAACACACTGTAGAACGTACTATATAATTAAATTATGTAGATATTCAATCAGTTGATACGAGTTTAAAAAAATCATTGTTCAAAATTTGATTTCCACCCAGCGTTTTCAGTTATAGTCATCTTTCCACACGTACAAACATCGGCCGAGAAATCTTTGTGCAAAGAAAATTTTTTATGCAAAAAACGCGATATTTCGTTTAATTTTGCACAAATCTTCATCCAAGATAGCACTTGAGTTCATTTCCTTCCAACTCAAAAGTATAGGGTTTTGAAATTGCAGCTTCTGTTCTTATTGTTCTGTTGTTTCCTTTATTTTTCCCGCGCTATGCAACGATTTTTTTCAGATTTTGACACTCTAAATGCTGGAAAATCAATTTAAGGATAACTTATTCGATAAACATACAAGGTTCGAAAACATGTATTATATCATTTTACAAACTAAAAAATATGTTCATACTTTCATAAGTTTGACAAGCTCAAATTAAACTTGAAATTTATGAAAATCACCTCCATTATAATCATAAATTCAAACTCGGCTCCATATTTAAAATATAGTAACAAAAATGGAAAAATTGAGATTTTGATCACCAGAATGCTTTTGAACCAAATACACCAAAATTCATCTTTTCCATGTTGAACCCCCATGTTTTTTCCCTTCGTCGAGAATTTTTTTTCCAGAAGGTTTGATTTGTAGAGAAACAGTGAATAGACTAATTAAAAAAATTATGTAATAAGATCCGGCGCGAAGCGCCAGAAAATTTTCGATGTTTTATGATTTTAGAGCCTGTAAAACACTTCAAATCTAAAATTGAATGAAAACAGCTACAATTCACTATAATATAAATGAATATGTCAAAATTTTAGGAGCCATTGGCTCCTAGACCTACAATTTTAGGAGCCATTTCCAAACTTTTAGGGGCCCAGGCCCTTAAAATGACTAAAAAAAAGGCCTGGATTAAGGTGATAATTGAATATTTCGCGTGAACAGATAGCTCTGAAAATACTACACATGGGAAAAAAATGAAAGCAGATTTGGAAGAAAATCTTACTTTCGTATGGTAGAGTTCAGTAAGACGCAATCTGATTCACGCCAAATGAGAAAACCCGCTCTGAAAAGTTTCGTAACTATCATAATGGAATTTCAAATTTTTGACTGTTTTTTTTTTTACTCAATTGAACGCGAGTGATATTCAAATATGGCAACGATATGTTGAAGAGAATAGATAATTATGCAAGATTCACTATCGTACATTGAAATTGGTTGCTTCTTTGCTGAGATAATGTAATTAATCATGACATTTTTTATTTCGTTATTACTGTAGCAACGCTGTAATGAGTTCTAATATCTCCGCTGATGAATCTACGTGATATCTCAAAAATTAAACTTAAATTTTGTGTTCATAAATCGTAATTTCTAGAAATTTATCATTCAAAAATTTTAAAACCATTAATTTGTTCGTAACCTTACATAAATTTGGCCGGAAAGCTATGAGTCAGAAACGTAGAAATTTTCCAAAGATACTTGCATGAAGCTCTTGAATTGAATATACGTTAAGAAAAAAACAAACGCTTCAAAAAGTTTAGAAAGTTGACGTGTTGATCTTTCTCAAAAAACCTATGAAGGAAAAAATGCGGATCTTCTAAGTATAAAGTATTCAAGATTGCGAATTAAACATGAAATAAAACGTTTAAGATGATCAAAACTACTAAAAATTAAATGGTAAGTGAAGGTAGACATGCGAAGAGCCGCGCCTGAGCTTGGTAATAAATAATAGTGATTATTAAAGTTACAACCGGCGCGGAAAATTTTGAGATTTAAACCTCCTAAAATGCACTATACTACAGCTTTTCAATATGAAACCCCCAAATTTTTCTTCCACATTTGTGGAAAGACCTAAAAAAAATTTTCCACATTCCAGATTTTTTTCCCACATTTTAGTGCAAATCAGAAAAAAACAGTGCTGCTTCCAGGGGTTTTTTTTGCACAGGCCAGGTTGCACTGTGCAACTTGGGGAAAAATTTTAGTTGCACAGATAGATTTTTGGTTGCTCACCTTAAAATCAATTTAATTGGAAAAACCACCAAAAACTATTTTTCCTGTATTTCATTCGAATCGCGTCGGTTTTAGGCTTTTAGAATATTATTTTCTGAATTTTGAAGAGAAAATGAAAACGTTGATATGAGCATACCTGTACCTGGGGGGGACCTCCCCTCAACTTGGCCAACCATATACCCACTCCCCCCCCCAGTTTGGAAAAAATGGGTATGAGTGACTTGTTCGGCGCCCAGCGCCGAAATTTTTTTTTGAGATTTGATATCCTAGATTGGTGGAAAATGAATCTTTCGAACTTTTATTTCGGGGATTTCAATGAATTTTCAGTCGGGCAGACCACAATTCAAAAACTAGAGGAAAGCAAACAAGAACTTAGATTCTACAACCAGCAAGAATTTCTATTTGGACTCAAAAAGTTCTAATCACACGAATGTCAAAATGTTTTTAAAGATCGCAAAAAAATTTTGCGAAAATAACGAGAAAAATCTTGCTTTTCGTTAAATTCGCCAAAAAACAACACAGGATCAAACATATATCCATAATATGATGATAATTAAAAGCTATAAGCATTAGCTAGAATGACACTTTCGAACCGCGCACTGTTATTAAATAGAAAAGTTATTAAGTAATTAAAACCCGGCGCTCAGCGCCGGAAAATTTTCACGATTTTCCATTTTATAACGCATAAAAATGCATCTCCGGACAGGAAACCCTGTAACCTAATCAAAAGGGCAGTCAACCTTCAAGTTGCACTGTGCAACTTGACAGAAAAAATTTGGTTGCACAGCCCGAAATTTGGTTGCTGTGTGCAAAAAAAACCTGGCTGCTGCAGTGTTGCCAGATGGTTTTAGTGAAAAACCGCAAAATAACCTGAAAAAATCGCAATAAACCGCAACAAGAAATGTGAAAACCGCCAAAAAATCGCCGCACAAAAAGTGTCAGAAAAGACTGCATTGCAGTTGCTAAAGTTGTCTCAACTCTCATTCTAAGATTAAGATTAATAAGATTATATTGACTATGTATATTACGTCGTATATTTGAGTTCTTTTCGAACAATGCATTATCGTTGCAGCAAACTTTATAGGCTGTCAATGACTGATGAATCAGAAGAAATTCTGATTATTTTCTGTAGTCAGATTCGGATTTAAAACTGAAATCCTAACTTTTTGTGTTTGATTTATTCAAAGTCGATATCGTTGATACGTTTCAGCCGAAAATTTACACAATTTTAAACTCTATTTTCTCTAATCTTTACATTATACAGATATTCGCAGTCGAAAATTGAATCAATTTGAACTTCCTTAACAATTCTGGAGTCATTCAAATTTGCTCAGCATTCCATTTCTTTTTAAGTCGCCGTGAACTATTTCCTTGCATTTTTTTTATTTCACTATCGTGGTTAGCTGAAAAATAGCTTGGGCATGATTTGTACAAAAAATTAATCCGTTAGTAGCTTCAGGGTTAGGGAAAAACCCATTTTCAAAATTTCGAATTTGGGTTTTTTAGGGTTTTTTTTTTGGTTTTTCTGTGTTTAATTAGGTTTTTTTAATTTCACAATTGTAGATCTGAATTAAGTATGAAAGAAAAGCAAATGCAACATATCTAAAGTTTTATTCCTCATAATGCAAAGCATTTTCATATCATTTTTCCTGATTTTAAGCAAAAATACAGATTCCTTATCACAACAAAAAAATCATATACTAATGAGTAATGCACCGTCAAAAAATTTTTTGAATTGAATTCTATGAAGACTAGCTTTTCGACTGATGCAGATGGCAATCGATTACGCAACTTGCTGTGAACAAAGCCAAATGTTGAAAAATTACGCTCTGACAACGCAGTGGACACCAAAATGGAAAACACGTGATTATAACATGACAAAATAAATTTTGCTTGCTCGCCATTAATTGTCTTAAAAAACGTACTCTCAAGGCAATTTTTTGAAACGAGAGCCACGTTTTGCCTTCCGTCAACCAATATTGCATAGCAGATTTTTGGCCGCTCTCCAGAATTTTGAAACAAAACGTTTTTTTTCATCATCTTCACTTGCCGAGATCATTTATTCATTGAGTTGCTTGTAAATTGTGTTTTTGCAGACTGAAAAAAAGTTTAATGTTTCTTTCTTCAACATTCATGCTGCTTACAGCCATTCAACCAGAATACTTGGTTGGTGGTCCATTTTCAACCCATTTTTGAACCCAAAAAGCCGTCAGCTGTCTCTTTCTCCAGTGGGTCTGCTGTCTCCCTCAAAATTTTAGGTTACTCAAGTCAGCTCACGAAATGCTGATGGCTGTGAGCAAACTTCAGCAGTCACAAGTAATGCTGTATATTGCTCACTAGCACTGCTAATAAGTACTCATGACTCATGAGCAGTAAAATCTGCGTAATATTCAGATAAACTACCGAATCAAATCAACTACAGCCAAAAGACTTTAAATTCATTAAATATGAATCTTTAGCTTTTCGATTCGAATAAGTCAACTCAACAGAACAGTCATAAGAACCGAATCGAATAAAGCTAAGACTCCTGAATTGAAAATTTACGATAGCATTTGATTTGTTTGTTGTGTGATCTCATCTCAACTATTTCGGCATGTCAGTGTCAGAAAAGACTGCATTGCAGTTACTAAAGTTGGCTCAACTCTCATTCTGATTATTAAATCGGGAAGAAACTTTATTCCTGAGAACAAAATCGAAAAAAATGAATTTTTTTCTTAAAAAACCCAAAAATGTTTAATTTTCCAACCCAAAAAACTCAAAAACCCAACCCAACCCTGAGTAGCTTCAAATGGATATATTTTATCAAACTTTAGGCCCAAAACTTTTCCGCAGTTTTCAGTACGTTTCTTGTAGGAAAAAATTTTTGTGCCATTGGAACAAATATTTTCGGCCTCTTGTGCCAATTGGCACAAATGCCGTGCACAAAAAAAACGCTGGTCTTTACATTGTTGTTAAATATATATGCATATACCTAAGATATTCATATTCGTAGTCAAAAATTGAACCAGTTTGAATTTCCTGAACAATTCTAGAGTTATTTAAATTTTATCAGCATCCATTTCTTTTCGAGTCGTCGTGAACTATTTTCCTGCACAGTTTTTTCTTATCTCCCTGACATAATTAGCTGAAAAATAAGTAGGGCACGATTTCTACAAAAAATTAATGCGTTAAACGTTAATTTTTCATCAAACTTTTTGGCCTAAAACTTTTCCGCAGTTTTCAGTAGGTAGAAAAAAATTTTTTGTGTCATTGGCACAATTTTTTTTGGCCTCTTGTGCCAATTGGCACAAACGCTGGCTGCGGCTAACCCTGATCTTGCGTTTATGTGGTAAGCGAAAAAATGAAAACCGTCAAAACCGCCGCAAAAACCCAAAAGCCACGACAAAAACCGTCAAACAGTCAAATCGCCGCAAAAACCGCCAGAGGGATCCGGAACACCGTTTTTCTCCTCAAATGGGGTCTTTTGAGGAAAAAAATTTCGGAATGAGGAAAAAAATTTTGGGTATGGTTCTCATTGAGGAAAAAATTTTGGGGAATTCAAAACCGAAAAGATGCGTTCCGGTAGACTTTAAAAGGTCAAAATCTCAAAATTTTCCGGCGCGTCGCGCCGATCATGGTATTTTCTATCGGGCGCGGCCGTTAGCATATCTACTCCGACTTACTAATTAATGCTCAACAGTGGGTAAATTACGGATGGCAGTGGCCGCCGCAAATTTTCTTGTGCCAAAAACCATGTTTTGGCACAAAAAAACACTGATTAGGGACGCGCTTTATTGTCGAAAGTCAACGAATTTGGAAATCTAATTTGAGTTTATTTTTCCTTTAAAATTTTCGTTAGGCTTAGGCTTAGGGTACAGCAGCTGCGCCCCAAGGGCGCAGCGCTGTTGAGGCTCTTCCAAATTTTGGCGCTTTTCCCATGCATAATTTCGCTTGTTCTTTCTTCCCTTCATCATGAAAACCCCCAAAAACCGGCGTCAGAGAAATTTCGGCGTGGCCACCGCCATCCGTAAAAATTCCTCAACAGTTTCCATCAATCAAGTTAGCTCGTTCCATTTTCTAATCGTTAACAGTCCATTGTGTCGCCCAAAATTGAGATATTTCATCAATTCTCTTAATTTCTTCTCTCGATGCTTGGAATTTTTTTACCCTGAACTTTTGCAACCGTTTGCAACCTGAACTTTTGCCTTTACTGAAGATGGAAATCGAAGACATCATTATAGACTGCGATCTGTTCATGAATATTTGTTGGAGAGATTTATTTTCCAGCGTTTTAGAATATAATAACCCGAAAATTTTTCCGGCGCTTCGCGCCGTAATTTGAAACAAATTACAGTTCATCAGCTTGATTTTAATTTATTTCTCAATATTGGGAACGTTCATTTTCCAGAGTTTTAGAAAGTGAAAATCGGAAAATTTTTCTGGCGCTCCGCGCCGGACCAATAACTAAATAAAATTAGATGATTCTAATCGGAACCACAGAAATCAGTGTTTTTTTTGTGCCAAAACATGGTTTTTGGCACAAAAAAATTTGGAATGGCACAAAAAATTTTGAGCGTTTGTGCCAATTGCCACAATATTTTTGGCTGGTCAAACATTAAATTTCCTTGATTTTTAGACGTTTTAGAGGCTGAAAATACAAAAAATTTGCGGCGCTTCGCGCCGAGTCAATGAACATAGTATTTCCTACTCCTATATTTGACCCGCCCGAACGCGAACGATTTCTCTCCGAACAGTGTATTAATATCGTTGCAGCACATTTTATAGGCTGTCAATGACTGATGAATGAGAAGAAATTCTGAATATTCTCTGTTAATTCAGTCAAATTCGGGTTCAAAACTGAAATTCTTACTTTCTGTGTTCGATTGATTCAAATAGAAAAATCGATATCGTTGGTAATGGTACAATATTTCAGCCGAAAATTTACACAATTTTAAACTTCATTTTCCCCAGTCTTTACAGTGTTGCTGAATGTATATCGATAATTCATATTCGTCGTAAGTCGAAGCGAATCAATTTGAACTTCCTGAACAATTCTAGAGTTATTTAAATTTTGTCAGCATTCCATTTCTTTTAGAGTTGTCGTGAAATATTTTCTCGCACAGTTTTTTTTTTACCTGACTGAAATGGTTTAGCTTAAAAATAGGTTGAGGAGCACGATTTTTCCAAAAAATTAATGCGTTTTAAACGTTAACTTTTCATCAAACTTTTCGCATAAAACTTTTCCGCAGTTTTTCAGTAAGTCTAGTAGAAAAAAAATTTTTGTGCCGTTGGCACAAATTTTTTTGGCCGTTTGTGCCAATTGGCACAAATGTCCGTGCACAAAAAAACGCTGATAAATGTCAAAAGAGCGAATAAATTCCTGAGAACTCTATCGTTAACAGGGTTGGCAAAAACCAAACTTTTGAAATTTCGACTTTTTGGTTTTTTGGTTTTTTATGGTTTTTTAATGGTTTTTCTGGTTTTTCTATGGTTTTTTATTGGTTTTTTTCTGGTTTAATTTTTTAGAATGTATGGTACATCAAAATAACTATGTAAAAAACTGCTGGAAGCTCCCTGTATCATCTAAGACTAGTTAGGGAGCAGTAAAATGGCAGCTAGAAGTATTAATCTTATCAGAAGTGTCATTATTTTATGCTATAGGAAATCCCTATTTAGCAATAGAAATACAGTATTAGTGGGCACATAACAAAGGAACCATGAGTGAAGAACACAAGAAAAGTAAAAATGGAACAGAGCATGCGATATGTAAGGGGCACATTCAAGGAAAAGAAGAAAAATTACAAATAAAGAGAAATATACAATACACAATGTACGTAATCAAAACTCAAAAGAAATCAACTACAGAATTGTATAAATGCCTCACATATATACATATGCACAGAGAATTTGAAATGACACAATTTTTAAGTATAGCGTTTTCCATAAGAGGGTTTTAAATTGATAGATTATTACATATGTTATCAATATTACAAACTGCAGTTGAAGGTCACACATCAGAGCACCCCATGGGGGGGGTATGGGGGGGGGGTTATTACCCCCGTCTTAGATTTGAAAATTCATTTACTACCCCCATAAAAACAGCTCACTATAACCAAAAAATTTTGGTAGACTTCATCCTCTCCCCAGTAGGTTATACTAATTCGAGAAAAATTGCAGAATGTGTGATTCTGAGGAATTACTCACTGCTCTTTTTGACACATTTACTGAGCAAATGATAATGGGAAAGTATGCAACTTCTTTGCCATACAGCGATTTTTAGGAAGAAACCACTATAAATATAATTGAGAGATGAAATAATGACTTATGTATATGTGATTAATCAAAAAATGGCCCCTTGGGAAGGAAAACATATATTCTTAAAATTCTGCCTCTTCATATGGTTACCCAAGCTGTGGCATACTTTCCTGGTATGAGTTGAGACCATACCTGTAAGACCTCCGACCAGTTGGGGGGGGGGGTAAATCCGAAATTTCTGGGGGGTAGGAAAAAGTCGAAATTTTTCCCAAAAAAGCCCATACACTTTTTGGCAAATTTTCTCCGTTTCTGTGTTGGGTCTTCTGTGCGCGTATGGTTACCCAAGCTGGGGGGGGGGTCCCCCCCGCATACTTTCCTGGTATGAGTTGAGACGTGTGAGGTCTGTTGTCGTGGATCAGAAGTGGTACTTGGTTTCAAACTCGTAGTTCATAGTCTAATGGGATCAATAATACAAGTCACATTCAGCATCAGGACAAAAACGTATGTTGTGCCCGATTCTTGAAATGTGCAGGAATTAGTTGGCACAACAGTCTTCAAAGTGTGACTATTCTGTACGTATAATTACTGCATTAAAGTTGCAGGATTGGGAGCCAGAAAATAGAGTTGAACCAGCAAATGTTTTTTAACTGTAAAAAGCATAAAGTAGGGGCATTTTTTAATTTATGTAAGTTGTATGTGGTTAGAGTACTACAACCCCCTCCTTGACAAAAAGTTGGGAGCAAAAAAAAAAAAGGTCACGGCATATTTCAAGTACTATTCTTAAAATTTATGATTTTACCCCTACCTAAATTTTCGACCTTGGGGACCTCTGTCACACATAGACGTTTCAGATGTTTCCAAATTTTTGCTTTTCAAACCTGTCTGCGAGCTATAACTACAGCAAATGGGTCTTATTATTATTCTCGCTTGCATGATAGAAATATACATATTTTTATTTTTTGCACAATTTTTTCTACTTAGTAGCGACGTCAAGTCACATAAAAATGAGCCACTCAAAATCTCTTCTCTTTGTTAACCTACAGTATGCTTAACTGATCTGTATAAAATTTTATTATTGTTGTCTCATTTATATTTTGAAATTTCGAAATTAAAAAGCTTACCGTAACAATAAATTCAGTATATTAAACTCAATCATGTTTTATAACATTTTGATGATGATATGGATGAATGGATGTCACCCCGTATGGTTGGAGTACACTCCACGAAAGATTTAGTGTCTACTTTTTTGTGAGCAAATTATAGCAAAGTTGACTCATGTACTAAATGTGTGGTTGCAAGATGGATACAAAGGATATCGATTGATTTATATTACATCTTTTGAGTACGAAATGTATCATAAAAATACGACTTTTTTCTACTTTGTAGTGAAGTCAATTCAACTAAATTAATTGTTTTGTTGATTTAGATAGACACCAATACATGCCTAGAAGATCGACTAATGTGAAAAAACAGTTTCCCAATAATTTTGGAAAAAAACCAAAAAAACCAGAGATTTTCCAATTTTTTGGTTTTTTTAAAAAATCAAAAAAACCAAAAACCAAAAAACCAAAGCCTTGCCAACCCTGATCGTTAACATCCTTCACCTGCTTCTGTAGAACACCAATATTCTTCATGAGCTCATTTTTAACTAACATAACCAGAATCTTCTCAATTTTTGTCCTCATTTTTGCAGGTTTCTGACTCAAAATACAACGAAGTGCTTGGGTATGCTCCTAAAATGCATAAAAAAGCATCCATAGCCAAGCCACATTATAAACGTTTTTAAGAATGAGGAAAATTTTTAGAAAATGAGGAAAAAAATTTTGGGTCCGGTTTTCATGTGGAAAAAATCTTCGAGGACAAAAAACGGCGATCCGGAAACCGCTAAAATGGCGGGAAATGGCTGCATCTGGCCACACTGGGATGCTGATGCTATGTAATTATGTGGACAAGCGTCCCAGCGTAAAGCCATCAATACAGTAACTTCGATTTTCCAGATCTCATATAACAAACTTTCAAACTTTATTTTCAAATTCGAATCTGAACCGAAATATTAGAACATTGTCTGGAGTATTGACTCCAACAAATCTGCATTGGCGGTGCTGAGCAAAAGTCCTCTGTGCTCCGGGTTTCATCTGGGAATGGAATAAAACTTGGGGTTGAAACGGGATTATGTTCATCGGAAGATGGAGCCCTGTAAAATTTCAGGCATTAGTTTTTTCGGCCGGCCTTGAAAAGGGTCGAAATTTTTTCCCCAAGTCGTTTTTTCGCTTTAAAATGCTCATAGTGAGCTATAATGATCTGTTCCAATTATTCTAACATTCTTAGAGCAATTAATTCATTGAAATTGAATAAGAATTGGAGTTTTAGAGTTTGATTGAAGTCTAATTTACGAGCATTGTGAAACAAATTTTCCAGTAAACTATCCAAGGGCATAATAATGACTTTGAATTTGTGAAATCGAGAGGTCAAGTCTTTTTGATGAAAGGTGGGGGCCCGAAAATCTGTTTATATCTTTGCGGCGCTTGGCGCCCGAAATTTTTTTTGTGTATTGACATTCTGCAACGCTAGAAAATCAATTATTCAAATATTTATTTCAAAAACCCTTGTAACCACGGTCAGCTTTTATGTAGAACCAAAATTTCGGTGGGAACTGGGAACACATCGTGTGATAACTCAATATTTACAAGATCAAACTTCATCAATTAAGTGAATTCTTGAAACGTTACGATGTAAAAAGGATGCATAATGACATTTGACATGCGAAAACAATGTCTTCGAGTTTTTATGTATAATATTTATCCAAAGTCCGATTTTTTGATTACATTTTGATTACAGAACTAACTCACGTTATTCTGGACACTGTTTTTTTCCCACGAACTTTTTTCCACAAATGTGGAAATCCTCGTTTTTTGGCTTAAAAATGCTCACAGACGCTTTATCGCACTGTTTTTGAGCTTTTTCAAGCCTTCCGGTGTTTTTAGAGAAGTTAATTCATTAAAATTAGAGAAAAATTGAAATGTTCCACTTAAAAGCCTAATATACAAGCATTGTTGAACAAATTTTCGGGTAAATTACGGATGGCAGTGGCTGCCGCAAATTTTTTTGTGCCAAAAACCATGTTTTGGCACAAAAAAAACACTGATTGCGCTTTCTTGTTGAAAGTCAACGAATTTGGAAATCTAATTTGAGTTTATTTTTCCTTTAAAATTTTCCTTAGGCTTAGGCTTAGGATACAGCAGCTGCGCCCCAAGGGCGCAGCGCTGTTGAGGCTCTTCCAAATTTTGGCGCTTTTCCCATGCATAATTTCACTTGTTCTTTCTTCCCTTCATCATGAAAACCCCCAAAAACCGGCGTCAGAGAAATTTCGGGGTTGCCACCGCCATCCGTAAAAATTCCAAATTTTCTAGCAAACTATCCAAGAGCATAATTGACGAATTATACAAGAAATCAATGGTCAAGTCCTCTATGATGACAAGTGAAAGCTCAAAAAATTGACATTCTGGGATGCTGGAAAATCAATTTTCCGAACATTTATTTCAAGAATTAGATTCCAATTTTGTGTTCAAGAGTCGTAATTTCTAGAATTTTACTTGAAAAATTTTAAAATCTGTATAATTTATTTGTAAACTCTCATGAACTTGGTCGAAAATATATGAGTAAGAGTATAAATTTCCGAAAGATATTTCCATGAAGCTTTTGAATCGATTTTACGTTAGCAAATAAATAATCGCATTACAAAGCATAGAGACTTGACGTATTGATCTTTCTCAAAAAGAAAAAATGCAAATCTTCATTAAATATTATGATAAAATGTTGAAGATTACCAATTAACATGAGATACTTGTATTACCAATTAACATGAGATACTTGTATTACCAATTAACATGAGATACATGTAAGGAGGAAAATTAATTATTGAGCGCCGACACTTAGAGCTATATATTCCGAGTCCGTCGAATTTGCTTTCTCTTTTTTGATTCGTGAAGCGACAGCGGCTACTAAGGCGGTGCCGCGACCCGAACCGTCTTCGGATAATTTCAAAGTGAACTGAAAAGAAAGCCAAAGTTCAGGTTTGCTCAAAGTTTAAACCCTGAATTTGTGGAACAATCTTGTAATATCAAATCAAATCAGACAATCAGAATCGCAAAAAACACGTACTCATTCTTTTAAATAAGAACATGTCTAAAATGAGCAAAAGCTTTTTTTTTAAATTTCTGAATGATTTCCGCTCTTTACGCAAGTAAATGTTGTAAGTCGAGTTTCCAATGATTTTCAATATTCTAGAACGTTGGATTGTTTATTTCCCAGACAGAAGATTTGATTTCTCAGTGAGTTGATCAATGTTCAGTCAGAAAAACTAAAATTCAAAAACTAGGCAAGCAACTAAGAACTTGGATCTTTCAACCGGCAAGAATTTCTAGCATTGACTTACACTCAAAATGCTAGTCAACATTTTTATGAAGATCACAGAAAGATTTTGGGCAAATACCGAGAAAATGTTAGTTTTCATCAAATTCGTCAAAAAACCATACAGGATCAAAGATTCATCCATAATATGTTGATAATTAGAATCTATAAGCACTAACTATAATGACATTTTCTAACCACGCACTAGAATAATATAAAGAATTATAAGTGAATAGAAATTGTTGTAGTGGTGCATCTAGTTATTCATTACGCGACATGCCCTGCACTCACCACCACCACTACAACCATGATTTTGGAACCATCCACGTGGCTCAATTAGCGCAGTTGGATAGGGCATCTGCCTTGTATGCAGAAGGTCGAGGGTTCGATCCCCTCACCGAGCGTTATTTTTCTGACGCGCCAGCCATGTGGATTCAGGCATACGACAGTGGTAACCGTCCAGGGCCCTTCCTCCTCAAAGGGGGAGGGGTGTTGTAGTGGTGCATCTGGCTGTTCAATACGCGGCATGCCCCACACTCACCACCACCACTACAACCAGTTTCCGAACTATCCACGTGGCTCAGTGCAGTTGGATAGCCCATCCGCCTTCTATGCATAAAGTCGAGGGTTTGATCCCCTCACCGAGTGTTATTTTTCTGACGTGCTGGCCACATGGATTTGGGCATATGACAAAATTTTTACTTTTTTCCACTTTAGAACGCATAAAAATGCATCTCCGGACAGAAAATCCTATAACCTAATCATAAGAGCAGTCAGGCCTCAAGTTGCACTGTGCAACTTGGCATAAAAAATTTGGTTGCACAGCCCGAAATTTGGTTGTTGTGTGCAAAATTATGTCATAATCCATTGGTAAAAATTGATTAAATATATTTTTTTAATTTCAGGCCTGCAAACAATTGCCCAAAGGTCACTGTTTCGAAAATTTGCATCAAACATTGTGTGTATGGATGCCACCCATGGCATTAATTCAAAAAATTGTTACTTGCCACAGTTTTGGTATTGGATGATAATCGGCGAGGATTGCCAGTAGCTTGGTTCTTGTGCAACCTAGAAAATGAACAAAGCTCAACAATATTTTTGAAGGCCCTTAAGAAAGGGTAAATTTTCATATAATTGACCTTTTCTGATTTAAATGCTGAAAACTCTCATCTTGATTATTTCATTGAAGTTCATAGAATTTTGTCTAGATTATGTACTATGCTGCCATAAGCATTCTGAAGAAAATGATCTGCTAAGAGTGTAATTTTTTGATGGAAAGTTTTCTGGGAAGTTAAATCAGCAAAAGTGAAAAATAATCCAGACACTTTTTATGTTGTCAAGTGAGGCACTTTATTATAATACAGCTTATACAAAAATTGCACCAGTTTTGTACTGAAAAAAATAATGAACAGAATTTTGAGTATTTGGATTTTTCATTTTCATTCATTTTCCCTATGTTTATTGTATATATTTTATTTCTAGAAAAATCAGTGATCAGTGCCTGTCAATTTAAATGTAAATCATGTTGAGTTTGCATTGAAATCATTTTTTGGTAGCCAGATATACCTACAAGCATATTTACTGTATCCATTCTTTGCAATTGAACCAACAAAATCTATGTTATCCACAATTTGAATTGCCAGAAGAAAGATCAACTAATGAATGTGTTGATATTTTGTGAGCAGAAACAACAGACAAAATTGTCAAGGTTGTGGAAAAATTGACAAAAATTTTAATGAAGGAATGTGTCTATCAAAGTTTATCGATTAATCCGAGAGCTGTGGAAGTTGCATTGAGCAGATTGAATAAAGTCTATACAATAATTGCATCTTCAAATCATGGAAGTTCAATGTCTCAGCCTCATTATGCTGCTAATAAAATAAGGAAATTCACTTGTTACTCAAATCAGTAACTCAATTTTACTAAATTCATTTCTTATAACATTTTGTACCTATACAGAACTGTAAACAGCTGTGAAAAGGTTTTTTCAGAACTCAGACAAAAAATAGCGCTATCGAAAAAGAAAACTGTTGTGCCAACTTTGGCCTACTTTACCAAACATATTTTGTTTGACAGTTTTTTGCTTGTAGGAGCATAATTTTGCTAACATTGAGAAAAAGCTTGACATATGCATTAATCCTACACTTTTTCAGAATTTGAAGCCCCAAAAGAGATTCGGCAATAAATCGAAGTGATATCCTTGCTGAGAAATTAATATATTTTTATCATTGTTTCCATACTGTAATTGTTTTTGTGCACTATGCGCGTTGTATATTCATTGAAAACGGTCATTTTATTTTATAATTTGCTTATAATTCTATCCAATTCATAATGCTTGTAAATAGAAACCTTATTTATATATTAGTTAGCTTTTCATTCACGTTCGTGACATTATCATGATTTTTAAGGTAAGTTTGACGTTTTGCGCTCTAATTAACAGTTTACTGTATTGATGGCTTTACGCTGTGACGCTTGTATTATGTGGTGATTTTATACAGTATGTCACGACCATATACAGCACTTATTGAGAGTTTTCAATACTTGATTGTCATCTCGAATAATTAATGACGAGGCTAAAAATCGCAAATTTAATAATAATGAAATCGTCAGTGTTTTTGCGTGAACAAAACTATCATGTCACACAAATGTTAGAAACTTCGACCTGCCTAACATACGGTTTGCTGACTGATTGTGAAATAAATATTAAAAAATCAGGGCACCGCATAATCTTTTGCGGAAACTTTGTAAAAACGTCAAACAAAAGTTCGAAATTCCCCGCGCCGAAGTTTCCATGTTTCTGATCATATTCGTCTTCCGCATTTCCTTCCTGCAAACCGGACCAAACAATCAGTTTGCTATTTTTCTTATTGGCCAACAAAATCGATTCTTTGTTGATAGTGAAATGTTGATCGGCATAAACATTATCGATTTCGTATAAAGGCGCCAAAAAATAGTCGTCGACACAATTTTCGTCATTGAACGTAGAAATACGGTAACTGGCAGATATTCGTCTGATATTTTCGTTGTACAACAAGATGTCGATACTTTTCCACGTGCGGTTCGACACAAAAAGTTGGACCGTTTCGGCTATGTGACTTTTTGGAACGGTAGGGCACATAAGGTTTATGAAATCGGATGAGGCGCACGTGTAAACGGAGTCTCCCCAATCCTTGGGATCTAGAGAAAAAATTGATTCTACTAGTGATATTAATTGCCATGGCTTTCCAAAGAGCTTTATACCAGTTGGAAAAGCGAGAAGCCTAACCTTGATGCCACATCAAAATTGTTGGATCCGGCAAGTTCCAACTCTGTCTTTATATGCTTGGAATGCAGAACTATAGTCCTCAAAAAGTTTTCAAAGGTTATTTGATGAGTATGCTCACAAATTTTCAATTCTGTTAGAAATACAGTTTGGCAGAAAATCGTAAAAATGTGAAATAGTACTTGCGTTCCATCTTTTTATTCACCAGCATTTAAGGAAAAACAGACTTTAGATCTGAATCCGGCATCTGGTTCAGGTTCACCTATACTTTTTTGGCATGAATACCATACATGAACGTGGGGGGGTTGGGGGTTTTGACCCCACCAGATTTTTATTGACCCCCAGTAGATTCTTGCTGACCCCCAGCAGCTTTGATTCAACTAGCTATGATTGAGAAGTTGACAAAGGAAAATGAGCAAGAGAGAAGAGAAAGTCGTCATAAAAATGGAAATGGTGCTGTAGTTTAACAATTTTTCTAAACTAAGCATACTTGATTCCAAAGGAGTAACACTAAAACTTCAAAAAGTGCTGTCTAAGCAAATTATTTCTCATATCTGACTAATATAGTTGTGAAAATATGCTGTTTTGACGTTAGACGACCTTTCTAAGACCATTTTTCATTATCAATAACGAAAAGAATTTGTATTCCACCCCCTGTCCTGGCTGACCCCCAGCAGAATTTCTATGCTGTGCATGTATGATGAATACGCTTTTTATTTAAGTATGAGGTAGAGTAAAGTTCAAAAAGTTTGGGCATTCAGTCTGATCTCATAAGTTTGCCTCTAAAACATCAATTGAATTGCTTTAGTTCATCGATTGAAAGAGCTAGGTGAGTTATGTCTGTACTTGGAGAATTTCCTGGTTTCGACCATAAAGTTTTTCCAATTTGGTTGAATATTAAAAATCTCCAACCATCTTTCATTATACTGACTTTTCATATGATACAGATGCTTATTGGTCGCACAATAGAATCCATTCTGGGAACAAGCAGTAGTCGGATTGATTTTCGATCTATCCGGAAAAGTTAGCATTTGATCAACTTTTCGTCCAAAATGCAAATCATCACCACCCACGGCTTTTTCGATGTCCAAAAACGCGATCTTCCACTCCTTATCTGACAGCTGATTATTGAAAGCGATGACATTCCTCACACCGAAGAGTTTTTCTGGTATTGATCTTATTCTGCAGAACTGTTGAGATTTGAGTTTCAAACTCGTTGATCGGCACGCCATTGTTTTGGCGTCTACCTGCAAACACATAATAAACGTTGTCCATCAGAGTTTATACGAAAGGATAAAGTTTTTCTTAATTAGAATTACGCACGGTTCTGCCTTGCTAGGAATTTTCAAAAACACTGAATGTATCTAACCTAAGCCAAAAAGAAACAGATTGAAGAGTGTAAAAATAGCTATTTGAAAATTTGGAAGTAAAAAATTGGAAGAATACGAAAAAGAAGGATGTGAGAAGGAATGAATGCAGAATAAAAACGCACATCGGAATGGTGGTTGCTGTAATGTCCTCAAATGTTACTGTGGCTACGAAAATTCAGTAGATGAGCTTTTGATGTACTCACCTCAAAAATTCCAGCCTCATGATCAATGATCAATACGACATTGAAATCAGGCAAATAACAAAAATCGTTCGGTTTTTTCATTTGCGGATGTTCTACAATTCTGCATAATTTTAAATCTAATTTTGAAGACTTTTGAACTTTTTGTTCTCTTTTGTTCTTTTTCACGCCATTGTCGTCTTTTTTGTCCGACTGAATCAACAAGTCAGACATTTGCTTATAAGGGAGACACTTGAATTGAAACGATTCTTCCAATAAATCGCAACTTTGATCGGCTATATCGGCGATTTTGATCAATTCGTCCAATAATGTCTGATAATCGCTGTTTTTGACAGTGTCGAAGGAAGAAATGTCGATCGCTGGATTGACATTATAGGATTTGCATAAGTTTTTCAATAGCTTTTCCCTGAAGTGTTTTTCGTTCACCCATGCAGAAGTATCTCAAAGATGAACATTCATTCTTATCTTACTTAGGTTCCAAGCTAGATTTGATCTTTTGCTCGATTTCGACACTCAGATATTCTTTCAAGTCTTCTAAATATTTCGCTATATATTTTTGACTGTTTTTCACAGTTTCGTCGGCTTGCTTTAGTTCCTGGATCAGTCTTTTAGCGCAATAAACGGCCTGAAAATGAAGTGGCTTTCATCTTATGCAAAGGTGACGAAGACATTCGAATGAACGAAAAATAATGATGAGTAGGAAAAATCAAACACAAGGCAAAAAATGCTCAAGAAAACAAGGGCGTTCTGACAAAAACTACCAAAAAACGTCCCAATTTCTTGAGTTCGAAATCCATAGCATCGAAAAATCAGATTCAGAACCATATACTGGATAAAGCAAGCTAGGATGATCAGCTGAGCATGCTCATAAACTTTTAGTCTTATATGTTATGGTTTAGCAGAATTCGTAATTGGTCAAATTTCATTAAAAATTAGATCCGGTTCAGATCATTTCCAAGAACTTGGGACAAATGAACGCATGAAATTTGCATCTACGAAGAAGAGAAATGTTGGGAATAAATTTCGAAAATGCAGGCGGCATGAAATACATATGAAAAATGGAAATTCGTTAGATAAAAATTCGAAAGAAATATTTGTTAAAAGTTTGGAAATTTAGATTTGGAATTTTACTTTATCCTTCAGATTAAAACATCGTTACAATAATTTCGATGAAATTTTTTCCGAAAAGTGAAATTAATTATTTGAAAATAGAAATTCTAACTACAAGTTTGCATTTATGTGCAATCAAAATACGTTGAATGGCATAATATGTGCCTCTACAATAATCCCAAAAACCCTGCTATAAAGTTTTAGTAGTAAAAAAATTGGGAATATTAAAATGAATGCTGAAACCAAACCTGCGGATAATTTTCGTTTTGGTCATTCCATTTTGAACCGCTATGCATAAAAATAGTCGAAGTTTCGGGGTCAGTTTTTATGTGCTTATCGACGAAACACCGGCTACAAGTCGTCAACCGGCAATCTTGGCACCAGCGGAATTCTTCGGCCAATTTTTCTTCATCACAGGTACGACAAACTAATTTGCATACGTATTTGTTTTTCATACAGTAATCCAGCGGAGTTGAACGGCGACATTTTGGACATGGAATGCCCCCTGATAAAACGTATAAAATGTGAAACGTGGGATAATGAGCAAAATAGTCATTTATCTGGGATTAACTAACTACAACATTCATAGAATTTTTCTGTACCAGGCAGAAATTGAAAGGTTTACCGTAAATTAAAAGAGCTGTATCTTACTGTAACTAACATACCGTACTACCCCAAATAAACGCACAGTGCGTTTATTTTTTCAAACGGTCACTGGAGGGTGCGCCTATCCAAGGGGTGTGTTAATTCGAGGAGGTGCGTTTATTCTTCCAAACCTCAAAGGTAACGATGAACGCAACCATCATTTTCCAATTTTTATTCAAATTCAACGTTGAAGAAACAACAACAAAAAAAGTCGCACCCGGTGCGTTAAATCGAGGGGTTGCGTTTATTTTTGCAAATGCTCTCTAAAGGGTGCGTCTATTCGAGGGGTGCGTTAATTCGGTACCGTCCCAACACCGCCACCGGCCCAACACCGCCACCATCCCAACTCCGCCACCGTCCCAACTCCGCCACTTTCGTGTCCCAACACCGCCACCGTCCCAACGCCGCCACCGTCCCAACTCCGCCACCGTCTCAACTCCGCCACTTTCTTTTCCCAACTTTCGCAATCTTTCAAAAAGTTTATTTTTTGTAACACGTTAAACTTAACTAAATGTGCTCATCAGATCTATGATTGAACAATATTTTAAGATATAAGCGGTGTTTCATTGTTTGACAAACGTTTAGAACTTTTCTTCCGGAACAGAAAATACAAATCCGGATCATTACGTGCCGCAATTATCACCAAATTACTCTTTAAGTCCTGATTCATAAAATTTTCAATAGGACCAAAGTCACCCATGATTTGATTACACAAATTCGAATCAATTGACAACAAGAAATGAAAACAGACACGTATATTTGTATTTTAATGTGCAAAGCACACAGTTATTTTGGTAATATGCTAATGAAGTAAATTCCGGTCTCACGCTCGTTGTTCTATTTTTGGTTATTTCGGTAAAATCGTTTGTATAGTTAAGTACGACTATACAAACGAAGATTATATAGATAGATATACCATGTATTTATTGCTTTAATGATAATATCAGTTTTTGCCATCCTATGAATTAGCAATGTCATGTTGTTAAGTTACAAAAAAAACTTTGTTACAAAAAACAAACTTTTTGAAAGATTGCGAAAGTTAGGACAAGAAAGTGGCGGAGTTGGGACGGTGGCGGTGTTGGGACGCGAAAGTGGTGGAGTTGGGACGGTGGCGGTGTTGGTACGGTGGCGGTGTTGGAACGGTGGCGGAGTTGGGGCACGATCGTTAATTCGAGGGGGTGCGTTTATTTGGGGTAGTACGGTATATTCACCATAGGAAACCGTTGTGAATTTGAATGACATCATCCACTCGAATGAAGATTATACAAAGTTACCACATGAATACGCTACTGTAACGGGTATGGCCCATTAAAGCAAAGCGTTAGCCTATTACCGCACAAGACTCGTTACCGCACAAAATAATAAGGGTCCGTTTCCGCAAAAGACCCATTACCGCAAAAATCTTCATTATTGTTTAATTCCAATGAGGTGTCATTCGAGAAAAAATTTAGAATTTTCCGAAAAATGCTTTTACATAATGCATAAAAAGATTGAATGTGATACGCGTGC
Organism: Romanomermis culicivorax; assembly: GCA_963922205.1. Lineage (NCBI taxonomy): Eukaryota > Metazoa > Nematoda > Enoplea > Mermithida > Mermithidae > Romanomermis > Romanomermis culicivorax. The sequence continues at coordinate 1,489,440 of CAWUHX010000013.1, read as the reverse complement.
GCTGATGAAATTTTGTTTGTTAAAAGGATATGGACTTAAATTAGCATTTTTAAGTTAAAAATAGAAATAACATGCATACATGGGTCTTTTTCAAAAAGCATCAAACAGCTTTTGTAGTACATTTGAGTGACCATTTTGAACTTGTTCATATTGTACGTGGTCTGTTTTGCGTTTTCATCATGGATTTTGAAGACGTTAATTTTTTTGAGCAAAAAACTTCGAAATTCTTTGCTTCAATATGATGGCAGAAATAATCCTGGACGCGTTTACACTTTTCGAAAAAAGAATTCGTATGTTTTCGAAAAAAGAATTCGTAAACCGAAATATTAAAATAAATACAGTAGTGAGTAACTTAGCTTTCTTAAGTATTATTCAATTTTTGTGGTAATGAATTTTTTGCGGTAAAAACCCTTTTTCTGTACTAAACTAAAACATAACTTATAGAACATATTTTTGCGGTAACGGGCTCTTTTGCGCTAACGAACCCCAGTAACTGTAACATTTGTAGATCGTAATCGAAGAGACATTTACAAGGTGTCACGCTGGTTATTGCGCTATCGAGCAGATTTGCAGTATCCACAGTAAATAAAAGATGAGCCGAATGATCTATCAGGGAAAAATTCTTTGGAAAAAATAAAGTTCAAATCAGTTAACCTAACAAGTCAAAAAATTTTCCCCAAAACTAATATTCGTGGGCATAGAAGAAGTGTCAGTTTTGAGTTAAATACCGATGACTTCTTTCTGTCTAGTTAATCTTAGAACGGACTCGATAGCAACCACCATAAAAATACATTCATCCACCCTTTTTCAATAAGAGTGAATTCAGTAATTCACACTTCGACCACTAACTATGAAAAACGGCATGATTCAGCATTCAGAAGAGTTTTACTCGGTTAAATGAAGTTATGCAGATTCTTGTAATAATAGTTTCCATCAAAAATGATTCTAGCTGATTAGGTGAAAAATTTTGAATTGTTGACTAGTAAAATCAGCCTTGAATTGAAAGTCATGCAATTCATTTCTTACGTCATGTTAATACTAGTATTATTAACCTGCTCCGTTTATATGTATAGCAGAATAGGATATGACTTACGGTTATGAATCACACATCATTAACATCATTATAATCAAGGGATGACGTCATATATAGCAATTATTAAGACCGATTCGTCTCAATTTAGGACTCGATTTTTCAGTCTTCGAAGTTAAGAAAAAATAGCCTTCACGAGCCATGGCCGGGCTTTTTTATCGATCCATTACGAGGGCTGGGCTGAGTGGAGCCGAATTTGTAATCTTTGTGAGCCTGCCGCATTTGTTCGGCCCATGCAGCTCTCTAGCCTAGATCCATCTTCTCAAAAAATATTCATACCTGTAACCTTATGGCTATTTTCATTTCCAATACCACTTTCTGAATGTCCATTAGTTGTCGGCTCTTTATTTTCGAATTCAGATTTTTTATCCAACTTTTTCCCATCGCTGTAGTCCTTATCGTCGCACCGCAGGTTAGCTCGACTATGACTCAGCTTGCCAGGATTTTGTGGAGCACCACCGGGAGACGACGGAGCTTGACGCATGGCTTCTACGCATTGAGGGCAAAAATAGTGACCGCATTGCAAAACTTTGAACACTTTGCATTCGAGGAAACAAATAGGGCACTCCATATTCTATCGATTTTTGTATACTATTACTAAAAATGACGAGTTTTCGGCGAATACATTTTTCGATAATGCGTATATGTGCGCATGTAAAATTTCACAAAACCAGTTCAAAACTAATCATAAAAATAACTCCCTGCTAGAGGCAGTTAGTATAGATATTATGTAGGTCGCATTTTCATATCTACTTGGAAATCAAACAAGTGATGGAATCGGCCACGACTTTGAATTATGGAATTGCAAGTGCAAGCATGCGTACGGTTCCAAAGAACTTTCCGAATTTGATCAATCGTCAAAATAAGCACTTTTGCTATGTTTGCCAGGCAGTTATTTGTGTTCAGGCCGCTCTAACGACTGATTGCCTTTACGAGAAAATTTTCTACAGATTTGCGTACGGTAGAAATCTGGTAGGTACAGTGAGTGGGGAACTCTAGTTTGAGTCCCGGATTCGCATGCAGTAATTGAAATTGTACACGATATCATCATGGATCAGAAGTGTCACATATGTTTGCCTTTCAAATACAAGTAGAACGTTTTGCATATACCAATTCAGTATATTGATAACAGTTGTGACAATTAAATTGTTGTGCAGGTCTTTCCCTCGGAAAAAAGGAAGAACTAAAGTCGGCTTTGGATTAGTTAAAACTACTCCTAGGCTAGGCCTCGGATCTAGTGCAACAGTCCTTGCCCTAACCTGACGACAAACTATAACTCTAAATTGGGCTTTCACAGAGCGGATTTCGTAGATTCCCAAAGGAAAATCTGCTTCCACTGAAGATTACTAGAAAGGAGAGACCCTTTACGGTAAAGTTCCAATCTAACGTCAGCAAGTGCCAACGCCTGGGCGTAGAGCCCTTTTTATAATCACTAATTGACGCCGAAATATGCAAATTAATAATAAATAAACATTCAAATTCATGCAAATCAATTAGAGGAAGTCGGATGAAAGATTTACTTCAGGCGCTGGCATATAACCAGAACTACAGAACAAAATAAGAATGATTTTCATCATCATTTTCTCCTTTCTGTGGCGCTCCATCGCCATAAATTTGTCTGCATCGACTTCCCAATCGCAAAATGGGCAGCAATAGTGTGCGAAACAAATTCTGACTGAAGGTGCATGATTCCGTGGGTTGTACATGCAGTGTCTTATAAGAAGTTCTTATATCTGGTTTAGCAAAATATGCATCGTCATTATCCGAGCGATTTCAGCTACAGGTATACGGTTGTAGGCTGACAATGCGAAAAGTTCTTATACTCAAATTGAAAGAACGAGTCAATTGTTATGTGACACTCAAGCATTACTTCCTTGTAAACAGGGTTGGTTATGCTGTCTGATGGACTATAGTTTGAAAATAGTTACTTTAGTGGTTGATAAAAACACTAGCTTCAAAAAAAATCTTCTGATCTCCAGGGCTGCTAAGTTCTAGGATTGAAAAATATTGCCTACATTTTGATCGCATGCTAGTTATCAATGCTGCATATATTCGTTTCTCCGTTTTAGAAATAGATTACTCAAAAATGTTATGCGAGGATGGAAATTTGCATCAACCACTTTACCTGATCATTCATAGCTTTGGTTCATTCTCGCTAGCTTGTAAGCTAAGCAGATTGTCACTCAAATCATATACAGACCAGAAAAACCAAACCACTACATTCGTAGAATATAAAATAATTTTGTAATTAAAATGATAAAAATAAACACTCTCAAAAAAAATAGCTTGCAGAAAGCTTTCACTGTAGAATTTTCCTCCCAAAAATGGCGAGATGGCTCTACTCACGAATTTTCAGTTTCGTATGTTTGGTAATGAAGAAAGCATAAAATAGTATTACTTGCTTTTGCGTTTTATAATTTACAAACATTCAATTGTAGACTGTTCCCGAATTGTACTTACAGGAACACATCGATGCAAATAGCCAAACAAAGTGTCCGATTTGTTATCAGTATGACAGACTAGAACACAAAAAAGTTGACGGCCTGTCATACACTGATATTCAACAGGTTGTGTGGAAAGTGTGTTAGAAAACCAAAAAAATTTAAATATAAATTGTCCTCATCGAATAACAATCGAAATAGTACGATGGTTTCATTACATAAAAAGTAACAAAGAAATAAATAAACATCATCAATGTACATTAAAAAATATTTCACAGAAATCACTGAAGTAGACATTCAAAATCTCATAACGTTTTTAATGTCTATGGTGTCTCACGAAAAGCGACGATTTTATATTTTTAGAAAATTTGACTGCAATCATCAATAATGCTATTAATGACGTCGTCGTCGCAGTGATCAAAAATCCTAGCGCTGCCGGTGCGATACAGTATTCGTTCAAAATTTCATCATTTTCGGATTTACTTCCGTTGCGCATCTCCTTTGGTAAATTTTGCCACTCTCGTGAATCTTTTTCATCTATGTCTAATGCCATAATCCATTGCGTACTGACGTCAACGGTGCCGATTACGTGATCCTTCCGCCGATCACTATCCGCATACGCTTCTCTCTTACTCAAACGATTGAAACGTAGTTTTTGTCGTTTTAGAAATAAAGAAGGAAAGTCGGACAACTTTTTGATAGGTTGTGGAGTTGAACTGACGATGTTAGATTTTTGGGGCGTAGTTGATTTGGTCGAATTTTCTATTTTGGTTTTCGACGAAGAAATTATTGATGAAGACGATGACCATGATACTGTAGATTTCATGGGCCATAATTTTTGACTTGATCTGTTTGTTTTTGTAGTTGGCGTTGTCGCCGAGGTTTTTGAAGTTGTTGTGATTGACACTTTTCGAATGACGGCCTCATTTTTCACGAGTACCTGTGAAAATGAAATTGTTCTGACTGATTTGATCTATCAAACATGTTCGAAAAACGCAGCCTTTTTTTAAGTGCGAAAACTTTGAACAGCATCCGACAAATACTTATAGTACTTAGAACCGGTCTATTCCCAAGTAAGCGATTCCCAATTAAGCGATTACCTAGTGAGCGATTCCCAAGTGAGCGATTCTCAAGTGAGCGATTCCCAGGTGAGCGATTCCCAAGTGAACGAATTCCTAAGTGAGCGAATTCCCAATAGAGCGATTCCCATGTGAGCGATTCCCAAGTGAGCGAATTCCCAAGTGAGCGAATTCCCAAGTGAGCGAATTCCCATGTGAGCGATTCTCAATCGAGTGAACTCCCAAGTGAGTGAATTCCTATTTGAGCGATTCCCATGTGAGCGATTCCCAATTAAGCGAATTCCCACGTGAGCGAATTCCCAATTGGGCGATTCCGAACGAGTGATCGAGAATGTAATAACACTTTCTCCATATTTTCTTTCTTTACCTAACATTTTTCTTTGTATGTAGTTCTTTTTTCTTTCGTTTTCTGGGTGTATTGTTAATGTTTTCGTTTATGTATGTTTTAATGTTTTCATCTTTTGTCTCTGCTTTCTTTCCTTTTCGTTTTTCTTGTTATTCACTTTTTTCTTTTTTGCTCATGAAACAACACATTACAAGTTTTCATTCTAGATAACCGTAGTCTCCTGTATCATTCTAGTGCAGTTCGACATGCTTGAGTCTATCAACGTAGTAAGTATGAAAATCTCCAAAAAGAACATAAACAAAAGAATGCTGAAACAAACAAAGCATCAAGAGAAAGGAAACGTCAACAAAAATGAAGACATTAAGAATAAGTGAAAATAGGTGGAAAAGTATTAAAAAAGAAAGAAAACATGAAAACAGTGACAAGAAAGAAGAAGCAACATAGAGAAAGCAGCAAGAAAGAAAGAAAAAAGTGTGAAAAAAGAACAAGAAAGAAAAAATTAGGGGAGATTGAAAGCAAACAACTAAGATGAAAAGTAATGAAGAAAAATCACAAAGGATAAAATTATGTAGAAAATAGAGCGTGCCGAATCGTATAAGAACTATACGGGAGACTATGCTTATTAAAAATAACAACTTGTAATTTGTTGTTTCATGAGCAAAAAAGAAAAAAGTAGATGAAAAGAAAAACGAAAATAAAAGAAAGCAGAGACAACAGATGAAAACGCAAAAACATACATAAACGAAAACATTAACAATACACGAAAAAACAAAGAAAAAAATACATACAAAGAAACATATAAGGTAAAGAAGGAAAATATGAAAAAAGTGTTACTGCATTCTCCATCACTCGTTTGGAATCGCCCAATTGTGAATTCGCTCACTTGGGAATTCGCTCAATTGGGAATCACTCACATTGGAATCGCTCAACAGGGAATTCGCTCACTTGGGAATCGCTCACTTGTGAATCGCTCACTTGAGAATCGCTCACTTGGGAATCACTCACTTGGGCTCACGTGGGAATACCCCCTTAGAACCCATCTAAAGGAGGGATAAAATAGAAACTGGTCGGAGTAATATGTTTGATATGTGCAAAAAATCCACACTTGAAAAATTTCCAAGCAAAACATGTGTCAGGACAAAACATGAATCGTCTATACTCCATTCCTTTTGAAATGATTGATGCATTGATATCAAGGAAGTAAGTTCAATACGGAAAAACTAGAAAGCTTATTACTGTAATCAGTGGACAAATTTTTTCTTCAGTGAGCGGCTAAACAAAACAACTGGAAATTTTCTTTAGTAACCTTTTTAAGTGGTCAAAATTTCTCGAGTATCACTCAGGTATCGACGAAGTTTTGTCCAAATCGACGACGGATAAGGATAATGTATTTCGAGGATTTTGGACATTCCCATTCTCGGAAAGAAATATAGCGTTTTTCTGCAATATAGTTTATCACTAAGTGAAAATTGTGTGTCAAATAGAACCTACTTTTTCAGCTTTCGCTGCATCATCATTTTAAATCAAATGAGCTATAGTCTATTATTTATAAAATGCTTGACAAAAACGAGTCCCGCTCTCAAGGTCGCGCAAAGCTTTTACTGTAGGATTTTGCCTAAGAAATTGGTACTGGAGGCTCACAGATTTGTAGTCCGATTTGATATATGGTTTAGCAGGAAATCTTAAGAATTCGAAATAACAATTTCTCTCCACTTTTACTATCTACAAGCATAGTGGGATTCCATGGAAAAATATGTGAAATACTGCGAAAAAATATGTTGAGTTCATATGAAAATTTAGCATCTCACAAAGCATGTGTTGCATTAGAAATTTGATTGACTGAAAGCTCGAACGAATTGAATACCTGCCTTATTCGATCGTCTGATTCCCTTTAGCCTGTTAATTCTTCTGAACAATGAAATAGAGATTCGAAGGATGTCAATTAGAGAAAAATGAAACTATCAAAATGAAGATATAGCATAGATATTACTATTGATTATTAAGCACAGAGCCAACCATCAGAATTTGAGTTCCATCTAAATTAAGTTCGAAATTATAGAAATGTCAACCTCAGGTCAAAAACTGCATAGCTAAAGAACAATTTGCATAATTTGCTGAAAAATCTTGATTTATTTTTTAGACAGTCTATATATAGAAATGGTGTATCTTTGTATTCATGTATGCAAAAAGGGCTGAAACTATTGGGATATTCAATCAAATTGAAGTCAAACTGGAAAACTGACAAGAGAAAGAGAGGAGTTTAGTCTGATGCCCTTTTTAGTCACGAAAATTTTTGGATTCGTAGAGTATGCTTGTTCATTCATTTGCAATGCAAATTAATGCAGTCACGTGACTCATTTCCTTTCTCACTTCTTGAGCCTTAACCACTGCAGCTGCTGATGGTACTCTCAAAACCGGCGCCTTGGGTCCTCCAACAACCGACGGTTTATAATCCGCTCCGCCGTTTGATACCGACGTCGGTCTAGGATGCTGGACGGGTGGCGATGGTGCCGGTTTCGCGGCGTAAAAAGGCCGTGCGGCAGCTGACCCCGAGGGTGATCCTACGACAGGAGCCGAAGCAGGTGGTAGACCGCCGACCGAAGACGGCAAACCGCCGCCCGAAGACGGCAAACCGCCGCCGTTCAAAGGCGAAGGCGTATCGCCGCACTGCGGCCTTGGGCACATTTGTCCAGGTTCCTTGATCGACAAGGTGATCTGGCAATTGAACATCAATGCTGCTTTGTCGGCGTATTTGAACACGTGACTTTCTCGGCCTGCAGTAAATTAACAAATGGGTAAATATCACATCCATAACTGTCACAGTTACTACTTATAGTACTGGAATGAAATTTTGGAAACTATGGTCTGTATATTATAGACCGTTTATAAAATATGAAGTGGTAAGTACCATATATGCACGTGGGGGGGGGGGGTTTGGGGGCCCCAGCAGATTTTTATAGACCCCCAGCAGATTCTTGCTGACCCCCAGCAGATTTGACTTTTCCAGCAATGATTGAGAAGATGACGAAGGAAAATGAGCGAGAGAAGAGCAAGTCGCCATAAAAATGGAAATGATGCTGTAGTTTGACAATTTTTCTAAACAAATCATACTTGATTCAAAAAAGTAACATGAAAACTTTAAAAAGTGCTGTCTAAGCGAATAATTTCACATATCTGACTAATATGGCTTGAAGAATATGCTGCTTGTATGTTTAAAGACTTTCTGAGACTTTTCTTTTCATCATCAAGAATTAAATAAAAATTTTGTATTCCACACCCTATCCTGGCTGACCCGCAGCAGAATTTCTATGCTGTGCATGTATGGTAAGTACTTCCTTGAAAGTTGCTTGCACAAAGCTCACAGTGCAGAAATTTCGTGGACTTGAGAGGGCCCGCCATACTTCGTCGGATAGCGTCGATTGACAGTCGAACAGAGTTGCTATACTTATGCAATCCAGTTTAAATTTTTTGTCCGACGCTGTCCGACCATACATGCACAGCATAGAAATTCTGCTGGGGGTCAGCCAGGACAGGGGGTGGAATACAAAATTGTTTTTCCGTTCTTGATAACGCAATGGAAGGTCTCAGAAAGTCTTCTAACATCCAAGCAGCATATTCTTCGATCTATATTAGTCAGATACGTGAAATTATTTGCTTAGACAGTACTTTTTAAAGTTTTCATGTTACTTTTTTGAAATCAAGTATGATTTGTTTAGAAAAATTGTCAAACTACAGCATCATTTTCATTTTTATGACGACTTTCTCTTCTCTCTTGCTCATTTTCCTTCGTCATCTTCTCAATCATTGCTGGAAAAGTCAAATCTGCTGGGGGTCAGCAAAGATCTGCTGGGGATCAGCAAAAATCTGCTGGGGTCAACCCCCTCCCGAACCCTCACACGTGCATGTATATGTCCGACACTTAAGAAAATCCTTCAGTTTTCTGCGTTTAAGCCCCGCCCCACTAATCAACACATATAATGAGGCCGGATAGTGTCGGCCGACACTATACGAAGTATGGCAGGGCCTTTAGCTGAATGGTCTGACATATTTTCAGTTCCGTATGATGTGTGTTTATCCAAAAAAGACAAAAATATGAAATGGATAGTACATGCTTCTAACTTTTATTATTCGGAAGAATAAAGAAAAAACAGACTGTAAATGCATGAAAGATCAAAAAATGAGTTCAAAAGTCCTTCCTTATAATCACAAGCACATGTTTTAACATCAATGACAAAATTATTCAAGTTTTACGAATTTGACCTGCCGTAAAAATTACAGACAGATTACAGATAATCGACGGTTTTTGACGAAAAAACGAAAAATTTCGGTTAATCTTTGTCTTCCAGATTTTAGAATAACACATCAGGGGCCAGTTGCAATAAGCGATATAATCGCTAGCTCGAGAGAAAGTTTTTTTTAAGTTCACGATTATCCCAAGCTCGAGATCATTCTGTTTATTGCAACCGGCCCAGCTTTTTGGTACCATTTATTATTTTAATCGCCTTGAAGTTTTTTCTGTTGAAAGGCGGATTGCGTTCATAATACTCCATTCCTTTTCGATTGAGCTTCGGAGCAAAAATAAATCCATAGACAAGTGATCACCATGCATGGCAAACCAAGGTTTTCTGACTTCAAATTGTAGTCCCGACCACTCTGAGAAAAAAGGCGGCCGTGTACGCAGGTTATTCATTATTTTCTTTCGTTCTCTTTTCATTTTTTCCTTCTTTTTCCTTTCCGAGGCTCATTCGGAAAAAACAGGTTATAGGGCGTGGGTTCTATGATTTTTTCGCAGTATCAACCTCAGAATTTATAAATCTGAGCATCAGAGCATTAAATTTATGAACTCAGATTAATGCATTTTAGCGTTTGACCAGGTGCGTAATTTCTTGGAGGCAAATTTATGTCACATTTTACCTGCCATCAGATCTGTTGTATATTCGATGTTTTGCAGCAAATACCGATCCTTGGCGCAACCGTCTTCGCCCAACAATGACACGACGTTGTCTGAGCCGTCGTTGACGAAACAAGAGTGGACGATCATGCAAAACGTGTCCATCGTTTCAGTGTCGCATGTCCATTTGTGGTAGACTTGTTGGCCTATTGTAGCGTATTTGACTGCTTGACCAGCCGGTCCAGCGTCCAAAATATCATATCGGCAAACTGGCATGGGCACTTGGTGTGATTGGAAAAGCGTGGTCAATTCAGAGACGTCCAATTGCTGGCTGACCGTTTTGTCGGCTTCCATGTAGAAACATTGGATACTGTATGCACGATCGACTTTAGTCAAAAACTGAAAAGATAGGAATGCCGAAGTTATTGAATTTGAGATATCCATATTTTCAACTGCTATTTTGGCAGTCAGTCATCTAGGTCAGTTTGTTTCAAGACGTTCGTGCCATGGATACAAAACATAAGACACGAATGAGAACAGATAAGATAAAACAAAGTGAAGTGTTTCTCTTGATTTTTTATTCCTCCACTTTCGTAAAATTTGCTGATGATCTTAGCTTTCCAAGATTTTCACGTTTTTTTCAACAGTCAAAATGAAAATTTTTTTGGAAGATATTATGATTTTTTTTATTTTTGAAACTAGCAAGATTAGCGACTGATGAAAGTGCTAAAACTTTGGATTTTTGGCAATATCTAACTGGCTTAATTAATAGTACAAAATTGAGACCCGTTACCGGATTGTTTTCTAATTACATTAAAATTATTGGTTCTGGTATAGACTATTAAATAATGATTTCAAAGTTGAGTTTACATTTTGTCAAGAATTAATAGAATCACTGTTCACTACTATCCGTAGTGTGACAAGCAGATCTACAGGAAAATGTACCAATTATTCGAATGAATCACGTTTCACAAACCACTCGACGCCAGTGGTTGAAAAACGTTCAACGAAAAAAACTATGGTTTACTGTAGATAATTATAGCCCTGTAGTTGGCTGTGAGATTAAAATCTTCCACCTACTTGAGGGTGAAACGTGATAACGACAGTCGACCTCACGAAGACTCCCTTCGGATTCAAGGATCTTGTCCTTTCTACACCGCAAGAAACGAACGGTACGATAACGGAGGCCACCTTTCGACCCCCTTCGTCGCTACGGCAACCCTGTTCCGCGTAACGGCCTTTCACGTAGACGTGCCCTTCGAAATTGTTCTTCAAATTAAAATTGATGGACAAACTGGACGAACCGCAATCGATTTCCGGTTCGCCTTCGACACTGTTGTCGATCGGGACGTTTTGGCAGAGAGTCAAAAATGTCGAAAATATGTAAATGAGTGGTGAAATTCGCATATTGTCCGACCAAGGAACTTTTGTCATCAAGAAGAATAAATTTAAAAAAAGTCGCCATAAATTTATTTAAGTATTGGTAATAAAGGATTCAAAAAACGATTTGCAATCCAACTTAACCTTTGGCGGATCGATGTTCCATTTTTCAATATTACTGTGATTTTTTGGCATTGTTCAAATTTAACCCATATTCAACCAGTGTTCACAGAGCACAGACTAGTTTGTTAAAAAATTGCAGGGTCACATCCTTAGGGGCGTAATGATACCAGATTCACACCGCCGTCATTCAATTTCTGAATCTTCTTGTACATCAACATTTCGAACAAAAAAATGCGGGCGGGCGTTAGAATGTCCTAGAAATGTCCGTCGATTGAGGCAATTTGGGATAGAAAGAGAAAAAACTTGTTTTGGGAAAGAAAGTTGTACGCCAGAGAATATTTTTTTAGACGACCTTAGTCCCAAATGGGAACAAACAATAAAAGGGCCAGGCATAAGTTCATTCATTAGTAATTTTCCGAAAATTATGATACATGGTAGTGCGATCAAAGTACAGGATGTATGTTAGTTCGCAGTTAGATGCGCAAACTTGGGAGCTAACTCAACTGATCCATGACAACGATTTTGAACAGACAGTACTTCTATTTGAATTTACAAGCTTTTTTATAGTAATGGAAAGTTATTGAGATTTACGATCACCCTCAAACCTATAGTCGAAAAATATTTTATGGGTTGTCTGTTCATGTGCTCTCTTTTCATCCTATAATCTTCTCCAGTATATGAAAAGAGTCTGAACTTCAGCAGCTTCGATAGCACTTCAGATTGTTCTTTACAAAATGCTCCTAAATTGAAAATGTTAAAAATCAGTTACGTCCAAATCGTTTGCGCAAAGCTTTTAACATAGACCTTTTTACCATCAAAATTCGAGTCAATAATTATAAAGATCAATCTCGAGTTAGTTATTTTTATGAAACATTAACTTTATGAGTTTCAGCAATATGTTATTATGGTTCGAAACGACATTGTATTTGTTTGAGATACATTTACTATACGTAAATTCTTCGAGATTGAATTCCTTGGGGCCGGGTACCTGCAAAAAGTGGAATCATATTTATTGCTAATCATATTTAAATGGTCATTTTTTCAGTGAATAGATAGATGGTTTACTGGCACCTGATAATAATGGTGAAATACCTTTGAGCTGAGGAGCAACTAAATGTAGGAAAACCTTTGACGGGACCACCGATACATGTGCATCAACCAGTTTTCCTTTAAATGTTTCTATAGTCTGTTTTTCATAAAATGCTTCCAAATACAAAAATGACACAAATCAGTACTGTCGTCAAAAGGGTTTACGTAAAGCTCTTAATGTAAAATTTATCTCTCGAAAAATTGTTAAAGATGAGGTCAGTACGCTGACGAATTTCCAGTCCTATACGACATATCGTTTATCAGAAAATCGCGAAAATCTGTAATACTACTTGCTTTCCACTTTCGTTATTTGGAAGCATTTCAAGAAAAACAGACTATAAATAATGGAACTGGAGAACAAGTAGTAATATTTTATGTTTATACGAGTTTCTACCAAATTCTATGGTGTATAGACCGAAATTTGTTAGCTTATTCCACCAAGCTTCAACAATTTTTTTTTCGATCGAAAAATTCCGTAGTAATATTCTTTTATGAACGATTTTGATGACAGTCCTAATTTTTGTTATTTTTCAATTTGGAAGCATTTTATGAAGAACGGTCTATAATGGAAAAATCTTGATGGGAATATCGATACACAATCAGCTTTTTTAGTATCGGCCAGTTCTATCAAATGCGACTCTCTTTATGTTTCCGGCTTCTTTTGTTTCTATGATCAAGTATAGGTGATTAGTTGAGCATTACTCATTTGGCTATAGCCTGTTTTTCTTGAAATGCTTCTAAATCATAAAAGTGGAAAGCAAGTTCTATGTCATAATTGCATAATTTCCTGCCAAATCGAATGTCATATCGGACTGGAAATTTGTGGGCATACTCAAATGGAGAATTTTTTGAGTGAAAATTTTACTATAACAGCTTATGTAAACGATTTTGATGACAGTACTGTATTTCGATTTAGAAGCATTTTACAAAAACAAACTACAGGACTATATTGTGAATTCAGAATTAAGACCGGAGTCTTTCTCTTGTGAGTGCTTGTCTTATGACGACATTCCACGGGTGTCTCGAGCTATGTGAAACTTTTCTGTCGAAAATCCAAAAATAAGTCTCACATAAAATGTCCAAAGTGATTTATTCTGCATCGAATGACTCAAAATCAAAGTCAATTTATAGTATAAATTTAGTTCCACGTGAAAAGAATTGCCTACAACATTTTCGACGACGATCCACTTCATCTACCCTAAAACTTTTATTTTTGTCATAAATTTATAAAAACGTACAGTATATTGGGAAACAAAATCAAAGTGCTACATCATTGTAGAATAATAATATGCAAATTAGCAGCGTCAGTTTGTTACTCTTTTCTTTGGCTTTCGTCGGGGCGGCTCCACCGCCGACGCCTCATGATCCAGATTATCAACGAATCCAAGAATGTTGTTTCGCTAATGGAATGAGAATCAACGGCAGGGAAGAATGTTTGGCGTTCTGCCGCTTCAATACGACTGCACTAGAGGTAAATAAAAAAAATCAAGAAACGAAAAATATTAAAAGGGAAAAAAGAAGAACCAGAATGACTTTGACGTTATGTCGTCTCCAAAAAGTACATGTCGTTTCCAAAGTACAACAGTAATAAAATTTTAGCCTACATCAAGCTTACTTTTTGTTTTGAAAGATTTTGAAGTTCACAAAGAACTATAAACTGTAAAGCTTGGAGCATTTAGGTTGATTCTGTTCAGCCTACTTACATCAAATGCAGGTCTGTGCTATTTCAATAAGGTGAGGATCATTAGCTTGAATTTTCCCTGATTAGCGCAGAGATGAACAAATGTTCAACACATCCTGAATCGCCAGGCAGTGAAAATACACGAGCTTGCTTGCTGCTTCAAAGGTCCGGTATACTTCATTCTTTGTTGAACATAAAACTTGTGGATTTTCCAAGTTTCAGAATTTGTGACATCCGAAAACTCGATTATCCGAGCTTTCTTACAAAATTATCTTTATCGTAGTTTCCTCGAACAGTCCGTAATGAGTAAAATCCCAGCACATTGTTATCTTTTGAAAAAACTTGAGAAGTTTAATATTTTCAAAGCGAAGAATCTTCGATATCATTTTTCAAAGCTTTTACTGTAGAAATTTTTACGCCAAGTTCATCAAGTAGCAAACGGATGGGAATGTTCTTAGTTCCATTTGTTTATTATTCTCAAAAAACAGGCATTCAATGCTAAAGGGTCATTCATGCTTGCCTTTTTCGGTGGAACGGAACGGAAGGGAATGCAATCGACACAACGTTACCGAACAAAAGGGAAATTTTCGTTCCGTTCGGTTCGGTTGAAGGTTACTGTCGGTCATTTTCTAGAAAATTGCAGTTATCTTTTGCGATCCAAAGTTGATTTTCAGGCTAAACGTTTCAAGCTGTTGGCAATCGGTTCCGTTTCGTTCCGTCGAAAAAGGCAAGTATAAATGACCCTTAAGACTTGCTACAGTGATATAAAAAATGGTCAATTCAAAATTAGAAGATAACCTTAGAAAGAGAGGTTAAATGACAAAGGCCATAAACACCACACAAATTTTCAAAAATGAGTTCATATTTTCAGATCTAATCATCACTTTAGTTTATGTGATCACGAAGATTTTCGCAATAATTTGCTGAAGCTGATGCCCGAAAATTAATAGAAATCAGATAGTATTAAATTTATTCATTTTCTTCTCTTCTGTTAGACAATACGTAAATCAGACATCGTGATTTGTGAATTCACTGAAAGTAGCCATTTGGCTTTAACAGCTTCAAGTTTGCATGTATTCAGGAAAAATTACGATTCTGGATACGATTTCGGATTCTAGTATAAATTTTTCTTTTTCTAGCTCTGTTTTCGGTGATACACCACTCTATTTCAGCTAGAAAATTTGGGTCAAAGCTGCGTCGACCACACCGCCGTTTGGATGTACTGCGCCGCTGAAGGTCAAGACAACAGCGCCTGTTGCCGGACGAAAAATGTACCCGAATTATGCATGGGTTTCTGTCGCGGCGACGTCACCAACCTGTGCCGGCCCCAGTTCTACGACAGCCATTACGTTTGCATACAACGTATTTCGTCCATTTTGCAATGCCACAAGGCCGCCTTGAAGCAAGGCGAATCCCAATGGAACGTCGACGACAGTAAAAGCAAAAGACCAACGATTAAGAAGAAATGCTGATTTTGCGCACTCCCACCAGGGCGGTTTTGCTTACGATTATATATGAAATTGACCAATCGAATTCCAGTCGAGGCAGCTTTCTAATTCATTTATTTCATGAATAACCTAAGCGGAGCCACCCTGTTGGGAAGTATGAATATACCCTTACTGTAGTAGTTCTGTGATGGTGCCAGACGAGCCACGAGCATACTTTGATACAAAAGGTGAATTTTGGTGAATACTTCGATTCAAAAGATGGTTTGCAGAACCCATTTTAGAAGCAAACAAACCTTGGAAATTCCAGAACAAGTCAGCCCCACAGTTAACTGCTTTTCGGTGACAGTTACCCGCACGTGGCTACGTTAGAAGCTGAGCTGCAATTATTTACAGTAACAGTATCATTCAGTTTTTGTATTCTACAAAGTGATTGGCAAATTCATTGACGAAAGTATCTTGCTTTCATACCAATGGCAAGCCGCTGGAGATTAGACATATATTCTCTGGAAGCGCTTTATTGATTATGAGAAAAGTGCATCTGTGTATGAAATTCAAAAGTTCAAGAAATTCTGCTGAGTGATTTCATAGAGGCCACCGTCCGAGCGAGAATACTTCCCGAACAGAAAAAAATAGTTTCGATGGTGCTGCGATTGTTTAAAATCAGCTGACATAACTTGGTCACTGCAGGGGACCATAAAACACGTATTCGTACGTGTCATAATGATCATATGAAAACAACCAAGTCAGATCATACGGGAATACTCAAACTTTGCGCCAGTTCTCTAGAACCAGTAATATTGTCCTATTTCTGCACCTTGATTGATGTACTCAATAGCGCAGAATGATAACGTCACCATAATTTTTCAGACTTCTGACTGGATTGGATCTTCTAATCTTCACAGTAACCTTTACACAACCATAAGACAACCCATTCAAGCAAACTTTACTTGAAAATCCCACAATCATTAGCTTAACGCAAACGATGAACAATATTTCACGTCTACCGACATGACGCAAATGCATAGTTAGCTGTTACTATTGGACTGTATGATAATTGTAGTTCAAATAAATGACTTATTGCGTTCCTTTTATTGGTTCGTTCCATCCTCACCAAATAATGATGGTGAGCTTTTTTACATTAAAATTGAAAGATTCAACAATATTTTTCCTTAAATCTCTTTACTATACTCTGTCAAGAAAGATTTTTCTAGTAATGTCTATTATATCGCTGCATCACAAAAGTCGGGCTATGTCGACGATTACTACGAGCATTATTAATTGACTACTTCAATCAAAGTCGTCATTTTCACAAAACGTTCAACCACTTTTCTGTGACGGATCACTGCTCGCTTGTTTATCGGCTTCGGTCGTCGACGTCGATTCGTAATCGGCCGACGGTCGTGACAACGTAAACTGGAAAGCGCCGTCAACAAGAACTACTGTAGCTATGACGAAACAATCGGTTATGATGAAATTCCATTGACGTGGTAGCTTGTAGAAATCAAAAAAGGCGGGATTTTTCTCGGTGTCTAAGATTTGTAGTCGAAAAGGCCAACTGAAAAGTACGATATAAAAAGTAACAGAACTACAGTAAACTGCTCAAAGATTCCAAATTTGCAAAACTGAATTTTTCGCTCGGTTAAGTGTGATAACAAGCCGTGCAAACTTGCAAGTAAAATGATGAACGTCGTGCTCTTGACTTTGTACAAAAAAATTAGTTTAGAAGATGATGAATCTTCTGATTTTGAGCTGCGCATATTTAGCAGGTACTATGTACACCCATAATTTTTTCGAATCTATTTGCTCTGAACATCATCCTTAAAATATGAAATATTATCACCAAGTTTTTGGACTCCAGAGGTTAAGGTCAAGGGCTTTTCCATCAGTTTTTATGGTGAGTGGAAAACAAGTGAAGGTCCAGAAATTTGGGATTCCTTACACAGTTCGAAAATCAACGATATTCAATCCTTCCTGGAGTGCATGCTACTATTTCACTTTCTCACTGAAGAAGCACACAACTATTCTCCGATTTTAAATTCCACATCTCCGCTCATGTTCTCAGACTGATTGGCATGTCTTGGCATAGAGTTACTTTTCGGATTTATATTGTATTTTATAGGCCATCGAAAAACATCAAAGTCGAGCAAAGTATTATTTGAAAGTCTGACTCAAAATCATTGCATTATGGCTGCAGTTGAGTGAGCAAAAAAAATTACCGTTGAAAGCACTCGATTTTCACACGCTGTAAATTTCTACAGTAATTTATCTATAAAACTGACATGAAAAAACAGAGCGTCATAGTAAATAAGTACCTTTAGTAAGTACTATAGCTGATAAGAAATTTAAGCGGAAGAAACTGCAACGCATGGCTATCCTGAAAAAACTAGAACATTCTGGAATAAAGTGTTTATTGTGCAGGGCGCACTCCAGCCCTGGAAACCCAAAAAATCTTACTTCACAACTATTCGAGCGTAATACACCCAACCAAGTACCAACCACAATATCCACAAGGCGATTGAAAACATGAAATAACCGCAACCGTGGGGCAAATGCCAGACAGTGAAATTTCTGGGATGATCGCCCGTCATCATCGGCGACGGCTGAAGCTCATTGTCCAACGTTTTCGGTTTACTGCAGGCGCACGAAAACAATTTGCGAATGCCGCTCATGCTAAATATCAAGGTAACGCCGATCGCTGCCATAGACGCGGCGATGAGGATGCCTTCGTCCATACAAAAGCAATAGGAGTATCGATTTTGCAGGCATTTGTCCAAGTGTATCAAGTTTGTGAAGTCGTCGCCTAACAGCTTAAAATTTTGAAAAACGGAGTCAAATAATTAAAAAACGATATGTTATCAGACAAGACAACGAGGAAATCCTATGCCTACCCCATGTGGTATGGATCTTGAAAAAATGAACTTCCAGAATTTAGCCTTCATTCAGCCTGACCAAAAAATGTATCACTCTCTGCCTGACGAAAACGGTACTGGAAAAGTGGAAACTTCATGAAATCAGCAAGATGTGAAAATTCATTATTCGAAGAAATTTTTGATGTACCATGGTCGTGATTCTGTATTACAGATTCTATGCTTTGATTTAAGCAACGAATATGAAAATTACTCAAATATCATGGAGTTTTTTCCATATTTCGGACCGACTAGAACTTGATGCTGACCACATTTCAATTCGAATAGATTCCAGGAATTGAGTAAAATCTGTAGAAACAGCAGTAAAAATCGATTTGAAACGGCATGACGGGCCATGATCCAGTTTCTTAGCCAGCCAAAACAATAAATTCTACCAACTTGATAAGGTCAAAAAATAATAAAAAGCAAAAATATGCTGGAGAACTGAGCACATCCAGATGTGATGATGCAGCTTGAATCCGTCTGCCGAAACCCAACGAAACCCAAAAATGTTATAGCATGGTGGTCACTTTTGGAAACTTTTGGAACTTTTGGAAAAGTGGTTATAATGCATTTTTCTCCTCAAATGAGTCTCCAAACACGAAAAGATATTCAAACCTGCAGCGGATGGGAACATTTTCTTTCTCAAGTCGACTGCATCGGTCGAAACACAACTTTAGAGAAAATGACGGTTTACTTACGGTACAGAATGATTTCTGACAACCAATTTCTTCACCTTCCGAGGCTCACTTGAAAATTAATGTCACTCATAGAATTGTGTTGGAACTATTTTCGTGATGACTGACTATCTGAGGCCAATCATCCAAGTGACGCAAGCTCGTCAATCAAGTCATATGTTGATCTCAATGCTCAGAATTGAACAAAGGCCCATTTCGAACAATGTATTGACTTCTTGAGATGTAGTAATGTCCCAAGATGTTCAGAAATGGACAACGGAGGTAGTGTAAACGACCTCAACACAGAAGACCTTGTAGATGAAGCTTGCATTTCATGAATTGGTCGATTACAGTAGCACAAACTTTGAGATTGGGGCTAGTTGAAATTACTAATTCTGAGGATCATCACGAGCTCGTTAATGCAGAGTATTAGTTAATCGCTGGCTCGGTCTTTCTTTGGTTGCAATAAAAAACTCCAACTAGCAACTAACTGATGCTCAGGTTAAAGTCCGAGCTCGCGATTATCTCGACCTTCGTGAGAAAACATTCCCATTCAATGTGATGGATGCGCAATGTTTTGCGGAAATGTTGAAAAGATTGGCGAAAAAAGTGTTATTTGGAAAAGAACACCAAATTGAAATTAGAATAGAATGAAATGAAAAAAATTAGGAATAAATAAATAATAAATGAAAATTGAGATTAATTAAGAAAAAGAAATAAAATTTTTAGTTAAAAATAAAAGGAATGTAAATTAGAATCAGAAACGGAGGAATGAAAAAAATTATCAATAATTGAATTATGCACCAGAATATCCTTTTCTGACAGATTTTCAAGAAATCAACCGATTACGAGAGGAATTTGTAGAGCCAATTTTTGATAAAAACGTTTTCTGCATGGTTTATCTCGCTGTGGCATACAACATCTAAGATTTTAGGATAAAAAGGTGACAGGTCTTGCTTCAAGTTGCTTGTGCAGAAATGTGCATCTAAAATGCATTTCAGACCCCCTATTTTGTTCAGGTTTTCTAGCCCTAAAACGGACCATTTTCTATTATCTGTATTCAATAATTTGGGTATCTATTTCATTTTTAATGATTGGATCATAATTTCGATATCTGGAGCTTTCATATCTTCATCCACCTTGGATCATGACTGTATTTTCGCCATTCGTCCATTCCATAAAAATTCAGGTAGCATGGCTTCCAGTGTTTTTTGTCTTTTCGTCAACCTGTAGGTTTATCACGCTATATGTTATTTTTCATATGATCAAATAATTACAAATTTTGATCTTTTCATATACATTTAAGCCTTGTTCTTTCCATACCGCAGGCTCCTTTTTGTCGATCTTTTCTTCAAAGTTCTTTTTTCATATTATATTGGTCATATGAAAAATTTATTCCAAATACTTTAGTGGTACCTAGTATATCACATTTTCTTACTTTATGTTTATAGTTCTTTTTTTTAGTCCTAGTATATTTGAGTATTTCTTATGTTCCACTTCAGTCTGTATACATTAGGTAATCGCGAGCTCGATTTCATTTTCTTCGGGTTGCAATAAAAAATTCGAACCTCCGATTAACGGATGCTCAGGTTGAAGTCCGAAGTTGCGATTATTTCGACCTTCGTGACCAAATATTGTCATTTATTAACCAATTTGAAATTAGAATGAAATGGAATGAAAAAATCAGGAAAAAATTACAAGGAGAAGTGACGATTGAGATTAATTAAGAAGCTAAGAAATGAATTTGAAAAATAGGGTGCAGCCAGCAGTCGAACCTGGGTTACCAGCATTCCGGGCTGATGTCCTCACCACTAGACCACCACACCACGAGGTGAACCCAGATTAAGGTGCTCCCTAGGCTACGATTTTTTAGGACACAACTCCAATGCTTGGTGGTCGTGAACCTACGACCTTTTTGGCAAGTAGCAGCGTACCTGCTGCTTTTTGAACTGCCGACCAATGAAGTTGCTAACTTTTTAGAAATGAAAGTTATATGGAATTTTTTGGAGTGAAAATAAGTTTTTTCAAAAGGAGTTTTTTCAAACTTATTTTCACTCCAAAAAATTCCATATAACTTTCATTTCTAAAAAGTTAGAAACTTCATTGGTCGGCAGTTCAAAAAGCAGCAGGTACGCTGCTACTTGCCAAAAAGATCGTAGGTTCACGACCACCAAGCATTGGAGTTGTGTCCTAAAAAATTGTAGCCTAGGGGAGCACCTTAATCTGGGTTCACCTCGTGGTGTGGTGGTCTAGTGGTGAGGACATCAGCCCGGAATGCTGGTAACCCAGGTTCGACTCCTGGCTGCACCCTATTTTTCAAACTTATTTTCACTCCAAAAAATTCCATATAAATTTCATTTCTAAAAAGTTAGAAACTTCATTGGTCGGCAGTTCAAAAAGCAGCAGGTACGCTGCTACTTGCCAAAAAGGTCGTAGGTTCATGACCACCAAGCATTGGAGTTGTGTCCTAAAAAATCGTAGCCTAGGGGAGCACCTTAATCTGGGTTCACCTCGTGGTGTGGTGGTCTAGTGGTGAGGACATCAGCCTGGAATGCTGGTAACCCAGGTTCGACTCCTGGCTGCACCCTATTTTTCAAACTTATTTTCACTCCAAAAAATTCCATATAATTTTCATTTCTAAGAAATGAAATTGGTGTTTAGAAATAAAATTAATATAAATTGGAATCAGAAATGGAATAACGAAATGAAAAAATAATTAATTATACATAACAATATCCTTTTCTGACAGATTTTCAAGAAATCAACAGATAACGAGAAGAATTTGTAGAGTCAATTTGTAGTAAAAAAGATTCTGTAGATTCATATTTACACTGACTATTTTTGGTTTTCTTCTGCTCATTTTTCTCATAATGTTTCTAGAAAAGGAAACTGGAGTATAAATGGACTATTTTGTATTTTGGTAATTTTGCGCTAAACGACACGTCATAGAGCTGCAAATTTTCTAGCCAACTCAACTAGCCGTGACAATTCTGTGAATATGTTCCAGAAAAGGTTTGTGTAAACAATTTGTCCATTCAGAAGCATTATATGAAAAGTAGGCTATAGATTCAGAAATAAGAACTTGATTTCGGTTGTCTGTAATCAGGATTTAGAATCATGTTGAATCCTTACATTTTAGGAAACTCAGAATTAGGAGAAAGCCCAAGTTAAGCTGGTCAGCTAACAAACACTAGCGCCCGACTATTATAACTGTGGTAACCTTTATTTTAAAACACAATTGCAGGTACCTCATGATTCTTAATTTATTTGAAAATACACAAGTTGACTCCAAAATGTGTAGAAAACAACATTATTCGGACTTATACCTTCCACCCATGACGATTAACCTTTGCGTGGAATTGAAACCGACGTTGCGATCCGAATTAGATTATAAAGTTTATTGCAACCGCACCTCTTGAACTCGGGTTTAAGTCCGAGCTCACGATTATCTCGAGCTCGAGATAATGACAACGTCGGGATCATCCCGAGGATATTGAAGCTGCCATACGCGATTTCTCGATTTTTTGCTCGAGATAATCGCGAGCTCAGACTTAAACCCGAATATTGCAACCGGTCCCAGTAGTTTTTATGAATTTTTCGTTAGATTAGGAATTGGAAAGCACCTTGCTGACGTCTAACTACATCGACTTCTTTGAAAACCTGATGATACAATTCACTGAGAGTGAGAATCTGAAATCAGTGCCTCTGGTCTTTTTCGCCATTTAAGCTAATCTGTCGTTTTCTGCTAGCAGTTTGTTTCTCGGCTTGAATTTTCCAGTTTCTAACACAATTAAAAAATAATTATATACAGATCGAAATGATTTCCTGACGTAGCTTAGGAATAGCTAGCGATTCGATCGGAAAATATATTTCGTTGGCTAAATTATTGTTTCGGCCCGAATTGCCAGCACAATAATCTAGCATTTCAACTTGTTCAGAAAATTATGGTGATCATTTTTTACCTATGCTGAGTCAGCGGAATTGAATCTTGGAGGCGCGAGATGCTGCCGAAGATTGACCGGCACTTGCAGTTTAGGTGGTACCGAAATTTTTTTTTATTTTTTCGTGTCAATAGGTAATTCTATGCTGCTGATCACGAATATGTTATTCTTTTCATCCAAATCGTGAAACTACTCGAGATATCGCGATTTCATAATTTTCGTTTTTTCATCAATTTTTTGTTTTTACATTGTAACTGATGCTACTGATTACAATAATTTGTAAGTAAAAAAGTCAGTGTAAACTCATAAAATATCGCAAACACTGAAATCTCGACTGTCAAATTATATTTCTAATTGGAAATGGCGAATATGCTCCGTGTCTTTCCGGATTTGTCTGAATTTGCGTTTACCACTACCCCATTTCACCAGAAAGTATAAACACTATATTCCTTTAAGACCCTTGATACTATTTTAACTAACAACTTCGTTTGGAAGGGCCTCAACAGCGCTGTACCCTAAGCCTAAGCCTAAGGAAAATTTTAAAGGAAAAATAAATGTCTACTCACCAATCACAGAAATCCATGCTCAAAATTAACAAAAAACTCATATACAGAAATTAGGCCGAAGGCCGGGAACTTACTTATAAAATTTAGCCGAAAAGAATAACATAGTCGTGATCAGCAGCATCGAATTACCCTTATGACACGAAAAAATATAAAAAAAATTTTTTGAGAAATAAATTTTTTTCTGTAACACCTAAACTGCAGAAGTGCCGATTGACCGATTTCAATACAAGAAATACGTTACTTCTTGATGAAATTAACATAAATAAACAAGAACAACATTTACTTTATAGTTTGTTTTTTATAAAATGCTTCTAAATTGAAAAAAGACAAAAATCAACTGTGAAGTCAAAATCGCGTATACAAGGCTCTCACAGTAAGATTTTTCACTCTAAAAATTGTTAAAAGTTGATTGTATAAGCTCACAAATTTTCAATCTCACGTGATGAATGGTCCAGCTGAAAATTGTAAGAATCTAAAATAGTACTTGCTTTCCACTTTTATAATTTAGAAGCATTTCAAGAAAAGCAGACTATAGCTTAGCTTGAGCGTAGGATTAGGCTCAGACTTAGGCTTAAGCCCAATTCAGAAGTACAGTCGCCGATTGTCGGCGACAAAAATCCTAGGATTTTTTCGCTTCTGAATTGGGCTTTCTGCTTGCCTATTCATTCCATAGAGTCGCCGACTGCAGCCGACTGTCGCCGACAAAAATCGGTGAATTTTTCATTTCTGAATAGGGCTTTAGGCTTAATGTCAGGCTTACGCTTGGGCTTAGGCTCAGGCTCAGGGTAAGCCTTAGGCTAAGCCTATTTTGTGATTTTTTGAGCGGAAGCAGAATGATTTTGGCGAAAACTTTGGAAACAATTCGCAATTTTCTATCCTATAAAAAAACCTGCATCATTTCTCTGTGCTTGCTTTCCGCTGCTTTTTTCATCTGCATTGTATATTGCAGGTGATAAGCTGTCGAAAAATAAACATTTTGTTGAGTTTTTGACTTCGTTGCTTCTGATATTCTGAGTTCTGATTGATTATTACATCATGAGTGAAGATTAATTAAAGAGACTCTCTGAAATATTGACGCTATCGTCACTCACTTCGTACTTGAATTTTCGTTCCGCAGATTCTTCGATAGTGTTGCTTTTTTGTCGACTCAATTTCCTTCTTCGACCAATTTGAGGGCTGCTTTTGTTGGTGGACGTTCGTCTCGGATCATCGTCCGACGGTTTAGAACAAAATAGTCTGATCAAATCTAACAAGACCGTTTTATTTTTGTTGGGTAGAATTTTCAAATCTACGCCGACAACGTAGTGATCGATAACCGGTACGTCTAACTTCAGCTTACTGGGCATAATTAGCATATAAATTTGGAAAATTGTTAACGAAATAATCGCCAGTTTGGAAATGTATCCCAAAATTACTAGCATTTTTCCCATTAATGGTTACGTGAACACTGTAGATTCTGAATAGTTATAGCAAATAAATGAACCAATACTCTGTTGAAAAGCGTCTATCTAACGTATCCGTGTGAAGTGCCAACAGGAAGATTTTACATTTTTTTGAAAGTGTGAAATGTATTAAAATTTAATCCTGGTTTTCTAAAGGCCGATGTATAGTAATCCGTAATCCTGATCCTTAATCCTGAGTTCCTGACCCGATAAGGATCAGGAAAGGATAGGACCAGGTAAAGTCGTCCCTAACGTCCCTAAATTTAAGGATCGGGACGACTACATGAGAAATATTTTACAGTAAGATTATATATTGAGATGCGTAAGTTGTATAAATAAAGACGACTCCAGACAGTAAGTTTTATACATTTTATTGATCTTGTTCATTATTCTGATTATTTTTTGTTTTCGTTCACGTTGCACATGCGTTTACATAATTTTGTTTCAGTGTTTTTTGTTTATTTGTCATATTTCAATTCCCCCTTAATTAATTTTCAAAATTTTAAATTTTAAAATTTTTTAATTTTAAATTTTAAAAATTTTTAGTTTTGAATTTTATATTTTTTAAAATTTGTATATTTGAAATTTTAAAATTTTTTACTTTTAAATTTTTAAACTTTAAATTATTAAATTTTTAATTTTTCAATTTTAAATTTTTTAATTTAAATTTTTTAATCTTAAATTTTTTATTTTAAATTTTTTAATTTTAAATTTTTTAATCTTAAATTTTTTAATCTTAAATTTTTTAATTTTGAATTTTTTAATTTTAAACTTTTTAATTTTAAATTTTTTAATTTTAAATTTTTTAATTTTAAATTTTTTAATTTTAAATTTTTTAATTTTAAATTTTTTAATTTTAAATTTTTTAATTTAAATTTTTCAATTTTAAATTTTTTAATTTTAAATTTTTTAATCTTAAATTTTTTAATTTTGAATTTTTTAATTTTAAACTTTTTAATTTTAAATTTTTTAATTTTAAATTTTTTAATTTTAAATTTTTTAATTTTAAATTTTTTAATTTTAAATTTTTTAATTTTAAATTTTTTAATTTAAATTTTTCAATTTTAAATTTTTTAATTTTAAATTTTTTAATTTTAAATTTTTTAATTTTAAATTTTTTAATTTTAAATTTTTTGATTTTAATTTTTTAATTTTAATTTTTTAATTTTAAATTTTTTAATTTTAAATTTTTTAATTTTAAATTTTTTAATTTTAAATTTTTTAATTTTAATTTTTTTAATTTTAAATTTTTTAATTTCAAATTTTTTAATTTTAAATTTTTTAATTTTAAATTTTTTAATTCTGAATTTTTCAATTTTAAATTTTCTAATTTAAAAAGTTTTCAATTTAAAATGTTAAAATTTTCTAATTTTAAACTTTAATTCCTTTGAGTTTTAAATTTCAAATATTTTAATTTTAAAATTTTTTAAATTAATAGAGTTTGACATTAAAATTAGTTAATTTTTTAGAAAGTTAATTTTTTAATAAATAAAAACGCTGGAATCAATCAACAAAAGCCGCAAATCTGCCGTTTTGTTGTAAACAAACATGGCTACAGTATTACAACGCGCTGTAGTTGCGAAGTATTGCACTTGCGTAAAGTGCGCATATTTCACCGAAAAACATGAAAAATCTATTTTTTAGCTGACTACTCTATCTTATCTGGTAGCAAATTCTTAGTTTTTGCTAATTTCACTTCATTTTACTTTCCAGTTACCAGAAAATGTAACTAGGATTATGCGCAGGCTGAAGCCGTTACGCATTTGATGAGTATTTACTGTAGCGTGTAGCTTTCCCGATCCTTAAAAAGTACGGAAGGGTTGTACTTTGTTCCCGACGTCAGGAAAGCCGATCTTTTCCCGATCGGGAAGACGAACACCTTTCCTTGTCAGGTCGGGAACGCTATCCCGATCCTGATTTCAGGATTACGGATTGCGTCAGGATCGAAAATTTAGGGAACGAGCTTTCCTGACTCAGGAAAGGTCATATTTTTAAGGATCAGGACGACTATACATCGGCCTTTACCCGTGGTTACCGTAAATCAATATTTATAGTTCAGTCACTACATCATGGGAAGCAATGATGATTATCAACTGTGAAACTTGACACCTGTGTGTCAAGCACGTACATACATTCAACTCTAATGTCCTTCATGCCATACTAAGGTAAAACTTGGAGATCAGTTCTAATGTAAAGCGTAACGCGCGGAAAACGCACTTATTATCAGAGGAATAATTTGAAACTTTAAATTAGCCCTCCAATCATCTTTAAATTAGTTTATTAGAAAATGCCCCAATAGGGCAGAAAAAATAATATACTTTCTTGGATAGTTGCCAAGCTAGAAAAAGCATTGAACATACAAAAATGCCTTTAAAATGTTTTTGATTCAGCCATGCACATGCTACTTTGACACAATTATCATACCCAAACTTATATCTCTAAACGGATGCATCTTTGCTTTTACATCAAACAAAATTGTATCAGGCAGCCATATATGAAACACTATTTGCTAATTATTCATCTCTATCTCTGTTAATGCGATGGGCAAACTTTCTCTGCTCTATGCCATAAATTCTTGACGTATTATAGTCCTTCTTGATTAACCTCCGCATTGAATTGTATGTCACATTGAACAAAAAGTATACATATAGCGCCTGTTGAATGAAAATGCCATATTTGTAAGACAATGTTTCAAGTCAATCTTATTTTTGAATTTCAGAGTTTTTTCATCTGTTAATGCTCAGTGCAGTTGGAAGCATACATGTGCGGGAGTGATATGGGGGACCCAGAGTTTTGAAATTGGAAGTCTTTTCCTGTATGAAAAATTTTTTAAGTATTTTTGGGATTTTTGTCTCAAAAAACCAGGATCCGCCCCTTCTGTAACCATCCTTCCCCCAATTTTCAGAGCTGCACATGCATAGTTAAATGTAGAGATGCGTGGAAAGAATTTTCGAGCAAAAAATGGATTTTCCAAAAATTTTCATTTTTTACTAATTCTTGTAAAAAAAACCTGTTTTTTCATGTGTTTTTAGATTTTGAAAAGGTCCAAGGATAGCCAATTGCGTTTTTCCAGAGGCCAGCTGGGTGTATCCAGAGTCTCATGGGAAGGGTTTGCTACTAAAAAAGTGGATTTTTAAAACTTTAACTCAAGTTCTCAGAAATCTAGTTCAATCCTTTTTCTAGCTTGGCAACTATCCAAGAAAATATATCATTCTTTTTTCTGCCCTATCGGGGCATTTTCTAACAAACTAGTCCACCTCTTTTTAGTGGGCTTCAACCATGTATAAAAACCTTCATAGAAGCACATTGGAGTTTTAAATTTGTCATCTTCACATCAAAGAAACAATTAAAAACAATCTTGAAACTACAAATTCTCACATTCGGTAATAGAAAAAGATGTGTAAACTGCAGAATACTTACAACACATTGTAAACAGAGTGTAAAGTGACTATATCTATTGAATTCCCCATGGTCAAGAACCCCTCAACCCAAAAACTGTAGAAATACCTTTGTTTACACACGGGACAATTTTTTGTGTAAAGTGACTGCGTCTATTGAATTAGTCAGAAACTCTTCCCTCCCCCAAAAAAAATCGCGGAAATACGTTTGTTTATACTCAGGATAATTTTTTGTGCGACGTGACTGCATCCATCGAATTCTCCATAGCCGAAAATCCCTCCCAACAAAAAATCGTAGAAATACATTCGTTTACACAAATAACAATTTTTTTGTGTGAAGTAACCGTATCCATTGAAATCCTTGCAGTCCAAAACTCCTTTCACCGAAAAATCACGAAAACACGCTTGTTCAGGATATTTTTTGTGTGTAAAGTAACCGCATTTATTGAATCCCCCCCCCGGTCGAAAACCTCTTCTACCAAAAAATCACAAAAATACGCTTGTTTACAGCCGGGATAATTTTTTGTGTAAAGTGGCTGCATTCATTGAATACCCCGTGGTCGAAAACTTCTTCCACCATTAAATCATGAGGATACGCTTGTTTACACCCAGGATTAATTTTAGTGTAAAGTGACCGTATCCATTGAATTCCCAATAGTCGAAAACCCCTTCCACAAAAAGACCACGGTAAAAGCTTTGTTTTACATGCAGGATAATCTACATCTGTTTCACCAAAAAATGATGTTTTGAACCCAAACGAAGGGGATTTTCTCCATCCAACTTTGGTCACTCATATAATTTGACCAAATCAATATTTTCAAAAAATAAAAAAAATTTTCCGAGTGGGCACTTGATAGATGCACGGGTAAAAGT
The DNA here is from genome assembly GCA_963922205.1 of Romanomermis culicivorax. Classification (NCBI taxonomy): domain Eukaryota; kingdom Metazoa; phylum Nematoda; class Enoplea; order Mermithida; family Mermithidae; genus Romanomermis; species Romanomermis culicivorax. The sequence goes on along the minus strand of CAWUHX010000013.1, from coordinate 1,460,069 downwards.
ATCAAGGTCCAGAGATGCATACCCATTGAGGAACCTGGTGCAACTGGGGGCCCTAAAAAAGGCCGTTTTTAGCATGTTTTTGGCGCCCCACCGAGCACCATTTGATTATAGACTACCAATGATCTTTGCCACCCCTATGTTTGCCCATATGCCGGATATTATGCAAAAAACCTCATGTCTGAAACGACCACGCACTAAATGACCCGAATTTGCAGATGAAAAGTGATTTGCTCCAAACCGATTGCTTGGAAAGCTTGTGATGCTTTGTTTTTCTTTCATGTCCAAACTTCCAATATTTTCTCGTCATCAAAACTGGAACAAGAAATTTCGAGAAAGAGAACTTTTGTTGATTTAGAATTGAAAATTAAAATTTATCGACTAAAATAGTTTTTTTGTAGATTCAACACTCTAGCAGTACACGGCCTTTGGTATTTTTTGTACGCAACCAGGAGACATGGTATTTTTGGTACTATTGGATTTAGCAGTGCATATGGTCATTTTCGTGGAAAGGAGCCTGGTTTTTCACCATTTTTACAGTCTCATTTTTGACATTTTAAAACTACTGAAAATGTGCAAAATTCTGAAATTATTTTCATTCCAGATTATAGAGCATTGTATTCTGTACCAAGTGGACAGTCAATAATAAAGTTACTTCATGTCATGGCCGATACATCTTAAGTTCCAAAAATAGATAGAAAAATGCTAAAAAATGTAAAAATTCCAAAACTTTGTGATACTGTAGCCCTGCGAATTTTATTTTGTATGAGTTTTGGAATTATTTTAATATTCATCATACAAAACTTGTCTTAAATACCTAATTTTAGCTGTAATAGCTCCATAGTGGAGGTCGCAATTACCAGAAAATACAATTATATGATTGTGTTCAAAACTCAGGTTGTGCAACCCCCCTAGCAGTACATGAATTTCTGTAATTTTTTGTCAGCGGCAGAAGACATCGTAGGAATGTTTTGGTGCTTCTGAGCTTTGGCAGTATATATGGTGATTTTTGTGAAACTTTTTTCATTTGTTTTAGTTTAAATGTCTGTGAATCATAAAATCGGAAGGAAAACTATTCTGTTTCGCGTAGATGCATCAGCAAGTTCTTGCTAACATTAGACATGGGCGAAGTTGGCAAACAAGGCTAACAGATAGAGAATGAATGTAACACTCACGGTACTATAGCTCATTTATTGTCTTTTTTTTATTTACTTTGTAACGCCCAGATTCAACTATACTTTTACTTGATCCTAACGCTTGCACTTTACACGGTCCATGGGGATGTGGTGATACGAACAATGACGATAAAACGACAAGATAATAAACGAATGCTATGTCGACGATTGCTTTCCTGTCGACGATACAAGAATAAGGCTTTGCTTCACAAAAAAACAAGCCTCGCATAAAAAACTCACTTTCATAAATCTGACGGAATCAATCTTTTCTTCACTTCAAATACCGCTTCTCTTGGCCACTCCCTCGGTTCACGGGGGGGGGGTGGGGTCCGTTTCCGAAACCTTCTTCAGCCAATCGTTGCTTCTTGCTTCTTCCACTTCTGTATACTGTATGCTTGTTTAGCCAGGCCTTCCAATGCTTTTCTAGTACCATATGCTTTTCATGCTTCTATTACGCTTGCTTCTCTATGGACTTAACCACGCCTATGTGCTTCGGTGTATGCTTCTGTATCTATTTCTCACGTGTATTCATGCTTCTGTAGGAACTGCCGCTACTGTTCCACTTGAGACTGGTGTCTGGCTGGGGCTTCCACTTTCTACTACATGCAGGTATGTTTACGGTTTTAGGGGAGAATTAATATAGCCGTGGAATGTGTATTTTCATGTGGATTCTGGGGCCAGGCGCCGACGTGCAAATTAATTAGATCGTCTTTAATTGGGTCAATGGGGTGTCGGACGATCAAAATAGAGTACTTCACATAAATTTATAGGAATGTCTGGATGTGAAATCCAGACACTCTTGAGACAATAGATTATAAAATGAATTTATATTTAATAATGAATATCACATAGTGTACATTATATATTTACACTGATGCATTGGCATCTACATTACATTTCCCTCCTCCCGAAGTTGAACATCTTCGTTCAAGGGGTTTGAGGGTGAGAAGTGGTCAGAGTGGTTTCGGTCAGAGCTGCTTGGGGGAAAAAAGGGTCGTTTCGTTTACATGTACCGTAAAAGTGGTATTCTTGAGGGGGTGTCTGAGTGTAAGGTTAGGGTACACGAAATTTGTGACTTTATAGGGCCCATTTTGGCGGGGCAAAAATTTAGGAGTGAGCCCTTGCTTATGACAAGAATGATTTTTATATAAAATGAGATCGCCTGACTTGTACTGGATATCATGGGCATGTTTATTGTACTGAACTGTATATTGGGTTTGGGCTTTTTGTAAATTCTTCTGGATGGTTGAGAGAGCTTCTGTGAAATGGGATTTGATGCGAAGAGCATAGTCATCAAGATCGACCATATAGGAGGTGGGGAGAAAATTGAAAGCTGCATCGGATGGTAAGTTGGGTTGTCTACCATGAAGCAATTCGAATGGGGGGTATGAAGTGCTATCATTTTTGTGAATGTTGATCGAAAAAATGGTGAAGGATAAATAGGTGTCCCAATCAGTATGTTTTGAGTTGATATACATGCGTATATGGGCGGTGTGGGTCTGGTTGCAGCGTTCCACTTCCCCATTGGCAATGGGGTGATATCGAGTTGTGTGGACTTTCTGGGTATTGCATAATTTGGTGAGTTGGGAAAAAAGATCAGAAACGAAATCTGATCCATAATCACAGTGGATGATTTTTGGAGAGCCATGATGGCAAACAATTTTGTTTACGAATAACTGGGCAATTGTGGCTGCAGTGATGTCAGGGGTTGGGAAGGCCTCGACATACTTGGTGAAATAATCAATGAATACGACAATGAATCCGTTCCCTTCCTCAGTTAGGGGTAACGGCCCCATACAATCAAGGTCGACTCTGTCAAATGAGCCCATAGGTTAAATAGGGATAAGACTAGCATGTATTCTGTGGCTGAGGGCTTTGTGGGTCTGGCACGGGTGACAAGTTTTGCAATAGTGTGCGATGTCACAACTCAATTGGGGCCAAAAATATTTTTGTCGGAGAAGATGTAGGGTTTTCCGGGAGTCAAAATGGCCTGTAAACTTGCTGTCATGATGGTATGCAATGAGATCCTGGATCTGTGATTTTGGGATGTATAGTTTTGGTTGCTTGGCAATTATACGAAATAGAATATTGTGATGAACTGCAAATTTGGTCATTGTAAGGGGATGTTTTTGGGTGATTTTTGCTAAGATATTTCTGATGGTTGGGTCAGTGCATTGGAGTTCTGCGAAATTTTTCTGTTGTTCCTCCTGCTCAGAGGCTTTGGCTTCAAGGACGGAATTAATGGTGGATATCTCAGGGCGTGTTTCAAGGTGGTCAATATGAAAAGATTGTTTCCCTGTGTTGGATGGGAAATGGGAAATGGCATCTGCATTTTGGTTAGCAGTATCTTTCTTAGGCCGAATGTCAAGTTGAATACCAGAGAGGGCTAGTCCCTAACAAGCAATGCAAGGGGAGGGGTTCTCTTTTTGGAGGACTGCCTGGACTGCAGTATGGTCTGTGTGGACAATGACGTGTTGTTGGAACAAATAGCGGCGAAAATGCTTTATGAACTCAACTATGGCAAGGGTTTCCGATTCAGTTATAGGGTAGTTATGTTTGGCGGGTTTTAATGTGTGGCTTCCAAAAGCAATGGGGCGATCATGACCTTTGCTATCAAGTTGGCTTAAAATTGCACCAATTCCAAGCTTTGATGCATTAGTTTGCAAAATGAAGGGCTTGCTAAAAACAGGGTGTTGCAGCACTGGTGCATGAATGAGTAACTTCTTGAGTCTAGTGAAAGCAGTCTGTTGTTCGGGGCCCCATAAAAATTCTGAGTTTTTATTGAGTAATGCCGTAAGTGGGCTGGAGATTTGGGAGCAATTGGGGATAAATCTGCGGTAGTAGGAGGGTAAGCTGAGGAATGACTTGACTTCTTTTGAGCTTTGGGGTGTAGGTATGTCAAAAATGGATTGCACTTTGTTTGGGTCTGGAGAAATACCCTGTTGAGAGATAACGTGGCCTAGATATTGGACTTGGGGTTGACAAAATTTGCATTTCTGTATATTAAGTTTGAGTCCGGCTTTTGAAAAACGAGTGAGAATGATGTCTAAGCATTCTAACATTTGAACATGGGATTCAGCAAAGACTAAGACATCATCAAGGTAGATGAGACAGGTGTTCCATTGCAATCCCGAAAGGATAACATCCATTAATCTTTGGAATGTGGCGGGGGCATTTGTGAGACCAAAAGGGAGGTGATTGAACTGGTATTGCCCGGCTGAGCAGTTAACGGCAGTTTTTTCTCTGTCACCTTCTGCAATTGGAATGGAGTAATATGCATTGGACTGGTCGAGGGATGTAAAATATTTCATTCAATGCAGGGTGTCTAGGATTTCGTCGATACTGGGCAAAGGGTAGGTATTTTTCTTGGTCACTTTATTCAGGCCCCGGAAATCAATGCATTGGCGATGTCCACCATCTTTTTTGGGGACAAGAACTGTGTTGGTACACCATGGGGAATTGCTTTGGCTAATTACACCACCTGCTGTGAGTTGTTCAACTGCTGCTTGTATTATTTGCTTTTCTTTTGGGGATGTCCGAAAAAGATGTCTGCGTACCAGTTGGGAGCCATTGGTGTCAGTGTTATGGGAGACAAGTGTGGTTCTACCTACGTCCATCTTGGAATTAGCATATAATGTGGGATATTTGGATAGAAAGGGTAGGAGTTGATTTTTCTCGGCTTCAGTGAGGTTGCTTGAGGTCAAATTGACATTTTCTTTTAACCATGTGAACGTATCAAAATGGTTCAGCTTGCTCGGCATAGGAGGTGGTAGGTTGGTGGGGGAGTTTCCTTTTGGAATGAACCCTGAAACTGTGCTAATGCATATGCCAGGGTAGAGGATCTGGGGGGTGTCCTGCGTGTTTAAGATGGAAATACATATGCAACTGTTTTTATTCTCTGATATGCAGGCAGCAAAATGAACTTTGGCATTTTGTCTTATTTTTGGGGTAAATTCGAGTTGGTTGATGTGTAGGTATGATTTGGGTAAGGGGACAGTGAATTCAGTAACAGTTTGGGGTGGTAGTTCTAATTTTTCATCCAGGTAGGTTCCACCACAGGTCAACAGGGGGCTGTATTCTAGGCCATCGCAAGGGAGTATGACATCGCCAAATTTGACTTGAAACTTTTGGTTGTTGATGGTATATTCTGAGAATCAGCTGAGGAAATTTTTTCCCAGAAGGACTTCTGCTGTGCAATCTTTTTGGACATTTACCATTATAGTTTCTTGGATAGTTTGGGCGGTTACTGTAACAAAGGTTGTTCCTACAAAGTGGATGTGAATGTTGTTTGCTGCTTTTGCTTGAACTAATGGGGGTTTCATGTCTAGTTGTAGGGCTTCAGCAATTTGAGAGTCAATGAGGGAGTACACGGCACCAGTGTCAATCATGCCTTTGGTGAATAGCTTCCCGCTGAGTGTAATCAGAATGTGAGGGGTATGTTTCCCAAGTATGGTTGGTGAGGGTTTATGGGAACCAGATTGGTGAATCTGATTTATAAGTTCAATTGCAGGGGTGCTTGGAGTATCAATGTCGACAGGGACGTATTTCTGTTGAGTTTGGGCCCCACAATGATTGGCTAATTCTAAGAGGGTGTGACCAAATGAGGGAGGGATGGTCTCATGTAAACGCCTGTTATGTGAAGGGATTTTGTATGCATGTTCATTCCCAGTGTGATGCTTTGGGGAAGGGAAATATTTATGCAAAATAACGAAGGAGTGAAAGACGCCTGCAATGACAATGGTGATAACAGCTAGGTTGATAAGGATTTGCAAGGGTCCCTTTAGTAAGTTATTCAATCTGTCTGTGAGGCTTTGGGTAGTGCTTGTTATAACATGTTCTATGCCTTGACCAGTACTGGAAAGTGTGTTGCTGATTGCCTTGACCACTGCCTGAGATCATATTGTATACTGTGTGTGAGTTAAGAGACATTTGGGCGGTGTAATTAACGAGTTTGTTAACAATGCTTTCAAGAGTGTGGGTTTTGTAGATGTATTGCTTCAAAAAGAGTAAGTTTGTGGATATTGTTGCGAGTTGGTCATGAAAAATTGTGGGTGTGTTGAAATGGAAGAGGGAGAAGTTTTGACTACATACAATTTCTATGGGGAGATCAGTTACGTGTGGGGATCCTGTTTTGCTGATCCATGTATTATTTTGTTTATATAAAGCAACATGCATGTGATGGCAGTCGACAGTTTGGGAGAAAGGGGTCAGATCATTTCTGCCTGGATTTGAGAACATAATGTCGGTCCCCACAAGGATAGGTAGGAGTTTGTAGCATGTCCCATTGATTTTGTGATTGTAAAAGATTTTTGATGCATTTACCTGCTTACAGGGCCAGACTGTGAAGGCATCCCCTGTGAATTCTGCGATTATGTCCATCCTTTGTAAAAATGCATGCGCACCAAGAGTTGCATCAAGGCGCAAAATTTGCCAGACTATGTCAAGATGACATTGTGCCTGTCTGCATAACTCATTCCAGATGTTTTTGAAATTTTGGATTTCGAATTCCTGAATTTTGTCTGCTGGGTAATTGAGTTTTGCATTGATGGGTTCAAAATCGTCAAAATCGTATAATGTAGTCGGGGTTTCATTAACTTGTGGGGTTAAAAATGCATTGCGGTGTGGCATTCTTTTGTCTAACTGTACGACAATAGCTTGTTCAGTTAGAACACTGTCTTGGATTTTGGGGCAGTTGGGGTTGGAAAAGAGGGCATTTTTGATAGAGAAAGTGCCTTGTAGTTCCTCAATGGTCATGTGAGTTTGTGTTAGTTTTATGGGGTACGTATTTTTGTATTCGAAAGGGCATAAGTTTTCAAATGTTGTCTCATTCCAAATAGTGGCCCCATCGGCTGTTGCACAATGACCTGATGTCGGTTTGCATGACCCCAGGTCACCTCATGTACCTGTCATAGATTTTCCGTTCCATGACGCTATTTGTCCAGTTTCTATGATGACATTAGTTACAGACATACAATGGTCTGTGCAACACCACATGTATTCTATGCTTAGGGAGTTGTTTGTTGACCAAAATCCTGGTTTCATTTTATACAATTTTTGGCTATTGTGCTCTTTGTCTATAATGATTGCCTTACAAACTTGTGGGGTTAGATTTTCCATTTCGGTTTGGTCGAAAATGATGCCTTTTGAGCCCAAAAATCCGGTATTGGTACAAATTTTTCTTTTGCGAATGCTACACTTGTATGCATCTATTATGTGAGGTTTGATGGAGGGAATATAGATTTTTCTGACTGTCTGTACTGGTTTGTCTACTGTGGAAGGGGGCATGCATGATACAGTTTTTGGTATGCTGAGGGAATGATTGGTCAATGAAGTTCCACAGAACTGGAATTGGGCATGGCATGATGATGGGATTATCATGCAAAATACAAGAGAACAAAAATGCCAATAATAATTTTTATTGGAGGCGGCATGGTGTTGTCTTTTTGCGGTCGGGGCGATTTCGTGTGCCCCTCGTCAGTGTTGTATAGGCATCGGCGGTGGGGTTGGTTGGTTTAGAATCTGAACAGTTTGTAGGATTTGAGGAGTTGGGTTGTATGATTGAGTCGGAATGTGCTTTGTATGGTTTTGGTGTTAGGCTGTGGAGCAAAGAAAAAAGATTTTGGCCTTTCTTGGCTGGCAGTTCGTGGGCGGTAGGTGATGCACATGAAAGTTTCCTGGGGGTAGGTGGCGGGAATGGTAGGTTTTGGCTTGGGGGTGGTGTCGGACTTTGGTTTTTTTCCCTAAAGTATGCTGGGGGCTGCTGTGTATGGTGGGCAGTGTGGAGTAGAGAGCGGGGCCATCAATGTTCATTAGGGGTTGGGGTTGCCTATCTTCGATACAATTTTGCACATTAGGACTCTGTTGGTTGGGACAATACCTGCTTGTGTGGCCTCTCTGTTCACATAGAAAACACTGAACATTGGAAAAAGTTCTTGAGCTGCAGTGGTCTGATCTATGGCCTGTTTGGGAACAATGGATACATCGGCTCTTGCAGTCGCGGGTAACATGATTATTACAAAAACAGATTTCACATGATTTTCGTGTGCCTAATGAATTACAATTTCGAGCTACATGACCAAGTTGTCCGCATTGAAAGCATGTGGGCTGTCTGAAACTGCTGTTGTTTCTGTAACCGTTGTTGCTACTAAAAGTTTTGTTGTTACTAAAACTGTTGTAGTTACTGTGTGGTGGGGGTTATGAATTTTGTTTGATCTGCAACTGTAAGTCTCTTACTTGTTGTTCTAACTGATGCAAAAGGCCTTGTTGGTCAGTATTGTTTGTTAATGAGAAGATTGGGTTTTGGAGGTATGAATGGAAGGGTGTTGGATTTTAATTCATTTCTAAGAATTTGCTGTTCAATGTAAGCTGCTTGTCAGACATTTCTTTTAGGGTTGTGAACCTTCTATACTCAAGTGCTTCCCTAATTTTGTTCTGCATGCCTTCAACAAAAAGGGGTTTTATGATCATTTCTCATGCCTCTGCATTGAAGTTGGGGTATGCAAGGGTTGCCAGATGTTAGTGATCAAACGAAAATTCGATGACTGTTTCTGATCATTTTTGTTTTGTTTCTCGCAAAAGTTGTTGATGCAACTTAGTGTCTCAATTATTTGGGAAGAAAGCCTGTAATGCGATTTTTTACTGCTCATAATGTGTGGGCTGGTTTTCAGAATTTGCTAGACTTTTGAATTTTGTTAATGCTGCTCCTCCCAAATGAATTTCTAAACATGCTAACTTCAACTGTCCATTGGTATCCTTCATGCCTTGGAGTACCATGAATGGTTCTAAACATTTGCTCCATTCACCGAAATGTTGGGTAACTCCACCCCTGAATACTGTAGGTTTCATGTATAAATTATTTGCCATGTTATTATGGATGTTGGCTGTTCTTAGGTCGTCAATTAGGGTAGGGTTTACTGTATTTCGGTTCAATTGTATCCGGAGAGTATGATAGTGCTCGGAAAATAATTCCTTTATTTGTTTTCTAATGATTTCTTCTAAATGATCCTGAGTCTGGTTGGTCATTTTCGGTTTACGTTGGGATTTTTGCCTTGCTGTTTCAGTTTTTGCTTCACGCTCAATTCATAAAAATGTATCGCTTAGTGTTTTGTTAAAGGGACTTTCCAGTTTGATGTTTACGAATATAATTGTCCTACTGTAGGAGATAGTGCTTATGTATATGCTATTACTGCTTAGGGTTGCCCGAAAAAAGCATGCACCTTAGTGGGGCAGGGAGTTCCAATGGTTACGCTAGGGTATGGTCACCAAAATATGTAACACCCAGATTCAACTATACTTTTACTTGATCCTAATGCTCACACTTTACATGGTCCATGGGGATGTGATGATATGAACGATGACCATAAAACGACAAGATAATAAATGAACGCTATGTTGATGATTGCTTTCCCCTCGACGATACAAGAATAACGCTTTGCTTCACAAAAAAACAAGTCTTGCATAAAAAACATGCTTTCATAAATCTGACGGAATCACACTTTTCTTCACTTTAAATACCGCTTCTCTTGGCCACTCCCTCGGTTCACGGGGGGTCCGTTTCCAAAACCTTCTTCTGCCAATTGTTGCCTTTTGCTTCTTCCGCTTCTGTATACTGTATGCTTGTTTAGCCACGCCTTCCAATGCTTTTCTAGTACCACATGCTTTTCAGGCTTCTATTACGCTTGCTTCTCTATGGACTTGACCACGCCTATGTGCTTCCGTGTATGCTTCTGTATCTATTTCTCGCGTGTATTCATGCTTCTGTAGGAACTGCCGCTACTGTTCCACTTGAGACTGGTGTCTGGCTGGGGCTTCCACTTTCTACTACATGCAGGTGTGTTTACGGTTTTAGGGGAGAATTAATATAGCTGTGGAATGTGTATTTTCATGTGGATTCTGGGGCCAGGTGCCGACGTGCAAATTAATTAGAGTGTCTTTAATTGGGTCAATGTGGTGTGGGACGATCAAAATAGAGTACTTCACATAAATTTATAGGAATGTCTGGATGTGAAATCCAGACACCCTTGAGATGATAGATTATAAAATGAATTTATATTTAATAATGAATATCACATAGTGTACATTATATATTTACACTGATGCATTGGCATTTACATTACAACTTTATTACATTATTTATTGTATGTGACAGCATTACACAATATTTTGTATTGTGGCTGCTACATAAAATGTGTACTTGGCACTGGCCATTTGGGGGCTGGTTGCTTTCACACCAGTCGTTTTGGCATCAGTTAAATTTTGTATTTAGAAGAATTAAGTTATAATCTGGTACAGATTACAGAAATTGAAAGATTCGCGATCATTTTATGTTAAGACTTGTGAAGAGGCAAGTCCTGGATATACATGCGCAGCATAGAAATTCTGCTGGGAAATGAGAAAATTTCGGATTTAAAAAAAGGTTTTCTAACATCCAAGCAGCAAGTTCTTACACCTAAATTGGTCAAATATGTAGAACTATTTGCTTGGTCAGCACTTTTAAAGTTTTGATGTTTAGTAATTTGGAATCAAGTACACCTTGGTTCAGAAAAACCGTTAAACTACAGCATCATTTTCACTCATATGAAATCTTCTTTTCTTTCTCATTTTCCTCCATCATCTTCTTGATCAATGCTGGGAAGTAGAATCTGCTGGGGCCAGAAAGAATCCGCTGATGGTCAATAAAAATCGGCTGGGGGTCCACAGCCCTCAAACCCCCGCCACCAAAGCAACCTTCATAAAGCAGCATTTTATGTTTGTATCTCATCTTACACTTTTATTCGTTGTTTTTTCATTCTTATAACGCTTTCCCTGTTTGCGTTCTTAAGGCTTGTTTATACTTGCCTTTTTCGATGGGACGGAACGGAAGGCAATCGACACAAGGTTACAAACGAAAGGGAAATTTTCGTTCAGTTCGGTTGGAGGTTACCGTCGGTTGTTCTCCACAAAATTGCAATCATCCTTTCCGACCGAAAGTGGATTTTCAGACTGAAGCTGTTGGTGATCCGCTCCGTTTCGTCGGAAAAGGCAATTATAAATGACACCTTACGTTTTTTCGTTGCTCTTGACTTTCACGATTTGTTTCCATATTTATCCGACTGTTTTGTACATACTTCGTTTTAATTTACTATCCTTTTTAGTTTACTCTCCTGGGGCCGGTATCACTATTGCGACTTAAGCTGGAGCTTTAGATGCAATTTATGTCTCTACAACGTTATAACATATAAAAAAAGTCAAGTTCCAGCTGAGCACCAGCTTGGCGGGTATTACTAAAAAATTGTTAAGCTGCAGCTGAGCAAGAGACTCAAGATTCAAACTTAAGTCTCGGACTCAAGTCCGTTCGACCGTTAAGTAGAGCTTAAGTCTGACCAGTATTATGAAAGTTAAGCTAGAGCTTAAGCTGCAGCTTAACGTGAAAAAGTTAAGACTGGGGGTAGCTGTCTTCAGTTCATATTTTATGTTGTTATACGACAATGACTGATCGTTTGTTATATTGCTTGATAAAGGAGAACGTCAAGAAATCACATTTTTCGTGAATTTCTCTTTCATTTTTCGTTTTCATTAAAAAGATCAGCGAGAGGATCGATGAATGAATAAATTAACGAACTTTTGATGACAAAAATGACCACAAAAAGCAAGGACAAAAAGGTGACAACGAAAAAGATGACGACAAAAATTGCAAAACTTTTCCTAGAAAATCGATAACGACTAATTATTTATGCATATACGCTATCCATGTTAGTATTTCTCAATATGTTCAATGCACACAGGTACTAGGTACTACTGTCGGATTATGCACATAGAAGAAAATAAACATCGTAGAGACACAATAACCTAATAAAGATCGTAAAGGCACAAAAAAATGTCGACACAAAAAGTTAAGCTACATCTTAGCTTCCAACGCAAGACATATGAAAAAGTTAAGCTGGAACTTAAGCTGGTGCTCAGCAACAGCTTCGCTAAGCTGCAGCTTAACTTCTTAGTAATACCGACTTAAGCTGTAGCTTAACCAAGTTCGATCTTAACTTTCCACACAAAAGAAAATAAAAATGTAGTTAAGCTGCAGCTTAACTCGTCTTTCTTGCTCAGCACCAGCTTAACTTTTAGTAATACCGACTTAAGCTCCAGCTTAACCAAGACGGTCTTAAGCTCCAGCTCAGACTTAGGCTCCAGCTTTATAGTAATACCGGCACTTGGTCTCTCTGATTTCGATTCTTCATCCATTTTTTACTTGTTTGTATTATTTGAAATTTTTACCATGTAGTGTCAGTTTTAACAAAAGAAAACGTAATAGACGATGTTATTATACACGTTGCGATGATTCCGTCGTTAGCCGATCCACAACTGACGATGAGTTTGGACAATAAATTGCAGTATTTTTGATAAACAATGTGAAATAACATTTTTTTTACCAACAGAAGATCAAAAATAGCTCAAAATTACCTCTCATCATGTTCAAATGGTTACTCTATGAATAATCGTTCATACTGAAAAAATTATATTCTGTTGTAGTTCACCAAGATTCTGCCCTGGGTATCAGGCATCTGGACCTTTGACGTTATCAAATCTCCCTTTATTCATCATCATATTGACGCAAATAATGAAATGAAAAAATGGCGTCTAAAGGGGCGACGTCAAAATGGCTAGCCCCATAATGGCTGGCGCCGAAGCGGCGACGGTGAATTTGCAAGGTAAGTTAAAGTAATTCTGGCCAAAAGTTAAACCAAGAATGTAAAATATTCAATTGGGAAGGTTATGAAAAAATTGTCAATATTCAAAAAATATATTCTGCCGTGATTTCGCCCTGAGCATTATTGCGCTGTCAGGACCTTTTCTTCAAGAATAATCAAACTTGTTTCATTTACGTCATATCTATTATTATCAAAAAATATACCTATTATTATCAAATCAACGTAAAAGTAACTTGACACAGCAACGTCCTAGACCAACAATATTCGTTGAAACTTGAGTGCATTGAAGATTTAACTTGAGGGTTCAGCAGAAGGAAGCAACTAGAGTGAGTACACGAACAATTTTTCTGACGCCAAAATATGGAACCCGAAAAAAAGAAAAAATCATAAAAAGACCTTACGTTTGGCTTTCGTCTTGTAGCGTGATTATGCATCTAACTTTACGACAGTAAACTGACATACATAAAATTGAAGATTCATTCAAATTTTGAATACTTTATCTTTTAACGCAAGTTGGGCCATTCCCGTGCGCTGCCAAATGGAAACGACGCTCGTCGATCGACGGCCAAAATGTGAGGCGAAATTTCGCCGCCGCCGGTCGTCGCCACCAACGATCTGCAAATTTTTTCTACTTGACGCCTTTTGTTCACTTTTCCGGCCAAATTTCCGTCACTGCCGTCGGACGAATATTTTTCGATACTGCGCAATTTTTCGTAGTAAATTTCGCACAAACGTTTCAATTCGCTGAAATCGACGGCGCTCGGCTTTCGGGTTCTACTGGAGGCAGCCGCCGCCGAAATGTCCGGTTGGAGTTGACGGTCGTGGGCTGAAAAAGGCGTCGATCACGTCCAGGAAAAATTGGCATTGCACCGTGGTTCATCAAGGAATGACTCCCCAATAAATCTCGTTACGATGCTTAACTTACATGATATTTTCGTACAGAACTCAGCGAGGTCCATCAACTGACGGTTAGCCGCACCTTTGAGCAGAACATTGGTTTGTGCGAATCAGGGTCTATCATATGTTTGACATTTGAAATGGTGCGTATTTGGAAATGTCGAGCATAAACTCCAGCATAGAATTTTTTTCTCAAAATTTACTACACTCTAGGCCCTACTATACTTCGCCGGTCGGCGCCGGCCGGCTCTGATAGTAGTATATCTGTTCAAAACCGGGAAGTCGGCGCCGACCAATGCCGGTTGCGTCTTGCTCACGCCGTCCGGCCTCATTTGACTATTCCGACTCCATCGAAATTTCTGAACCGATGCTAGCCAGCGCTAATGTTATAACATAGGATGCAAGAAATTATTGACTGCTACACTTGACTTTGACTATAGTCAGTTTTTTCAAATGCTTGTAACCCCCATACATGCACAGCATAGAAATTCTGCGGGGGGTCACCTAGGACGGGGAGTGGAATACAAATTTTTTTTCTTCCTGATAACGAAAAAAAATCTTCGATAGGTCTTGTAATATCCAAGCAGCATATTCTTTATTTTATATTAGTCAGATATGGGAAATTATTTGCCTATACTGCACTTTTTAAAGTTTCAATGTGAATTTTTTGGACTTCAAGTATGCTTTATGTAGAAAAATTGTTCAACTACAGCATCATTCCTATTTTTATGATGACTTTCTCTTCTCACTTCCTCATTTTCCTTTGTCATCTTCTGGATCATTGCTGGGGTGGTCAAATCTGCTGGGGGTCAGCAAGAATCTGCTGGGGGTCAAAACCCCCCCAAACGCCCCCCCCCACGTGCATGTATGCTTGTAACGCAAAAATGCTGAAAGTAAGTACGCATGCAGAATTTCGTGTCAAGACGATATCGTTGTTGACTGTATGTTAGGAATCGATCAACCGGCGGCTGTGAACTATGACTAAACTCTCAACTCAACTCGATAACTCTTTTAAAAATACTTTCCGTCCGATGCGAGAAATGTCCAAAAAAAATCTCGCACGGCTAAAAAAGTATTCGCTGCTGCTAGGCAAAAGACCAGCGCTGTGGTGCGATGCGCCGGATTTTGAGATTTCAACTTCCCAAAGCACACCAATTGCATCACGATCTTGATTCCCGAATTTTTTTCATTAAATAAGGACCATGTGCGAAAATTTTTTCTAATTTCCAACCTTTTTCTGAACAAATAGCCTTCAATTCCGTCAATAACCTCAATTATCGCGTTTTTTATTGTAATACAGTATAGTGTGCGCACGCGCGGTAATTGAACAAGCAATGCTTACTTCATTTCATCTTTTTTCGGTTTCAAGTGTCACGTGCCGCTCAATTTCCCCAACGTCACGTGATTCAAAACATGTTGATATTTTGTTTTCCTCCACGTTTTATTTACAAATCATTCATTTTTCGTTTGTTTTTGTTTATTATTTTTCTGCACATGCATTTTGTGTTTGTTTTTATATTTTTTCATGCATTTTATGTGCCGTTTTATTGTATTTTTATTTCCCTATGCACGCGGGCTACAGTATGCCCTTTAGCTAAAAACTTCCGCCAAATGTGCTTCATGGGCACACGGCTATTTTTGGTGCATTCCATGCACCTCTTATCACAAAAATTAGCATCATTTTTGTTACGCAAAAACGACTAGCTAAGAAGTTTTAGATAAAGACGCTCATATGCTTAGCATAGGCACTGCACTCGGCCCCAATGCTAAATGCATGTGAGCGAAAAATGTCTATGTGCTCATAGGCATCTTCTGCATGGCGTCTAGCTGCAGAAGTTAGCCTGGACACCGAGAAACTCCGCCCAAGCTGGTGCTGTAGCCAAATATGTCCTTAAAAGGACTTGTTTCTTTAATTTTCTGCTCACTTTTGGGTTCACCAAAGTTTCCGTCCGGTTGTCTTAGCTCCCTGTCCGCCGCTCCTCAAATTTGCATATTTTATTATATATTCTTCTGCGTCTGCCGCCCTTCTTATTTTCAAATAAATTTGCATAACTCCCATTACTTTTTGCGTTTGCCGCCTTACTTCTACACATCGTACCCATCGCTCGCCCATGCCAGGTTACCGACCACACCCCGATTGATAGGAAAATAATCGAGAGTCGCCTCCCCATTGCCAACACCCCTTACCAAAGAACCGAGTGGATCGCATCCCCATTCCTTGCCCGAAAACCAAAAGTTCCCAGGGATCTGCCGCCCGTTTTGTTGAATCCTTTGAAGAACAGGACTAGGTGAGTCTTCTCAGGGGATTATTGTTATTGTGGGATATTTTTGGGGAACCCTTCTTAAGTGAGTTTCCCAGGTCTCCCCAGATAGGTAGGGCTCTCAAATCTCAGGTTTGGGCTAAAAAGGGACTGTCTGGTTCATAATCCAGTTCCACAATTCAGGTCATTTTACGGGTGACCTTGTCCCCACTCTCACTGAGCAGGACTCGGGGATTGTCACACCTAACCTGGTGGCGTTGTCCATTACCCTACAGCAAAACCCCAGGACTGTACCAGAGTACCCTATAGGTCTTCCTATAGCCAGTACTCGCGGGGTTAGGCCCCCAAATAATGGGAAAATAAGCCAGTGTCCATCAGGAGTCATAGCCTATTACTCACTGTAATAGGGTCAAACTGATATGGTTTCCCATCAATGTGATTGGGGAACAATGTTTCCGACCTGATGCAACACCCAATCCCCCATTAGTGTGACACAAGCATTAAAAAAAACAGACTATAGAATTGAGGGGATTTTGACCAAAAATACAAATTTTTGTATCAGAAACCTATTTTTGTTTTTTAAACATTTTCTAAAAAATTCCCAAAAATTCTCTATTTTTGTATCAACATAAAAAAATCGAAATAATAAAAATGATAATAATAATAACAATCACAAAAATTGAATAAGTAAAGAAAAAATAATCCAATTTCAACGTGCCACTTGTTAGACTCTGTCGAACAGCCGGCACCGGTCAGCTCTGACCCGCAAAAAATAGCAGAGGCTTGAGATAAATAAACTCGGAAATTTTTAGTATATTGATTGTATAGGGGAAAAAGAAATCACAAGATATTGTACTTGCATCCCAATTCCATGCTGTAATATTTTGATGAGCAGCAAGCAGGAATACCAGGTTACAGTATCCTATCAATAATAACCATATAGCCGATGAAAGTCCTTATTTCCCAAGCCCCATATTCTTGTGTGGTCTAGAGTCTAAAATGATAAAGGCTTTTAATTCTGGTGTCCATATAAATCTTGTGTGCAGTATTTACATTCCATAATTTTCACAATAAAATGACATCTAATCTATTCAATCGGAATCCTGTAGCTGATAGCATGTGGTATAGATTATAAATGATGAAGGTCTCTGTGTGCCTTATTACAGTATGATGTGTTTGCACATGCAAATCATGCTAGTCCACCTTCATGTAATTTTCGCCCACATATTTTGTGCATTATTTTTCATTCAATGCAGACTATGTAAATTTTTGTGCCCTTCGTTTTCCAGGTATAAATAGTTGGGTCATTGACCAACTTTTTAGTCATCTCCTTTGTCCCTTATTATCTTTTTTTCCTCCTTTATTTACCATCTTTATATATGAATAAATTATGTTAGTTGGCCAGTGTAATGGATACCTCCACTACATTGTATGTGTGGGCCACCAGTAGAGGATAAACCTGCTGACCCACACAACAAATTAGTGCAAAAAAGTACATAGACCGAATGCTTCAGTATGCTGATTGAATTCTACAGTAGGTCGATGGCCACAGCATTCCTAGAGGGCATGATTGACTTGCAAAAGTACATTAAGTGCTATGCCAACTTTCTACAAGTAAAATTTGATGCCAAATCCGAAATTCGCAACAGTTTTGATGTCGGAGGTCTACAAAAAGTCGAATTTACAAATTTTCGAAATATTACAGAAAATTTTGAACTATTGGCGATTTTGATGCAAAATAGCTGCCATTCTGATTCCTCCAGTTAGGCCACTGTGAGAGTACCTGTCCACTGAAATTTGATGTCTATCAACATCCAAACAACAATTTGACATCATGTATGACTTGATTGATGCCCGCGGACAAGCAACTCAAGGATAACAAAAAAACCAAATCATGTATGCACATCTGGAAGCTGAGACAATACGATGGTTTGAACATTCACCAGCCATGGGTCATATCCAGATAATGCCGCACAATGAGTTTTACAACACCATCTTTGCGATCTTTGAGCAGCCAACACTGCAACCCATCACGTTTTACTGGTTCAGAATGTGCAACCAAGGTAGGGACAAATCAATGTCAGAATTCCTTAGCCGGCCACAAACTTTACAAGTAGATTGTAAATATGACAATTTCAATGCAGATGCCGACCTCGCCAACATGCTCAACCAAATTGTTACTCATACAACTCTCAGAAATGCTTATTTTTGTTGCACACCACCATGCTTGATGTTTACATCAACATCATGCAGACTGCCGAAAGTGCCAAAAGTTCATCCCCGGCCATCTGTGGGGATTCGAAAGGTTTCCTCACCATCCACAATAATAGTCATTGTGACAGCAACAGCTATCTCAATCGTGGTAGAGATCAGTCGCCAAATTGATCGAAGCACCCACAATCACTGAACAGGTCAAAGCATTGCCGAGCCTGCAGTTCAACATATCATACATCACTATCACTCGACTGCAAAACAAAGGACAGCAAGTGCTAGGATTGTGCTCGTAAAGGATATTTTGCAAAGTTTTGCAACTGACATTAAGGCAAGTCAGATTGATCAAGTGATGAGGGAAAAAGCCATCAGGAGGACCCATTTATGACGTATTATGCATAGCGCCACCATCTCCTACAAATGTATGTTTTGTGTTATCCACCCAAATGGCAAAGACCGTTACACCAGTGGTATTGTCAATTCAGGAGCTGAAACCTCATTGTTGCTGCATTTGCTTTACAGGAAATGGATTGGTGGGCCACTCAGCAGGGTTTTTTTCTGCATTGATCGTTCTGCACCTTGCGGAAATCAGCCAGAAAAATTTCCGCACCACCATTAAAAACCACAAAAAAACATTAAAAAGTTTCCGTTTGGTGTGGAAGACTCTACAAAAATTTTCTGCATGACCCCAAAAAAATCCACACTGTGCAGAAAAAAAATCCTTGCTGCTCAGTGAATCAAACATTATATTGTGCAGTTTTAATAATATGGAAATTTCCAGCCTCCAAGGACAGTTTCAGTGACAATCAAATTCAATGGCCACTGTGGCAAGGTAACTTTACTCATTCTAGATCGGAACCTGGGGTATTGACATGATTGAGGCATTGCAATTGGTCATTGATAGAGCCATGCGACAAATGAACTTTGTCCAACCTATTTATTTGACACCACCAGCCGCTGCAGTCCAGCAGATGCAAAGTATGCCTACAGCATGTCATAGCTACCTCAGCAATATTGCCTGTGACTTCCCAAAACTCATGGCCAATGGCATGGAAAAGTTTCCAGACTTGCATAACTGCATTATGCTTACCAATGATGCAAGTCCCATAGCCCAACCAGTCAGACAAGTGCCAATCACTCGCTGTGACACAGTAGAGAAAGAGCTCAAACAAATGGCCACTGATGACATTTGGGAACAACTTACAATTTCTTGTGCATAGGCCCTCAACCTTGTTACCATTTGAATGCCAATGCAAGAATTCAAATTACAGCAGATTCCTCACTTCTTAAGCCTGGTTCATGCATTCAAGGCAAGCATCTCCAAGCACAGCTTGGAGCATGTTTGCCAAGCATGCTTGGAGATGGTCCATACTACATGAGCAAATTTTTTCCCTAAAATGCATACTTATTTCTTTCCATATATGAATACCTAGAATACTTAGTTCTTTCTGAATTTATTTGAAGACATGGTGTTTTTTCCTAAAGTCCTTGCAATCATGGGACTAAACGTTCCACAAGAATTCTTTTTCATTATGTTCAATAAGTTTAAAATTTTCATCATCTGATAATTTTTCAAATATACATGCTGAAAAGTTTACAGCAAAAAATGAAATCCCACAAAAAAATTTAGCAATCAGAGATGTATCAGACCTTTCGACCAAGTATGCTACCTGATTCTACCCGATATTTTCTGAAACAAAAGAGGAAAAAAGACTTGACCTTATCCATTATCCAGGATACTTCTGTGTCTTGAAGGTCACAGGTCAATAAATTCAGTTGATCATTTTCACTGTTGGAAGAAAACGCAGATAACATTATACTCTACATGAGATTAATTTAGATTTTAAAAATAAAAGTTTCTCAATAGTTTGCCAATCAAGGTAAGGAATGATTGATGTATTGGCATCAGCTGATAGTTGAATTTTTTAAATATCGGCCGATGGTTTTTCGGTTTGATCAATAATATCCTGTTTAATATGGAAATTCTTGCATTAATCAGTCCTGGATGTAATTATGTACTGGGCAAGTGTAAATCTTAGGTCGCTTTTAGTTTTTTGTGATAACAAAAATGTTGAATGTGATGACAATGTGATTTTATCCTTCAATGCATTATGACACAATGGTTGATTAATAATCTTTAAACCTCAACGCCTGAGAAAGTATGCTTGAAAATCATTTTATTTCTATAATTCACAAAGAATTATTCAACAATATCATGTTAAAGCAATGATATGGTGTCCAAAACTTGTTGAGATAAAATATTGTTTCAAATTGAGTGTTCTATAATTTCTGTGTTCAAAAACTTCTATAGTGAAACCTTCATGTGAGCGATGTGGTACAAATGTTTTTCTTTCTAGAATTTACAAGCATTTAATAAAAGAGAGACAAAAATAAGTTTCGTACCCAAGAGAAAGTTTTCAAGGAGCAGTTTTTGAGATTATGCAAAAAATGAAATTCTAAACCAACATTTTTTGGCAGACAGCAAGGGCATGCCATCTTTGGCTATCATTTCAGATTTATGATCTATTCCCAATAATTGTAGATGGGGTTGATTTTCATTTTTCATCTTGAATAAGAGAGAGATTTTGTTTTTTTCTCATTTCCCATGTCTCGTTTCATTTCTCATTTCTCAAAACAGCAATTGCTATTTAAAAGCAATAGTCATTTCTCATCTCTAATGTTTATTTACACTAAATAATAAACAAGCATGTAATATGATGAGTATGTGCTTATGTTATACTTCATGAACTGAACATAGTTTTTGACCCTTGACTTGGTTTGCTAGAGGTCCCTAATCTGACCTGTGACGTGACTTGGTAATTTTGCTGCCTGACCCCACCCAATATTCTCTTGCCCGATACATCCCTACTACCAACCAATCTAAGTGCACAAAATTTTGCATTTGTTGTGTGGGCTTCAATTTTTTATGAATTAGCCCAGTCTGGGATGTGCCTATACTTATAACAAGTGTTGCACACAGAGCATGCTCAGAGGAGTAGAAAATTTTTTTACTATTCTGAGCAAGCTAAGTCAGCAAATTTTTTATGCTCAGGGTTCTGCTCATTGAACATGCTTGGCAAGCAGCTTGCTTGGAGATGTGCTTGTTGAGCATCTCCAAGAACAGCTCCAAGCATCCTCCAGGAGTGTGCTTGCTGAGCAATGAGCAGAAGTATGAAAGGCCTTTAATAACTTTGTTGTTCTAGAACACCATCAACTGCCATGAATCAATGATTTATATGTGCAGTTGCAAGGAGCCATGACATTCACCAAGCTTAACTTGTCGAAGGGGTATTTCTACACTGCATTTGCACCCAAGTCTCATCTACTTATGACAACAATTATGCCATACCGTTTGTTCCAATAGAAATGCTTGCCAAAGGGATTGATGATGCTGCCTCTGTATTCCAGCACCTTGTCTCACAAATCTTGTGGGATGTGAACAGTGCATCAGCTACCTCGATGACCTATCTCAGTGACAAGGATTTCGGCCTCAACATTGCCAAATGCCAACTTGCTGTCTTGGATGTTCCATTCTTAGGACATTTGATATTGAGTGCTGGCATCAAACCCAGATGCAATCTGAAATGTGTCCATCCCACTATCAATCAGAATGTCCACAGTTTCCTCAAATCCATCAGCTATCTCCAAGAGATTTTGCCCCATCTTGCTGACTATGCCAAGCTGCTCCAGCATTTGACCCATACGTCTGAAAAAAACAGATTCAAATGGAATGATGAATATATGACAGCATTTGACAAATTAAAATCCCTGCTAACAAATGATTTACAACTAGCATTTGATCCGGATTGTCCGACTATTTTAGTTACCCACACATTTAACATTGGTCTCAATGCCTGCCTGTTGCAGATAGCTCAAGGACGACTAGTGCTAATTAGGTTCCCCAGCAAAAGGCTTACCATCCTGGAACGAGTGTATGTCACAAATGAGCGCAAAGCTCTAGGTTGTGTTTGGGCCTGTGAACATTTTTTCTCAATTTTTGCTTGGCTAGAAGTTTACACTGATAATAGATCATCAAGCCCTTGTTTTGATATTGGTGCAATGCAGCAGTGTACACAAGGGCCACAAATTTGATTGATGGCATGCCTGATTAGCTGAGTTTGACTATGATATTCAAGACAAACCAGGGTCAAACAATGTCATCCCTGATGTGCTATCCTGCTTGCTGCAGCCACCACCAACCAAAGTCAATGCAATTGCTGCCGAAAACTTTTTCCTCAAGACATTTGGAACAGCTACTTCCAAGGATGATGTCTTGTGCCTCCTGATCAAATTGGTCAAAGAATGTGGCTGGAAGGCCCACCATCGCCAGGACAACAACCTCGCCCCATATTACATTATTCCAAATGAGTTTGCATTTAATCAAGGATTGCTACTCAAAACTGATCAAATTGTCATTCCAACAAAATTATGCAGACAACTAATGAACAAACCACATGAAGGACATCCCAGCATCAGCAGAGCAAAAATCAAGTCCCGTGAGACATATTGGTGGCCTGGTATGGACGCATATATTGAAGAGATGATTTGCCACTGTCAAGGTTGTCAAAATTCAGCCAAGTTAAACCCATGAGTGATGATTCCAATGAATCTATTGCCTCTACCAAAAACAACCTGGGAGAAAATTGCAATTGATGTCACTAGACCATTTGCTGCGGCTTCATACCAAAATCAATTTGCAATCATCATCATCGATTACCTCTTTGGTTTCCCCCAAGTTCGACTCTGCCGAGACCACACTGCCAAAAGGACAATCAAATTTCTGACCAAACTTTTAGCCCACTATGGTAATCCTTCTGTTCTTGTTTCAGACAGCCGGTGACAATATCAATCAGAATGCAATCATTGACCTCCTATCAAAGCACGACATACAACATTATGCAATGCCAGTTTACCACCCACAGTCCAATGGTAAAGTTGAAGTGTTCAATTGCTCACTAAAGTTCCACGTGCAGGCAATGGCTACATTGAATACACATTTTGCTGCAGCAATAACTAAATTGTTAGCCCAATTAAGAGCAGAATACCCAATTCCCGAAACATTGTCACCAGCAGAGAAAATGTTCAATCCACATGCCTGTTTACCATTTGAACCATGTCAAAGCATAAATGAGCCTGCTGCACCACAAATAAAGGAGTCAAAACAAAACATCAACTTTACGGAAAAAGGACATCCAAAGGAATAAGAGCCTCACTGCCAAAACCCATAGTTTAATATTGGTGACAGAGTCGGCATTCCAACGCCCTGCCAACCTTATGAAGAAGGGGGAATCACCTTACTCTGATGTTATCGAAGTCATCGACGTCATTAGCGACTATGTTTTCGAACTTTCCAATGGCAACATCTGGAATGCATGATGCATGCGATGTTGGTGCAAGGTGTGTGTCGTTTTTGGGCATGTGATTTTCACCCACATGTTTAGTGTATTTTTCGTCCACTGCAGACTATGTAAATTTCTGTGCGCATCGTCCATGCACAAATAGTTGGGCCTTAGGCCAACTATTCATTGGTCTCCTTCGTCCCTTATGCTCTTTCTTTTTGTCCTTTATTTATCGTCTTTATAGACGAATAAATCATGTTAATCGGCCAGTGTAACAGATACTTCCACTACATTGTATGTGTGGGCCACCAGTAGAGGATAAACCTACTGACCCACACAACACAGTTACCACAAGAAATATGCGATTTCATTTTTTGTGGCTCTTGCTAGTTCAGAGAATGGTTCAACATGATGAACCATTTTCCATACCTTTCGAAACTAATTTTGAAGGAACTGCAAAGGACTATCTACTCCTAGCAAAACTAATCCTTAGATGATAGCCAATTCTTTGGAGCATCAGAAAAATCGAGGCAAATATTTTTATGGCACTCGATTCTCAGAAGACCTTCTACATTTGTGAGCAAACAAATTTCAATCACTTACATCCAGTGAGGATTTCGTTTACACAAAAAGAGTGACACGGGTTTTTAAGCACTCACCTGAAAATAAAAGGGGTAGTGGGATCTTTTTGGAATGCCTCTGTTGTGGATATTTTATTCTTCTACTATACCCCATTCATTTTAAAATTATCAATGCAACAATGTCGCAGTCAAAATTCTATTCAAAATTATGGAAGGCTCACTGACTCTAATCAAAAATTTTTTTCTTACATAGTCCTTGATGATCATTCTTTGCAATCCAAGATTATCGAAATTGATTTCGTGATCTCTATAGTCTGTTTTTTACAAAAAATTAAGAGAAAAATGACAAGAATAAATACCGTCCTCAAAATCATTTATACTAAGCATTTACAGTAGGGTCTTTTATTCAAAAGATTGTGAGTGTTGGTTGTGTAGGCTCACAAATTTTCAGTCCCAAGCGACATACGGCTTAGCAGGAAATAGCAAAAATATTAAATAGTACTTGCCTTCAACTTTTAAATTTACAAGCATTTAAAAAACAGATAATAGTAAGGTTGCGTTTTTGTCGAGACTCCGCCTGCTGCATCGATCATTTCAAAATAAATGGAGTACAATTGAAATTCGAAAATTTTCCTAATGACTGTTTGAAGAATCTATCAAATGACGAATTCCGAGACAAAAATGTTGACCACGATCTCCGAAACAAGTGCTGCAGAAATCCATTAATTTGCATGATTGAGCAGTCAAACATGATCGTAATGTTGCTCCCAATTTCTGTAAATGATTCAAAAGAATTTAAAAAATTAATATACAAACTTACTGTAAGAAAAATACGAGCTAGCTTCATTCTTCTGTGAAATAGACAAAAGTACTAGAAACGTAACCACAGCAGTAGAATCCATGTTAGATAACGAGACCAAATGCAGTATAATCTCGCCCCACCTTACCTCTTCGATAATTTAGTCCCATAATTTTGCTTCACTATAAATAAGATTAGCTCAGAAGTGTTTTTGTCTGCTAGGTTGACGACCAATTAGCTTGAAACATGACACAAGAAGATTAAAATGTTTATAGAATGCTCCGGGGTTCCGTGACTTCTCGTCGTCTACTTATTTTCTTATGGATAGAAGAGATCTTATGTACCAGGATGTTCATTACTTTCTTAATTAATTTAACAGATTAGACTACAAATAAGAATTGTCAGAAATGGAATTGAAATTGTTGTATGTAATTGAAAATGTCCGAGGGAAAGGGAAAAACGTGTGAGCATTCGGAATTATTTCAAATTGACAAAGGATGGCTATTCCACTTTCAGACCACGCTTGTAACAACATGCAATGCTAAGTAATGGAGCAACGTTCTCATGAAGTTTTTACAAACAACATTTTTCACGTGAAAAAGTTATGCACTTAAGCCCAATTCAGAAGTGCAGTCGCCGATTGTCGCGGACAAAAATCTCAAGATTTTTTTACTTCTGCATTGGGCTTTCTGCAATTGCCTATTCATTCCATAGAATCGCCGACTGTTGCCGACAAAAATCCTAGGATTTTTTACTTCTGAGTAGAGCTTCACTGCTCCGTTTATATCGTATAGCACTTTTTTATTTCAAATCATACGTCGTCCAAAAAAGGCCTCTAAAACCTGCTGTCCATGCTGCGAAAACTAAAAAATTAGGTTCGATTTGACAAGCAATTTTCACTTGGCAAACTTTATACTGTAGAAAAACGCTATATTTCTTCACGAGAATGGGAATGTCCAAAATCATTGAAATACATTATGCTTATCTATTAACGAATCGGACAGAACTGCATCGATACATCAGTGCTATTCGAGAAATTTTGACCACTTAACCAGGTTATCAAAGAAAATTTCCAGTTGTTCTGTTCAGCCGCTAACTGACGACAAAATTCCTTCACTGATTACAGTAATAAGCTTTACTAGTTTTTCCGTATTGAACTTAGTTTTATGGAATACCTGCATCGATCAGTTGAAAATTAATGGAGTATAAGATGTTCGAGTGTTTACTATTGTCTATTTATTTTGAAATGGTCAGATACAGCGAAGCTTTGAAGGTAAGCTCAAAATTGGAGAAAATAAAAACCAAGAGAAAAACTTTCACGTTCACCAGCAACAGACCGATTTATAATTTTCTCCAATAACCTGGCCAAATGAACATGTGTCGTCAACAGTACTATCTAGATCAAAAATGGATAAGTAGGATACTGTTTCTTTGATCTTGGCTTTCCCTTCGTAATATGGAAATTAGTTGTTCACACAATATAAATTGTTTGTCAAATTGAACATATTTTTTTCTTATCACTGCATCTGACATTTCAAAATAAATAAATTACAGACAGATAGCCTTTGTACTCTACTTTACTAAATACGAGGAGGGCCACTTGAAAAAATCTTTATCACTTGGAAAAATTCGTTTACACCTGAAAAAATTAGGTGCCATTTCAAAAAAATTGTTACTATCGAATGTGATGCACAGCATTTTTTCAAGATGCAGCACTATTTCAAGATTTGAGTTTTTCGATGTTCGACTTTATTTTTAAGTGCATCACAAATGTGTCAAATGCATCGCAATTTTTTCAAAGATAGTCTTGAAAAAATCAGGATGGCATCCTGAAAGAAATCAAGATGTCAAAGGATGAAAATTTCTGGAAATAGTTAATCAAGGGCGTTGCTCCGCCTCTTATGTTTATATAGGATATGCGACGAAATGTCTCCAACAAAATGTCCCCAACATATGATCTTCAAACAAAATGTCTCCATACAAAATATTCCCAACATGTGATCTCTAAACAAAGTATCCCAAGATGAAAAAATGAAAGCAAACAAAGAACAAAAAAGAAAAACAGTTTGGCACTGCGATGGTGGCAAATAAATGTAGCTTTTCATACTTGTTTGGTAGGCTGCAGTCTCACTTGATTCCCTATTGATCTGTTGTATCATATGAGCATAAACTGACATTCCGCAAATCAGTGTTTTGTTATGGGGACAATTTTTTCTCGGTCTTGTTACTGCTTCATTTTCTTTGTATTCTTTTTTCTATATTATTTCTTTTTTTCTGATGCCAATTTTTCTTCTCTTCTTACACTTTCTTACTCTTGTTTTGTTTTTTGTTTTCTATTTGTTATTTTCCTCATTTTTTTCTCTATTCTAGTATTTTTTCTTTCTGGCAGTTCGATAATCCTAGGCTTGCTTCGCTCGCGGGTTGATTCAACCTCAACTCACTCTGAGTAAACTGTGGGTTACAGGATTTTGGGGAGCGCCCGCTTTATTGTTAAGTTTTTCCGATTCAAATGATATTTGACCACCACTTATCACTAATGACCCATAATGTTTTGACCACGAGTTTAGGGCTAACGTTTTTATTTTTCTTTTGACTCGTGTATAAATAGCCGATCCGTTTCTGATTGGTGGGTTCTTGGTTTTAGTTTTTAGTTCTTAGTTTTAGTTATATTCTACGCCCCAAATAAACTATTTATCACTAGTAAGTTTTGTTCGACTATAGCAACAGGGTTGCTATAAGCTAAGTACTGGGTACTTTTGTGTTTCTGCTCGAAGCTAGTATTCACTAGAAAAAAGACTATTTCATGAAGTATGTTGAAGCTTTTGTAACTTTGGGCATTACAGCCGACACTATCGCTCATTTATTTGTTAATGAAATTGTTTGCAGGCACGGAGCACCACAAATTTTGCAATCTGATTGGGGATTAGACTTTGTGTCAAATTTGATGGCTGAAGTGACTAACCTCTTTAGCACTAAGAAAGTGCACACTACTGCATATCATCCAATGGCCAATGGCAAAGTTGAAAGAGCAAATCAGACTCTTATCACATGTCCGAGAATGTATGTTGATAGTAATCAGATTGATTGGGATGAACATGTACCATATGCGAAGTTTGCAACAAACATTCATGTTGATGAAAGTACAGGCTATAGCCCGTTTGAATTAGTGTAATGGACAACAGCTGTTGTTGCAAATTGACAGTTCACTAAATTACAGTCAACCTATGTATTTGATGGATTTGGAAACATATGATCAGGAAGTGAAGAAGCACTTCACGAATGCATTGACTGTGGTTCAAAACAAAATTAGTGAATCACAGGCACGGTATAAGTCTCAGTTTGATAAAAGTGCTGATGATGTTGACTACAGAGTACGTGATCTGATACTAAAAGAATCAGAAATTGTTCGAAAAGGGTTGATCAAAAAGTTGATGCCTGTTTATGTTGGGCCATATGAGATAATCAGTGTGAAATATCCGAACATTGTGATTCAATTGTGTGACAATTTGAAAGTTATTGAAACAATTCATGTCATCAATCGTTCAAAGAAATTCCATCCCCACAATGTCGAAACATCAAAATCGGACAATTCGATGCCCAGGATCAAAGAGAATAAAGAAACTGATCAACTATCGACACAAGCAACCCATGGATCGACAGCCAAGATGAAGATGCTATGATACATCCCATACCCTGGAAACGATAATTTGGATTAAGAGACTGATTCGTCAGGGCGTTTGAAGCTAAGGGGGGACGTGTCAAGTGCAATGCAAGTTATTATTGATTCTTATGATAATCAGATAACGATTACTGTTATTGATGCAAAATTAAGCTCCCAAAGTCCAGTTTCGTTTTCATAAATATTTTGACCACCACTGATCATTAATGACCCAGAATGTTTTGACCATGAGTTTACAGCTAACATTTTTATCTTTCTTTTGACTCGTGTATAAATAGCCGATCCGTTTGTGATTAGTGGGTTCCTCTTGGTCTTAGTTTTTAGTTCTTAGTTTTAGTTATATTCTACCCCCCCCCAAATAAACAATTTATCACTAGTAAGTTTTGTTCGACTATAGCAACAGGGTTGCTATAAGCTAAGTACTGGGTACTTTTGTGTTTCTGCTCGAGGCTAGTATTCACTAGAAAGAACCTGTGTCACAGACTGTGACAATCTTGAATATCGTGATACAAAACTTGATTTGTCATATGCAATTTTTGATAAGTCATCTTCAAACATGTCTTTCAAGTTTTGTAAGTTAGGACGAAAGAATCAAATGGTCCTCTTTTGATTTAACAGTCTATTTAATCTGAAATGACAGATGCAGCGATCCCTATAAAGTAAGCTCAAAACGGAATAACTGGTAACCTCATCACTGTAATTAAGTAAAAAGAAATTCTCTCATCCATGAGCAGCAAACGGAAAAACTGGAAATTTTCTTCGATAACTCGGTAAAATTGATACAATATTTCCAGTAGCATCAGATGTTGACGCAGTTCTATCCAAATCAAAAAGGGATAAGCGCAATGATTGCTCTTTTCCGTTTTGCCATGAATAATTTCGGCATTTTTCAACTGTGTATCAAATGGAAATCATTTTTAGGGTTGTGTCGCGTCTCCCAATCTAAAATAAAAGGACTAAAGTACATCTCACGAACTGGATGTGGTCTGAAAATCATGTGCATATTTTTGTACGCCTGACTTCATTTGACAATGATTTACTGTATGTGAAGGCGAGCGTCCCCCACAAAGCATGAGCGGAGCGAGATCTGTCATCAATTTGATTATTCGAAAAATTTCATACCTTCAATTTGATTGGTCGAAAATTGTAGTCTACTTTTTCCTGGCAGTGAGTCCAAGCCTAAGTTCAAACCTAAGCCTTGGCGTAAACCTAAGCCTAAGAAGCATACCTGTAAGACCTCCGACCAGTTGGGGGGGGGGGCAGAAAAAAGGGCCCAACCTAAAGAGCCTACGTACATGTTAAACATAGGGGTTCCTTTTATGAGTAGGCGTTTTGGGCGTTTTAGGCGTTTTAGAGGTTCATTATGTATGAAAGGGCGTTTTGGGCATTTTAAGGCGTTTTGGCATTTTAAAGCGTTTTGGGCATTTTGGCATTTTAAGGCGTTTTGGGCATTTTGGGCATTTTGAGGCGTTTTGGCATTTTAAGGCGTTTTGGGCATTTTGGGCATTTTGAGGCGTTTTGGCATTTTAAGGCGTTTTGGGCATTTTGGCATTTTAAGGCGTTTTGGCATTTTAAGGCGTTTTGGCATTTTAAGGCGTTTTGACATTTTGAGGCGTTTTGGCATTTAAGGCGTTTTGGCATTTTAAGGCGTTTTGGGCATTTTAAGGCTTTTTGGGCGTTTTAGGGCGTTATGTTGGCATTTTAAGGCATTTTTGCGTTTTAAGTCATTTTGAGCTTTTTAAGTTGTTTTGAATTTTTTTAGGTATAGTTTGCAGGTTTCAAGCACACATGAGAAAGAAAGAAAGAAAGAAAAAAGAAAGAAAGAAAGAAAGAAAGAAAGAAAGAAAGAAAGAAAGAAAGAAAGAAAGAAAGAAAGAAAGAAAAAAGAAAAAGAAAAAAGAAAGAAAGAGAAATGAAACAGAACAAGAACGAGAAAACGAAAAAGAAACACACAAAGAAACAAATGAAAAAAAAACAAACAAACAAACAAAACGAACAGAAACAAAGAGAAAATGGAAACAGAACAAGAAAACGAAAAAGATACACACAAACAAAGAAACAAACAAAGATGGAATGAAAAAGAAAGAGAAAGAGAGAGAAACAGATCAATAAAACGAAAAAGATAGAAATAAAAAATGAATGATGAGAAAGAGAAAGAAAGAAAGAAAGAAAGAATGGAAGAATTTATAATTGGATATACTAAAGCCAATGTACATAGTATGTACTACACTTTTCTCATTGTTGGGTTTACTTGTTTTCTTTTTGTTCCTATGCACTCACTGAAAAAAACCTAGCCCGTGAACTTCATGCATCCGAATTTCGACTTGTATTGGATATACAGCTTGTAAGTTTTTCTTCTTTTGCCTTGACCTACACTTTTGGCTTTTGATACTTGCTTTTCTATGGCAAATTTTCTTTCATTCGTTGGCCATTTCTGTATTTTTAATTTTTATATGGAGACAGACGAACAAAAAAATATGCTAATTGGTCAGCTGTTGTTTTCACACTTTTCCACACATACATAGACATACTTGTAAGGCGAAAGAAAAATTTTACTTTTCTGCAAAACGCGTAAAACTCCAAAGAAATAAAAAAATGCTATGAAAGCGATGCAAGACGCTAAAAAGTTTGTCTTTTGTGTAAAGGCCCAAAATGCAAAACGCCGAAAATCAGCTTTTCTGTTAAAACGTCGGAAAGTATCCTTCTCTGTACAACGTCCAAAATGCCCCAAACGTCGAAAAAGATCTACTCTGTTAAGACACCCAAAACGCCGAAAAAACCTTTTTGTAAAACGCCAAAACGCCCAAAAAGCCTTGAAAAACATTTTGTGTTAAAATGCCCAAACCGCCCAAAACGCCTAAGAAATAAAAAGGATGTTGAAAGCACCATTTTTCTGGTGGGTGTTTTGGCAAGTAGGCGTTTTATGTTGGCCCGAAAAAAGTCGAAATTTTGCCCAAAAAAGGCCAAAAAACATACACTTTTTGGCAAATTTTTTTAATTTTTTCCAAACTGGGGGGGGGGTGTGGGGGGAAATGATTTTGGGTACAGGGTTGGCCAAGTTGGGGGGGGGGGTCCCTCCCCCCCAACCCCCCCAAGTACAGGTATGAGCCTAAGCCATACTTGTAAGAAGTCCGACCAGCCTTTTTTTGTGCACGGCAGCGTTTTTTTTTTATGCACGGACATTTGTGCCAATTCGCACAAGAGGCCATAAAAATTTTTGTCAATGGCACAAAAATTTTTTTTTAACTAGAAACATAATTGAGAACTGCGGAAGAGTTTTAGGCCAAAAGTTTGATAAAAAGTTAACGAACGCATTAATTTTTTGTAAAAATCGTGCCCAAATCTATTTTTCAGCTCACTATTATGTCAGTGAGATAAGAAAAAACTGCAACAAAATAGTGCACGAAAATCCTAAAAGAAATAGAATGCTGATAAATTTAAATAGGTCTTGAATTGTTCAGGAAGTTCAAATTGATTCAATTTTCGACTACGAATATCTGTGTTATTTAACAACAATGTAAAGACTAGAGAAAATGAAATCGAAAATCGTGTGAATTTCCGATCCAAACATTGTACCATTAACAACGATATCGATTTTTCTGTTTGAATCAATCAGGGTTGGCAAGACCTGGGTTTTTGGGTTTTTGGGTTTTTCTGGGTGCATTTTTTTGACAAAATTTGGGTTTTTGGGTTTTTCTTAATTCTTTTAAAATGAGGATTTCATCGTTAATTTGAGGATTTCATCATTAATTTCCCTGTGGCAAATCCAGAACGAGATTGAGGATTTCATCGTTAATTTCCCTGTGGCAAATCCAGAACTAGCTGACCAAAAAAGTGCTGTGTATCAAGAATTGACGCAATACATGATTGAGGCAAAATTACAAAAACAAAATAACTCATTTCGCTACCAGACCAGATGCTCGTCAAAAAGAAAAAGTCTGTCCTTGAGTATTGGCTCACAGATGGAGCTGACTGGCCGCTGGTGCAACGAATCGCTCTGAAGGTACATAGATAACATGTTATTTGTTTCAATGTATTACATGTATAAAAAATTAATTGAGGTTTTTTCGCTCGTTGTCTCTACCGCATCTTCGGAAAGAAACTTCTCTACCTTTGGCTATGGCTTCATACATTCCAAGCTGCGAAATCAATTGTCGACGGAAACAGTGCGCAAACTGGTATTCGTTAAGACAAACTTTGGGCTGCTAGAAAGTTCCCGTGACTGTGAATCTGATGAAGTGAGCGAAGCCGAAGCGTGAAATTTGATTTCCGTAATTTTCAATTTTTTAAAGTGACATTTCAATTTTTAGTGTTTAGATCATGGAATAAAAAATTCAATAAACAGCCAATCGCTTTAATGAGCCAAATCGATAAAATCGTTGTGCAATGTGCAGTCGCGTGACTCGTGTAAATATGTTACAACCAAATGTATAGTCAGTCTTGAACACTGTTCAGCAATTTAATACACTTTATACGTTAAAAATAACATTCTCATATATATTTTAAGTAAAATGATCATTCGTTATTACAAAACTGGAACAAAAACCCTAGAAAAACCCACCAAAAACCCAGAAAAACCCACCAAAAACCCAGAAAAACCCACCAAAAAACCCAAAAACCCAAAAATGAAGATTTCAAAAACTGGTTTTTTGCCAACCCTGGAATCAATCAAACACAAAAAGTAAGAATTTCGGTGTAAAATCCGAATCTGATTGAATGAACAGGGAATATTCTGTATTTCTTTTTACTCGCCAGTCTTGACAGCCTATAAAGTTTGCTGTAACGATACCAATACACTGTTCAAAGAGAAATAGTTCGCGTTCAGGCCAAATCTACGAATAGGAATTATTATATTCTTTGACTCGGCGCGAAGCGTCGAAAAATTTAGGCATTTTCAGCCCCTAAAACGGCTAAAAATCAAGGAAATTTTATGTTTGACCAGCCAAAAATTTTGTGCCAATTGGCACAAACGCTCAAAATTTTTTGTGCCATTCCAAATTTTTTTGTGCCAAAAACTATGTTTTGGCACAAAAAAACACTGGTGCTCGGACATTTGTGCCAATTGGCACAAAAGGCCATAAAAATTTGTGCCAGCGGCACAAAAAAATTTTTTCTACTAGAAACATATATAAAAACTGTGGAAAAATTTTAGGCCGAAAGTTTGATAAAAATATAACCTTATTAAAGCTACCTTAACCGCATTAATTTTTTGTAGGGTTGGCAAAAACCAAACTTTTGAAATTTCGACTTTTTGGTTTTTTAGTGGTTTTTTATGGTTTTTAATGGTTTTTTGGTTTTTCTATGGTTTTTTTCTGGTTTAATTCTTTAGAATGTTTGGTGCATCAAAATAACTATGTAAAAAACTGCTGGAAGCTCCCTGTATCATCTAAGACTAGTTAGGAAGCCTTAAAATGGCAGCTAGAAGTATTAATGTTATCGGAAGTGTCATTATTTTATGCTATAGGAAATCCCTATTATAGCAAAGAAATACAGTAATAGTGAGCACATGAGAAAGGAACCATTAGTGAAGAACATAAGAAAAGTAAAAATGGAACAGAGCATGCGATGTAAGGGGCAAATTCAAGGAAAAGAAGAAAAATTACAAATAAAGAGAAATATACAATACACAATGTAAGTAATCAAAACTCAAAAGAAATCAACTACAGAATTGTATCAATGCATCACATATATACATATGCACAGAAAAGTTGAAATGACACAATACCGTTTTCGATAAGAGGGTTTTAAATTGATAGATTACTACATATGTTATTAATATTACGAATATAGTTGAAGGTCACACATAGACATTTCAGATGTTTCCAAATTGTTGCTTTTCAAACCTGTCTGCGAGCTATAACTACAGCAAATGGGTCTTATTGTCAAACACGGTTAATGAACACCCCGAGCGGACCGAAATAAAAGTGTTCACTATCCGTAAGTGTTCATTATCAGAACTCCGTCAAATTCAACATAAATTTTACTTCAACATGAATCACTTATCATCATTTAAAAAATGACGTTATTTTAGACTGTTTCAACGAAGCAATATGACTTGTATCCATAAAATCATCAATAGAATTTTACAGAGGCAAGTATTTCATCAGAGGATTCCTTTGAAAACAAAAAATTTCTGACAACCGATATAGCTCGTTTGGCTTCTTCATACATAGGTATTTTTTGAACAGCGCCTTGATCATCACAGTCACTATCGATTTCAGTGGTTATCCTGTATTGCACTTAAAATCGTTTTTGTCCAAACGTTGCCTGAATTCGTTAGCCTTTTCTATCAAAATGGAACCTGTCACCGGAATGTTCATCCACCGAGTTTGCTTCAACCACTCAACGAGACACTTTTCAATTTCAGGTTCATCAGATGTTCGCATACGTTTTCTATCAGATGAAAATTGTCCAGACTCAACATTTAACAACAGTTGCTGTTTTCTACGAAGGATGGAGTTAATGGTATTTTTTGATAAGCCATATTTTTCACCAAGCGCGGCATAAGAAGTAGTTTCCGCTTCGTTGATAATCTTAAGCTTTGTTTCAAGCGAAACAACATTCTTTTTGACAGGCAGCATGACACACTTGACACAAGAAAAAAAAGCAATGTACAATAGCACCAAGACAACAAGACAAGACGTTGTGTTGCATTAAGATCAGAGCCGTGCCTTGGGGGGTGCGAAGGGTACAGCCGCACCGGGCCGCAAAGAATTAGGGGCCGCAAAAACTTAACTGACCTAAGTTTGTACTTTGTATACATATATTGTACACTATATGTATGCTAGACAATGCGAACACGAATAAAAATAATAATGTGCACTTCTGTGTAACAGAAAATTTGATGTTTCATCATTCACTAGGGGCCGCAAGAACTTGAGCTGAACTAGCTTACATACGTGTCATACTGTACTGTACGTGTATGCTCGACAAGGCAGGAGCACGCCTTTGTGTTTCACTGTGTAAAGTCTGTATCGATAGTTTTACACATTTGTCTGTATGTATCTCAGCAGGTATTTAACTGTTTCCTATAATGTTATCATACTCGCCAGCTTCACGTTGTATTGTATGTAGATTACTGCTGTTTTTTACTAATCTTTGCGGCCTTCCATTTTGCCTTACTTGTGATTTTTAAAAGTTTTTCACGCATAACTTTTTTGCTAATGTACAAACGCTTGTTACTTTTGTCCCCTTAAGCGATATCAAATCGAGCTCCAGCTTATGAAAGTTCATGTTATGATCTTTTGAATAACATACATATTGGTTCTTCGCAACATACACAGTCTTATTCTTTTGCTTTTAAAATCAAACAATTTTGGCATCTGAATTCTGAAACATGGTAAATTCTTAACGAGTTGAATGATTGCTAATCCTTGTTCATTTTTCATTACATAAACGCAGTTATCATGGCAGTATTTTGACTATTTCAAGTTTTAAAATTATGTTGCTTCTATTTCCTATTCTACCTTCTAAAACTTTTTCAACTTCTCAAAATCTAAAGAACTTTCTTGTTGCATTAACACTCGTTTATTTTTGCTAATTACCGCTAATAAAATGATGCAAAATTTTTGCTAATAAAATGATACAAAACAAATCAATGGTAATTAATATTGCATTGGAACAAATTGAAAAGACGATAGCATTTTTAAAAGATTACAAGAAAAATGGGTTTTCATTGGCCAAAGATGCGGCTAGAAAATTAGCTATGGAATTGGAAATTGACGAAAATTTAATAAAATTTCCGGAATCAGTATCTAAACGTCGCAAAAAAGTTAAAAAACAATTCGATTATGAAGCTGAGGATGAGCAAATTTCTGATCCAGAACACAATTTTCGCGTAAATTTTTTCAATGTGCTTCTCGATCAAGCATTAATGTCTATTCAGGAACGTTTTGATCAAATGAATAATTTCAAAGAAATATTCGGCTTTTTATTTAATTCGTTAAAATTTAAAAATGACGACACCTTGAAAGCATCATGCTTGAAATTAGCTAACTTTTTGAGCGACATTAATGGCTTAGAACTCTTTACTGAAATTACGATGCTTTCCAAAACGGCGTCCATAGGAAACTTATCGTCATTGGACGTTTTGGAGTATATTCTTAAAAATAGGTTACTGGAAGTGGTACCTAATTTGTCCATTGCTTTGCGAATCATGTTGACTATTCCGGTAACTGTTGCCACTGCCGAAAGATCTTTTTCTAAATTGAAACTAATCAAGACGTATTTGAGGTCAACAATGTCAGATGATCGTCTAAATTCATTGGCCATTATTTCAATTGAAAACGATTTGCCTTCCAATATTGACTTTTCAGAAGTTATATCTGAATTTTCAGCCCAAAAGGCTCGAAAAATATTGTTGTGAATATGTTATTTGTTCGTTTTTAAAATTTTTTTGTATACTTGTATACGTAGCCACAGTATCGTTCAGTAATGTGTGAATTCAGTTGGACGTAATACACATAGAAAATTTCGTTGCCTCGCCTATGCTATTCTTTATGTATCCTGATTCGTGATGCAAGAAAAAAACTTTTTTCTGCAATATGAGATGTGCAACACCAATAGAATTTCCCATTTAAGACTTATTTCACGTGAAAATGACTGCATAGACGTTTAGGACTGTATAGATGTATATACCTACTAATTTTAAAAAATAGGGCCGCAAAAATCTACTTCGCACCGGGCCGCAAAAATCCTTGGCACGGCCCTGATTAAGATGTTTCTAGTAGCTTCTGGAAGTTTCTGTAATCGATAAAGTGTACATATTATCTGTACACATCATGTTTACTAAGCGTAGATTAAAGCGTGTTCAATATCCGTCAACACGTGTTCATTAAACGTAGAATTTAACGTGTATCAAGATATGCAGAGATTCTACCAGGCATGTTCATTATCCGTTAACCGTGTGCTCATTAACCGTATTATCAACATATAAGAAACTATAGGAATTGAGTTGGGACTGTGCTACAGCGTGTTTATTAAGCTTAATGCTCAATATCCAGAGTGTTCATTAACCGTGTTCGACTGTATACTATTCTCCCTTGCATGATAGATATACATATTTTTGCACAATTTTTTCTACTTAGTAGCGACGTCAAGTCACATAAAAATGAGCCACTCAAAAGCTCTTCTCTTTGTTAATCTACAGTATGCTTAACTGATGTTTTTGTTGTCTCATTTATATTTTGAAATTTCGAGCTAAGAAAATTGAAAAGCTTGCCGTTACAATAAATTCAAGATATTAAACTCAATCATATTTTATAACATTTTGGTGATGATATGGATCAATGGATGTCACCCCGTATGGTCGAAGTACACTCCACGAAAGATTTAGCATCTACTTTTTTGCGAGCAAATTATAGCAAAGTTGACTCATGTACTAAATGTGTGCTTGCAAGATGGATACAAAGGATATCGATTGATTTATATTACATCTTTTGAGTATGAAATGTATCATAAAAATACGACTTTTTTCTACTTTGTGGTGAAGTCAATTCAACTAATATAATTGTTTTGTTGATTTAGATAGATACCAATACATGCCTGGAAGATCGACTAATGTGAAAAAACAGTTTCCCAATGATTTTGGAAAAAACCAAAAAACCAGAGATTTTCCAATTTTTTGGTTTTTTTAAAAAACCAAAAAAACCAAAGCCTTGCCAACCCTGATTTTTTGTAAAAATCGTGCCCAGCCTAACCTATTTTTCAGCTAATCATGTCAGTGAGATAAGAAAAAACTGTGCAAAAAAATAGTTCGCGGTGACTCTAAAAGAAACCCAATGCTGAGAAAATTTAGGCTAATTGATGATCAAATTGATTCAATTTCCGACTAAGAATATGACTAGAGGAAATAAAGTTGAAAATTGTGCGAATTTTCGGTCCAAACATTGTACTAATTATATCGAGTTTTCGATTTGAATCAATCAAAAACAGAAAGTAAGAATTTCAGTTTTAAATTCCGAATCTGACTGAATGAACAGAGAATATTCAGAATTTCTTTTCATTCATCAGTCATTGACAGCCTATAAAGTTTGCTGCAACAATACTCATACACTGTTCCAAGAGAAATCGTTAGCGTTTGGGTCAAATATACGAGTAGGAAATATTATTGATATTGATTGATTCGGCGCGTAGCGCCGAAAATTTTTTTACATTTTCAGTGCTTAAAACGTCCAAAAATCATGGAAGTTTAATGTTTGATCAGCCAAAAATTTTGTGCCAATTGGCACAAACACTCAAAATTTTTTGTGCCATTTCAATTTTTTTTGTGCCAAAAACCATGTTTTGGCACAAAAAAAGGTAACACTGGGTCCGACCAGTTGGGGAGGGCGAGCACTGTTTTTTTCCACGAACTTTTTCCCACAAATGTGGAAAGGGGTCAAATTTTTTTCCACGTGCGGAAAAATTTTTTATTGGTTTTATAATCCTCGTTTTTCGCTTGAAAATGCTCATAAACGCTTTATTTAAGTTTTTTGAGCTTTTTAAAGCATTCTGATAATCATTATCATATATCTCAAAAATTAGATTTGAATTTTGTGTTCATAGATCGTAATTTCTAGAAATTTATCATTCGAAAAATTTTAAAACCACTAATTTGTTCGTAACCTTTCATAAATTTAGCCGAAAAGCCATGAGTCAGAAGTGTAGAAATTTTCCAAAAATTCTTCCATGAAGCTTTTGAATTGAATTTACGTTAAGAAAAGAACAAACGCTTCAAAAAGTTGAGAAAGTTGACGTGTTGATCTTTCTCAAAAAAATCTATGAAGGAAAAAATGCAGATCTTCATTAAATATAGAGATAAATATGCAAGATTGCCCATTAAACATTGAATAATACGTTTAAGATGATGAAAACTATTGAAGATTAAATGGTAAGTGAAGGTAGACATGCTAAAAGCCGCGCCTGAGCTTTTATAATAAATAATAATGATTATTAAAGTTATTACCGGCTCGAAGTGCCGGAAAATTTTGAGATTTTGACCTCCTAAAATGCACCAAAATGCATCTTTTCAATATGAAAAACCCAAATTTTTCTTCCACATTTGTGGAAAGACTGCAAAATTTTTTTCCACATTATAGTGCAAATGTGGAAAAAAACAGTGGGGGGGGGAGTAAATCCGAAATTTTGGGGTAGGGGTCGAAAAAAGTCAAAATTTTCCCCAAAAAAGGCGAAAAACACACTTTTTTGTCAATTTTTTCTAATTTTTTCCGAATTGGGGGGGGGGGGTTGGGTATGGTTGGCCAAGTTGGGGGGTCCCCCCAATTACAGGTATGGCCTAAGCCTGAGTCCAAGCCAGAAAATTTGCCAAAAGCAACTATGAAAATCAATAAATTTTTTCGACCAATCAAAATGGTGACAGATCTCGCTCCGCAATGCTTTCTCAGCGCTCCAGCCCAAGCATGGCGGAGCGAGGTTGGGGGGACCCCCAAACCCGGTCGAACCCTATACCCAAATGTTGGGACCCCCAACTTGGTCAACCCTATACCCAACCCCCCCCCCCCAAACTCGGAAAAATTGGCAAAATTACGAAAAAATTGGTTTTTTTGGCTTTTATGGGAAAATTTTCGAAATTTTTTCGACTTTTTTGTGGGTTTTTCGACCCCACTCCCCAAAATTTTGGAAATGTTGGGAATCCCGCCCTAAAATTTTGGGTTTACCGTCCCCCCAACTGGTCGGACCTCTTACAGATATGGGGGGGGGAATTCCCCCCTAAATTTTTTTACATTCAAAATTTCCAGCAATATCATTGTACTTATACATCACAATTCCCAAATTAAATTTGCGTTGTAAAATGGAAAATAGTGAAAATTTTCCGGCGCTTCGCGTTGCATTTTAATTATTCAATAATTTTCTATATTATTCCAGTGCGCGGTTAGAATATGTCATTCTAGCTAATACTTATAGCTTTAATTATCAACATATGGTGGATAAAGATATGATCCTGTGTTGTTTTTGGGGAATTTAACGGAAAGAAAGATTTTTCTCGGTTATTTTCCCAAAAATTTTTTTGTAATCTTTACAAAAATCAATTTTGACACTTGTGTGATTAAAACATTTTTACTCCAAGTCGAAATTCTTCGTGGTTGAGGAATAAGAATTCT
Source organism: Romanomermis culicivorax (assembly GCA_963922205.1). NCBI lineage: Eukaryota > Metazoa > Nematoda > Enoplea > Mermithida > Mermithidae > Romanomermis > Romanomermis culicivorax. The sequence continues at coordinate 1,419,345 of CAWUHX010000013.1, read as the reverse complement.
TGGTTGCTTTCCTAGTTTTTAAATTGTTGTTTGCCCGACTGAAATTCATCGAACTTTACTGAAAAATTAAACCTTCTGTCTAGGAAATAAAAAGTGAAAAAGTTCATTTTCCAGCGTCTTAGAATATCCAAATCAAAAAAAATTCCTGCGCTACGCGCCAAACAAGTTAATTCGTATCAAATCAACCTTTTTCATTTTCTCTCCAAATTTCAGAAAATTGGGTTTTGAAAGTTGAAAACCGACGTGAATTGAATGGAATACAAGAAAGCCAGCTTAGCTTCTTCTGATATTTTTCTCAATAAACATAAGGTAATTTATTGATTTTAGAGCGAGCGACCAAAAAATTTCCTGAAGTTGCACATTACAACCTGGCGCCGATTTTTTTTTCAAATGGGGTCTTTTGAGGAAAAAATATGGGAATGAGGAAAAAAATTTTGGGTATGGTTCTCATTGAGGAAAAAATTCTGGGGATTTCAAAACCGAAAAGATGCGTTTTGGTGGACTTTAAAAAGTCAAAATCTCAACGTTTTCTGGCGCTTCGCGCCGGTCATGGGTATAATAATCATTATTTTCTATCGGGCGCGGCCGTTAGCATCTCTACTTCGACTTTCTAATCAATGCTCAACAGTTTCTATGAATCAAGTTGTCTCGTCTCATTTCCTAATCGTTAACAGTCAGTATGTCGCCGAAAATAGAGATTTTTCATCAATTCTCTCGACTTTTTCTTTAGATGCTTGGATTTTTTCAAATGTTCGCAACATGAACTTTTGCGTTTATTCAAAATGGAAATTGAAGACATCATTCTAGACTGTTCTTTTAGAACTTCTGTTCACGGATGTCTGTTGGGGAGATTTATTTTCCAGCGTTTTAGAATATAAAAACGAAAATTTTTCCGGCGCTTCGCACCGGTATGGGGAACAAATTAAACTTCATCAGTTTGATTTAAATATATTTCTCATTGTTGTGGAAGTTCATTTTCCACAGACATGCACGGCAAGAATTTTCCAGGGGGGAGGGTGCATGAACTTTTTTCCCAGGGGGTAGGAGGGTGGGTGGGCAAAAAAACAAAAAAAAAGTTATGTAAGCCTGTTTTTCATACAAAATATGCACCAAAATCATGAAAAAAGCTGTCTTGGAAAAAGTTCAGGGGGGTGTTTGACGATTTTTTTGGTCAGGGGGTGGCCAGGGTTTCAGGTATGGGGGTTTATCCCCCGACCCCATACCTGTAAGAGGTCCGACCAGTTGGGATGGAGGGTAAACCCAAAATTTTGGGGGTGGGGGTCTCAACATTTCCAAAATTTTGGGGAGGGGGGTCGAAAAAACCCCAAAATAGTCGAAAAAATTTCGAAAATTTTCCCAAAAAAACCACTTTTTTTCCTCATTTTTTCCAATTTTTCCGAGTTTGGGGGGGTTGAGTATAGGGTTGACCAAGTTGGGGTGGGGGTCCCGACATTTGGGTATAGGGTTCGACCAAGTTGGGAGTGGAGGTCCCCTCCCCCAATTACAGGTATGCCCTACCCCCTATATGCATGTACGATTTTCCAGCGGTTTTGAAAGTGAAAATCGGGAAAATTTTCCGGCGCTTCGCGTGGGACTAAGAATTCTATCGTTAACATGCTTGATCTGCTCCTGTAGAACATAAATATATTCTTCATCACATCATTTTCACCCACATAACCAGAATTTTTTTCCGGTTTCTGACTCTAAATAATCCAAAATGCTTGAGTATGCTCCTAGAATGCATAAAAAAGCATCCGTAGCCACATCATAGACGTTTTAAAAATGTGGAAAATTTTTGGGAAGTGAGGAAAATATTTTGGCTCTGTTTCTCATGTGGAAACCGAAAATAACCGAAAATAAGTCGTCTTTACTGCAAAAATGATTACCTTTTTATTCAGTAAATTCTAAGAAAATTTTGGAAAATTCACCCCTTTTCTGAAAATCCTGGATACGGATGTGATCTGTCATCAATTTGGTCATAGCTGAAATTGGGGGGTAGGGCATCCAACTTGGCCAATCTTGTACCCAACCCCCCTAACCCCCCAGACTTGGAAAAATTAGAAAAAATTTGCAAAAAAGGCCTTTTTTGGGGAAATTTTTGACTTTTTCGACGCCCCCCCCAAAACTTTTGCCACCCCCCCCCCAACTGATCGAACCTCTTACAGGTATGAATTTGATTGGTAAAAGGTTTATATCATCAAGTTGATTGGTTGAAAAATTGTAGTCTACTGCTTCCCAAATATGAGTCCAAGCCTAAGCCCAAACCTGAGCGTACCTGTGTAAGAGGTCCGACCAAGGTTTTCTTTTTAGGCCTTTTCGGAGCCATGGCTCCTAAAATATCTGCTTGGCTCCTAAAACTTTAGCCGCACAAGCCAATTCGGCTTGTAATAATTTAGGAGTTATAGCATAATTTAGAGGTGTTTTCAGCTTGAAAATTCAAAAAATATTGCCGTTTCGAGGAATTATATCATCCGTACATCGTCGTTTTTTCCTCGAAGATTTTTTTCCTCATTTTCCAAAAATTTTCCACATTTTTAAAAACGTTTGTAGTGTGGCTACGGATGCTTTTTTATGCATTTTAGAAACATACCCAAGCATTTTGATGTTTTTGGAGTCAGAAACCTCCAAAAATGAGGAAAAAAATAGAAAATTCTGGTTAGGTTAGTCAAAATGAGCTAATGAAGAATATATTGGTGTTCTGCAGGAGCAGAGAAAGCATGTTAACCTTAGTTCTGATGAATTTATCTGCTATTGACATTTCTGTGGTTCCGATTAGAATTATCCAATTTTATTTAGTTCTTAGTCCGGCGCGGAACGCCGAAAATTTTTTTGGATTGTCACTCTCTAAAACGCCGGAAAATGAACCTTCACAACATTCAGAAATAAATTAAAATCTAACTGATGAAGTGTAATTTTTTGCGCCGGAAAAATTTTCGAGTTTTAGTATTCTATAACGCTGGAAAATAAATCTCTCCAACAGATATTCGTGAACAGAAGTCCTAAAATCACGGTCAAGAATGATGTCTTCAATTTCCGTCTTCAATAAACGCGAAAGTTCAGGTTGCAAACGTTTGAAAAATTCCATGCATGGAGAGAAAAAATTAAGAGAATTGACGAAAAATCTCTATTTTCGGCGACATAACTGACTGTTAACGATTAGAAAATGAGACGAGGTAACTTGATTGAAAAAAACTGTTGAGCATTAATTAGAAAGTCGAATTAGAGATGCTAACGGCCGCGTCCGATAGAAAATAATGATTATTATACCCATGATCGGCGCGACGCGCCGGAAAATTTTGAAATTTTGACCTTTTAAAGTCCACCGCAATGCATCTCTTCGGTTTTGAATTCCCCAACAATGTTTCCACAATGAGAACCATGCCCAAAATTTTTTTCCTCAAAAGACCCTATTTGAGGAAAAAAACGGTGCTTTACCTATCTTATGTTTTATAATATTATTTTGTGATGCTGTAGTTGTCCATGTCAGATGTGTTGCACGACATGTAACATTGATTCGATTTTTATCCTTACGAGTTCAATCTAAACAAAACTATATTAAACTAAGTTGCATACGTTTTTATCAGAGCGTTTCGTTCAATCAGACGAAGAATAGACAAAGGAACTTGTAGGGCCTCACTATAAAATTGAATATTCTAACTAGTGATGGACCGATGCATCGGCATCGGCCGATGCATCGGCCGATTGTTGCGTTTTTTTGCCATCGGCCGATGTTTTGCAAAAAAATCGGCCGATGGCCGATTGTTTGTCAACTTTTTGTTACAATTAATGCAGGTGCTTATGCTCAAAAAACAGGTTGTTCACATATATATTTTACAGTTACTTTAGTAAATACATTATTTTTTGTGAAAATAGTTGTTTTAATGTCTGGCATATTTGCCCTGTGTTGCCATTGATGAACTAAATAACAAGAATTTGACAAGCTATGAATGAAATATTTTAGCTACGGCGGTAAGAATATACTTTAATACATTTATAATGTATCCACCCCTTAGATAATTATGTTTTGGCAGCTTGTAAATTTGTTAAAATCTTTTGCAGAAACTGTAAAAATCTATGAATCTAAAAAAGCCTGTATTTCGGAAAAAATAGCGGAAGAAAAGTAAGCTAGATTTTGTGGCTAAATTTTTTTGAAGAAAAATTAAATAATCGTAGATAAAGAATTTTACGCCACTCAATCCATATTTCAACTTTCTGGATTGGGTTCATTAAAGGAGGAATTTTCGGGAAAAATGAATCAATATTTTCATAGAAATGATAATCGAGCCCACTTTAAACCCATTGAAGACAATAGACTTCATGCTTTGGCATCTTTACTATATTCTGTTTTTTATAAAATGGTTCCAAGCAGAAGATTGACACAAAACAGTACCGTCGTCAAAGTCGTTTACATAAGGCTGTTACGGTAAAATTTTTCACTCGAAAAATTTTTAAAGGTTAGGTTAGTATGCTCACAAATTTCCAGTGCTATATGATATAGTATTTATTAGAAAGTCGTGAAAATCTAAAATACTACTTGCTTTCCACTTTCATTATTTAGAAGCATTTCAAGGAAAACAGACTATAGATCCTCGATTTAAAAAGGATCGATCGAAATTTGAAATACAAACATACAAATCAAAATTAAATAAGTTAGGCTCTCTGTGATCCTCAAGCAGAAGACAAAGCTTAACTAGCTTTGGTTAGAATGGTTGTCGATCAAAAACAACAAAATCAACGCTTTTCTGAAAATATGGTTCAAAAATTTGAATGAATCTTCAAACTCATTCTCCAAACTTTCTCAGTAAGCCACAATTGATACTAATGTAAATAATTCAAGCATTTACACAAAACTGACCAATTTCAGGCACTATTTGACTATTGCAAGTTCATCTGAAGATGTAGCCTGAAAAATATGCAACGTCAACATTTGAGCAAGCAAAAGCCATTGTTTTGGAATACATTACTAGAATAATGGAAGAAAAATGCTGGAACAAAACCAGAATTAGCTAATGTGAGTCAAAATAGTGTGCAATTGAAAATAAGTTTCATTATGAAAAAAATTCCTTCAGCTTGCCTTGAAATTTTTATCAGCCCCAATTGGGTCAGTAGCTAGTGAATGATCATTTTAAAAAGCAAAAGATGTTAGTAGTGGAAAAAGATCCCTTTTATTGCTGAGATTGGATTCAATAGTGCAAACTGGAAAAACAAGCTGAAGTTGAAGAAGCTTCTAGTGAACTCAGCAATCAAAGTGAAGGTAGTACAACAGATGCCTTTGTTGATGACAAATTGGATGAATGAAAATTATTGTTAATTATTGAATTTTGAAAATATCAGTAGAACTTTGTGAATAATTCATAATAATTTGAAATTTGTTACAGTGTAGCAACTTCAGGTTGCATTTTGTACATGTTACAGCCGATGCATCGGCAATCGGCCATCGGCCGATGCCATCGGTGACCCTGGCCGATGCATCGGCATCGGCCGATGGCAAATTTTCGGCCATCGGTCCATCACTAATTCTAACTAAAATTGTAATACATATCATTGATTGAATAACGGCTGATATAATAGCCTTATTATTCTGTGTGTGATCAAAAATGTATTTGAAATGCTTGATCTGTTTCTTTTATGGGCTTCTATTGTGATTTTCAGGCGTGTTTTTGAATAAATTTGTTGGGAAAACTTCTTACTAATATGTACATTCATTCAAAAACATACTAGTTTGGGCTCGTTAAAATTTAGATTGGCCCGTAAAATTTTGTTCCTAGGAGCCAAGTGGCCTGTGGAGAAAACAAGAAAACTAAAACCGTGTGTCCGACCAGTTGGGGGGGATAGTTCCAAAAATTTGAGATAGAAGGGTCCCAAATTTTTTCGAAAACCCCAAAAAAGTCTAGAAAATTTCGAAAATTTCCAAAAAAAGGCTAAAAAACGCCCCTTTTCTCCTAACTTTTTCCAATTTTTCCGAGTTTGGGGGGTTGGGTATAAGGTTGACCAAGTTGGGGGTGGGAGTTCCAACCAATTACAGGTATGAGCCTAAGCCTGAACCTAAACCTGAGTCTAAGCCTAAGCCCAACAATAAGCCAGAAAATTTGCCAGAAGAAAAATTGAAAAATCGATACATTTTTTCCACCAATCAAACTGATGACAGATCTGGCTCCTCAATGCTTTTTCTCCAGCCCCAACAACAGGGTTTTTTATTTGCACACCGGGTCCAAATTTCGGTCTGTGCAACCGAATTTGTCCTACCACGTTGCACAGTGTAACCTGAAACCAGACAGCGTAGCTGCATATTTAACCCTTTTCAATACCTGTAATTGCGGGGGGTTGAGGTGGGGAGCCCACCCCCAACTTAGTCGAATCCTATACCCAAATTGCGAAACGCCCCAACTTGGTCAACTCTATATCCAACCCCCCCCCAAACTCGGAAAAATTATGAAAAAAGTGGGTTTTTTAACCTCTTTTTGGAAAAATTTTCGAAATTTTTTCGACTTTTCTTGGGTTTTTTTCGACCCCCCCCCCAAAATTTTGAAAATTTTGGGACCCCTATATTAATGTGCGGTTAGAGAATGTCGTCTTGGTTCATGCTCATAGCTTTGGAACATTAACGTATTCTGAGTAAATGTTTGATCCTGCACCGTTTTTGACGTATTTGACGAAAATCAAGACCTTTGTCGACTATTTTCATTAACTTGACTGCAATTGGAAAGTGATTAAAAAATCATCCTCAGCTGTTGACAATAGCCGAAGCTTTTGCTTAAAGAATGAAGAATCCATATCTTGGTTGCTAAGCATAATTTATGAATTTTAGTTCGCTGCCTGACGAAAAAACTATTAAAATATCTGAAAAAGGATATCTGATATTAGAGAATAAATGATAGAAAAACTCATGGTTGTAGAAGGATGAACTGATCAAAGTATTTTCCGACGTTTTAGAAGTCCAAGAAGCAAAATTTTTTCGGCGTTCTGCTTCGAACAAGTTACTTCTACGGTTACCAGCTTTTTCGTTTCATCTCTAAAATCCAAGAAATTTAGCTTTAATAGTCAAAAACTGACGCAAATTCAATGAATTACAAAAAACGACATCTCATCATTTTTCAATTAAAATTGAGTGTCAGAGTAAGCAACCAAAACTTTTTCTGTACAACCAAATTTTTGTCCTTAGTTGCATATTGCAACCTGGCTTCTGCAGAAATAAAAAAGCCTGCTCAGCAACACAACGTCCAACAGCGTTGGCATGTTTTTTGCATACAGCAACCAACTGTCGGGCTGTGCGACCACATTTATTCTACTAAGTTTCTCATTGCAACCTGTCCTTAGCAAAAAAAACCGGATGCGTTGCATACCTGCAAGAGGTCCGACCAGTTGGGGGGGGGGGGGGGGGTAAACCATTTTTCGCCAAATCAGTGTTTTTGGTGAAAAAATCTGGAAATGCGAAAAAAATTTTGGGCTCTTTTGCCAAATAGCAAAAAAATTTGGAGATTTCTAAGTCGAAAAGTGCGTTCTGGTGCATCTTAGAATGTCAAAACCCCCAAATTTTCCGGCGCTTGACGCAGGTAATGATTATTTTGATCATTGCTTGCTATAATCCAGTTCGAGAGCGACCGTAAGCATGTCTACTTTACTCACCATCTACTTTACTCACATTCAATAGTTGTTACCACCTTGAATGTCTCGTCTCGTGGTTTAATCATTTTATCTTTGATACTGCGTCTTAGTATTTGACGAGATTTTTTTCACAAAATTTTTCTTCTGTCTTCACAGATTTTTGAACTTTGTGAAGATAATTTTTTTTGCATTCGGCAAATCATTGAAACACCATCAGCTTGGGTCTTCGGACAGTGACAGATATTGCTGGTTGAATAATCCGAATTTTTGGTTGCTTTTCTGGTTTTTCAATTTAAGTGGCATGCATTTAATATGATATACAGCATTTGTCCGACTATGGAAAATGATTGAATAGAAGAATTAGATTACTTATCAAGTAAATAAATGTAGAAAAGATTCATTTTCCAGCGTTCCAGTATCAAACTCCGAAAAATTTCCGGTGCGTCGCGCCGGAAGTCTATCTACGAATTTTTGTTGTTTCGCCCAAATTTATGAAACACCGTTGGCTTCAAGCTGATTTTTTAGCTGGTTAGCAGGTTGAAAACATCCGCGCATTGTTCAAGCATGAACATCACTAGGCAGGAAAAATCACATTTTAAATCATGAAATCAGTCTTGAAAAGATTCATCTAACGTTCTACTCTACAGTGTCGGAATCGGAAAAATTCATTCATATGCAATTTATGATTTTTCATTTTGGCTAAGCACAGATATGTCAACAGTCGAATTTGTATGCAATTTAGGTTTTCTTCGCTTTGGTTTTCTGTTAAACTTTTTGTTACTTTGAATTTCGATAAATTCTTATCATAATATGACCCATAAATCAAAATTTTTTGTTTTTTCTCCATTTTTGATAAATTACCGACTGTAGAAGCGCGAATATGTTCAGAAAAGCTCAAAAATACATGAAGTATATGGTGACATTTTATAAACCAACCGAAAATTGAAACATTTGGCGACTGCCGAAGCTTTTGGTGAAAATATTTTGTGAATTTATTTTGAAATTTATTTTATGAGAATGAATAAAATTTTGATATGTGTACGCACCCGATATCAATGAATTACATATTTAATTTGCTTTTTCCTCGCTATTATTGTATTGTAATATGAGAAAAAGCAGTGCAGAAACTTTTTTCGGCTTTTCTTCTTCGTGCAGAAAGCTGTGTGCAGAAAAAACACTGTGGCGTATGGGCTGGGGGTATTGGGATACAAACTATTCGCCCCCAGTAATTGGCCCCAAATTCACTGTCTTTTAATAAAAAAATTAGATTTAAAAATAATTCCACCAGGTTGTCAGCAGTTATGAATATGCATTTCTAAACATCCATACACAAAACTTATTGAAGATTTTTCTCAGCCGAAATAGCATGTTTACTCATGAATTCTGCGCGCAGAGTGCAAGTATTATGTACAAGAAGAAAAAGATCTGCAGAAATGTTCCAAATTAAGGTCCACAAACAATTTTTTTAAAATTTTTTTCGAATATAAGATTTTTTGCTCGTGCAGTTAGTACGAGGTCAGTATAAGCCTTTTTACTCGTACTGTCAGCAATACAGGCGTTTGAGCAATAGTTCCCTGGAATTGAAGTGGCCTGTTATTTTTTCCACTTGAAACAAAATGTGTGGAAATAAGTTTGAAAAATAGGGTGCAGCCAGGAGTCGAACCTGGGTTACCAGCATTCCGGGCTGATGTCCTCACCACTAGACCACCACACCACGAGGTGAACCCAGATTAAGGTGCTCCCCTAGGCTACGATTTTTTAGGACACAACTCTAATGCTTGGTGGTCGTGAACCTACGACCTTTTTGGCAAGTAGCAGTGTACCTGCTGCTTTTGGAACTGCCGACCAATGAAGTTGCTAGCTTTTTAGAAATGAAAATTATATGAATTTTTTGGAGTGAAAATAAGTTTGAAAAATAGGGTGCAGCCAGGAGTCGAACCTGGGTTACCAGCATTCCGGGCTGATGTTCTCACCACTAGACCACCACACCACGAGGTGAACCCAGATTAAGGTGCTCCCCTAGGCTACGATTTTTAGGACACAACTCCAATGCTTGGTGGTCGTGAACCTACGACCTTTTTGGCAAGTAGCAGCGTACCTGCTGCTTTTGGAACTGCCGACCAATGAAGTTGCTAACTTTTTAGAAATGAAAATTATATGAATTTTTTGGAGTGAAAATAAGTTTGAAAAATAGGGTGCAGCCAGGAGTCGAACCTGGGTTACCAGCATTCCGGGCTGATGTCCTCACCACTAGACCACCACACCATGAGGTGAACCCAGATTAAGGTGCTCCCCTAGGCTACAATTTTTTAGGACACAACTCCAATGCTTGGTGGTCGTGAACCTACGACCTTTTTGGCAAGTAGCAGCGTACCTGCTGCTTTTGGAACTGCCGACCAATGAAGTTGCTAACTTTTTAGAAATGAAAATTATATGAATTTTTTGGAGTGAAAATAAGTTTGAAAAATAGGGTGCAGCCAGGAGTCGAACCTGGGTTACCAGCATTCCGGGCTGATGTCCTCACCACTAGACCACCACACCACGAGGTGAACCCAGATTAAGGTGCTCCCCTAGGCTACGATTTTTTAGGACACAACTCCAATGCTTGGTGGTCGTGAACCTACGACCTTTTTGGCAAGTAGCAGCGTACCTGCTGCTTTTGGAACTACCGACCAATGAAGTTGCTAACTTTTTAGAAATGAAAATTATATGAATTTTTTGGAGTGAAAATAAGTTTGAAAAATAGGGTGCAGCCAGGAGTCGAACCTGGGTTACCAGCATTCCGGGCTGATGTCCTCACCACTAGACCACCACACCACGAGGTGAACCCAGATTAAGGTGCTCCCCTAGGCTACGATTTTTTAGGACACAACTCCAATGCTTGGTGGTCGTGAACCTTTTCACTCCAAAAAATTCATATAATTTTCATTTCTAAAAAAATGTGTGGCTTCGAGTTCGAGGCGAAAGCTTGTAGCTAAAGTTTAACTGGCTGAGAATGATCTATATCAACCAAAAATTAAGAAAAATCTCAACACTTTCAATTTACAAATTCATATTTTTTTAACTTTGTAATGATGGTTTCCGAATCCGTGCCAAATTATAGTCTGATGGCGGGAATATCCGTGACAATTTACACGGAATTTCAATGTGTAACACGGATATCATAAGTAGAATTACGAGTCATTTATGTTCTTCGATCTGCATTTGTTTTTTTCTGTTTTTTGTTCGTTTTTTCGTTTAATTTTCTCTCTTGTATTCCTCTTTTTTTCTCTCTCTTATTTCTTGTTTAGCTTCTTATTCTATATTGTTTTCAATTATTTTTTACGCATTTTCGTTTTCTTCTTTTTTCCTTTATATTTTTCTCCTGTTTTTTCTATTTTTATTTCTTCTTTGTTTTTGATGCACTGCGAAGTTGTCACTAAAAAGATAGCAAAGAACAGAAAAGAGTCACACTAATAATAATTGTGATACTCAGTAATACTCTTACAACTCTCCATAAGATCACGATAAAAAGTTACAAGAAATGTAGCGGGAAAAGGAAAAGATGTATGAAACTAGAAAAGAAAAGAAAAAAGACAATGTAAAAAAATAATAAAAAAAACAGAGGAGGCAGGGCGAAGTGAAAAATCATCTTTTCATCTCCTTTATGCTTCATATAAAATATGGTTACCTAATGAGGAAAATGTCTGGAAATATATTACACATCATAGCATGGAGTTGCTTCTAAATCTAAAACCTAGGTAAGATATTAGTACCAGGGGCGAATTACCTAGGGCAAATTACCGGGGGCGAATTGTTCAAGGGCGAGCTGCAGTGAATTGTCCTAGAATCGGGGGTACTACCCTCACGAGAGATTTAAGAAATAAATATGTACTATTCTGGGAAAAATAGCGCACTAGATGTCAAATTTCTTCAAAAATGTTGTGGGAAAAGTCAGTAATTGTATAGTTGAACTTCAAATAATAGCCTACAGGTTTTATTTTGATTAGACAGTTATAATTAAAACGGCATATTTTGTGAAAAGAATTCGGCTGAGCTCAGAAACATTGTGAAGGTAAACAAAACAGGTTTACACACACTAAGCTTATGCTTAGCCTTGGATTTAGGTTTATCCTTGAGCTTAGGCTTAGGCTTAGGATTATATGTCTATGTGTAAAAAACTTAAATGAAATTTTATAGCCCATAAAGTGCAAAAGTACCCAAAATTTTTGACTGATTTCCTTAATTTTAAATTCAGATTGTCTGCTTTCAGATTGAAATCCGAATGATTTTTGTTGTTTTGACCGCGTTTATGAAAAATGATTGATTTCTAGGGACATGACTAAGAATTATAGTGCGATGTGACACCCCACGTATGAAATGCTGACGACCAAACAAAAAAGGTCACGGTACAGTAACATCCTGCCAACAGCATTAATTCACTCGTTCCAAAATTACTGACATTTTTGATTTTTGCCTTTTTTCCGTTTCGCTACACCCCATCCCTGTTATTGGGGGAGGTTGGAGAGACCCTACCCCCAATCGATCGGACATAGTTGCCAAATTTGGGACCTCCTCACTTAAATTAGTTAGGGAATGCCTTTTTTCTGATAATTTTCGGCTTTTTTCGAGTTTTTGGGGACCCCATGATTTTGCTGAAAATGGATACCTTTACCTCACAAATTCGGGGTTTACCGTTCCCACATTGCCGGAGGTCATATATGTGACTATTCCATTGAATTGTCATTAAAAATTAATTTTGGGGCCTACAACCGCCAACAATAACTTACCACTAAAGGCCGTCCAACTCAGGCCGATTGATCTTGCGACTGACATATTTCCTCCATTAGTAGAAACTAAAAGACTTATAGTAGGCCAGGACGAGCAACTCAAGTGATTCGACACCCCAACTTTTTATTGGACTGTTTCTCATGCTTGTTTTATGTTTCCTGACAGTCTGCTTCAGGGTGAACCAAATGACAAAATTTAAATAGGTCTTCATTACTGAGATTAGTTCTTTATTTTTTACCTCTGGCTTGATCATAGGAACATCAGCGGTCGAGTTTTTTTTGCAATCTGGCTTTATGATATTGATTGTTTGAATGAATATCATCAATCTTGACGTATTCTTATTATAATCTGATATAGAACTCAAAAATTTTCATTTTTCCTGTAAATCACTGACCCCTGAATCATCGGATCGGAATGTTCGAGCAAGCTCTAAAAAGCGAAAATGTATATATTACGTTAAACGCCATATCACTCACATTTTCTTGATTCAATCTATCGTTTTTCACATGGACTCAAGTTCGTTTTTCTAGCTTACTTTGATCGAGTGGGAAAACTTTGCACAACGAAAGACCGAATGGTACGAATTTTAGCAAACGGAGATATAGTCCAAGATGATGATCCTCGAGCTCAGAGACCTTCAGCAGCGTCATCTGCTCGTCCCCATTACAACGCATCGGTAAGTTATACGTTTATTAGTGTTTGGTGCTAGGCACTCTTATGAATTTTGAAGAAATTAATTGTTGACACTGTTTCAATTAGGTAACCTTTTCAAAGCAGTGTGAGCCAACATTCAGTTCTTTTCAGTTTCAGTTATAGTCCAAGATAATGTTCCAACATTCAGTTTCACAATATTTTATTGAATTTTTTATTTTTTCTAGTGATAATATTTTTTTAGAAGTAGCTCTCAGATAATCAAGCTTGTTGTGTTGATAAATTACATTTGTTGATAAATTACATTCTCCACCCGTTTCTAATAAATTTGAAATTGTGTGCCTCTATCTCACCGCATTAATTCCTTCATATTTAAATTTATTTTATAGTCTGAGTCGTCTGCACGTGCCGGGCAAAGTCATTTTTACCAGCAAAGCGCCATCAACGACACCAATTTCCAACGACAATCGGGTCTGGATGTTCTGAACTCTAAACTTTTAAATTTCGGTATTCCGCGTTGGTCATTGGGCGGAGTGACAATCGAACCAGTTTATACGATCGGCGCCTTGTTAATGTTTATGCTTTTTGGCTTCCTGCCCAGTTTATGTCTGATCGGCATACTTTTCGTCGTTTCGCAATTGAGTCGTGATAACGGGGCCAATTTACGCTCCATTTTTCATACTTTTAAACGTAGTTTAGGCGGCGGTGGCGGGTCAGCGTTGGATGGTCACAGGACACATCGAAGAAGATAGATATTGAAAAATGTTAGTATCGGTTATTTTTGCGCATGTGCACTTCAAACTTTTTCACTAAGAGTTTTTTCGTTTAGTATAAATCGAATATTTGTCACGGCACCTTTCAAATGAAGCTCATCTGAAGTAGTGTACATTGCTAAAGTTAATTTTCAACTGGATTTTTCTTTAGAACGGTTGTCTCAATTCATTATTATCCGCAGGTTGCAGTTTGATTAAACTTGGTTTCTATTTTTTTCTCGAATAAATCTTCGTCGAGTTCATGCCTTGTGACAAACATCAAATTGAAATACTTGTGATTTTGATATATTTTTTTCGATCCTACTTTCTTTGCCCCTGTTTGGATTTGTAATCTTTTTGAAATCGATATTCCAAAAGAGCCACATGTATTTAGGCACCCACCCGACGATTATAATCAAAATTTTGCTATCGAGGAATCAGGTTGTCCGTGTAAAATGGCTTCTTAAGGGAGTGATCATTGAGCTGAGGGCCTTAGACTTACTAACACGTATTCTATACGTATGCAAGCAAAGTACATTAGGAGGAAAAGCAGTCCGCCTTGAGATTATTTTTCTCATATGATACTAGATCCTATTTTCCAAAAGCGTTTATAATAGTCACTGTTCATCGAATGGCTACACGATTTGGAAACATCACCGGCGTTTAGGTGAATTTTATAAATAATTTTTGAAATACTCAAAAGAAAGGTACAGCTGAGGAACAAAATCTCTACTGTTTATTTAACAAAATTTTCATTCAGTTTAGGAAAAATTTCTCCACACTACAACAATTTTAGTCGGAAATCGTTTAGACAACTGTAAATAGTTTTTGTACTGTAGTCATTTGTATTACCGTAGTCATTTGTATTCAATTAGCTAAAGTAGCTAGATAAGCTTTGATTCTCCCCTCAGGCTCTATTTTTCTCATTATTCTATGGTCACCGTAACCTTTATGCGATAGACGCGATGAAACAAAGAAATCATGAAAATTTTCACGAACAGCTCGAAAAAAGATGAGCGAGAATCAATCGTTTGTTCAATAAGAATCAATCTCTAACTTTCAAAAAATGTGATTTCTCAGTTGACATTCTCTAATTATTCCGTCCAATTCACGTGACCTTATGAGCATGCTAAATGTGAATTTCAGTAAGCCGTGATGAATTTTGTCCGATTCGGATCGAGGAGATGCGTTTCAATCGGGTTTCTGAGATCGCCGAATCTCACCCAAATAAAAAGAAATTTAACCGACATCAGCACTGCCTTAGAGATGGTGTCACCTATGCACAACGTGCCCGGCCTTTCGTACTTCACCACAAAATTGTATACGCTAATGGGCAGCGCCCCGACAACCATAGTCGTCGAACATTTGATGCAATGGGCGCACGAACCTTTAGGATTGCAATGGGGTGCATCGGTAATGTTGGTGACTTTCGGCGTTAGAAGTTTATGTTCAATTTTGGATATTTACGCTCAACGAAAATCTCGGCAAAATTTAGTTTTGAAAGAAGTTAATCTTCGATTTATGCCGATTATAACAGCCAAGGTTATTGAAAAAATTAACGCCGAACCAAACCCCGATCGTTTGACTGAGAGAGAGGTCAAACGACGTGTTAGACAAAAGGTAAAGTTTACTGGACAAAAACTGCTCAATCTTTTTTAGAAACATTTTTAGAGCATCGCAAGGGCTTCCATCTAACCATACATGCACATAGGGGGATAAGGGGGTCAACCCCCATACCTGAGACCCTGGCCAACCCCCCCTGACCAAAAAAATCGTCAAACACCCCCCTGAACTTTTTCCCTGACAGCTTTTTGATGATTTTTGTGCATATTTTGAATGAATAACAGACTTGCAGAACTTTTTTTAGTTTTTTGCTCACCCACACCCCTACACCCCTGGAAATCCATGGTCCACGGATCCTCCCTTCTGGAAAATTCTTGCCGTGCATGACTGCATCTAACGTTCATCATATATTTCAAGTTTGCGCTATAATTAATCTCCTTTTTGAAATATCTACAATTTTTCTCGTAATTTAAAAGGGATCTAATCAAAATGAACTCATACTCTTGAAAAGTGGACAAAGGTCGTCATGCTTCACTAACTCACTAAGATTGAAGGAAAATAAGGATTATATCGGATTTGCAAAAATATTAATTGTGAAATCTTTTCCGAAAAACTTATAGGTGTGAAGAAACTTACTATACTCCGTTCACTTTGAAACGATCGATGCAGCCGTCGGAGTTTCGACAATCACAGCCATACTAAAGATCAGATATCACGAAATCAATTTCGATAATGATTGAAAAGAGTGATCATCAAGGATAATGTATCATGAAAGAAAAATTTTATCGAATAGATTCAACGAGCCTTACATAATTTTGAATAAAAGTTTGGCTGTGACCTCGCTGCATCGATTATTTCAAAATGAATGGAGCATAGTTAGTACCTAGTAAAAATTTTCGCGAAAATTTCGGGTGAGAACGACTATTCATGATTTTTCGCCGAAGTCTTGAAATTGCAGATGGTTATTGACTGACTTTTCCATTGTATATCATTGGCCGCTCCAGGAAAAGCATATTCTCACGGTATACTTTCGGGATAATTTTACATATGGATGTCTCAGGCACCGGCCGAGATTGTGTCGCAACTTGGCACCTGCCTCACTTTGGTGCCAGTCTTTTTTTGGCGCCTAGTATGTCTGTTTTTATCTTTGCAAATTTAACGAGCAGTTTTAAATTTTACATTTTGCATTACCCTATAAAAAAACCTACCATACTTTCCTCTAAAAAATTATGTACTTCGCTGGAATCACTACTTTTTAGTAAGTTTTTTGTGCTAATTATCTTTATATCAATTTAAATCATAAAATCATCAGTAGGTACCTGTGACAACAGTATGAAAATCCTACATTCGGAGACGCCGTGGACAGTAAAAAATCATTTTGTTGATCTTTTTCCTTTATTTTCTGTATATCATTTCTTCACTGTTTCCTTTTCATTCTATCCTCTGTTTCAGTTTCTTCCTTTCTATTCTGATCATTTTGAATCACGCAATTCTATGTCCCACTGCTTTTCCGTTTTATTTTCATATTGTTGTTTTTGTTTGTTTCTCCATTTTTGTTTCCATACATTTCTTTTCCATTTGTATGTCCTTATATTCTTTTTTCTCTTCTCGTTCTCTATTCTTTTCTCCTTCTCTTTCTTCTTTTGTTTTGTTTTGTTCTATCTTTTTATTTTCCTGAACTCGCTCATTTGCCACTATGTTAGTTCTCTCCAAAGCAAAATATTTGTTTCATGTTTCCGTTCCTTGTTTCCACTTCCTCCTTACGTTTTAGTTTTCGTTTCTCTTTTTTTGCATTTCAGTATCTGTTTTGTACATTTTTCTCTTTATATAGTTTGTATTCCATCCTCTGTTCCTTTTTTTCAAAAACTAGCACGTTTGTGTTGCTATAATATTTTTCTCATGGTCTACTAATTTCTGAGCCATTTTTAATTTGTTCCAAATCTTTATGTTACATTACGAGCTTTAGCAGAGACACAACTTCTATCGCTCAATGATCTTGGGAATTTGGTAATCGCTTCTTACTTAAATAAATGATCAGCATGAATGCTTAAGAGCAGACTTAGACGGGGCGCCAAAGTGAGACGGACACCAAGTTAAGACATCCAAGGAAAGTCATTTCTGAACAATGAGCGCCAAAGTAAGACGGGCGCCAAGTTAAGACAAGTCTCGCTTTGGCGCCTATAACATTGGGCGCCAAAGTTAGACTGTACCTCGGCCGATGGCAGTCATTTGAGACTCGCGATTTTATTACTCCTACAAACAGTTGGAAACTTCTTATAAAAGGGAATTTTTTTCATCATTTCCTCATTTCATTTTTTTCATGAACTGTAAAAGTGAATTTTCCATGGAAAAAGGTACGTCTTGCATTAGAATAGCTATGAAAATGAAAAAAATCCATTTTCAAATTCATAGCTAAGATGGACGGTTATGGGCATCAAGATTTTGGAGCATTGATTGACTTGATTTCGACACGTGAACAGATACGTATGTAGCAACTCACATATGGCTAAAAAACAGACAGTAAATGATTATCTGCCCAGCAAAAAACAAACTTTCCAGTGGTTTCTCCCAATGCACAGGTGCGCTGCACCACTGTTTTTGTTTGTACTCGACCCGTTTGTACTAGTACCAACGACGGTCTAAAATTTGTTTGTACTCCATTGGTTACACTGTGATTAATATATCAAATTGAATTTTCATACCGGAAAATTGTTTGTACTGGTACAAACAAGGCCCAAATTTTTGTTTGTACTCAAGCCAAAAAGTCTGTAAAGTACAAAAAAACTATGTGCTGCACACTGCGCAGAGGTGGAAGTACTGCAACCATATACTCATTTAAGGGTCACCTACTTGAAATCCCAAATGCCTTAACTTTTTTAAATGGTCATTTACCCCTATCTGAACTCTCTGACAAAAATAACCAAAAAATCAGGTTTTTCTGTCAAAATTGGTCTTTTTGATGGATGTTTTACTCCTCGCAATGCGTACCCCTCTCATAAAATTTTCACTGAATTTTTCCTTCTAGACCCTCTCACGTGGAAAATTTTCGCCCTGTACTTCTGTCAGGCATCAGCAAAAATGTCGGCCACGGCCCAGATATGTGATAGCGGACAGGGTTCATACATAACCTGGGAATCCTGGGAAACTCAGGGGATTTTGTTCAGCACCTGGGAAACTCGGGATTTTTTTCTTGGCCTCAAAACCAAAATTTTTTGGCACTAGGCACCGAACAAGTTACTCTAGCCAGACTTTTGATTTCTCACCCGAAACCCAAGAAATTCGATTTAAAAGTCAGGAACTTACACGAAGTGAATGAAATACAAGAAAAGTAACTTTTGATCATTTTTCTGATGAAATTAAGCAAATTTATCAATTTTAGAGTGAGCAACTAAAAATTAATCTGTGCAAGCAAACTCTCCCCCAAGCTACAGATCAACCTGGCTTGTGCGAAAAAATCCTGATGATTGATTCGAATAATGACTGATCTAATTTGTGAGCCTTATTATTCTGTGTGTGATTGAGAATGTATTCAAAATGATTGATCTGCTTTGCGGGCTTTTCCTGTGATTTTGGAGTGTTTTTGACTAAACTTTTTGCAAAAAACATTGTTTTTCACTACCACATTTATTTACAAACTTTTTAGTTTTGGCTTGTTGAAATTCCTATTGGCCTGTAAAATTTTGACCTTAGGAGTCAAATAGCCCGTCGAGAAAAAAGAAAAAACCCTGCAATACACACTCTAAAAGTATATAGTGTAAACAACGAAAATTGTGTCCCAATTGTGTACGTCAAAAACCTGGGAAATTATTTATGAATACCTGGGAAACCTGGGAAATTCAGGGGATTTTTTGGGCCAGTAGTGTAGGAACCCTGAGTGGAGTCACACTATCATATACGGGAGTACAGGTGTATTTCCCAGTTTTAGCGTGACGCGTCACAAGGACACGGAACATCAGGGTGCACGCAAGGACATTAGGATATCAAGGCCCATTTATACTTGCCTTTTCCGACAGAACGTAACTGAATGGAACGGAAATTTCTGTTCCATTCGGTTGGAGGTTACCGTCGGTATTTTTCCGCAAAATAGCAGTTATACTTTCCGGCCGAGAGTGGAAATTAAAACTCAAACAAAAATTGCGCAATTTAATTAATTTGTATCTAAATCTATCTATCTATAATATAATATAATTTAATTTAATATAATATATACGATATGATATAATAAATAGGAATTTATCTAAAAAAATCCCAAAAAAGCACGCATCTTGAAATTTCATTTGTGATAAATATCGACAGCACCGCACAGTATGAGATTTCATACTCAGGCTGGTTTTTTCTCAATTCCGACCACTTTTTACCGTTTTTTTACCGACCGTTTTTAGCAAATCGTGCTTTTTGCGAGGAAAAATTTCGCAGAAGTGAAAAATATTCTGGGCTAGGATATAGAAAATATGTATTTTAGTGCATTTTATAAGATCCGAATCTCCTAATTTTCCGGCGAGTTATGGCTTAAATTATCATTATTATTTAGTACTTAACTCGGGCGCATGTTTCAGCATATTTTTTTAGAAAAATCAACACGTTTCTAAACCTTTTGGAACGATTGTTTCTTTCTTAACATAAATTGAATTCAAAAGCTTCATGGAAGTAATTTTCGGAAACTTGAACTCATAGCTATTTCTAGAGCTTCAAATTTTTGGACAGAAAATTTGAATCTAATTCTTGAAATAAATGTTCGGAAAATCCATTTTCCAGCATCGCAGAATGTAGATACCCAAAAAATTACATTAACATCCTTTTTGAGCTCTCTCTTATTATCTTAGAGGCCTTAATGGTCGATTTCTCGTGTATTCAAAGTCATTATGCTTTTGGATAGTTAACCATACCCAAAATTTTTTCCTATTTTCCAAAATCTTTTCCTCATTTTCCAAAAATTTTCCACATTTTTAAAAACGTTCTGTGGCCTCGAATACTTTTTTCTGGATTTTTGGTGTATACGCAATTAAGCAAGCAATACATTCTGGTGTTTTCAGAGTGACTAACTTGCAAAAATGAGGAAAAAATAAGGAAAATTCTAGTCAGCTAAATCACATTACACTAATGAACAACACATCGGTATTTTACAGCAGTTGAGAGCATATTAACCACCATAGATTTCTAATTAACTGATCGGCTGTTGACATTTCTGTGATCGTGTTTAGAGATATTGAAGTTTATTTATTTTTTGTTCCGTAGCCCCGGAAAAAATTTCGGGACGCTGGAAAATGATCCATCGCAACATAATGCAAATTAGAATCAGAGTAATTGACTGTAAGTCGTTTCTCATTTCGGCGATTCTAAAACGCTGGAAAATGAATTTTTGCAACAGACATTGCTGAATAGAAGCTTCTAATTTACCGTATATAATGATGTCTTCAATCTTCATTATTTATAAATGCAGAAGTTCCCATAAGAAACGTGAAAAAACTGATACGATTGATGAAAAATCTAAATTTTCGGCAAGATATTGAAGGGTCATTTATACTTGCCTTTTCCAACGGAACGGATAGCCAACAGCTTGAAGCGGTCAGCCTGAAAATCCACTTTCGATCGGAAAGGATAACTGTAATTTTCTAAAAAATGACCCACGGTAACCTCCAGCCGAGCCGAACGGAACGAAAATATCCCTTTCGTTCGGTAACGTTGAGCCGATTGCATTCCGTTCCGTTCTGTCGGAGAAGGCGAGTATAAATGACCCTTGACTCTTAACGAATAAAAAAAAGATGGTGTAATATTGATAGAAACTGTTGAAAGTTAATTTGTAAGTGGAAGTAGATATGCTAATGGCCGCGTCTAATATAAAACAAAAAAATTTCACTAAAATACATCTTTTCGGTTTTGAAATCCCAAAATTTTTTCTACAATGAGAACCACGCTCAAAATTTATTTCATAATTTACAAATTAATTTTTTCCCTCAAAGGCCCCATTTGAAGAAAAAACTGTGCTTCAAACTCAAAAATCTCAATTTTTTCTTAAACTTTTTTTTTCTTCAACTAAGGACATTACGAGGTCTAGCATTAAAACGCTTGTCATAAAATAATTGAATTTTATGATTTTCTTGATAGTCCATAATTATAAAAGTCAAGGGGAAGAGTATTATTGACTGTTCTGGTGGCTAGCTACTTAGAATTTAGAAGGAAACTAAAGAACCTTGAATGTATTCCTCATCGCAACATTTTCGGCTTTTTCGAAGATTAGTCAGGAAGTCCAAGAAGACGTTTGAAAAGCAGTATCAAAGCGGACTATGGTACAATGATAGAATCTCTATCAACTTTTATTAGCAATCGAAAAAAATGAGCTCTATGAAAATGGAAATTGTACGCTTAGTCCCAGGCTTGGGCTTAGGTCTACCGTACATGGAATTGAAGGGAAGTACCATAGAAATCCCCCTAATATTGTCGGCCCTATGGCTAACCATTGGGTGATTCGCCGATCCTATGGCTAGCCATATGGTAGCCATGAGGACCCCATACTTCTGGCGGAAAAAATACCTAAAAATGCCCATTTTTGATGAAAAATGCCATTTTTCGAACAAAAAATAGTGATAAATATTAATTTTGAGGGCGCTTCGCGCCATGAATAGCTTTTTACATTTTTTAGCCAGAATTACTATTCCTTGAACCGTTTTTCGGACTTTTTGGCAAAACAATCAATTTTTTTTGCCAAAAAGTCTTCTCTGGGACCCCTCCCCTAAATTTTTGGGGAATCGGTGACCCCAGGCCCTAAAAAGGTCGCCGGATCTCGGGGCTCCGTTTCATGTATGGGCTCTGCGTCCTAATGTCCATACCTGCACCATAATGTCCTTGCATCCTAACGACATAGAGCCCGGTCATAGGTGTGAAAATTCATTTGCAAACCAGAGGAAAATGACGTTACAGACATGTTAGAAGCCGCGCCTCAGCTAGGAAATAAATAATAATGATTATTAAAGTTATAATCGGCACGAAGCGCGGGAAAATTTGAGATTATGACCTTCTGAAATGCACCAAAAGGCATCTTTTCTGTATCCGATGTGATCAAACACATGACTCAAAAAATTCTGCACCAGTGGTGAAATCACCAAAAAAAAATTCTGCACGAAGCCTAAAAAGTCTGCACTGTGCAAAATAACACTGCTCCTAGACCTAAATTTTTAGGAGCCATTTCCAAATTTTTAGGGGCCCGGGCGCCTAAAATGACTAAAAAAGCCTGCACGTATGTTTCGAAATAAATTAAATATAGTGGAGAAAAATTGCATCTGGTCGGATTTCATTACACATTTTGTAAGAATATTTCTTCCTGAACATACTACCAATACTAAACTAGAATCCGAACAATTTCCCACCAGTAATAATCTTTGGTTTTTTACGCCTCAAAACAGGAGGCATTGTGTTTATTTTTTTAAAGTTCAAATAAAAATAAATTGCTCGCTTGTCACAATTAGTCTGAAAACAAACATGCAGTCTCATCTCTTCTCAAGTCTTAACAATTTACAATCGGAGAAAGCAACATTTCAACTTTCTTCA
This sequence comes from Romanomermis culicivorax, assembly GCA_963922205.1. Classification (NCBI taxonomy): domain Eukaryota; kingdom Metazoa; phylum Nematoda; class Enoplea; order Mermithida; family Mermithidae; genus Romanomermis; species Romanomermis culicivorax. The sequence goes on along the minus strand of CAWUHX010000013.1, from coordinate 1,396,459 downwards.
TAGATGTCAAATGAATACATTTATTCTTTGTTTCTAGCAAATAGAATATACGTCCATAATTGCCGACAAATTTAACACCAGTTCTGCTCAACCGTTCAAGTTCGGTTATCTTATGATTCCTATATGGCTGTCAGTGACTTTTGCGGTCAACAATTTTTGCATGCCCAGTGAAAGTGAGACATTGTTTTACATTAAATCTTGAAAAGATATTCTATACTGTTCGTAGTCATATGTCTCTGATATAAACTTTCTCATGAAGGCTTCTGTTTTTACTTCAAACACAAATTTTCCGATAATCAAAAACTGCGGAAATTGTAAAGAATTGTAAAGAAATCAGATATCAATCTAAATGGAGTTACACTGCTTAAATTTACAGTTATTCCACGGTGGGATGGAGTTTATTTTGCATTGCAAAAAACTATTTGGAATACTCAGGAACAGTGCCAGTCTTGACTCCTAATTGTACGATAAAGTATTCTGATTTATGCTTACAGTTTTGTTACGAAAAACTATAATAATTGAGCTTCAAGAACGGAACAGAACTTTGAGCACACATATCTGAGCAAGCTGTCTGGACGATTTTTTCCGATCACATTTGATAATACATTAAGACAAATAACTAGAATGCTCAGTTTAAATAATCAGCATGAGAGTAGAAAGAAACGATGATTCATGTACCCCCTAAAGTATATCGAGATGTCAAATCTTGATTTTTGTTTGCCCAAAAATGATATCTGGAGAAGCACATTGAAAAAGGATTTTTACGACAATTTTTAGTTGTGTGATAGATGTGTTTAATTTGGATGTAGGTGACAATTCATAATTTGAGAAGTTCTAGTACAATGCAAACGTTAAGGGTTGTGCCGTATTAACATACCTGAAACAATTTTGATTTTTAGTTTTCCTCCTGCAAAACTTTCGCGATTTATCCACCATCGATTATGCCACTAGTTCATTTCTATGGTTGCCATGTCTATCCAAAACCGACCCCCATTATATTTTGCCCGCCGCTATAGCCACCGTATCAATTTTGCACTTCCAGGTTATCGTATTTTTTAATTTTTTTAAACTTATTATGCGTTCTATATTCAACTTCTATAATGTTGCAATCTTTTCTACTTTCAGCTCAAAAGGGCCAATTTAAAACCGATGCAAGACAAATATATGAGAATGTTCAACAAGAAAAGCAAACTTATGTACATACCATTAGGAGTGCACGCTTTCGGCACTGTTTTCGTCATTGGTTTAAGTTGGATAATGCCATCGGTAAAGATTTTAATTCACAATGCACTATATCTGATAGGCACTAATTCAGTAGTAATCAGTCGCAATTTTCCCGGAAAACCTGGATGTGTACAAGCATGTACGAGTATATGTTAAAGCGAATTTGATAGCCCACGAGTTTTGAGATACTGATCCTGCTTGTTCAAGAATGTGACTACAGTCTGTTGTTCTTAAAATTTAGCAATAGTGACGGTGAAGAGCAAGTAGTGTTTTATATTTTAAGTTTTTTTGCTGAAATATAAGTCACATAGGACTGAAAATGTTTGAGCTAACTCAACTACGCTTTGACAGTTTTTGCGAAAAGATTCTTTCGTAAAACCTTTGTGTAAACGATTGCGACGACAGTGCCAATTTATGTCATTCTTCGATTTATAAGTAACTTATAAAAAACATTCCACCTCAAATAAAGAATTCCCTCGAATGGACGCACTCTCTATTCACGTGGTGTTTGAAAAGATTAACGCACTTTCCCGAATAATCGCTCCAGTTTATTCAATCGAACTTGGTGATTCAAAAAAATAATTGTGTGTTAGACTTGTTCGTTGGAAATTGAGTGCGGTGTATGATAAATTTAGTAACATGTAAATTATACTATAAATTTTGTCTTCAATCTTCACCTGGCTTATCTTTTGTCGCTCGATTCGACTGTTTCATTGTCTAAGTTTCTGATACACATTGAATCTCAGATTTGATACCCTGATTAGACGCACTGTCTATCCTTGGTTTGAACAAATCAATGCACTCTCCTACCAATCGAGGCAGTACCGTTGTGTTCAATTTTGAAGCCCTAAAATATAAGAAAATTTATTCCAGAATGTAGCAGAGGTGGGCACTCGATCATTAGCGGATCGTTAATTAGAGTGATCACAGAATGTTTCAATTACACGTCCGGGCAAAAGCTAATGTGATGACATTCCCAATTGGCATGACTTGTCCGCCATGTTCGAAATTTAATTTTCGAGGACAGTAATGTATTATGACATTTTTTATTACAGGGATTGGCCTTATCGTGGTTTACTTGGAACGCTACGGCGTTCCTTATACATTTTGCGCTTGATTTTCCAAGCGTCAAGAACTTTTTGAAGATAACGCCGTTAGAAGAATTTGACACGGATAAACCAGTGAAGAGATTCCTCAATACTTTCAGATTCAATCGCATATCCATGAAAAAATGAAGGGAAAATGTTTGTTATCTGATAAAATATATACGTGTGTTTATTGTCGAGTTGAATCCGGCAGTAGGCAGGCGTTTCATTTCTTGTACTTGAAATCAATATTGAATCAGTTACTATATTTTGAACAAGGATGAATTTGTTTTCCCGCACTGTTTTTTTTTACAATTTTTTTTCCTCACGTGGAGAAAATTTTTTTGGTCTCAAAATCCTCGTTTTCCGCTTGAAAATGCTCATAAACGCTTTATTTAAGTGTTTTTGAGCTTTTTAAAGCATTCTGATCATATCTTAAAAATTAGATTTAAATTGGGTACACCGTTTTTTCCCTCAAATGGGGTCTTTTGAGGAAAAAAAATTTCGAGAAGAGGAAAAAAATTTTGGGTATCGTTCTCATTGTGGAAAAAATTTTGGGGAACTCTAAACTGAAAAGATGCGTTTTGGTGAACTTTAAAAGGTCAAAATCTCAAAATTTTCCGGCGCTGGGTATAATTATAACCATACCTGTACCTGGGGGGGTTGGGGGGGGACCCCCCCCAACTCGGCCAACCCTGTACCCAAAATCATTTCCCCCCCCCAACCCCGCCCCAGTTTGGAAAAAAAAAATTTTCAAAAAAGTGTATGTTTTTTGGCCTTTTTTGGGAAAAATTTCGACTTTTTCCTACCCCCCCCCCCCCCAAATTTCGGATTTACCCCCCCCCCCCCAACTGGTCGGAGGTCTTACAGGTATGATTATAACTATATTCTATCAGGCGCGGCCGTTAGCATATCTACTTCGACTTACTAATTAATGCTCAACAGTTTCTATCAATCAAGTTAGCTCGTTTCATTTTCTAATCGTTTACAGTCAATTATGTCGCCGAAAATAGAGATTTTTCATCAAGTCTCTCAATTTTTTCTCTCGATGATTGGAATTTTTTAAACGTTTGCAATCTGAACTTTTGCGTTTATTGAATGTGGAAATTGAAGACATTACTCTAGAACGCGATTTTAAAACATTTGTTCACGAATTATCTGTTGGAGAGATTTATTTTTCAGCGTTTTAGAATACAAAAAACCGAAAATTTTTCCGGCGCTTCGCGCCGGAATGGGAAGCAAATTACACTTCATCAGTCTGATTTTAATTTATTTCCCAACGTTATGAAGGTTCATTTTCCAGCGTTTTAGAAAGTGAAAATCCAAAAATTTTCCAGGCGCTCCGCGCCGGACCAAGAACTAAATAAAATTAGATGATTCTAATCGGAATCACAGAAATGTTCATAGCAGATAAATTCATGGGAACTCTATCGTTAACTTTCTTTATCCGCTCTTATAGAACATAATATATTCTTCATGAGCTCATTTTAACTAACATAACCAGAATTTTCTCAATTTTTTTCCTCATTTTTGCAGGTTTCTGACTACAAATACAACAAAATGCTTGGGTATGCTCCTAAAATGCATAAAAAAGCATCCTTAGCCACATTTTAAGCGTTTTTAAAAATGTGGAAAATTTTTGGAAAATGAGGGAAAAAAATTTGGGTCCGGTTCTTATGTGGAAAAAATCTTCGAGGAAAAAAACAATTTTACAAACAACATATTTTCTGATAGAGTTCATCATGCTGAATCTAATGAAACAAAAATAAACTTGCGGTCTCTAATATTTCGCGATTTATATTTTTGAATTTTCCGACAAAATGGCTCTAAATTTAATCAGGATTAATAACATTACAAAAGATGACGATGAGTTAATTCGAATGTTACGTGTGTGAGGCTTAGGTTTAGGCTTAGGCTTAGATGAGGATGACGTTGTATTTTGATATACTTATATGTTTTTGCGAATAAAACGTTGACAATTTTTAAGTTGTTTTGTCTATATCTTTTGAACTACTTGTGATCGCAAGCTAGTTTTTATTTTGTTGGATGCAGAATGAAAAGTTGTTCTAGAAAACATGTTTTTTAAAAATTTTGGCTCTAGGAACATATTCGCCAAAAATTCCTTCAAATTTTGTGTTCATAATCGTAATTTCTAGAAATTTATCATTCGAAAAATTTTAAAACGATTAATTTGTTCGTAACCTTCCATAAATTTGGCATAAATTTGACACCAATTTGAAGAAAATTTTTTTTATGGTTTTCTAATCGGAAGTGCATTTTACGCGTTATAAAATTAAAAATTGTTGAAATTTTAATTATTCAATAATTTTTCTGTATTATTCCAATGCGCGGTTAGAAAACGTCATTCTAGCCAATGCTTATAGCTTTTAATTAACAAGATATTATGAATAAATGTTTGATCCTGTGTCGTTTTTTTGGAATGATGGAAAGTAAGATTTTTCTCGATTATTTTCCCAAAGCCTTTTTGCGGTCTTTAAAAAGATTTCGATTTTTTGTGATTAAAACATTTTGAATCCAAGTGAAAATTTTCGCTGGTATAAAGAATCCAATTTCTTGGTTGCTTCTTAGTTTTTTGAATTGTAGTCTGCCCGACTGAAAATTCATTGAATTCACTGAAAAATTAAACCTTTTTTTCAATACAAGTTGAAAAGGTTCATTTTCCAGCGTTCTAGAATATTAAAATCCCACAAAAATTTTCGGTGCTAGACGCCGAACAAGTCACTTATACCAATCTTTTCATTTTCTCTTCAAAATCCGAAAATTTGGTTCTAAAAGCCTAAAACCGACGCGAATCGAATGAAATAAAAGAAAACTAGCTTTTGGTGGTTTTTTCCATAAGATTAAGCTAAGTGAATAACCAAAAATTTATCTTTTTTGAATATGGAAATTTGGCATGCAGATCGTGCAAAACGGTACAGCTCTCAAGGCATTTTTTGCAACGAAAGCCACTTTTTGCCTTCCGTCAACCGATATTGCATAGCAGATTTTTGGCCGCTCTCAGCATTTTGTAACGAAAAAGTAATTTTTTCTTCATCTTCACTTGCCGAGATCATTCGGTTAGTTCTTTGTAAATTGTGACTTGAAAAAAGTTTGATGTTTCTTCAACATTCATACTGCTTACCATACCTGTACTTGGGGGAGGGTTGGGTGGCCAACCATGTACCCAACATCATCCGACCCCCCCAACCCCCCCCCCCCCCAGTTTGGAAAAATTTTAAAAAATTTGCAAAAAAGTGTATGTTTTTTGGCCATTTTCGGGAAAAATGTCGACTTTTTTCTCCCCCCCCCCCAAAAAAATTCCGGATTTACCCTCCCCCAACTGGTCGGAGGTCTTACAGGTATGCTGCCTACGGCCATTCGAGCACCATACTTGGGGGTCCATTCTTGGACCCAAGAAGCTGCCAGCTGCCTCTCTCTCCAGGGGGTCTGCCGTCTGTCTCCCTTGAAAATTAGGTCTGCTCAAGCCAGCTCACGAGCTGCTGATGACTGTGCGTGAGCAGTAGGTATAACAAAGACTTTGTCAGTTACAAGTAATGCTATGTATTGCTCGCTAGCACTGCTCATAACTCATGAGCAGTAAAATCTGATCTGCCTAATATTCATATAAACTACCAAAGCGAATCAATCTTACCCTCCCCTCCCCAAAAACAGCCAAAAAACAATCGAAACCTAAGCTAAATTTATTGAATGTGAATCTTTAGCTTTTAGATTAGAATAACTCAGCAGAACAGAAATACGAACCGAATATTGAATAGTTTCCTGAATAAGTTTCCTGAATTGAAAATTTTACGAAGCATTTGATTTGTTTGTTGTGTTGTGTAATCTCATCTCAAATCTGTTATCACGTCAGTGTCAAAAGAGACTGTATTGCAGTTACTACAGTTTTCTCAACTCTCAATTTATTGTTGAATAAGGAAGAAATTTGTATGTTAGAAAAATGATTTTTTTCCTTAAAAAACTCAATAATTGCCAATTTTCCAGCCCATGAACCCAAAAACCCAATGCTCGTCAACCCTGGCTATGAGTGACCTGCTTATAAATATATATTTAAGTTTGTTTTCAAGAGCTAAGCAAGGGTCATCTGTTTTGTTCGCAGATTGTAATTTGACTTCATTATTTGATAACTTTTCTAGCCAAGTGAATTCAGATTGCCAATGGATTCGAAATGACCGTTTTTTTGTTGTCTTGCAGACATACCTGTAATTGGAGGGAGGTTGGGGAAGCCCCACGCCCAACTTGGTCGAAGCTAACCCCCCCAAACTCAAAAAAATTGGGAGGAATGTGACTTTTCCGGCCTTTTTTTTAGAAAATTTTCAAAAAAATTTCGACTATTCTGGGGCTTTTCGAGCCCTCTCCAAAAATTTTGGAAATTTTGGGACCCCTATCTCAAAAAATTGTTGTTCCAAAAAAATTCTAGGTCTATTTCCCCTCCATCTGGTCGAACCTCTTACAGGTATGACTGCAGAGTCTTTCTGCACTGCAGGCATCTGAATTAATTGCAGAATTCTGTAAAGCACAAGCTTCTATATTAACAACTGTTTCGGCTAATTTACTGTCATCATGAATTTCGGGCTTGCGCAGATGTTCTAGCTTCCATTTGATCGTCAAAATAGTCAGAATATACATTTTCATGACTAGTGAGATTCTCAGCATTTCTCTTCTTTTGGTTAATACAGAAAAAGTCTGTTAATTTTCGTGAAGTTGCCGTAATTTGTGACATAGAACTGGGAAAGAAGGGAGCAATGCAATCGTTGTTGGAGAATAATAAAGCAATAAGGGATTTTCTAGAAAAAATAATCTGAATCTAAGGGATTTTTCGGAAAAATAATCACAGCTGACAATCGGACATAAAAGTAATCTTGACCATCAAAAAATTTTTCCTCAAAGTGATGCCTGAGTACAAAAAAAATTCATTCAATTTCAAAAAAACTTTCTCAAAAATGGTCGATTGAGGAAAAAACTGTGATGCGTAATCGAAAAGATTAGCAGTGATGTACATTCATTTTAACAGACAAGCTTACTGTCATTAAGAGCAGGAAGGTAATGTAAACAGGCGAGTCGCGATGCCAAGCCATTCATAGAAGCATACCTGTAAGAGGGCCGACCAGTTGGGAAGGGTCGAAAAAAAACAAAAAAGTCGAGAAAGTGTTCACAAAAAGATACTCTTTTCCACATTTTTCCGAGTTGAGGGGTGGGTTGAGTAGGGTTGGCCAAGTTGGGGGGACCCTCTCCCAACTTCTCCCCCCCCCCAATTACAGGTATGCATAGAAGGAGGGTGATCTAAGCTGCCAATCCACTGCCTTGTACTAAACTCGTGAAGTTGAGTAGTTGATGATGATGATGATGATGATTTTATTTGCAAAGGCACTAAGCAATGTTAGGAGAATATAATAAAATAAACGAATAAGTTAATTAATACAGAATAAATATGCAGTACATTTACGAATATGCTGTGCTTGGTGAAAAAGGCATATAGCTCTTACAGTTGACCAAAATTGAACTTATCCAATTTAGAGCGAATGCTAGATGTTATTATCGATTCAAGAAGTTTATTCCAAATAGGAATAACTCTATTTGTAAAGAAGTATTTCTTAATATCAGTCCTTGGAATATCTGTTAGTTCACACCTTATCTCGTAAAATTATACATGGGTGTGAAGTTATTGGAAGGGATAGGACGAGCGCTTCGCGCCCGCCTACGTAGCTCCATGGTGCGCCCTCCATGCTCATCGTACGCTCCTAAACCTAAGAAATAAGTAAGGATAAATGTCGGCGCGTTTCACCGTTATATCTTTATATAATTATTAGGCTTAGGAGCGAAGCGATGCGCCTGGCGCATTGCGGAGCTCTTCCAATGGCCAACTATGCTGACAACGTATGTATATAATAATAATAATAATAATAATAATAATAATAATAATAATAAAGCCCTCAATTGTACCGGTTTGATACAGTGCCGTGGATTGGCAGCTCAGGTCACACTCGTCCTATTAATGGCAGCGCAGCTTGCCTGTTTTAATCACCCTCCTTTTTTAATGGCAGTGTAGCTTACCCGTTAAAATGAATGTAGCGCGCATATGTTAAATGGGTGTCAACCAGCTCCACTAATTTTGCCTTTTCCCCAAATGGGGAAAGGGGTCAAAAATTGTTTTCCCATTATCCCCAATTCGCTTTTTTTGATCAAAAATGCTCATAGACGCTGCTCTATCCAAGTGTTTTTGAGATTTTTCAAACATTCTGCCGTTTTTAGAGCCGTTAGTTCATTAAAATTGGCTGGACATTTTTTAGGGTGTTGACATTCTGCGACGCTGGAAAATAAATTTTCCAAACATTTTTTCAAGAATTAGATTCAAATTTTCTGTTCAAAAATCGTAAGTTGTATCATTTTGAAAATGAAAAAATGTACGTGTAAACTTTCATGAATTTGACCAAAAAGATGGGAGTAGAGTAGAAATTTTCGAAGATTACTTCCATGATGCTTTTGAATTCATTTTACGTTAAGAAAGAATCAATCGCTTCAAAAAGTTTAGAAAGCTGATGTGCTACAATATGTCAAGGAAAAAATGCGGATCTTTATTAAATATATAGTAGGTGTTTGGCGATTTTTTTCGGGTCATGAGAGTGTCCAGGGTCTCAGGTAGGAGGGTTTAGCCCCCTATTCCCTATGTGTATATGTGGTCAGGGGTGTCCATGGTCTCAGGTAGGAGGGTTTACCCCCTTTTTCCTATGTGCATTTAATGTGTTTCATACAAATCGACATTGATTAGGCATGTTTTTTTCAATGAATTGGGCCTTTCTCATTCTCATGAAGAAATTTTGTTTTTTTCTAATTATACAAGGTAAGCCAGAAAAAGGCGACCGGTACTGGCTTTCATAGCTTTCAAATGGGTGAAGTTTTTTTAATGCGGTTTCCTGCCGTCGATAGACAAAACATCCGGCATAAAAACTGCAAAGTTTCAGCCAGATTGCTCGAATATTGATCAACTAGAATCAAAAGTACTAAACCTCGATTTTTTGCAAATAAATATTCAAAAAATTGAGAAAAATTGACAAAATCAACATGTTTTAGAGCAGAAAAGTACAATAGGTCCAATCGTAAAAACCATATAACAGCTTCAAACTACAAGAAAGCCGTTTTAGTGTGGCCAACTTTCTGTTTCACCAATAATTTCAATTGTTTTTCGATCTGGTCAATGACAGAATTGATTTTTGTTTAATTTTGCTTTTTTCCAATTTCAAAACAAAAGCTCTCGATTTTGGCGAAATTTCGCCCGTATTGAAACAAAATTTGTTGACATTAAATTACGTGTAATTTACAAATCTGGGAGATCTTTAAAATATTATTGTGTGTAAACAGCTTTACAAAACTTTTTTTCAAAATAGAACAACTTTTACTTTGATTGCACGACTTTTACTTTTTGAAAAATGACCACTTTTACTAAATCTCTGTTTGTACAGTAACCATAAATGCTAGGAGCATAAAATTTGGCCCTTGTAACAAAGACAAACAGGGCATTCAAATACAGCAATCCGCATTATAAAAGCTTCATCCATTCGAAAGATATGGAAGTCAGCACCGGTCGCCTTTTTTTGGCTTACCCTATATTAGCTTTCCATGAAGTGAAAATTGTGTATCACATCAAACTAAATTTTTTGATTTTCTCTGCGCCTATCATTCCAAATTAACTGGGCTATAGTATCGTAAGTGTTATACATTCGACCATTTCCTATCCATTAGCCTTGTTTGCCAACTTCGCCCCTTTCCAATGTTAGCCAGCACTTGACTGTGGCATATGCAACTATACGTAAAACGTAAAATAGTTTCCCCCGATTCCACGATTTACAAGCATTTGAAGAGGAGCAAATTTAAAGAAGTGATTTGCTTCTTATTAAATGTATGTTTGTAAATTAATATTAATATTTTTGTCAAAAATGTGCACCTGTTACTAAAAAAGCTTTACACAAAAGTTTTACCCTTAAATTTTGCTCGAAAAGTTGCTGGAAGTAAATGGCCTCTAATTTTCAGTTTTATGTGGCTTGTGATTTGTGGACAGTCAATAGAATATATTTGAAATTATATGCTTCGAGATTTTATTCAAAAAAATCAGAT